>JAMYGW020000005.1:0-1200000 GCA_025617375.2 Acarospora socialis | reverse complement strand
AGGTTCTCCGACGTGAAGACGATGTAAGCGGCTACGAAGCCGATCTGACTGAGCACGATTGATGAGAGAATCATAGTACGTAGGGTCCTCCCGTACAGTATGCCACCAATGTCGCCATAGGAGCCATCCACCTTGAAGCGGGTATTGACAAGGAGTATGAAAGAATAATAGCTGAGGGAGGCCACGGCTATCAGAACGATATTACTGAAAAGCATGCCACCGTTGAGGTACGCCTTTGGGAGAAACAGTACGCCTGTACCGACAAAGGACTTCAACAAGAGCAGTGCAGCACCAAAGCTGGTGTTGTTGCCGCTGCTTTTACGCTCTTTAGGCTTCCGTCTTCGACGACCGGGGGTGCCAGGAGTGAGTAAAGGGCTATTTTCACCCGGTGGGCGACTCTCCGAATCTTCAGCATCTTCATCATAGATACCCCCTTCATTATAGGCATCCGAGGCGAAATATTCGTCAGGGCCCAAAACTTCGTCATCTTCTTCCAATTCTTCGCCCGCGAAGTGACCGTACAGAGTGAGAAACTCGAGGAAATTATTTGTGAATAGCTTTGGTTGTGCTCGGGATGGTCTTGATGTTGCAGAAGAGTCCTGGCCGTTATAAGTCTTTTGTCTTGTGGGTGACGAATCATCAGCGACTCTTCTAAGATAGTTCCTTCGAAAGCCGCCAGGCACTTTGATATTTTGAATATCCAGGACATCACTTTCCGGCTGCGGCCGCGATAAATGGAAGCTTTTACTCCGCTGACCCCTGCCTCGGCCATGTGATTGTGCTTCTGCCTCTTCTGTCCATCGGTAGACTTGACGAGTTATATCGCCTCCTTGTAACTGCAAACTTGAGAACTCATCATCATCGACATCCTCTCCCGCGTGTGGCTGTTCACCTGGCGCAAGAGCAAGACCAGACACGGGACCCCTTGCCACTGATGGACGACGACCTGGGCTGCCATATGCGGTCGAGTCATCCACATTCGCAGATGTGGTCGAAGGGTTTTGGACTAGATGTCTTCGGATAATCTCAGCATTCTCGATCGGGGTCGAGCTCGACCGTTCCTGGACACCTTGCGGAGAGCGTGCTCCAAACGATCCATAATCGGTGTGTGCCCCGTTTCCTTGCATGGAGACTCCTGCAACCGTCGGTGACAGAGGCCGCAGTGGAGGCGTACCAGAATGCGGTGGACTCCCTCCATATTCACCTCGTAGCGCGGCGGCAAGAGCGGATGGTCGTGGGCCTGATAACGAAGCAGAGCCTCCACCGCCAGAGAGAGGTGTTTGATTCCCAGTCTCTAGTTGACTGGGCGTGGGCACCTGTCGAATGGGAGGAGTCGCTACTGGCCCAGCAGAAGGTACTGGGGATGCAAGCCGGGCTGTAGATGTCGCTCTAGAAGGTGACTCTGCCAAGGAAGATCTGCCACGGTTGGCTTCGGACGAGGCAGATCCGGAAACTCGCCGTTCTCTGGACATCGATAAAGTCTCTGAGGGTCTTGACATCTTCCATCAAACGTTTCGATACAGATATTTTGAGTCCCTATAGAAGCGTCCAACCGCGTTCCAGTCTCTGTATCGAGCGCGTGAAAGGCTTGCAGCGAGTGTGCATTGAAGGCCGCAGTTAAACGACTTTGGGTGGGTGAGTCGAGGTGTTTACTGCCCGTATAGCGTCGATGATACTACGCTTGATAGTAACTTGTTGTCGGGATGACCAAGGCTCGACATGCCCTACTATTGAGGTCTCGTGTCTTGTGCAACTGATACGAAGCTCCAACGTGGGTAGAGGATAGTGGCTATTATCGACCATACCCAACGAGTGATTTCTGAGACCCCCAGCTACTGCAACACTCAAACTCTTACTCAACGCCTTCGTCCGTCGCTCATGGACATAAAAGGATTGTTGGTCTTACCTTTATAGTTACTTCGCGTTCAGGAAGCCCAAGACAAGATGTTGGGCGTGGGGGTTCTTCGATCCGAGTGCGGAAACCTTGCGCAGGTGACGTGGGGGGATCTGCCCGCAAGGTAGACCAATTACGGTTGAGCGGTTAAACCGGAGATGCAATCTGTGGGGCGAGCTTTATCATGATTCTGCCATTTCTGTACGACACAGGATTGTCAGTACTGGTAATTCATTTGTAATTGACCCTTCACTTTCTTCTCTATGACAACTGTTTTATCCTCGCTGTGTAGGAGAGCCTCCGCGCAGCTGCATCTCTGATAAAACATACAAGGTGTTTGCAGGCGTCAATCGGCACAGCTCCCAGAACCTCCACTTCAACAAGTCTACGAGTTCAACACATGTCGGTCAAACCATCTTGGTAACCCCGGTGGTCTTAACGGTGGTGAAATGAGCGCCAAGAGTTCGGAATGCATCGATGATGACATTCAAATTCCTCAGGGCTAGCGCTTGACCTTCCTTCACTTGTTAGGATGACTGAACCAAGGAAGCCACCGCCCACCCGGAGAGCTCTCCAGAGGTCCAGATCCAACTTTCTGACCCGGACGGCTACGGATACTGTAGCTCAGCTGGATCGGCGTTCCTCCACGATGGATGAGCAGCAACCGCTGCTTGAGACACAAACTCATACCAATGCTTCCAAACCAGTATCCGATGGTCGTGATACGACGAAGAAGATCTTCGATTCGCACGAGGCAATCAATGATGCCCCGATTCCGGTACGACGAACATCGAGCGGCAGACAAAGATCAAGTAACGGCCTACTGGGGGACAACTCACTTACAGCAAGCATGCACAAGCTTTCCAGAAGCAAAAGCCAAGAGGATACTGTTCCTACGCCGAGGATCGGCTCTATGCCAAGACCGATAGGTGGTCACGAAAAGCTTGGAACATTCTCGGGGGTTTTCGTGCCTACGACCCTCAACGTCTTGAGTATCTTGATGTTTCTGCGGTTCGGCTTCATACTTGGTCAGAGTGGAGTATTGGGCATGATGGGTGAGATGCCCACTCTGGTGCACCTCTTGATGCTTCACGCACTGCAGCACTGGCATGGTCTAACTTTTCTTCGGTGTATGCTGATTAGGAATGCTCGTCGCCTCCTATATTATAAATCTCGTCACGACGCTCTCAATATCCGCAATCGCAACGAACGGCACAGTGCGTGGCGGAGGCGCTTATTATCTTATCTCTCGTTCTTTAGGACCCGAGTTTGGCGGGTCTATCGGAATTGTGCTCTATTTAGGGTTCGCTTTTAACACGGGCTTGAATGCTGTGGGTCTAATTGACTGCTTGAAGCAAAGCTTTGGAGAAACTTCAGGTGGATGGTTACCAGAAAGCTTCTGGTGGGAGTATCTATGGGCTACCATTGTACTTGTCATTTGCACCGGCATATGTCTAGCAGGAAGTGGAATATTTGCAAGGTGTAGCAATGGCCTTCTCGCTATCTTACTTGTGGCAACCTTCAGTATCCCGTTCTCCATCTTCGTTGTGAAGCCGTTTGAGAGTCGGAGTCTCGGAATTGAGTATACCGGTGTCAGCTTGGAAACATTAAAAGGAAACCTTCTCCCAAGATTCACACAGGGGGCAGCTGGCAGTCAGTTGAAAGGGAAAGAAAACCTTCGAGATCTGTTTGGTATACTTTTTCCTGCTACGGGTGGCATATTTGCGTAAGTCAGGCCGTGACTGAGAGCTCTACATCGTCCTTGCAGGTACTGATACCGGAGTCCTCCCAGCGGTGCAAGCATGTCAGGAGATCTCAAATATCCAAGCAAAGCAATTCCGAAGGGAACTCTGAGTGGACTGGGTCTGACTTTTATTGCGTATACGGCGGTGATCCTAGCTATGGCTGCCTCCATTACACGACCGTCTTTCTACCGGAATGTCAATGTCATACAAGATGTAAGTATCTGGATCTTACACGGCAGACTTCAGTTTACTAACGTTCGAAAACGTGTAGACTAACATATCCAGCGGTCTGGTCTTGCTGGGAGAGTTTGCCACGAGCTTCTTCTCTTCCTTGATGGGTGTCATCGGGTCTGCAAAGTTATTGCAGGCGTTAGGACGAGACCATCTTCTCCCTGGATTTTCTATCTTCGGTCAAGGCACCAAATCGAACGACGAACCGACATATGCTATAATTATTACGCATATCGTAGCACAGCTCACTATGCTTTGCGATATCAATCAGATCGCGTCGTTTGTTACGATGTCTTACCTCATAACCTTCCTTGTCACCAACCTAGCTTGCTTCCTCTTAAAGATAAGCTCGGCCCCTAATTTCCGCCCTTCTTTTCACTATTTCAACTGGTGGACTGCTGCATTCGGGACACTGATCAGTGGCGCGAGTATGTTCTTCGTTGATGGTCTGTACGCGACTGGCTCTGTTGCCATTGTGATTGTCATTTTCCTCATCATACACTATACGTCGCCTCCAAAATCTTGGGGCGACGTCAGTCAGAGTCTGATCTATCACCAGGTACGCAAGTACTTGCTTCGACTCCGTCCGGAACACGTCAAGTTCTGGCGTCCACAGATCTTGCTATTTGTGAATGACCCTCGTCACCAGTACAAACTTATACAGTTCTGCAACTCCTTGAAGAAAGGAGGACTCTTCGTTCTCGGCCATGTCATTGTTACGTCCGACTTTGGAAACGCAGTACCGGAAGCTCGCCAGCAGCAGTCCGCCTGGACAAAGTATATTGACTTTTCAAAAGTCAAAGCGTTCGTCAACATCGCTATATCTCCAGCAGTGGAATGGGGCATCCGGGACATCGTACTCGGCTCTGGGCTTGGAGGCATGAGACCAAATATTGTCATTCTGGGATTCTACAACCTGAACGAGCTTCGTCAAGCTCAGCCCCTGATCGACGTGCCCTCCCCACAGCACTCGAGGAACGCCAGCACAGCTGCAGACAGTCATACCCCAGGCAGGGCTTCCGAACCATACTCTGACCAGTTACGCAGCTCCATGGATGGGCAGAGTAGTAGCAAGTTTAGGCGAAGAGACAGTAAAGCTGAGAAGTTGAGGGGTTTGTTACCGACCGATAATTGCCGGACGGAGCCTGCAGTTGGAATTACGAGTTATCTAACGATGTTGGAAGATCTCTTACTCAAACTACAGATCAACGTTGCCGTTGCGAAGGGATTCAAGGACCTAGAATTCCCGCAACCAAAGGGAGAAAATTCGAAGAAATACATTGACCTCTGGCCCATTCAGATGTCCGCGGAGATTGCAGCAGATGGTGGTGAAGAGAAGCAGAACTTGCTCACCACTAACTTCGATACCTATACACTTATCCTCCAACTCGGATGCATTCTTGATACAGTACCAAGGTGGAAGAAGGTGTACAAACTTCGTGTTGCTGTTTTCGTCGAGTATGAATCAGACGTTGAGGAAGAGCGGGAAAGAGTAAGAACACTGCTGGATAACCTGCGAATTCAGGCGGAGGTACTGGTCTTCTGGCTTGCCTCGGGCGACTTGAGCACATATCAGGTTATTGTCAATGGAGCGGATTCTGTTGCTGCGAGAGAAGCTGAAGTTGAAGTCAATGAGGTCCTTGAGGGTGAAGATTGGTGGGGAGATGTGCGGAGGTTACGCGGAAAGCGTGATGATAGTATGACTGCGAGTCAAGAGCTGGCGGATGCTCAGGGACTACTGGATGCTACCCCTGAATGGCCCAGTCCTTCTTTTCAGCACGGTCGAAGGCAGGAGCGACTTGAGAGGTTTGAAGGACTGCAACAGTTTCTTCACAACTCTAAGAGACGTCACAGTATAAGTGGGCTCAAGAACCTCGGAGTGAGCCTAGGGATGCGAACCCACAGATTGCACGATGACTTGGTTCACCATCATGCTGCACATGGGAGCGCGAGCGAGGAATCTTCTAGCAGTGAAACTAGTGAAGACGAGACTCCTAATCAGGACAGAGCAAGCATCGCCAGTGCGGATGACCTTGCTGGCTTCGAGTCAGATACTGACCTTCACGTCCCAAGGACACGATCTCCGACGAAGCCTCTGAGGAGACGAAGTGATGGAGACAGCTTGAAGGGTGCTGCACCCTTCGACTTGGCCAGGTTGAGGGAAGCTGCACCAAGCAGATCGGATTCCTCGGTCGCGCCAGACGTCCAGGTTTCAGCGGTTGCTTCTGATACCGACCTACTCGACACCGCCACCAGACTTGATAACAAAGAAAATCAACCGCTCACGGCTCCAACTGACACCTCCGAAGCATCTCAAACCCTCGGCAAGAACACTGCCACTGGTCCGCCGTCCAGACCACGACCAGTACGCCAAGTCTCTGCGGCGAAGTTCACTTCCAATCCAACCCCAGCCACCACAATCGCCACCACCGAAGACGGCCCCGGCCCCTCTATCATGTTTACCGACACCGAATCAACCTCAAAAGCCCGCCCACATCAGTCCATATACAATCGCCAAACCTCCAACAACTCCCGTCCCGGCGCGCCTCAAAACACCGCCGCGAGCGGTTTTCCGTTCCAACAGTCTGTGCCACTCAGCTTCAACGACCTCCCCTGCCGAGCACAGCACTTGATCCTCAACGAGCTAATCCAACAACACTCGCAGGAGACTGCCGTGATCTTCACGACCTTGCCGAGTCCCATTGAGGGTACGTGCAAGAGTGAAGAGGACAGTATCAGCTATCTGAGCGACTTGGAGGTTCTGTGTCAGGACTTGCCGCCTGTATTGCTGGTGCATTCTAACTCCATGACTGTAACCATGAACTTATGAGCATAGATTAATACGCCACTATTCAGCATGTTTGCTTTCTCTAATTTCACGGAGAGTCCCCTATTGCGTAGGAAGCGCTACGTGGACCCGTAAGTCTGAGACGAAAACAGCAGCGCATACTACGTAGTATGCTGTGCCGAATAGTCTTGCAGATCAATTGTGCTGACACATATGTTCATTGCTTGCTCCTCTATGTAGCTCTAACACACACAACACCTCACCTTTTCCAAGCCCAGACTTAACCGTTCAACTCGTTACCTTCACCAACACGTGTCCAACCGGAATCGCCAGACCCTAGTTTTGTGTGGACTCTAAACATCGCTTCCCTCGTCATCGTCACCGCTCTCTTCACTTTGCTCGTCCTCGTCCCCTTCCTCTACTCCTTCTTCTCCCTCTTCTTCCTCCTCCACGTCATCTTCGCCCTCCTCAGCCTCGAGTCCGTAGTCATCCTGGAAGAACGCCAGAGGTCGTACTTCCGGCTTGAACCCAGCTTCTTGGAATCCTTTCACGAGGCCCTAAGGAATAATCTCATCATCAGCAACATCTCCACTAACAGAAACAACATTCAGAGTTCGAGGTTCGAAGCTCGGAACACCCACCTCCTCCATAATCGGCGCACACGTAACGACGACATCCGCCGACCCAGGCGTGAACACCGGCAAGACCACACTTCTCAAAACGTCCCTAATCTCCTCGACCCCTACCTCCCTCACCTTCCTCAACATCTCATCGTTCCACCCGTCCTCCAGCCCCCTCACCACCTGCCTGACAAAGCTCCGCTCAGCCGCGCTCGCCATCGTCGCCTGCTCATTCGCAAACCCCACCACAATCGTACTGATGGCGCCCTCCAGCGCCGGCGCATCGAACGCCGTCTTGCCCGACACGAAATCCTCGACGACCACCTTGCTGGCGGCAAAGGCCTTGTACGCGTCCGGCGACCGGTACACGTCGAACTGGATTAGGCCCGAGTCGACGCTGCGCGTGAAGCTGGTGCCGTAGGCGAGACCCGTGCCGCGCACTGCGGACCACAGCGGGCCCTCGACGGCGTCCAGGTAGGCGATGGCGACCATGAGGGCGGGGATTTGCGGGTGCGAGTAGGAGTCCGGGCCGCGGGCGGTGGCGAGCGCGAAGGAGGAGTCGATGGTGGGCATGGGCACGATGTAGGTGAGTTTGCCGGGGTGTTTGCCGGCGGGACTGAGGCGCGAGAGGCGCGTGTCCATGGGTTGGAGCGGTTGCGTGGCGTCGAGGTCCGAGATGAAGGGTTGCCAGGAGGAGACGGGGTGTGGGAGCTTTTCGAGGTCGGCGATGACGAGGACGCGGAAGTTCGGGAAGCGGCAGAGGGAGTGCCGGATATCTTCGAGCTGGGAGATGACGGTCTGCGGGGAGGTTTGGAGGAGGCGGCGGATGCGTTTGAGGTAGAGGGCTTTTACCAGCGTGCTGCGGGCTCGGCCGATTGAGTCAGGGGCCGTGTGGATCATGATGTCGACGGCGTAGGCCATCTGTTGGCGTTAGGGTCAAATTAGACTGTTTTGAAGGGCTGGAGCTGACTAACGCTGTTACCACTCCGTTTCTCCTCTGGAACATCCGCTAATAACTTCGCAGTTGTCGCCTTGAGCCGCTGGGGAACGTTAAGTCAGGTTCCTTTAAAGTTAGAAGCGTAACTTACAGTCTCGTCAAAAATGCTCTGCCAGAGCATCTCTTTGAGCCATCGAATGGCAGTCTCGTACTTTTCCAACTCGACTTGGAATCTAACCCGTAAGACTTCTGGATTGGAAATAGAGGATCCCGACTCAATGTTATAGCCAACAGTGTCTTTCTCCAGTTCAACCACCACCTGCTCGAACTCGATCCTCTTCCCATCACGCATGATCGGGGTGTTGAAGAAGTTCTCGAGGTAGAGGGATAGTAATGGCCTTAATGGAACTGGCACCGACCCGGTGGATATGACCAAGCTTAGATGCACAAAGTTGGTAGGAATGTGCTCAAAGTGGATAAATAGCGGGAGATCGCTGTGATCCTTATCCACGATCTTCTGAATCTTGTTATCGAGCCGTTCCGGTCTGTGAGCAGCTCCTGATCTAGCCGTTGTCGTATTTATGAAATGGATCGAATCTGTGCTTGGGACCTTGAACATCTGGAGTAGACCTTTGGGGATCTCCTTGTCATTCTCAGCCTTTGCATCAGCCAGCTTCTTCTCTAACTTCTTCAGGCCCTCCACGCCCAGATCTTTCTTCTGCTTCGCAACTCGAGCCTTTTCTTCCGATTTAATCTTCCGTGACAGTTTCGCGGAAGGAACCCCAAGGATGGAGATATGAGGCGCATCTGATATCCACTTCTTGAGGAACTGCCTCCATTGACCGTCGGTCCAGGTCTCGAGCTCGTCATATTCTTTCAAAGATCCCAAAGTCTTCAGTGTTGAACCATCTCTGTTGCCAAACAGGAAATCGTTTATTATCGAGTCCGTGAAGAAAGAACCTGATGATTCTGCATATAGCTTCATCTGCCGTTTCTGTCGCCAAACGCAACCTAGCATATAATCCATGTCCAGGGGCTTGGCTGCTGTTTCACGCAATAGGGTATGCAACCTCCCTTCCACCTCTGACAACCTTTCTGTTGCCACACTGCTAAGGGTAAAAGTGATCACTGTATCTGGTCGGTAGTCCGTACCATAGTAGACAGCACTTGCTATTTGCTCCTTTTCAACGAGCACGTTTTCAAGGACTGATGCCGATGATCCGGCGAGATAGATCAGAAGGACGTTGAGTGCCGCAGCTACCACATCGTTAGCTTTTACTCTGCGTTCTCAACTATGTTGCACTTACTCTGCACTACGTCATTACAACTCGGCCCAAGATAGCTCACCATGATCTCCCCAGACGATTCATCTTCCTCAGGAAATTCCACTGTTTCGATGACAGATTGTTTAATCGGAGGTGTTTGTCTGGATTCAATCCAAGGTCTTTTGAAAGGAGCGTCCGGCCTAGGAATATCTTCGAGTATGCTTTCTTCGAAGCCATCTAAGATATGAAGCAAATTGTCGTGATCGACCTCGCCCACAATGACCAGACAGAGGTTCTTCGGTTGATACATTTCTCGGTGAAACTTTCGAATACGATCCGCCGTGAGTACACGAAGCTGCTCCATCATCCCTCCAGTCTCATACCGGAAGCCGACATCCTCTGGATAAAGCAACCGACGGGACCTGAGGTCCATCAACTCACCCTGATTGTTCTGGACACCCTGCATTTCAGAGTAGACCACTCCAGCATCGTGTCCAGTGCCATCGACATGATGCACCTCTGTGTAACAGCCAGCGTCTGTAAGAGTCGGGAGAAGGACGTGCTCCAGATATACAGGGAGTATCTGTGCGAAGCCTTCCCAGCCCGCCGTATCGAGCGTATAAGCCGTATGATCTGTGCCAGTCCAGGCGTTCGTGTTCGAATAGGCCCTGGTGGCCAGCTTGTCTAGAACGCCCTTGAACTGATAACTCCTCGAGCCCATGAAGCATAAATGCTCCAACGTATGTGGGGCACCAGAGTCGTCGTGGATCTCAGTCGCAAGCGTAAAGAAGCCAAGTACTTTCGGGCCTTGCTGGTCGACGACGACAACTCTCATTCCTGTCGTCTCGGATTCATACTGCGTAAGAACGTTTGGTGAAAAGTCCGCCTGGAACTTTTGCAACGTCCTAAAATGGGTTGCCTTGTTGACTGAAGGCATGATGACTTGAACAACCCTGGCCAGACCCTCAAGAGAAGGACGGGACTGAGTGTGGGAAAGAACCACCTGCTTGAGATTCTTAGAGTAGTAAAGCCTGCCGTCCGCGGTATGTCAGCACTCTTCGTTCATGCCAAGCTGTAGCAACAGTCAGACGCAGTATTGATGGGAGTGCTAGTGTATCACACAAAGACCATCGGGAGTCCAAATTATGAATCGATCCTGATGTGGGTATTTGGAAGGTTTTTCTTGATGACAGGAAGGTAAGCGGCCTGAAATAGCACATACCAATGAAGCCCACTAAGTCCGTATGTGAATAGAAAAGGGAACAACAGGGCATATATTATTGATTTTGACGAGAGTGACATGCTTGACAAGGAGACTAAACAGCAATTGATTTCAGAACATGTTATGAATGAGTACTCCTTTGAAGGCCACCATGTGAGCAGGTAACAGCAGTCATAGACGAGGCTTATACACAGTGAAAGCAGTGATCCGTACCTTAATTGTCTGCCATTTCCGTACAACACATGGTGAATATTGGTCTTAGTAGTGAAGGCCCACACACGAGGTTTGATAATCGAATACAGAACTGCTCATGTGGATTTTTGGACTTCGTGACTGCGAATCAATGTTAGGTATTTCCAACAGCTTGTTGGTGGTCAGACAATGGACAGCTAAGCTTTGGTCCTGGACTGGTTTAACGTGTATGGTAAAGTATTTGGACGTGTGCCCATAACCGCGTAATATATAGGTAAACATGCTTGTGAGAAAGAAAGTGGTTTTTATGATCGCTGTCGCCTTGGAAGCAGTGCGACCTACGCATAATAATTTGTGCTTTATTACACCGAGATAAATTAGGATGTCTGACTTGCACGAGTGTTTCAATCTTCCAGGACTATTCTTCTCCACAACCGTACCAAACCCCGTTACGTCGTATACAACGATTCCATATCTCTTGTAGAAGCTTGAAGACTGGTCTATTGTCTAGTGCTCTCACTACCACATCAGACCTTCACCCTATCTGGATGTCGTCCCAAGTATCCGATGAACAGCTTGGACAAGCTATACTCAGCTCCGCAAAAGATGGATCATACCCTGCATCCGAGGAGGTGATATCCGCCGACGTCCCTGCATCAGCTTTGCCCGTTGCTCTGCAGCTTCTTCGAGATGCCCGTGAGGAAGTCAAGGTAGGCGTCTCATGTGGGTCTAATACTAATATCGTGCTCTTGCTTACAATGGATCTTGTAGGCCGATATCAGAGAGCGTAGTCGCGAGACCGCCCCAGACGTTGACGGCTGGATATCTCAAGCCAAGCAATTACAAGTTGAAATCGAGGAGTCGCGGGCTCTGGCTCGCGAAATAGTCAGACAATCTGATGCAGGAAATGCTCTTGACGATCGAGTTGGCGATGCCTCAAGCAAAGTGGATCTGCTGAAGGGCGAGGTCATTTTCAACGAGACCCTGGTGAAGACGTTAGAACATATACAACACATTCATCAATTATTGAACTCCGTGCAGGAAGCTGCACTAGGGGATCGACTCGACGAGGCAATAGATTGGCTTGGGAAGACACAAAAGGAGATTGGCTTGCTGCGCTCCTTCGAGAACACAACGATAACTACGGTCCTGAACGGGAAGGCGGCGGAGTTGAACAAGGCTATTATTGAGACCATCGAAGAATGTTGGAACGACTTGATCCAGATGGATCGTTCACTTGGGCGAATATCGATCAAGCACGAGGTTCAGAGTAGGGCTATTCCAAACTGTGTATGACATGACACTGAGTATAGTATAGGACCTTCCCCGATCGATGTGCATACCATTGTTGTAACATTGACAAAGCTTGGCCTTCTCAATACCAAAATCAACGAACTTTTCCAAGGTTTCCACAAGATCATTCTCGCACCCCGTCTGACGTTAGGACCTGATAATACTGCTGCAGCAATATCAGTTACTGCGGATGATATTCAGGTCACTGGTCGCCATCCAAACGCCGATGTCAAGGTTCTCTCCGATGATGTAGATTCAATCATAGACTACCTAAGCACGCGCTTGCCGCCTACGGTTGCAGTTCCACTCTCCGAACTGCTAATGCCAAGCTTAATATCTCAGTTGGTCTCGGATTGGCTTTTACCTTCAGTACCATCAAGTCTTGATGGGATGGTAAAGTTTCAGGAGATACTGGCACAGGTTCTCCGGCTTGCAGATGTCGTGGAGTCAGTAGGATGGCACGGGAAGAGTGATCTACTTGACTGGGTCGACCAAGCTCCTCGAGTTTGGCTCACCAAACGACGAGAGACATCGCTAGATAAAGTACGGACCCTGTTAGCGAGAGGACTTGGGAAGGTGAAAAAGGTCGAGCGAATCGAAACCGAGGTTGTGGCGCCGGAAGATGGAATGTTTCATGGCCAAGGAGGTAAGGATGATTGGAATGCTGAATGGTCTGATGGCGAGGACAGGAGAGAAGCTATGACTTCTTTAAATAAGAAGGATGAAGAAGAGGAAGCCAGTGCGTGGGGTCTTGACGACGAGCTAGACGTCAGCGAGACGGCAGACAAGAGCGCGCAGGTCTCGGGCAATAATGGTGAAGACGAAGCCGAGGAGGGATGGGGTTGGGGCGATGAAAAAGATCAAGACGTGCCGATGCAGCACAAGGCCGGGGACGTCAACAAGGTGGACACAAGGAGCAATGGCCACGCCCCACACACTGCAAGACAGTCTCAACGCGAGCTCACCCTAAAAGAAGTCTACTCAATCACTGCCTTGCCAGAGGCGATGCTGGAGGTAATCGTACAGGTAGTATCTGACGCTGAAACGCTTGCGCAACCCAAGTATGTATCTATCCGAAATCACTACTGAGCTTCTTTCCCTAACCAAGTCTAAGTTACCTACGGTCACCAATTGCACCCGCCGCCGCCGGTTTATTCACTATTCCGACTCTCATCCTGGCAATGTATAGGGCTGCTGCGCCCACTTATTACACGGTTGACGTGAGCGGGAGTATGTTTCTATATAACGATAGCTTGTGGCTGGCGGAACAGCTCCGAACCTTTGCGCACAACCAATCTTTGAGAGCCGGAGCCAAGAGTCCTCGAGCAATAGGCAGATTGAAGCTTGACCCTGATATACACTCACTGGAAGTCTTCGCCATACGAGCTTACGGTAAGGAGATGAATACTCAGCGGACCATACTTGGGGACTTGTTAGACGGAGCACAAGGCTTTGCCAATTCAACCGAGCCCCCATTCGCCGGCGAATGCGACCTGTCAGTCAGCTCGACGGTTGATAGGATAAGAGTTCTACATGATCAGTGGAAAGGCGTGCTATCGCATTCAGCACTTCTCCAGTCGCTGGGATCTCTACTCGGGACGGTAATCCACAAAGTGATCATGGATGTCGAGGATATGAGCGATATCTCAGAACCCGAATCGCAGCGCTTGGCGTCATTCTGCAACCAGATCTCAAAACTTGAGGACCTCTTCGTTCCGGAAGAAACTGGAGAGACAAAACCGAACAACGAGTCGGCCGTGCCCCTCACCGCAGTTTATACTCCCAACTGGCTCAGATTCCAGTACCTTTCAAACATTCTGGATAGCTCCCTTGTCGACATCAAATACCTGTGGTCTGAAGGCGAGTTGCGACTGGAGTTCACGGCGGACGAGCTAATCGATCTTATCGAAGCGCTGTTTGCCGACTCGGAGCATCGACGAAAGGCTATTGCTGAAATCAGGAGAAGCGCTCTTGTTCAATGAGTGTCTGCTAAAGCTCTCAGACGGGTTTGACCTATCATATGTTATCCCATGCATCTTCAACGCTTGAGAAGGAAACACAAAGTTATGACGAATGTTGTTTAAGTAGCGTAAATATAGTATTCGGTCGTAAATGAATGCCGTTGTAGCTCATCACTAAAGCAATGTGTGAGTGAAATAAGCCAATGCATTTTTGTCAATTAAACTCCCTTCTACTCTTAACAGGATTTAGGAAACCTCCGTGTAACACAGCCAGCTTTTCTTAAGAAACACATTTGGTTGCTGTTCTTATGTGTTGGAGTGCTCCATTGGACTATTATTGGCATCTAAGATCGTACTCTACTCTAGCTGCACAGTGGTCATCTTCCGGCTTCCGTAAATTTCTCATAGCATCAAGGGCATCCTATAATTTTACTATAATTTTATAAATTTCACCCGAAAATCAATCCAATAGTGGCTCCAAATGGCGACTGAGACTAGTTTACTGCATCCCAACATGTCGACGGACCAGAAGTCACACTCACAAGTGAAGATCCAATTGACAACCCGGCATCCAGATATTTCGCTGCCGGAAAACCCTGGCCCTATCCTCGTCTCTACAAGTAAGAGCGTTCCCCCGCTTCACATCAAACCTAACAGTAGCCGCTAGATCTTCGCCGATACGCGTTATCGACACTGGTCAACACGCTGCTCCATTCTGAAAAGCCCATCCCTTTCGAATTCCTGATCAATGGCTCCTTCCTACGTACTTCCATCGACGAGTACTTGACTGCAAATGGCATCTCGGCCGAAACGACGCTTACGGTCGAATACGTACGGGCTCTCATCCCGCCATTATACTTGGCTTCGTTCGAACATGATGACTGGGTGAGCTCCGTGGATGTGCTCTCGAGCGCATCAGCAGCAGGGAAATGGGCAGGGCAGGCAGCAATGCCGGTAGAGGGTCAGGAGCGCATCCTATCTGGCAGCTACGATGGGCTACTCCGAGTCTGGAACATGTCTTCCGAAACCCTCGTCACGTCTCCTTCAGCGGCAAACGGCGGCCACACGGCTTCCGTCAAAGCAGCCAAGTTTCTCTCCCCAACCGCGATCGTCTCATCAGGTCTAGACCGGACAGTACGAATATGGAAATACAGCGAGTCCCCCGACCGATTATCCGCCTCGCTGACCCCGGCAATCGAGCTCTACGGGCACAAAGCCACCGTCGACTCCATCGCCGTCCACCACCCCTCCAACCGCATCCTCTCCGCCTCCGCCGACCACACCGTCGGCGTGTGGTCGAGCAAGAAATCCGACGCCCCCGCCGCCCCAACATCCCTTCTACCCTCCGCCTCCTCCCGCCCCTCCAAGCGCCGGAAACTTTCCACCTCATCCACCACCACCCCGCAGCGCGGGCCCCTCGCTCTCCTCAAATCCCACACCGCGCCCGTCTCCTCCACCATCTTCGCCCCGACCGACCCCACAGTCGCCTACTCCACCTCCTGGGACCACACCCTGCGCACCTGGGACCTCGCGACCTCGTCCCTCGTCGACACCCGCACCACCTCGCACGCCCTCCTCGCCCTCGCGGCCCTGCCGGACCTGCACCTCCTCGCTGCCGGCACGTCTGCCCGCCACATCACGCTCGTCGATCCTCGCGCCTCGGCCACGACCATCTCGGCTATGACGCTGCGCGGGCACAGCAATGCTGTTGTCAGTCTGGCCAGAGACCCGGGTAGTGCGTACGGACTGGTTAGTGGGAGCCATGATGGGAGTTGTCGGGTCTGGGACGTGAGGGCGTCGAGGAGTGAGAAGGATGGTGTGGTGGGGGAGAGTGTGTATACGATCTCGAGGGAGAGTCAGAGGGGTGAGGGGAGGAGGGTTGGAGGGGAGGGGGTTAAGGTGTTTGGGGTTTGTTGGGATGCGGATGTGGGGGTCGTTAGTGCGGGGGAGGATAAGAGGGTGCAGGTTAATCGGGGGACGGAGCTCGTGGCTGGTGGGGGGACATGAGGGCTTGCTTGGGTGTATATTAGGGACATGGAAGTCAGAGTATGAGCGTCTATCGATCGTGAGAACGATGGTGACGTAGGTCCACACGATCCGGGATGGCTGATGAGATCTGTCCCCAGCCGTTGATTGAGAGTTATGTGCTTTGTCCTCTGATCCCTTTCAGCCAGCTGAGCTCACATCGACTTGAAGGTCACGTTCCATATACCCAGGGTACTCCACCATCTGCAACAGGTTTGTATCACTCTTAAGGCGAAACATAGAGATGACATTGATCTTTCCATCACCAGCTTCTTGAGATACAACCTGGAACTGAATCCTCCATTGGGATATCGAGTATTCCACAGCAGTGACAATCGGGGCCGTCAACGAGGGAGAATGGTTCCATGCCCTTTCAGCTGTCCGGGTTTTGGAGGTATGGTTGGCAATGGTATGGAGATACAGTTCCTGCATCTCTCTATTTCGTGCGGAGACGTTATTTCTATCTCCATGTAGATAGACGTTCCAAGTCAGCTACCTGTAAAGTGTGGTATTCTATGGCATCGTGTGTTACTTTGTTAAAGAGAACTGGAAGTCAGTCATGTATTCTTCGCAATCGAGCCTTCGCTGTTGGCAGTTGAGATGTGGTGACAGCATAGTCACGAGGGTATGCAAGAACTGGAGGACTAACTGCAACTACAAATCTTTTGGTGCCTCGCACTATAGCCGTGGTGAAAGATCATGTGAGGTATGCGTAGGGTTACAAGTACGACAGACAAGTATACTCTGAGATTGTGCCCCGAAGCATCGTCAGGACGGGAGATGATCTTCTAGTGTAATGAGATTGCATGGATAGCAGATAATGCTCATACGAAATCATCTTCTTTCAACTGCATTCAGGCTTCCAGAAACTCGGCGGTTCCCTATCGATGCACTGCACGCCGGCACGTCTGCACATCACTCGCAACTCCTCTAGTTCGTCTTCCTCCCACTCATCCTCGAATGGATCTCGGAAACGGAGACCGAGCCTCGCCAGCGCCGGTGCCGTGTGCTTTCGATCTGTGAGAAACTCGTCTAACAGCTCCAGACACGCTCGTGCCGACCATTCGTTTGTATGCCAGGAATCGAGATCGTTGTTGAGACACAGCTCTCGAAGTGATCGAGGCAGCAGGCCGTCCAGCCTCTCGACGGACCCAGATGTCTTAGAGAGCCCCAGTAAAATGACGAAGGAGATCTCCAGACTTTCGAGCTGGCTGAAGTCTGCTAGACCACCGAGCCGGTTCTCAACGCCCCAATACTCGCTCTGGTTTGTTTGAGGTAGGTAGATGTTACTGTTGACGTCGATCGATACGGACAGGTGAGTAAGCGTCGTTCGCACTTGTCCGAGTGCGCGGCCCAGCTTGGCGAGGTCAAAGTGCTGGTCTTGATATGACATCCTAGGCGAGTCTCTGTCGTAGACGTAACTGTATCTGAACCTGCGGAGATTCGGCGCCGCGGATAACAGGTGCAGGAGGACCGCCCCGTCGATGTAGCAACAGGGTAGATCTAGGGTGTCGAGCGTCAATGCACGCGGTCGTTCATTGCCGGGCCAGGTGAATTTGGTTCTCTTAGGGAGAATGACCGCAAGAATCTTCCGAACAGAAGGGAGATAAAAGAGAGATGCAACTTGCTCTGCGGAATTGGTAACATGCCGTGGCAGGTAGTCGCTTCCCATTGATGGGAATTCAACTTGCTGGAGATGTGAAAATGTAGAAAAGCCGGCAGGCAGTGTACTCGAAAACAATGCGTGCTTCAAGAGAAGGCCAAGGAATGGGTTACTGACGCGGAAATCAGTGCTGAGAAATAAAGTCTGGACATTGACCGACAACGAGAGAACAAGCGCTACGAAGACGTTGATGTTGCCCGTCTCCAGCTCCAGTGTCCAGAGCGTTTCCGAAGGCAGCCCTACCTCGTGCACATAATTTCTCAGCGCCTTCAACTCATCAGCAGTGCAATATGGCTGTTCGTGTCTCTCCCAAATGGTGCCTGGTACTCGCTTCGAATGGCTGACCTCTCTGTTTTTCGATCCCCTGAAATTGAGATGCTTGACATAACCACCCAAGTGACGGTTTTCCACCAGGCTTCGAAGCAAAAGGTGGATGGGAGGGTTCAATATATTTCCGAACGTAGGCTCGTATTTCCATCTCCAGTCGATTGTGTCGTACAGATAAGGGGTTGTTCGGTCTCGCATTCTTTTGCAACAGCGCGAGATTGAAAAGACATCTCTCTTTTCTAGAGGAAAAACAATCATCTGCCACAACTCTTCGGGTAGGTCGGCGAAAGAAGACATGATCAAGGGTCATAGACCGAACTAGGGAGAGCCCCAACAGATGGCTTAAGTATCCGCAATGCGTAACTGATCTCCTTATACACACATCAAGGCACATGATATTGCCTCCACTCCGAGGAACTTACGTTACTCTTGGAGTTCTCCTCGAGTGTACCATGACTCAAACGCGATATGGTATCTGAATAAGGGACACTTGCACTCTTGTCGGCTAGCTTGGACGGGAATGCTAGGTTCGACGAGAGCCGCACAACAATGCCGTTCGAAGAATATGTGCGGAAGCATGCCGTAGGAATGTGGATGTGAAAAGTTACCTAAACACAGTAACGGGACGTCGGACTTCATCACCCCGAACCGACTGCTGTAGCCGAAACTCGGGCACCTCAAAGGCGTAAAGGTGCGGACCCGTTCCGCTCCCTTTTGCAACCGTTATCAGGTGCGAAGCGTACTTATACGTGCTGCTTCGTGAGTCAGCGGACATTGACATACTCTCGACCATAGCAACAGAATCGAAAAATGGGTTCCTTATCTACAATGTCTGAAACGACGCAGCCCTGGTTGGAAACGCCCCTCATTGAGTCGGCGGCACTCACCAGAGCGGCAGGATGGTTGGTACCCAACTAAATGCTCAATTTGACATCGCAAGCTCAGATATCCCAAGTAGAATATTCCTCAAACTTGAGAATCTCCAGCCCGCTGGCTCGTTCAAGTCTAGGTGCGCCTCTATCTCCCTAACCTCTTCAACCCTCTCAAAACACGCCCATTTACACAAAAGCCGTGCATTACTAACACGATCCATGCCACAGAGCCCTAGGCAACTACCTCCTCCGCAAAATTAACGACCTCCCCGAATCCGCCCCAATCCATTTTTACAGCTCGAGCGGCGGCAATGCCGGTCTCGCCTGCGTCACAGCGGCCGTCTCCCTCGGCCACCCCGCCACGGTCGTCGTCCCCGAATCTACGAAACCGCACATGATCGCCAAGATCCGCACCGCGGGCGCTGAAGACGTCATCCAGCGCGGCGCGACGTGGGCCGAAGCAGACGCCTACCTACGCACAGAGATCCTAGCCAAGGACAGCGCCGGCATCTACGTGCCGCCCTTCGACCATCCGTACATCTGGGACGGGGCCAGCACGCTCGTCGACGAGGTCGCGGCGCAACTGCCCGGTGATGACAAGCCGGACGCTGTCGTTTGCTCCGTCGGTGGGGGCGGGCTGTTCTGCGGCGTCATGGGTGGGCTTGATAGGCATGGCTGGGCCGACGTGCCGGTGCTGGCAATGGAGACGTACGGCGCGGACTCGCTGTCTGAGTCTCTGAAGGCTGGCAAGCTGATCACGCTGCCGGGCATTACCAGCATCGCGACCTCGCTGGGCGCGACGAGGGTCGCGGAAAAGACGTTCGAGTACGCGAAACGGCCGAATGTGAAGAGCATCGTGCTGGAGGATGCGGAGGCGGCGATGGGGTGTTGGCGGCTGGCGGATGACGAGCGCATGTTGGCGGAGACGGCGTCGGGGGTGAGTGTGGTGGTCTGCTATAATGGGGTGCTGCGGAAGGCGGTGCAGGGGTTGAGCAAGGACAGCAAGGTTGTGGTTGTTGTGTGCGGGGGATCGAATGTGACGGTTGAGATGCTGGCAGGGTTTCGGCGGACATATGGGTCCGTGGAGAAGGGCGCGACGGCTGATAAAGACGTGCCTAGTACAAATACGGCGCCTGGGAACGGTGAGCGTTCCCCTTTAACAGGAGACCCTGGCGTCGAGAGAGTGCTAATGTGGCCAACAGCATGATCGAGAAGATACGATACAATGTTGACACTCGATGTCGCCCATGACAAGGGGTTGAACCTGAAATGGTATTGGCATCTAAGTCTTCGCAGACCTAGTGAGGTGATTCTCTTTCAGCTTTTTCAAAACATAGATCTCTCTAGACGCCTGACGCCTTGCCGGGTATAGAAACATAAAAGCAGACCATTCATCTAACTGCAAAGACCTCCACTACGCAATCGCACTCGGCCCCGTACTCGCACTTCCCTCGCCCTGCTCCTCACCCAGCAAACTCTTCCTATACTCCCAATAATTCCTCCTAATAGGATCATACCTCTCCACCAACAAATCCAACGCCTTCCTCGCCTCTTCCCTCCTCCCATCCCCACCCTCCTCCGCATAAACATCGGCCAAAAAGTCCAATGCAAAACTACTCCTAACCTCCTCCGGCCTCCTCAGATCCGCAAACTCCTCCGCGAACGCCCTCTCGCTCCCCAACCCCCTCCCCGCCCTCCTCAACACCCCCCGCAAATAACTCCACGGGCTCTGATTCTGCGGCGCCAACCCAATCGCCTCCTTCGCGACCCGCACCTCCCGATCCACCACCTCCTCCCCCACCATCCCCTCCCCTCTCCCAAAAACCACAAACCACCGATGATTCCACGCGCTATTGTTCCTCACATCCGCCTCCAGCAGCGCCTCCACATCCCCCAACTCCGACTCCCACAGCCCGAACTGCCGCACCAACCACTGCCGGTAGCTCCAGACGTGGTAGTTCTTGGCGTCGAGCGCGAACATGCGCATCGTGAAGTCCGTCTCGCCGCTCGCGTCGTTCAGCCGCGTCACGATCAGCTGGCGGTGGTGCCAGATCTGGTAGTTTTTCGGGTGGGCGAGCGCGACGGCGTTGAGCCAGGTGATTTCGGCGCGCAGCGGGGAGGAGAGGGCGGAGAGGGTGGCGGCGCGGTAGAGCCTGGGGGAGTTGGGGTTAGATTGTGCCCTTGCGCCGGTGGGGGGAGGGGATGATACCAGACGGTGTAGTGCGCGGCGTTCATGCTGATGACGTCTTCGGTCAGGGAGAGCACGCGCTCCGAGTACTCGTTCTTGGCCATCACGGCCCGCAGGTAGGACATGGCTTCGCTGTAGTCTTCTGTGTACGCGATGGCTGCGAGCGGGTTGGGCCCGCCGTCGTCTTGTGGGATGGGCACGATGTCCGCCCAGTCGGGTGAGTCGGAGTATTTGCCCATGTTGTTGGATATTGACGGGATAATCCTCTGTGGTAATGTGGAATTTCCCTGGGAGGGAGTTGGACAGTGTGACTGAGTCTGTTTCAGAGCTAGGAGCTTGGAGCTGGATGGAGTTAGTGAGGGTTTGGTGGGGTTCTGATGGTTGTGATTCGTTAGCGGTCGGTGGTGTAAGAGGGTCGGACAATACCAAGAACTCTACAAAGGGATAAAGGCTTCTGGATGCAGTGCATCGTCAGTAATTGAACAGCCTTGAACTAAAATGCTATCGTCTCTTAATTATCATGGCATTCAGGTGTTTAATCATGCTAGATTATTATATACCAAGCCGTATCGTTCTACCCTTTATCTCCCTGAAACCAAGACCCGCGTATAATAGAGACAAAGATCCGCACGACGCTGGAGCGGACCTGACCAGGGACTTTGCCCGTCTAACACCTCCAAAACTTCCATCCTTCCCTTCTCTCCTGAACTCCCACACCCACCAACCTCTCCACGCCTTCTCTTCCCTCTGCTTCGAGAAATTTCTCCTGATCGATCTCCTCGCCACCCTCCTCATCGCTTCCGTTTCTCAAAACAGCCGGCCATAGGACACCAACCCCGTCACCTCCTAGAGTGGTTTCGAACCGCTCAAAGCCTTCGGCGTCTAACTTGCTTTCGAGGTCTTTTAAGTACCTGTTGTCCGTTCCTGGTTTGAGCAGAGTAATCACACAGCCACCACCACCCGCACCAGTCAATTTTGTCCAACCAATGCCTGCTTCATCGACAAGTTCTCGTATCTGCTCTAGCTTGGGGTGCGAAACACCAAGAGAGACAAGGAGGCCATGGTTCATGTTTATCAGGTCGCCTAATTTCTGTATCGAGGTAGAATCGTTTGGATCAGATTCTTGGGAGACGATGAGCTCATGTGCCGATTCAGTGATCTTGCCGATGGAATCAAGCATCGACTCCGTAACTACAGGGTGCGCCTTTTTCAAGGCACCAACTTTGGCCACTTCCGTAGCTGTAGACCGTGGCTGTCGGGAGTTGACCAGCAGTAGGGGCAGTTCGGGGAAGTTACGTAGGGATGTGACTGTGGGCGGTTTAGAGTAGTCTTCACGCTTGAAGATCACCGCTCTGCCCCCAGAGGAGACAGTATTATCGACGCCGCTGGGGTTGCCGTGTATGCACATCTCTCCCACGAAAGCCCATCTGTTTATGCGCTCGATCTGCACTTCTGATTCGTCTTGTGGTTGGTCTGGGTGAGGACCAGCCAACGTCCGTATTTGGAGCAATAGGGCAGCACTCAGGCAGACCGATATACTGGCACTGCTTCCAAGCCCAGCGCCAATAGGAAGCGTTGAACGCAATGTATATATGCAGGCTGGCGACTTCTGAGAGCCGAGCGAAAGAAACAGGTAGAGGAATGTTGATGCGGCAGCCTTATGAATTTTGCGAGCCTCATCCGGCAGGTGCGTTGAAACGGTAGAGAGATGAGGTTGCATTGCTTCGACGAGATCAGGATCGAGACTTGTGACGAGGTCATAGTAGTATTTCTTCTTGGTCGGATTGGAGAAGGTTGCCCACGGCAATGAGTCTATGTCCCATGTGTGATCCAGAGAGATATCCCGGAACCGCAGCGTGATGGTTCGCCGAGATTTCGAGAGGTGGGTGACGAGGAGGTATGAGCGAAGAGAAATAGCAGCAGCCATGGCGGGCTTGCCATAGACAACGGCATGTTCACCGAATACAATGACTTTGCCTGGGGCTGAGACCATGAAAGCCGGCATCATGGGGGACGACATTTTTCTATCCTGACCAGGCCGTGACTTTATGCTATTGACAATAGGTAGGCTGTTTTCTATGCTCACTCGACGTTGAAGAGATCTGCTCTCATTCCCAGGCTTAGCAGCAGCTGCTGATGTGCCATTGGGTTGGGTCGAGGCAGTCTCACCATTCGCGCTTGCTCGGTGACCAGCCTGTGAATGCGGCGCGCGGCCCCCAATGCCATTATCCTTGTCGACTGTCGCCTTCATACTGGCCATGAACATGTGCCCAGGATCTCCTCTAAGCAATGGCATAACCGTACGCTCCCCTCATATAGTAGAGACATTGAGCTCGTCGTACTCTAGGATTGCAGGTCGCGATAAGTCGGGATTCGCTAGACCTGTCGCCCGAGGTCTCAGGCTACCCCTTGACGGCGAGGTCTGCTTAGCTAAGCTCACATATGCGAACTTTCGCCGGGGTCGGCACCTCAGTATCTTGGTACTGTGGAGTACACTCGGTGCAATTCAATTTGGAGAAGAAATAAATTAGGTCCTCTTGGCGGGTCCCAACATAGTGATATTTGACATCTTTTCAGATGATCTCTAGGTACATTAGATCCTCGAAAGTCAGCGGCAGGTACGCGAAGTGGTGGACTCGAATGCTTGGCATAGCACTAAGCTGTTCCGGGAGAGGCCACTATGCCATCTTCCTCCCGCTTGCGCTTTACTGCTTGCGCCTCTGTTGAAAAGACAAGATGACAACAGTCAGTCTCAGCATAAAACCAACGACATCACTTTCACTTCTTGTCGTTCACTTTTCCCCTTGAAAACAGTGTATCTCGCCATGAACGTTCTACAAGTAAGATCTTCTTTACTAAGCTCGCACTACATCCCTACTGACAGTCATCTCTAGCGCCTTGCCCGCTTGCTTGACAGGCCACTGTTTCCCTGGAAGAACTTACTCGTCGGCTTCTCGCTGGGACAGTTTGTCTTCGAAAGTTTCCTATCCTCAAGGCAATATCAGAAGTTGCAGGAGAAGAAGCCACCGAGGACGCTTGAAGGCGAAGTTTCACAGGAAGTTTTCGACAAAAGTCAAGTCAGTTTTCTACTAAGCACCGTCGTCCAGCTAGAATACTGATAGGTACGCACTTTCAGGCATACGGCCGTGCGAAAGCGAAGTACAGCTTCATTTCCTCCTTCATCAGCCAAGCGGAGTACCTAGTCACCGTCTACTACGATATCCTCCCCAGATTATGGGGTTTTACTGGCCTATGGATGGCTCGCTACCTCCCTGGGCGCTTTTCGGGCGAGATTACGCATTCGCTCATCTTCTTCTTCACATACAACTTGATCACTGCCATCCTCGCACTACCAAAATCGTACTACTATAATTTCGTGATTGAAGAGGAATACGGATTCAATAAACAGACACTTAAGCTATGGCTGACGGATATGGTCAAGAATCAAGCATTGATAATAGCGCTAGGTGGGCCGATATTGAGCGCTTTTTTGGCGATCGTACAGAAGACCGGAAACAGCTTCTTCTATTACCTGTGGCTGCTCAGCGCAGGAGTACAGATCTTCGCTATCACAATATACCCCATCTTCATCTTACCGTTGTTCAACAAGCTCTCGCCACTAGAGCCAGGAGCCTTGAAGACTAGTGTGGAGGGGTTGGCAAAGAGGTTGAAGTTTCCATTGAACGAGCTCTACGTGATCGATGGTAGCAAGAGGAGCGCTCACAGCAACGCGTACTTTTATGGTTTGCCTTGGAAAAAACATATTGTCATTTTCGACACTCTCATCGAGAAGAGTGAGACCGAAGAGGTTGTTGCAGTACTGAGTCATGAACTTGGTCATTGGAGTTTGGGCCATACTACAAAGCTATTTGGCATTTCGCAAGTACGCTCGCCTGGTAGTAATCTTCTGGCGGCGGAGCTGAATTTTATCTAGTTTCACTTGCTCTACGTCTTCACTCTATTCTCCGTCTTCATCAACAACCACTCGCTCTACCAAGCTTTCGGGTTTCATAAGGAGTTCCCCATTATTATCGGCTTCATCTTGTTCTCGGATGCCTTGGCGCCATTAGACAACGTCGTGAAGCTGCTCATGAATATCCTGAGCCGCAAGTACGAGTTCGAAGCCGGTTCGTCCATTGTCGCAAGCTACGGCTGACGAATGCTGACGTCTGAATCACAGATAATTTTGCCGTCCGACTTGGTTACTCGACACAGTTGGCAAGGTCGTTGATCAAGCTTCAGATCCAAAACCTGAGCACCATGGATGCCGACTGGCTGTACGCCAGTTACCACTTCTCGCATCCCATCTTGCCTGAGCGCTTAGGAGCCCTAGGCTGGTATGGCCAAGATGGAAAAGCCAATGGCAAAGAGGCTGATGACGAGAAGCCAATCAGAGCCGGGGACAGGGAGTTGTAGGTAGAAACTGTATCGTATAGACTTCGTTCTTGAATAAATTTGGGTTCGAGATTGGCCGAACAGCAAGTTATCTCCTCATCTCCGGAACCATGGCCAGTTCTTCGTCCAACGCCGCATTGTAAAGGTATACGTTCGTATCCTCAGATCTCCGCCGCCTTCTCCCTCGCCTTCTTCTCACTAATTTGCTTCCGCTTCCGCTCCTTCTTCTGCCTCTCCTTCTTATTCCGTCGCCTCTCATCCTTATCAAGCACGCCCGCCGACCCCCTCACCCTCGGCACCTCGCCCCCGTCCTGCACACCACTATGTCTCGTTCCCACCTCTCCCTCCGTAATCTCCTGCTCACGCTCATACGCCTGCATATCCTGCCACCCATCCTTCCCACCCTCTCCCTCCACCTCTCCTTCTTCCTCCCTACCCTCCCCCGCGCCACCATCACCATTCACCTCCCCATCCCCATCACCCATCTGCATATTAGGCAACCCCTCGCCCCCAAACTTCGCGAAGCTCAGATCGGCGCCCAGATGCTCGCCCTTCAAGCCGGCTTCGACGCGCTTGAGGTTGTGGATCGTGAGACCGGTCGAGGAGCCGGAGTTGGAGGTGATGGGGCCAGGTTCGGTCAGAAGCGCATTGGGCTGGAGACTGGCGTCTGTGGCGGCGTTGGCAATGTAGGTGGAGAGCAGGGCGAGGGCGGTGGTGGGGGAAACGGGGCGGGTGGAGTGGTGGGTTATGGGGGGGAGGGAGGTCGTTGTTGCCATTCTGGAGTTTAAGGACCGTGTAAATATGGGAATTATCGTTTTAATGATAGAATTAGCAAGAGGTGGATGGTGGGTATCTTATCGTGGGTTTTATCCAATTGATCGGTCTCAATATCTTGAAGATCGAGGCTGAGATGAGGCTTAAAAGCTTATCCTTATAGTTAGCGCGAGCCTAGGTGCGCCAAAGCGATCTCGCGCAGAAGACGAACCTCAAGCTACGGAGCCGTATCACACGAAAGCGCAAACACCACATACCGCCGTCGAGATGCTCTGCACCCGCTGCCTCCGAGGCGTCGCCAAAATCAGCATCCGCCCACACCCTATCCAACCATCCAGACATACCCTCACCGCCGCACCAAGAAGGTACGCAACCCACCTCACCCCGGCCCTCGATCCCTCGATCCCAGCTCGAAACTAACGGGCCCTGTCCTCAACACAGAACTCTCCTAACCCGCACCTCCCTTCGACCCTCCATCCTCCCCTCCCTCTCATCTCCAACGTCAACCACAATCCCTCACCTACCAACCACAACCACAACAGCAACACCCCTCGACCTCCTCCCCAAAATCTCCACCCACCCTTCGCTAGCCGGAATCCAAGTCCGCAACGGCCCCCGCAACACCTACGATCCCAGCCACTTCGTGCGGAAACGGCGTCATGGGTTCTTGGCGCGGAAGAGGAGTCGGACGGGACGGGCGATTTTGTTGAGGAGGAGGGCGAAGAGGAGGGGGGTGCTGAGTCATTAGAGTTGGGGTTCGGTGTGCGTGGGGGTGGGGAATTAGATGGGTAGGGGCTGAGAAGGAGATGTCCGGGGGATCAGGCGTGGAAGGTTAGAGGAGAGTTGTGGGGAGAAGGGGGAAGGGGTGGATCGGCGAGGAGGCGAGATTGGAAGGGGAGGCAAATGCAGCGCAGACGTGCCAGGGCGAATCCATGCGTGTTTCGTTGCTTCGGAGACTGCAAGCGGAGGTCTTTGGTGGTGTGTTGTATCCATAAATCTTGCTCTAAATGCACATCAGACTTCTGCGGCGCAAGTTTTACTAGAGTGTATGTGCTCATATCCGGTGGTAACTCCAGGATGTGTGTCCTGAAATGCCAATTTGTAAGAGCTGTTATGTAGGCTATTCCCTCGTTCATATGACAACGTGAGGCCTGAGTAGCCTCTCCCTCATCGTCCTCATGCGGGCCTGAGTAGCATACAGGCAGATGATTGCATCAAGGATTTCCAACTTCCGAGTACTGAAGCCGGAACTACACTTCTAAACTCTATCACCTTACAGCAGGATGAAGTCATATATATCCACAGAGTATCATACAATTTCATCCACTCTAAGAATCGCTCCGCAGAGGCGGGAACAGCACGCCTTCATGCCCCTTGCCCAGCCCCAAGGTCGAGGTCCCATACTCAACGTCAGCAGAACATCTGGCCTTCTCAAATCCCCTCGCATCGCGCCGCACGCCCAGCATGTCCAGGAGCTTCTCCATCTTACCCGGCATGTAGGGCTGCAGCAGAATGCCGCAGACACGAAGCGCTTCGGCGCAGAGGAAGATGGTCCTGTCAAGCTTGGCTTGATCATTTGGGGCCAGATTAGCGTACGGTATAGCTTTTACATCTGTCCTGGAAGGTGAACGTTTCGCGTCTTTCGGGAGGACGATATCCCATGGTTGGCAGTGTTGCAGATATCGATTAGTCTGCGGCGGTCGGGTTAGTTCGCCGCTCGTACTGAAGGAGGCTTGAGGACTTACTTCGTAGATCACGTTCATGATAGCTTTCAACGCCGCTCCGGCATTCAGCCTCTCCATATGTTCTGTTACTTCGAGTGCGATGTTCTTGAGTAGGCCAATTTGTATCTTGTCGTAGTCCTCCGTCATCGTTATAGGTCCTCTTGTACCCATCATAACAGCCCTGCGGACGTCCCATGCTTTGCCGCGGACTATCCGGCTTGCGAGATTACCGATTGCATTCTTAAGTCCTTTGTTGTATCTTTCGATAATGTATTCGTTGCCGTAATCGGCGTCATCTTGAATGCCGCCGTCATGAGCGAGGTAGTAGCGCATCGTATCTACACCAAATCTATCAAGAGCAAAAAACGGATTCACGACGTTGCCAGTTGACTTGGACATTTTCTCGTATCCTAGGGTCCAGTGGGCATGCGTAAGGACTTGACGTGGCAGTGGAAGGCCCAAAGCCATGAGAAAGGCCGGCCAGTATATGCAATGAAATCTCGATATTGTCAGTACGAACCACACAGCCAGGACATTCTAGGTGACTAACCGGACAATATCCTTTCCGACGACATGACAATCAGCTGGCCAGCCATAATGGCTTTCTTTGCCAGGCTCCTGGAAAGGATACCGTGCTGTAGTGAGGTAATTAATCAAGGCATCAAGCCATACGTAGATCGTCTGGCTCTCATCACCAGGAACTCGAATGCCCCAGCTAAGCCTCTCAACGGGTCGGGATACTGATAGATCCTGCAGTCCAGCCGATACAGCCTTTTTCACGTCGTTGAATCGAGCTTTAGGGACTATGAACTTCGGATTCTCGGCATAGAACTCGAGGAGGCGATCTTTAAAAGCCGACAGGCGGAAGTGGTAGTTCGTCTCTGAAGTCCACTCCACCTCTTTGCCAGTCTCTATCGAGGCCTAAGTCCAATGAGCAATGGTATCATATGATAACTCTAGTGAAAGCATACCATCATCTTCCGCCCGGTTGGTGGATCCAGAATCAAATGGACTGCTGATTGCGGATAAAACGTCTCATCGCTCAACGCATACCAGCCTTCATGTTTCGAAGTATAAATATAACCACGCTCTTTAAGCATCAGCTAGCAGATCGTCAGCTGAGTCTTGTCGTCGAAAGGCCTCTCGTCCTACCAACCCAGCAATGCTCAACTGCTAATTTATGATCAGAATCGGTTGTTCGGATGAAACGCTCGGGAATGACGTCGGCTTTTTGAGCAAGTGTCTAGACCTGTCAGTTGTGCATGGGATACTAATGTTGCCTGTAACATACGTCGAATTCTTTGTAATGCTTATCACAGAATGATCTCACATCCATACCAGCTTTGTTCGCTGCTTGCTGAATCTGCACCCAGCCCCTATCAGAAAGCGCTCTGCCAACCCAACTTAAGGGAGCGAGACTTACCTTCATACCATGTTCATCTGTCCCCGTGCAGAGGATCGCTTTCTTGCCCAACAGAACCTGCCATCGTTTGAGGATGTCCGTGAGCACCATAGAGTAGAGATGGCCGACATGAGGAGCTGCTATGCTATCAGCCACAGATGATTGTAGGCAGAAACATGGAAAGTCATGTTCACCGGCGTTGACGTAGAAAATGGGTGTGGTAATGTAATATGGCTTTTCAGGGTGGGATGCAGGACTTGTAGAGCTCCATCGCGGCGTGACCGTATGGCGCTTACAACGTAGGCCAGCCCCTCTAGAGTCCCAGAATATGCGTTTTCTGGTGTCTAGTGTTCTTTGAAGAGCGACTTGAAGAGGGCGGAGCTTCATAACATTTGCGCACGGTGGTGTCCAGCCCGCAGCAGCGACACAGGCTAGTGGGTTGCCGGCTGGAAGACAGAGTTTGGTGCCTGGGAACGCCACAACCTTAAGCAAGAGCCTCACCTATCGATAACAGCCGCCATCTAGACTGCAATACCGCACCATTTGACTGTGGATCACTGGGAAGGTCAAGATTCTTGCGTTACCTGTTTGTGAGCATTCTGTATATGAAGGACTGACTTACCTATTGCTAATCCTCAACACAGATCATGGCGGCACCAAGTGCGGATATCGCAACAAAAGTGTCTACAGAAGGTGAGATTCCTTTCGAAAGAGACCGATCATCTATACTATGGGTTATTAACGTATGAAATGGAATACATAGCTGCAGAAACCTTCGTTGAGGCCTATTATACCGCCCTTCGCGCTTCAAGAGCCACACTATCCTCCTTCTACAGCGCAAAATCAGCGATGCCCGACGGCAAGCCTCTCCCGGCAATAGTATTCAATGGCAATGTCATACCAGATGCCGCGGAGTTTCAGAATATGTTCGAGAAACAAATGCCGCCTGCACATTACGAAGTTCAATCCTATGACTGCCACGTGCTCAACCCGAACTACACCGCGGACGGTGTTGAAGCAAGCTCAGGAGGATCCGGAAAGAACATGACAATCTTGCTCATGGTGAGCGGGTATGTCAAGTTCGGAGAGCTCAAAGATGCGGAGATGAAAGGCTTCAGCGAGACATTTGTGCTTATTCCAACTTCCGATACTACTACTTCAAAGGGGCGAGGCAAGCGAGGCAATCAATGGCTGATCCAAAGTCAAAACTTCAGGCTGGTAGTGTAGGATGGTATGAAGAGTATAAGAGTATTTGTGGTCGGGAATGAGAAGACGCGCGGCGGCGTTCGGACTAATATCCCCAGGGTCCGCTTCAAATCATGGCTCAGCTTGAATTATCTGCTGTAGTTCACTCTTGTCGTGGCTTCCTTCTTACTCCGGCTTTTGGGCTCGACCCTTGACCCTTTCAGCATGTGGCGACACTAAAGCTCAGGGAGAGAAAGGTAGAGGTCTTTGTGGCGGGCAACCTAAGTGTCAGTGTCGGCCAAGTCTCAGATACTTTACTACTGTTCTTCACCTACTCTCAGACCTCTCCTAGACGGATTGTTCGCTCTTCCATGGAATGTCTCTTTCTCCTCGCACAAGACATATCTCTGAACTGGCTTAGCCGTAACCACTTCGGTTTCACGTATTCATCTACCTCTCAGTCTAGCATACAATCTTGATTTGAGGTCACATGATTTGCAGTTGCTCTTACTTCCTTTGAAGGAATTCTTATTCTACGCTCGACATACCCTGCGAGAAAACTCTACCCATCATGAAGTATCGCGATTCCGACTCGAACTCTGTCGTGTCAGCTTGTGTTCGAGCTAACAACCTTGATTGCCGGGAATTTAATGTCGAAAAAGCTGACAAAACGATCAAGTGCTGGATACCAGTGGACACCCGGAAGACCATAACCCTGGGCTGCGATGTCCGAACCCCAGCCACTCGGTACCAGATTGATCTGATCGTTGATGGTGTCCTTCGAGATACCAAACTGGTGGAAAAGAAATCACCTCGTCTCAGACATGAGCTGTTCGAGGAAGCATATTTCCGGGAGAAGACATTAGTTCAGCGCGGGACTATGAAGGTAATGGGTCTATCGCGAAGTAAGTTTACATAATGTAGTACTGGTTTCCCAACCAGTATCGCAAGTGATATTAATACAGTTAAAGGGACCCGTTCGCCGAAGAATGTCAGTCCAGAAGCCGTTGGGACCCTTGAGATTCGCCTGTACAAAAACGAAACTGGCTCAGACGTCCATAAGCCCTCCAGCACTTCCTTTCTGGAGGTTGAATCCTGGGAGGATCTTGCAGGTTTACCAGACGCCAGTAGTATTGATCCTACCCATGAAATACAGTCAGTGGCTCGTTATGTTCATCAGTTCGGTTGCAATCACTGATTCTGCAAAGATTTGTTGGAGGAACCAGCCTTACGTCCCGTGCACTGAACACTCTAAAGGCCAACTTGGAGGCAGAGCGACTGGGAAGCAACCCCTGGCTTTCCTTCAAGTTCTGTTATCGTTCTTATTGTAAGTTATGCCTCTTAGTTCAAAGCTTCGCTAACTCCAGAACGGTTACAGTTGCAGCCATGTTAGCAAAACCTAAGCTGCAAGCCTCACTCGAACCTATAAAAGAGCTTCCAAGCTCTATCTCAGCACTAAAGACAGTTGCCAACCAAGGATCCAAGACCGTACCAGCACAGACGAGCAATGCGGATCAGCAGAATGCCGAGAAGAATCTCGTTCATCCAGATGGCCAACCCAACAAGCCATTGCGTTCTACAGTTACCCTTGAATTGGCACGAATTTCTAGGGATCGTGCCAAACGCAACGCCGTTAAACGGCAAGGTCAAATAACGCCTAAAAAAATTGACGTCGTTGACCAGCTTGAGACTGGAAACAGTGACGGTAACAACACAGTCAAGCGACGTAAGACAGACCTCGATCAACTCCGAGCCGAGCTTGCAGAGGACCGCAAAGTCATGGAAGAAAGCAAGCGCCACGCGGACGAGCTGCGGCGCAAGACTGACGAGCGTCAGGTAACACTGATTTCGAACCTGCATAACCGATGTATAGCAGCTAACGGTGAGCACAGCGCCAGTTGAACGAAGAATGGGACGTAATGCAACGGCTCCGCCTGAAATATAAGGCGGCCATTGAGGAGAACCAGCGTCAGGCTGATGCAGCGTCTGTAAGTTATATTCTGCTCACTTGCTTGTCATTATCACTTTACTCGTCCATGCCGGAACTGACACAGCCACATACAGAAAGAGCTCGAGGAGATGGATAGGGCAAAGCCTTAGATGGTATAGCAGGCCGCGGATGCGTTACAGCTAGCCTTGCTCACGATGATCTTCGTTTCCAATGCGTACTCACTTGCAACATCATACCTCTTACGCTGTTCACCCAAACCAGGAACCTCTTCTCATCCTTAATTAGCGGGTCGTACAGGGTTCTCCTTTCCAGCTGCTAACTTGCGACTACGTACGCCGCATCTCAGACCTAGGCGTTCTCACCACATCTCCATTTGGTTTGGTGCTTGATCTTTGGTCTTGGGCAACCTGTAGTCACCTACATTGGAAAACAGTATTGCTGAATAATATGGCACCTCAGGTCTCTCTTCCTAGATCACCACACCGTAGCCGAGAGTAGCCTCGCCCACTCCTCGGCAAGGAGAAGAGTCAAGTTTTCACATATACGACGTAGTGTAGAAATGTAGGGCTGTTGATGGACCATCACCATCTAACAAAGGAAAACGGAAGTCTGCACCCTACATGATGTCGACGTCAAGGTACAACCTTTCAAAAGTCAGAAGTAAGCGTCTTGCAGGGTCTCGCGAAGCTGTGCAATTTCTTTCAACGAAGGACAATGCCTTACCTCCCCAGAAGCGCCGCCTTTCGCCTCACAAATTGCCCATGAACACTAGCCCTGAACTATCACCGAAACCATAACTCTGCCCATACCACGCCCATTCCGCACCCCTTAACGCCTCACTTACGACCCTGTCATCCCCCATCGCCCCCTTCCTCCCGCCCCTAAGGTCTCAAATTGGCCCTCACCCTCTCCAGAAGCTCGTCTCTCGTCACGGTCGAGCTAGGAAGCAGACCCCTCTACCGGACCAAAAGAACGAGTCAACCATCCGTTCGGAGACCGTAACGAAGGAGAACGTGACTACAGCTCAGAGACGTAAAAGTGCTCTCACCGCTTCAAGCCAGCGCCTCAGTTCCGACGTCGTCCATTTCGATGGATCTAGCATTGCTGGGATTCAGTATACGTGTCTTGGTCAAGGGAGGAGGAGCGGGAGGTAGGATAGATATGGCGAAGGTGGGGGGAGGAGGGGGAAAAGGAAGGGAAAGGTAAGGGTGAAGGCGTACCTCCACTGGGATCTTTCTCGGCGGGGAACATGTCGCTGCCCCAGATGGACCAGGCGGCTACGGCGGTGACGATGCCGGTGAAGGCGAGGAAGGTACTCTGTGAAGTGGATCTTCGTTAGCGGTTGCGGGATCAAGAACGGAGGATGGCGGTAAAGTGCGGAGGGGCGTACACGGGATTGGAGGGCGCGGTCGAGAGGGGTGGGCATCTTGACAATGCGCGGGGGGTTAGGTGGAGGTGAGAAGATATGGGAGTATTGAGTACTGTTGCGTCTAGGTAATGTAAAGTTGGGAAGGGTGTGAGAATACAGACAAATTTCGTCGCAGAGATAGTCAAGTACGGGATTCGTTAAACCCCGAAGCTGTCCCCGAGCATATTCACCGCACCGCCACGTGGCGTTAGCTGCCTTATCTTATCTCAGATTTCCACGACAAGCTCGGGCCACCCGCACCAAGGGTTTATCCGCTCGCTAAACCTAACTGATCGCACACACTTCCTCTGCCACGGGCGATCCACGACGACGACGGTACCACGCGCGATTATTATCACCTCACAACCGCCACCATGCCTCAAGAAGTGTTCGACATCAAGAAGTTTATCGAAATCTGCCGGCGCAAGGATGCCTCCTGTTCGTCTCCGCGCTTCCAATCTCTTACTCCCCGCTTTGTATGAAGGGGAATTTCTTGGCTGACGCGAGCAATGTGGTGAACAGCGGCGCGGATAAAGCGCAATCGCAAGACGCAGCAGACCAAGTTCAAGGTCCGGTGTCACCGGCTGCTGTACACGCTCGTGCTGAAGGATTCGGATAAGGCGGATAAGTTGAAGCAGAGTTTGCCGCCAAGTAGGTGTTTTCTTTCTCGTTAGGAATGGTAGAAGGAAGATTGGCGGAGAGGGTTAGTGGGGCTGGGTGTGCTGATGAAGGGTTGAATACAGGTTTACAGATCAATGATGTGCCGAAGAAGAACCGGAAGGGCAAGAGGGTGGCATAGGTGCGGTTAGAGGATGGTTGAATGGGTGTCATGGACTGCGTGCATTGCTTCCGTGGATGGCAGGTAGCAGGGGACAACTAGACCTATTCGCCGCTATCAATTCGAAGCCTTTACCGTCCACCAAGGCCACGGCTCTGCCTTCAATGCCACGGATCAGTTGTGAAACGTTATCAGTAATGCTTAACCCCGGATTATTTGCAGCAAACTTCGACAGCTAAAGTACAATGCGATCTCATGTTGTCGACTTGACGTTGAATGTGTACTGATCTTTCCGATCCAAGTATACAACCTTCTGGCTCAGTCCTGCCTCCTCCATAGCCTTCTTGAAATCGGATAACGGAGATAACATGACATCGTAATCGCTACCAGTATCATTAGCGGAAGCTCACAATAGTCCAAGTAACGAAACTCACTCGAAATGTATGGGAATTGTCAAGTCAGGGTTAATCAGCTGCACCAGTTCCAATCCTTGCTTTGCGTCCATAGTCACCATCAGTAATGGCATCGAAGGTCCAGGGATCGTAGTTCCACCGAGATGTATCAGCATCAGATCAATGTTCTGTCCCCTATACCTTTCCGGGATCTGTTTCAACTCGTCAACCATCAAGGTGTCTCCAGAGATATAGATTCTGCCAGGGTCAGCAAGAATCCCAAGCCATCTCATCGAGTGTGCATACCGGTAACCACACTCGAAACTTTCGTCAGCGCCCTGCGTCTTTCCATACCCCAGTTCCACCATCCACCCATTCGTCGGTGGCACAGCCTTCAAGAAGTCATTCACCGTCCCCAACACTCCATCCGGCACATGCTTTCCGGGCATTCCCGTCACCTTGATGCTCGGCGTCTTTCCCAGCCTCTCCGCCCCGCCCGAATGACTTTCCGATCCAGGCACAATGTCCACCATCATACTGTCGAAGAAGTCGAGCTCATGAACATTGCTGAAGTCCTCGCCGGGCCCTTTGGCTGTAAGGTGGGCTTTAGCGTGGGGAGTCGAGATGATTGGCAGGTCACGGCGGAGTGATGCCTCGACCTCCTTGTCGAAATGATCCTCGTGGTAGTGGGACAGCAGGACGACGTCGATGTTCGGAAGGTCGTGGAGATCAACGCCTGGGTCGTGCCTGCGGATGCTGGTTACGCCAGGCCCGAGGTGGACATGGTCGCCGGCGTGGAGGAAGTTTGGCTATACCGCTCAGTCAGAGAAAACGAATTGTAGATGAAAGCAATAACTTGCATCCGTCATGAGCCGAATGCCTTCCCATTCTCTGGTAATTTGAGGGTTAGCGGCCTATCCTCTCGTTGACTCGACTAATGCTTACAAGATCGTAGTGGCATTGCCGACGAAGAATATACTCGCATTCTCATTTCCAGACTTTGTAGGGTGAGTCCGGGTTTGTATAGCTTTGGGTAGGGCTTCTTGCAGCTGCTTGCCATGGGGATGATCTCTCGTCGGGGGCTTCTTAGCCTGGGGGTCGAGCTGTAGATGCTTCATGATTGCTATAATACTATTGTTTGAGGATTTGGACGCTCGCTGAGAATATATATTCTAATGTTTTTATAGCAGCCCCACGTTTTGGCGGGGCAGCTGTTAGCTGATTCAGACGTCATGTCTCAAATTGCCGGCGAGCTAGGTACCTAAGCGGGATGCTTAGGTAAGGAGATATCGGACTGCGAATTCACCTCCATCACGACGACGACCAATCTCTCCTGAACAACACACTATCCATAAGATGTCTCCCGATACCCAGCAATGCCAAACTTCTCTCTCATGAGTACGAGGCTTTCGCTTAATGGCTGAACTAATCGGAGCTCCACTTCGCCAAAGTAGTTGGGTTCGGCAGCTACTTTCTGGAACCCGACACTCTCGAAGAGCCGTATGCTTCGGCCATTGGATTCAGCTATCTTGACGCGGAGATATGCCAGGCTCGGTGGTACGCCTTGGGGACTCTGTTGCCCTTGATTATACTCGTCGAGGATGTCTTTCTCGTGGGTATGAATGAACTGGAGAAAAGCCAGGAGACTGGCACGCCCGTATCCACGGCCTTGATTCTCTTTTGTTGCAATCATCACTTCGATTTCGCCCACCAAGATGTTTGAGCTTTCATTCTCATCTTCGTCGCTGTTGTCTCCCGTCAAGAAGAGATTAATATCTCCTATCATTCTCGCTGGCGCATCATGTTCTCCAGCGATAATATCTGTTCTTTCCTCAGGCAGTGGCAGACAAGTGATGAACGTCAACTTGTCTTTGTCAGTGCGCCAACTTTGTTGCATCTTGTATTCTTCTTCAAGAGAAAGAGGTTCTGAAGCTGTTGCTTGTTGTATCTCCTAGTGCACCATTTCAGCCCCGAGGTTCCTAAACGGGCACAACACAAATTCACCTCGTCTTTCATCCAGGCATGATATGTCAGAACATGTTCACGGCTATATGGGACAAGAAGTATTGCGCTGGTAGCGACAGCTATCAATGTTAGGTGCTTAGCCCTACAAGATGTTAAGTGGAGAGCCACCTACCGAGATTTTCGTTGATCAGCATCTTTGAGGACGATGTTGGGATGAATGCGAAAGCTCCGTTTAAGCATTGAGCTTCACAAATTAAGCGAGCTCTGCAGAGGGAGTTGAATCCATTCACTTCTGTCTACACTCACGTCTGCCAGATTCAACAACACTTCGTCCTCCTCCCTGACATCTCAGCTTACTTGAAGGATTAACAGTTCAAGACGGCAGCGAGCTTGTTTGATTACAGTACTCTTCAGGTCTATGTACAATCTTCTAGAGACTTTGCACGTCCTCAAAAGTTCGTCTTGAAGAGCTAGGTTAGGGCACCTTGTCACGGTCGCACCGATTGAGCTCCGACAGAGATCATAGTCCACCCTTACCAAAGCCCCTTTCACACACACTTGGAAGGTATCGCTCTTTTGACTTCCATTGTCTGAAATGCTAGTTAGCTGATGAGCCTGCAGTAGCTCGCGAAACCTCAATGTCGGACACTACCAACATGCCTTCGAACGCGTTGATCCCGGTGTCTTTAGCTCCAGCTCCTCCACTAAAAGTTCACGAGCTTGAACGAAGTACCAACATGACCCTGATACCTCTCACACCCTTCTGCTCCATTCTAAGTCCTTCGTTGGCGGAGACTGGAGATCTCGACTCGTCCTCCACTGCAATGGTGCCTGGGCAGCCTCATCCAGTCGATCCACACCTGAAGATCGACAACGACAAGTCAGAGCCTTTCCCTTTCACCAAACTCCCTGCCGAGGTTCGCAATCTTATTTACCGTTACCTTCTCAGAGCTTCTCGTCCCATCCACAGCTACTGGTTCCGCGAACCCGCAAATCCAAACTTCGCCGCTATCCTCCAAGTCAGTCGATTGACCAACGCCGAAGCTACGGTCATCCTTTATCGCGAGAACACCTTCCGCTTCATGGCCCGTACTTTGAAAGTTCCGTTCGCGGACGAGTATCCGAGCTGCATAATCGACATACCGCGCCGCTTCGTCCCCTTGCTCAAGCGCATGGCCATCTCAATGCCAAAACATTCGCTTCTGACGAATGAGTCGCATCTCAAGTGGTGCAATAGCATGCGCGAGATTTGCAATGTAATGTCTCAACTCGTCACCGCTGCACCCAACATCGAATCGATCACCCACCACAACTGGTACCATAGAGGCCACCTCGCCATGGTCTATCAGAACCACCCCCATGATCCTCTCTGGACGGTGACAATCGAGCGCATCGCCCAACACCGATCTCTGAAGGAGCTCGTCATCGTCTATAGCCTGCTGAACGTAGTGTACTCCAAGGTGTATGTTGTCGAGCCTCAAGTTTTCCCTGGTCACGAGCACGTGCAGGAGGTGGTGGGTCGGACTCTTGAACGCTTCCACGACATCATCAAGGCGCACCCCACCGTCGTCAAGATCCCGTTCGCTATGAACGGGACAGACCCAGCTGTGGTTCGCCGCCGGCTGGGTCTGCCGTGAGGCGCGCCAATACCACAACGCCATGGTAGGCGAAGCAGCTTGGGCTGGGCCGTGTTGAGATGCGGGAGTGCTCTGATGAGGTCGGTAGGTAATGACTTGACCCGTCGTCTTAAGCAAGTATACACTGACAAGCTCCCCGCTCTCAGCAGATTTTATTCATATGGAGGTTACCAGCACGACTTCACTTTTCATCTCTCAACAGCGACGCAAATGGAGTCCCCCAGCACGTTTTCATTCTTTCATTATTTCAGTCCCATCGACGACTTCAAACCTCACGATTTCTACTTCCAGCGTATCCGCGTCGAGCAGCACTACTTCGCCCGTTTCCTTAAACTTAGGTAGAGCAATCAATCTGACACTTTGACCCGCTGGGCCCTTGATGACAGTAGTTTCGAATTTCGGCTGGTTGCCTACAATGTAGACGTGCGGACACTCTTCGATGACGAATTGGTCTTTGTCTTGAAACGGATAGCACCCTAGGCAGTAGAAAAAGTTCCCAGTCGATCAGCTCCACGTAGCACTTCCCCTGCCGATAATGACGCCCCGAGTGGAAAAGACTCACATAAAGTATCCGGCGCAGTAGGCGCGCCACACCTCCACCGCAACATATGCTCCATCATCTCCAGCCGATCGTCACCCTCCACGTACTTGAACACATCATCGACCGGCTGACCCCCCGTCACCATCACCCTCCACCCCTCCAAATCCCCCTCCCACGGATTCGTCACGGCGTCAAACCACCCGGGCTCCGACGCGCCGGGCATCGCCGCATACGCCCTACTGTGCGGAAACATGGCCGGATGGATCGGCTGCTGCGGCAACGAGACGTTCGCCGGGTCGGAGTCGCCGGGAAGCAGCGTGATGGGTATCGACGGCAACAGGGTCGCGAGGAAGGTGTCAAGGTGGGCTGTCGGCGCGGGGTTGTAGGCCGAGGAGTCGTAGCCGTACTTCTTGCCGGCTTTCTTGCCGGCCGGGTGGTCGTCGTGGGGCTGGATGGGCGACGCCTCGGCTAGCGAGTTGCCGGCGACGAGGAGTCGCGAGATGCGCGCGACGTTCTGCTGCTCCGTGGGGCCGGCGGTTTCGCCAAGCAGCCATTCCATCAGCAGGGTGAGGGTCAGGGTGTCGGCTTCGTCGCCGGTGATGGCGAGGCCGCTGACGAGAGCGATTTTCGCGCCTTGGTCGGCTCTTGTGTTTGAGGAGGGGGTTTTGTTCTTCCCGGAGCCGGTCACGGAGGCGATGTCGTCGCGCTCCCAGCGCTGCGGTTGGCGTGGGAGGTCCGGGATCTTGAGGTCGATGACTTCGAAGTCACCGTTGGCGTTCTCGGTGCCCATGACGGCGATGATGCAGCCGGTCACGAGCATCTCGCTTTGGAGAAAGGTACCGATGAGGCGGAGACGGCCGGACTCGTCCTCGAGCATGATTTGATCGAGACCGTTGGGGGAGAGGTATTTTTCGCGGGGTGGGGGTGCGGAGATCCAGTGCTAGAGAACGGAGAATGGCTTAGCTCCGGACTCATTCATGGACAGAACAAAGGGCACGACTGACATCTTTGGATATGTCGTCGAGGATGTTCGGTTTCAGCGGCATGTCCATGTATACCGTCCCCGCAACCCAGCAGAGCTCGCCTTGCCGGACGTCGAGGACGCGGTCCACGCGGTGGACGGCATCCCCTGCTATCTATCAGTTTTGCTGAATTAGTCTGAGGCAATGGACGGTACGGAAGGGACGTGAAGCCTACCTCGATTCCATCCCACGCCTTCGTTGCGAGCTCTTCCACGGCCGGCTTAAGTTTCGCCAGCCGTAAGAAGTACATGTCGCCATATTGCTGCTGGTAATGTTTCTGGTCCCCTTTGGCCAAGTCGAAGGAGTGTAGCGGGTCGTAGTGCGATTGTAGTCGTTCGATAGAGGGGTACGCTTGGTCTCTGAAGCACGTCAGTTTGGATATCGCGATAGGCTTAAGTTGGACTAGTCTGCTTACGATGGAGGGCATAGCAGATCGTCCGTCTCTATGTCCATCATCGTCTGGCCACTCCTCCCGGCTCATACACTGCAACGGCATAAATTGCAAGGACACCAGGTTCCTAGGGCATGGGGTGGTTGACGATGTTCCACACGTTTAAGGTATGCAAACGCGTTTCAGGTTAACGTAGTCTTACCTAGCGTTTCGCTTCGACGCTGTATCACTTCGTTATCTTACCTACTTTAGGTAAGGCTGCCAACTCTTCAGGCTTCAGGTCATGAAGTTAATAATAAGTGATAGTGGAACGAACTCCCCGCTCAGACATAGGTACTCTACATCAGTCGACTCATTTATCTTTCAACAGCATATTGTTCCGAGAGACGTCCAGGTGACCCAAGACTTTGTACTTAATCATATTCGTCTTGCGGTCTTGATGCGATGCAATGCACTGGGATAGACGGGTTGGCATTCATTTACGAACTTGGAACGGTATTGTTGCACCAGGCCGATCTTCCACCACCACGTTTCAAGGTTTCCGTGCGCGGCAGGGTCGAGATGGAGATTGTTGGCGCGGAAAGCCCATTGTTACACCGGTTAACATTCGGTCCCGGTTAGATCCCCGAGTATTTTCTTATGGGGGAGATTTGATGTTGTGTTCCTTGCATTATACAGCCACATAAAATCTCCTACTCGATCGATTGTGTTCCTGCCGAGAGGCTGCCGAAACGAATAATGTCGGCTCCGTCTGCAGTGACACTGTCCTGATTACGTCCTGGCATGGCGAAATGATCTCGGCAGGCGGCAAGAGGTGGACCGTTAAGGGGGATGGCCTTTATCGGGTCAGATAGACGGTAGGAGATGTGTATAAGAACAGCCCGCCCGTGCTGTTATCGAGCGTTTCGTCAAGCTCCTCCGTCTCTCTTTGATCTGCATTGCTTGCTTATAAACAGACCACTGCGTGGTCATCACTCTCCTTTCACAAAGACGCCTTACTGGACGTTGTCAATTCGTTCTTTACTTCAAAGTTGTTGATCAACCTCACCACTCTTGCACATACCTTCCAATGCATCTTCCAAGCTACCTTTTCCTCCTCTTCCTCTCCCAACTCTCCACCTCCTCTGTTATCCGCCGCCAGGATCCCGGCCTTCAATCTCACCCGGACACCGCTCCAGCCCCTGGCTCTTTCTCCAACGGCGCAAATCAAATCGGTCTGCCTGATGAAGTCAGTGCCAATGGACCTCCCATCTATGGCGCCCGGTCTATCGATCTGCCTTTCGGCCGTCTATACCACGGTAACATCAAATTTTTCCCTACCGGCCAGTTGAATACCCCCGACAGGGATACAGACGTCTGGGGCAGCGCCAATGATAACGCGGAGCAAAGTGCCTGTGGCATACCGGACAATGCCTTCATCGTTAGCAAGGTCGCCATTCATCCGTACTTTCTGAAGTATGCTGGTCTTGATCGTAGGTCTTTCTCCAAGCCGTTACCAGCCCCATAGCATTCTCAGAACTGCGAGTAACATGGCTTCAGGATACTGCATGCAAGATGTCTGCATCTCGTTCTGGACAGAAGATGGAAAATCGGATATGATGCTTAAGGTCACGGATATCTGCTCCACCGACCCCTCGGACCCCACCCACTGCGCAAACCCGAGCGATATCAAGATCGACCGAGCCAAGGCGCAGATTGTCCACGGACTCAAAGATCGTCCGACAGGAGACCAATACCCGGAAAAGGTGTGGTGGTTCTTCATGAAGTGCTGGGCCGACGTAAGCTCCACCCTGACCTTTGAAACTCGGAACCTGACTAACGACACGTTCTCTCACCCCAACAGGGGCTCCCACAACCCGCCTACCAAAGTCCAAGCAACTGGTTCGCCAACCCTCCACTCCCTAATAACCATATTTGGGCGCAAGCCGCAGTCACGGAACAATACAAGAACAACCAAGCTGCCTACCCGGCCAAGGGATGGCCAACCTACCCTAACGGTGCCTACAACACCAAGCGAGACAGTGAAACTTGCCCCGAGATCACCGACTGGGTGCCGGGCCAGGAGCCGTCTTGGTCTCCTATCGCCGGCGGCAGGGGTTTCGGGCATGGGGGCAGTGTTGGAAACTCGTCATCTTCATACCCTCCTCCACCGGCAGACCTACCCTCGCCGCCATCGCCGCCATCGCCACCATCGCCACCATCGCCACCATCGCCACCCTCGCCGCCTTCGCCCCCTTCGCCACCTTCGCCGCCCTCGCTGCCCTCGCTGCCAGCGCTGCCCTCCCTACCCTCCCTGCCCCCGCTAGCCTCGTCGCTATCGTCAACGAGCCCTACTAGCGTATCTTTGACCTCTACAACCTCTACCAGCTCGACCACACAAGCCCCCAGCAACGGCGACACAGGCCCAACCAGCACCAGCACAAGCGCCAGCGTCAGCGCCAGCAGCAGTGCCCCTGCCGATGGGCAACAAACAGGCAGCAGTACGGCTCCAGACACGGGTAAACAAGCGCCGCCGCCAACTACGGATCCTGGGACTGTTGCCTTGGGAGACGATGGCGAGTGTGAGGCTTGAATTGAGGGAAGTCGCGCTACGAGGTTCACTGCTGGCGGGTTGTGGATAGGTTGTGGATAGGTTGTGGATGAGCCTTGTATCGAAGCGGTCAAAGTTGAAAAGGGGCTGCTTAGTAGCTACGCAAGTAGATGTAAGAACGTATTAGAAAAAATGTCAGGTTACAAGGATAGCGACCATTTGACTTTCTCGGACACGCACCGTCGTATCGTAGCCGGCTATATACTGTCCGAAGGCTATTGACAAATTTCTTCGCCAGTCCCAAAACTTTACGATTGACAACAAAGTAGTCACAAAAGTCCCATACCTAGCTGAGATTAGATATAACAGCTGCTTCTGGAGTACTTCAGCTTTATTTAGTCCTCATCCTGCAAGATTTCTTGAAGGTCTTTGCTGCAGGAATATGTTGTTCTTCTTGTGATCCTGTGTAGACAGATCAAGCTGGGTGTGGTGGCCGAAGACTTTTGTCAACCGCCTTCGTACAGTCTAACAATCCACTATATACTCGAAGCGCCCTGAAACCTGTACATAAGAAGCGTATTCAACGAAAGTAAGACCGGCATCCCAAACCAGATCGCTCACGGCCACAACACACTTGAGAGTCCCAGAAAGAGGCTGAGACCCAGCCACGGCCATGACCACCAATACGATACACAACCCGTACTCGATTCGAACATGGGACCTGTGTAGTTAGCATTCGCCGCCGTCGCCGCCGTCGCCGCCGTCGGCTCGCCTGGTCCGATAGGCCCCAGTCCCGAGAGAATCACGCCCCCGAGTTCCGGACCCGCAGTCGTGGCTAAGCTTTCCGTACTGCTCCCAATTACGACGTCAGAGGGCGTAGCGGGTAAGGAGATAGGGGTGCCATTCACCGTGATGGCAGGGCCACCAGGGACGAGAGTCTGGCTGTCAATTATATATCGGGACAAGGAGTTCGCGGTGATGGTCTGCGAGGCGAGCGGTATCCGGGGCAGGGTCTGCGATGGTGGTGGGTTGAGGAATACGGTGCTGCTACCTATGAGTAGTGTGCCGGAGGGTGCAAGGAGGATCGGAGTGCCCTTGATGGTTATGGCGGGACCACTGGCGCTGAGAGTCTGGCTGTCGATGATGTACTGAGATGCCGAGTCTGCGGTGATGGTTTGCGAGGCGAACGTTATTGGGGGTGGCGTTGGTGCGAGAACACTGAGTTGGACGGTACTGCTGCCTATGACCAGGGCACCGGAAGGCGCGAGAGAGAGTTGGGTTTCCGCGATGGTGACGCCTGGACTGCCGGGTAGGAGAGTGGTGTCGAAGATGGAGAATCCTGTAGGATTAGCGGTGAAGGGATGGTCTGCGTTTGTGAAGATGGGGTTGCGGAGTGGTGTGGGTATTGTGATTGTTGCGCTTCCGATAGCGACCACTCCTGCGCCGACGGATATGGCTGTTCCCGCAACTGTGATTGGCGCGTCTCCTGGTTTGATGGTTATGCCTTCAATTGCGAGTTCCCCGGATGAGCGGAGAGCAGTTATAATCTTGTCGTCTCCCGTGGCAATCGGTAATGCTGTATTCGTGGCAGCGTTGGGAGGTAGAGGGGAGAATATCAATCCTTGAAAGACTGTTGCGCTGGACTGCTGCGGACCATGTGTTGGCGCTGGCGCTACGTTACTGCCAACGTAGATAGAACCAGAGGAGAAGCCGACGGCGTTGCCATCAATGGTCACCGGTGGGCTGTTTTCAGCGATAACGTGCCCCTGTACTACGATTGCCTGCGCTGATAGCGCTTGTGTAGCAATGAGGGTTGAACCTGGGGGCTGACCTATTGGAGGCGTAGGTAGTTGTGTATGGCCTTCACCGCTCGATAATTGAGGCTCGACAGCTGGATCAGCAATCGACACCCCACCCGAATTCCCACCCTGGGAGCCAACGTCTGCCAATCTTGATGGTGCTGGTGGACCGTTTGAAGATATTGGGCTTGCTACGGCAGGCTTTGATTCCACTTTGGGGTCGCCAGTTTTCAGAGATGGAGGGTCCGCGTCTTTGGAAGCCGGAGGACGTCCCGTAGCAGGGTTTGGTATTTTGTTCGAGTCAGGTTTATTTGACGATGGATGGGAATGCTGTAGGCGATGCATGGACGTCTGATGCCGGAGCTATCGCAGAATTACTGTCCTTCGCAGGAGACAGATTTGACGTTCTCGGATCACCTGTGTTCATCGGTGGAGCGTTCGGTGTAGAATTTGGACTAGCAGGGGTTGTCGTAGGAGGTGGGCCCGTGGCAGTGGTAGTGATGGTAGGGTCCATGGCCATCACTGCGGTAAGCGGATGCGGCGGATCCACTCCTTCGTAGTGATCGCTTTCACACAAAGCCCATGCTGGATCCAGACTTCTTAGCTTTTCAGGCATGTGTACTGTCGGTTTGTAAATCTCTCCCTTGGTTAGTCCCTGGATTCCCATGGGACCAAACTTGAATGGCTGTTGGGGCCACACGGCAAATCATTTGGATCGAAAGCTCTAGAACCACCACGCCAGTCATACGTTGATAACTCTCCTGGTGCAAACGCGAGTATAACTGAACTATGCACTGCGCTCACCGTCCCACACAGGTTACCCGCAGTAACGTCCCCGAACGCCACGTAAACGGACGGCGAAATGTAGGTGAAACCATCTGATCCAACCGCATAGCTCTTTAGAAGTGAACCATTCGTAGGTAGATCATAGCCTCGAGCAGCAACTTGCGTGTATGTTTTGGGAGGGTCGGGGCATGTGTTGTTCGGTGATGCCACCGGCCAGTATGCGAGAGAAACGGTAGGATAATAGACACTGCAAGGACCACAGCAGTCATCCTTGTCCTTGTATACCGTAACTGGGTCTGCGACTGTGGTAATGAAAGTGGTCGGGCCAGTAAGGGTATATGTATGGAGAGTAAATGGTCCTACCTCATCTACCATCATAAAATAGCCGGTGGTTATGGTTGAGTCAGGCACAATCACTGTATGCTTACGGGTAAGCGTACGGAACGGATTGGCTGTCTGTGCTGCGCAGGCGGTTGTTGACGATGATATCGTTATAGAGTTACTCGGTAGTACAGGCAAGATTGCTGAACTCGGTGACAAAGTACTGTTTGTGTAAGTTACTCCACCTACTTCAAGGAACCAAAATAATTAGAACTCATCCCATTTTTTTTAGGAAGATCGACATTGCGAGGAGTAGTAACCTACCACTCACAGCTCGGGGTGCAGAATTAACTAGTACAAGCAGCCCAGCAAAGGCTGTCACAGTCAAGGATTTCATGATGAGATGGACTGTCAATTCGACTTTCGCATCAAGAAACGCAGAATAAGCAATGTAATGAGAGATTGTCGCACAGGGCTACAAGAAGAATGGTTTGATTTCCCTCCATGATCCATTATCAGCCCTACGGCGGCTGAGGAAATCACCCACTGGATTCCAGGTCTCGTAACGCGGCTATCTAAATATAGCGAAGATCAAAACGAGATTGACAGGGTGATAGTAATGGCCCAAGAGCCATACGGAAGAGATTGAAAGATTTCTTCATTTTGTGCTCAAGCGCGCTCCAATCGTGCCCGAGAGTGAGCCGCTCACGACAGGCAGTAATTGAGACTGTCCCATGATTGAAGCGCATAGCGGTACAAACTCCAAAGCTTCTCTGGATGCGCAAGGGTCTCTAATCAAGGTTGACAAAAGGAAAAGAAAACCCAGTGTGTGCCTTTTCCTAGCAGAGAGGTGTTAGGAGTAGGGTATATGCTGTCGTTTGTGAAGTCTCATTGAGATCCTGTGAGTCTATGAAGAGCTCTTCTGCAGTATCCACTTTTCTATGCAAGGTTTACACCCAAGAAAAGATTTTCGAGATATTGAGAATATCTTGGCTCAGAGAGTGCAAGAGAGTTCGATGTTATCTTATGAAGTGGACAGTGATGCCCATAAGAGGTGGACACAGGCGACAAGCCCGTCGGTCATCGAAGAAGGAAAGCACGGACCAACCGACAAGTGCTTGGAATTACCTCAGGCAATGATATCACAACAAACTTTTGAAACCCCGGAAAAGTGAAGTCAGTCTCACACTTGCTCTGGTGGTATTCTAGATGTTGCTGTCGGATTGCTCTTGTGAGATCTGTTTCGAGTCAAATCAACCGCTGTTATATCGCCATCAAATATGGCACAACATGCTGTGGTTCACGATGTACACTGATCTGTGATTGAATATCGTTGCAGGATCAGTAGAAAAATCTTCTTTGTCTATGACCACCAGATGCCGGGAAGACACGCAATCGAGAATGACAAGTTACCGCTCGTGGTCTATTCCAACCCCCTTCCTCATTGCACTGCAAAGAGCGAAGGGGCTTTCCACCGGCACCGGCTGGACAATGGATCGTTCCTTCACGATCAGTCTTCCATTTTCAAGTCTTCTCCTTCTTCTCGCAATATCTATCTCTTCCATCTCCACATTCTTGACCGCACGCGCATCTTGTGTAACTATCATCTTGTTACCAGCAACCAAGTCGCATTCCCTACATGCATCCCGAATCCGAACCCCGATATCAGGTCGATCATCGGAACTCCGGACATTCCAACCTCTTTATAACCTACTACTCCTTACAGTCCTCTTTCGTACACCAGATCTTCCAAATATGTCTCCCCTACCAAGTCTCTCCGTACCCAAGCCGCTAACACTCATCATCCTCGTCTTCCTCTTCGTCGCCTCCACGGTCCTAGCGGCAGATCCACTCCAGCCTAACGCCCAGGGCGTCGCAGACGGGACGTTGTCCTGGTCTCCCGCGACCATGACATAGTCAGCCTGCCCGCAACGTCCTTCTCCACTCTAAGAAAACGGACAAGGCTAACCTGATACCTTTCCACAGCGGCCCATCTTCCATCCTAAGTGGCTCCATCGGCCTCACGCAAGCTCAAGAGACCGAGAAGGCGAATGCCGGCGCGCGCGCTCGCGCTCGTGACGCCGGATATGGCAACGCAGGAACGGGTGGTGTCGTAGCATGTGTGCTGGCTGTTGTCATGGTACGTCCGACATACTAGATCCCACCGCATCTAGGTGTACCATGGCCATCTCACTCTACTCAACGATCTAGATCACGCTTACAAGATGACGAATACGAATCTCACGCACGACCCTCACGACATGGCGTCTCCAGTATCTTACATACCACTAAGCCGCACGGCAGGATCAGATCAAGGGATTCTCATACATATATGTATCTAAATGCCATACCACCAAGCGGGAGAAGCAAGCATCAGTGTCGACAGGAACGAGAAGAATGTCTTCGCATCTCTAGTCCGCCCGCGATCGACCTCATCCGCGGGCAGGTCTGAAATAAGACGGAAGCATCCCCACCCTGTCCTTCCCATCTCACCTCCATCACCATCGCACCCGAGCTCCTTATCCCTTGTCTCCGTGAGAGAAACAAGAGACAGGTTCTCGAGCAACGATAAGGACGAACAAAAAACCAGATAGGCAAGGGTGGGGAATGTTCGATATTGCGCTTAGCTTGTGATCTGCCAACAGTAGGGAGAAGCGTTGTTGGAGACGTGTGTGTGTCCTGTTCTCGTAGCGCGTGTATATGCAATGTTATCGAAATCAAGACGGGAAGTCAACACAAGGCCGGTGAGGGCTGAAAAGTTGAAAGAGTTGTGAGAGTGCTGTACTATGCAAAAGCGCCAAGCGTGCAGAAACACCATGGAATACAAGAAGTATCGTACAAGCAGCCGCGTTCTCACTCTGCGCCACTGACGCCTAGCGGAACCTCAGTCCAACCCTCCCTCTCATCCATCCACTCCCTCTTCTCCCCCAGCACCGCCAAATTCCCCTTCGCCGTCCCCTCCACGAGAAACTTCTGCGCCACAGCCCGCACATCTTCAGCCTTGACCTCCAACAACTGCTCCCGCCTCCTCTGCTCCATCCCCTCATCCACCCCCGACAAAAACCGCGTCATGCCCTCCTCGCTCACGCTCTCCGGCGCATCCAAGCTCTGAAAAACACTCAGCTTCGCCTCCTCGACGTCGCGATCGGACCACTCGCGATCGCGCGCCCAGCGCCCCGCATCGCGCACGATGGACAGCGTGTTCTGCGGGTTCGGGTCGCGGTAGCTGTAGAAGCCGAAGACGCCACCGAGACCCCGCGAATAGGCGCCGCCGCCGTACGCGCCGCCTTTTTCGCGGATCTCGTGGTGCAGGTGCTTGTGGGTCAGGAGCTGGGCGAGGATCTGTAGGGGCGCGCCGGCGGAGTCGGTGTATGGGACGGTGGGGAGGGCGAGGGCGGTGTAGTAGACCTGGTAGGGGAGGGGGACGAAGGATTTGCCGCTTTGTGGAGGGGTCGTTGCTGATGGTGAGGGCGGGTTCGGGGCGGAATTTGCGGGGAGGCTAGAGAGGAAGTGGTCGAGGGCGGCTTCGTTCGTTGATACAGACTCAGAGCCGCAGGTTAGAGCGACGCGCATTGTGGAGGCGCCGGATATGGCGAATTGTTGGATGGCTTTGAGCTGCGCTATTACATCCTTCAGGCCTTCTGAAGGTGTGCGGGCTGCGAGTTGAGCTGTGTTGCGGATTTGAGCGAGGCCAGAGACCATTTCACTGTAACGAGCAGACGGAGTTAGGCCCGATTCAGCGAAGCGGCGTGCATATGAGTGGCCGGAGTTGGCAATGGAGTTGACAGCGCCACTTGCGTCAGCTTGGAGAAGCTGTCTGATCTTGCTTTCGGCTTCGGCGCTGTCGAAATCAGTCTCAAGGATAACCGTCCTCAACAGATCATACATGGCTGGCACGTTCCGGTCTAACGCGTAGCCCGAGAAAGACATGCTTTCCATGGCGCTGTATTGGTTTGTTGGCGAGGTGGCACAATAGTATGAAGAACTGATCCCTCCCGTCTTGAGCTTTATGAGATCCTCAAGCTGTTCCATAGACTTGTCTTTGGTACCAAGACGCATGATGGAATCTGTGAAGAGTGGGATGAGGGTCCGCAGCTCGTCAGGTAGGTCTGTGAAGGAGTTTATTGCCCGAAAGTAAGTCAGCCCATTAGTCGGTGCCTCTCGCCATTGAACTTTCACGTCCCTAACACTAGAATCGCGTGTCGGTTTGTTCTCCATCTGCCGCGGTATGTCTCTGACATGCACAGTTGGTAAACAACTCAGGTCTTGATTTCTCGCCTGCTCTTGAACCTCAAGGAGCTTAAGCTCCTGCTGTTCCAACTGCTTCCGGGCTTTGTCTTCGCTGCCCGCTTGGTTAGTCACTTCAGAGATTTTATTGGCCAACCTTGAAGCTTCTTCAGCTGCTAGCTCCTCCCCATACGTACTTGATGGCTTCATGGTGAATGTCAAAGTATTGCCGTTGAGCAAATATTTCTCCACTAAGCCCTCCAGGTACCCTTCTTTTGCATATTTTGCCTTGAACGCCGAGACTATTTGATCCCAAGCCAACGAGTCGAAGGGATCGACTCCGTTAAACCAGCCCGGCTTGAGTCGTTGCATAAGACCCATGCCGAAGTGTGCAGTTTTGTGTTTTAGACTCAGTTCAAGCTGATGCAACAGGCCGTCCACTTTACCTTTGTCGAAACCATTCCGCCGGACTTCTTGGAGGGTTGACATAATAGCAGTCTTCACTTTCGACACATCGGCTTCCTTTACACCGTTCAAGCCGACAGAGAATATACCCACTTTGCCAGAGCTATCGAATCCGGTGTTGGGGCTCCAGTCTGGGCCAAGGCCAGCCTCAATCAGAGCTTTGTAAAGTGGCGAGCCATACCCATCCAGCAGCAACGACGATAATATTCCCAGCGAGAAGGTTTCGACAATGTTAGATACATCTCCCATAAGCCAAGATGTTGAGGTCTTGTATTGCATTTCTCTATCTATCAAAGGATCCATAGGACCTTTGACCGTTATGTCTGTTGATCCATCTGAGAGATTGATTGGTACCTTTATTTCGCTATCTGTGCCGGAGGCTTTGAATTGCTCCAACTGTCTCCCTATCTCCTGCAGATGGTCTGCCAACGGCATATCACCATAAGTGAATAACTTCGCGTTACTCGGGTGGTAGTGACCTGCATGGAAATCCTTGAGCTGTGTATATGTCAAATCCGTCATCTTCTGCGGATCTCCACCAGAATTGTTGATGGCCGGAAATATATGATCTTGAAATTTGATGTAGTAAAGATAGCTGGCATCTGACATCTGTCCTTTCATTTCATTATAAACGACTCCTTTGAAAACAAGCTCGTTGTCTTTTTCGTCCACAATTTGCCCAGTCGACGCTGGTATCGGATCTACAGGACCTATTCGCCATCCTTCCTGTATGAAGTCGCTATGCTTGAGTAAAGGATGTAGAGTAGCGTCAAGATATACGGAAAGTAGGTTCTTGAAGTCCTGACGATTAGTCGTTGCGAAAGGGTACGATGTATAGTCCGAGGATGTGAAGGCGTTCATGAAATTAGAGAGAGATCTAGGCAGCATCTTGAAGAAGGGATCGCGAACTGGATATCTGTGGAATCGTCAGTATATACATAAGACCACAAGACATAGGCCGAATGATAAGACTGACTTCTGGCTGCCGCATAAAGTGGTGTGTTCCAAGATATGTGGTACCCCGGTATCATCTGGAGGATTGGTCTTGAACCCTATGGAGAAGACATTGTTCTTATCGTCGCGAGCCACATGGAGGTACTCTGCTCCAGTTTTGTCATGTCGCAGATGCAACGCCGTCAGCTCCAGCTCCGGTACATGCTTCGTTCGGTGCAGAGTGAAGCCGTGTAGATGTTCCCCGACTTTGGGATAGTTGCTCAGATCGGTGACAGTGGCGTATCTTCGCCGACCGGTATGCCTTGTGGATATACATCTTGAACTTGACAGACATTTGGACCTTGACGTTGCCCGCGATACGCATCCATGAAGCATGACAAACGCCAACCCTTGGTCTGCAGTGGTAATGGTTGAAAAGGGCAATATCTGAATCTCGATATCAGGAAATCAAATCACTGAGAGAATCCTTCGGCTTCTTTATTCTTCCGGTTCCGACTTCGTCTGTCTCGCTTCTCGCTTCGGCTTGCTTGGACCAATCTCTTCGACGTCAGCAACCTTTCATCCAATCACTGTGACTGCTTGCTTTCAGGTAACACCCATTTACTCTTTCCTGTTAGGTAGGTAAGAATACTGAACATTAGATAGAACAGATCAGTATAGATTGTTCGCACGCAGATCCACCTCATAGATTTTCATAATATAGATGGCCCGAATGGAGGATTCGGTACTGCCAGTCTGCTGACTCATTGAAAGGCGGCCAAGAAACGAAAGCGCACGGTAGTCCGTTAGACCCAGAGACCGATTCGACGGAGACCTCCACGTTTGATCCTTCCTCCTCCTGGTCCTCACAGGCTGTATCTGCTCCAGACACCTTTTCGCCACCAATACTTGACTTTGTGCACAAGATATATTGGAAACGCCGAAACTCACCACCGAGCTCCGGCACACGCGAGCTGCGCCCCCTGGTCACACTCGTCAAGCTGATGATCACAACCAGTACACGGCGAGGCTACCCTGAGTTTCCGACTTACGTACTTGTCAAGAACTGATCACAGACGGCAATCACTCTGGGGGATTGGTTGCCTGGAGGTCTTGGACGTCTCTTGGAGGTGGTGGCGGAGGAGTATCGACATAGCGTTTACTTCGCAACGCTGTTGTAGAAACGAACGGTTCGCAGACGAACATGGCAGCAGTCGCAGCCCAGCCCCAAGCACTCCCGACAAGCTCTCGGTCGTCCTCCGTCGTCAACGGAACTTCCACTGCAGGCTACACAAATGGACATGGCGACCCGATGGAGTCTCAAGGGCATGCTCCTATAGCCCCGGGCAATAAGAAGGCAAAGGCAAAGAAAGCTGCGGATCCGAATGAGACATCGAAGCTCTTAGCCGCAAAGATATCACAGCTTGAATCTGATGCGGCAGGTGAGAAGGATCAAGAAGCTGAGATTGGTAAGTCGTAAAACATATTCTCATGTCCCCTGCACCCGTCATTCCTACGGCGTTGTGGTCTATAGAACCAGGTCTCAGCTCTTCGCAGCCCATGGTGGGTAAAGCTGGCTTGACTTCCTGACATTGGCGAGAGGCTATACCTCCTGAGCGCAGGGAAGACTACAAACCAGCTCTTGGACAGCGCATGCACTCTCCTTGCAGGAGCTTCAAGTATTCTTGGCTGACAAGTCCGTACGTTCCCTGGAGGAATATAGAGCGAGAAGTCAAGAAAGCCACCCGAGACATGAACCAACTCTTGAACGGCATCGAGTCTCCAATGTCGAAGCTAGACGTGGTGCAGAAGAAATACTCGGAGCTTTTGGCAGATATGAGAAGACTTGACCGAGACCATGTCAAAAGTAAGAAGCGCGCGGATCAGTTGCAGAAAGAGAAGGATCAGAGCAGGTCTGAGCTCAGTAAAACCATTAGCATGAAGGAGAAGCTGGAGAAGCTTTGTCGAGAGCTGACGAAGGAGAACAAGAAGATGAAGGTGCGTCTTACAAAGCGCGTTCTGCCGGAAACGCGAGATCGTTGGCTTACACGGTATTGTTTCGCGTAGGACGAAAACAAGAAACTGGAAGAGTTGGAGAAGCGAAATCGAGAGGTGCTCAACGAAAAGCTCGACGGTTTAGTCTGGGAAGTGCACGATGTGATGCAGCAAAAGGAGAACCCCGAAAGTCAGAAACTGAATATGGAGCTCGATGAGCTGTGAGTGTCGGACTCACGAAACGAAACGGATCATAGGGACTGATCGAACACTTTCAGGTTTCGCCAGAAGTTCAAATCCTTTATCGACCAGTATGAGCTGCGCGAACTGCATTTCAATTCTCTTCTACGGACCAAGGAGCTTGAGGTTCAATACAATCTAGCAAGATACGATCAGCAAAGGAAGATTGCAGAGAATGAGGCGGCCAGGTCTCGTGCCCTCAGCGGACAAGTGTCTACATTCTCTCAGACCGAGACAGAACTGAGGAGTCAGCTCAACATCTATGTGGAGAAATTCAAGCAGGAAAGTAACCGATATACCTTCTCTTTTGCACTCCCATTCGGACAGAAGAGAGTCAGCTCGGATACGCACTAAGGGGATCTTGAAGCAGACTTGTGACTATCAATCTTTACATCTATACCGAATATATCAGAACATACGCCTAATTCTATTCTTATTACAGGTTGAAGATACGCTTAATAACTCTAACGACCTCTTCCTTACGTTCCGGAAGGAGATGGAAGAAATGTCAAAGAAAACGAAGCGACTCGAGAAAGAGAATCTTAACCTAACACGGAAGCATGATCTTACCAATCGAAACATCTTAGAGATGGCTGAAGAGCGGACGCGAGTCAACAAAGAGATGGAGACGCTACGTAAGAAGAATAACACGTTGGAGAGCGTCATCCGTCGAATGCAGGATCAGGGCAGAGGCCAAGCTGCAGTAGGTCATCTGGAAGGCGATGAGGAGGGTACGGAGAGTGACTATGAGTATGATGAGGAGGAAGATGAGGAAGGGAGTGAGGAAGGCGCATACGATGACGATACGGAAGAGGATGCCGTGCATACTGTTGGTGGAGGTGCACCCGCATTCGGACCCGTGCCGCCGCCACCTCCGCCACCGCAGAACATGCCGAACGGCAAGGTCAACGGACAGATCAATGGGCTTGGGCACTAGTCGAGCATCGGGTTCTGCCTGGCACGTTGGAGAGTGCGAGTATATTGTACTTTTTTCGTATGCTGGGCACTGTCAGAGTCGAATATAGCCTAGTGACCGCGTACTCCATAGTGCAAGCACGACCTCTACCATATAATATCTGACTCCCTACGGACTGACGTTACATGAAACATTACAGCTTACTCTCCTTACCCCCGATATATGTCTGACCTAACCTCAACATCGCCACCGCCTCCCTCACCATCTCCTCCATGATCTGCCTCGCGGGCTTCACATCCTGAATAACAGCCGCGACCTGTCCCATCAGAAACGGGATATCGACATCCACCCCATCATCCATATCCTTCGCCAACGGCACGATGCCCTTACTCGTCAACTCCCTAATCTCCTCCGGCCGCTCCTCCCACCCCTTCACATACTCGTTCAACCTCACCCGCAACGGCCTCCCCGACACCACCAGCGTGCGCAACGTATCGCCAAACCCCGCCGACACCACCGCCTCCTTATGCAACCTGGACGCCCCACTCTCCTCCGCCGCCACGAACCTCGTCCCCACCCACACGCCCTGCGCCCCCTGCATCAAACTGCTCGCCAAGCCCCTCCCATCATAGATCCCCCCCGCCGCCACCACCATCGCCGGCTTCCCCGTCACCGGACTCGTATACCGCCTCGCCACGTCCACCACGCTCGGAATCAAAATACTATTCGCGATCTCCCCCGTATGGCCCCCGCCCTCGCCCCCCTGCGCGCACACGATGTCGCACCCGGCCGCCAGCGCATACTCCGCGTGCTTCGGCGCACCCACCATATTCATGACGAGAATCCCCGCCTCGTGCAGGCGCTTGATGACCCTCGCGGGCGGCACCCCCACCGCGCTGACGAACAGGCGCGCCCCCTCGCGGATCGTCACGTCGATCAGCGCGTCCAGCTGGCCGTGCGTGTAGTCGTGGTTCGTGGCGCGCGCGCCGGCGCCGACTTTGGGGAGGGCGAGGTCGATGCCGAAGGGGAGGGTTGGGGACGAGAGGTGCGATTTCAGGTCCGAGATCTTTTCGGCGAGTTGGCTTGGGGAGTAGCCGAGGCCGCCGATGACGCCGAGTCCGCCGGCGTTGGAGACGGCGGCGGCGAGGGGGCCGGTGCTGGTGTGGGCCATGCCGGCGAGGAGGATGGGGTATTTGATATTGAGGAGGGTGCAGAGGGGGGTTTGTAGGGTGGGAACGGGGTCGGTGGCCATTGTAGAGGTGGGTGCTTGGATAGGATGGTGGTGAGCGCGAGGGGAGAGTGGTCTGTAGTTTCAATGGAGGTCGATGTAAAGGTATGTATTGGTAGGTAGCGTGGTGGCGCGATGCGCAAAGCTCAGGGTTCGGGCTCAACGTACAGGGATGGCGGGTTACCTTATCGATTGCGGGGCCGAGGCAAGTGGACTAGTGGGAGTTCTGGACTGTCAGCTTAGATAATCTTCGAGATGCATACAGTATCAATGAGTTACGTTCAAGCATCTTTGCTATTTGTCTTCTACGGTTTATGGATCCACGACAGGTATGATCGAGGTTTGACCATATCTGTCTGCTTCTCATGGAGCTTACGGTGCTTGCAAAGTTGACCCACTCGACGGCTACCTCTTTCGGAAACCCTTCTATTGGCGGGTAACGGACGAGTGATTGAGATCAAGACAAGTCGACTCCATTGCTTTCTTGTCAAGACACTTTCTCTCTACCTTGACTTGCTTCAACGCCATGTCACCATCAGGGGTGTAATCTCTTCACACGCATTATATAGATGACGGCTCCGTAGGTACTCCTGATGGTTTTTGACATTTGCCCTTCTATCCATTTCCCACCGTAGTCGTACACTAATACCCGACGCCAGTAGTGCTCCACGAGCACCGCAGGAAGTATGCTGCTCGAACGCACCGTTGAGGAGTGTTCAGCTATCTTGTTGTTAGAGATCAGGCATAGTGGTAGTAATGATGCCGAATCCCACAAAGTCCTCTGTGGTTTGACTACTAGGCTACAAAGTAATTATTAACACTCGACAGACCAACTAAAGTAGAATGGGTGAATAAGATGCTGACCTTGTGAGAGAACCAAATTCCTGGCCCTGAGTAAAAGCCCACAATCCGCTCACCCTGAGACGCGACCAGGACAGACACCATCAGATCCACTTCGTCCATATGAGTGGCCAAGCTCATCGAATGTCCAAAGTTCGTTTTGATCTACCGACGTTAGCATGGAACCCAGTGGGTAACTTTACGTCTAATACTTACTTCAAAGGACCGGGGTCTCAGTCCTGGGGTACGATAACGACATTCAACCTCCTGTATGTATTCGCCTTGGCGACTCTGAAGTGGAAGCTCAGACTCGTATTCACCCCGTGAGCCGAATAGAACACTGCTGCCATCTTCGTAGAAGAATTCAAGCCCGGTAGGGCCCCACCATTTCTGGGCCTTGAAACCTTTGATGCTCTTTATCGATGGTAGGAGCTCGCCATGTTTGCCGCCGAAGATGATATATCTCAAGGGTTGATAGGGTTCCTGTTGTCGCGGCGTGAGAGCCCCGGTAGAGTCTTGACGCAAATTATCCCTGGGGTACTGGTCTTCGTTTAGATTGTATGTTGCAGGAGGGACATCTGGTCTCCAGAGCTGCGTTTGACGGAAGCAATCATGTTTCTCGTGTCGAGCGCACTGTACCGCATACTTGTTCTTGAGGATAGAACCTATAGCCGTGAACTTGTTTGCCTAGAGAGGCGTTTAGCACAGGTGAAGAGTAACTGCATTTCATCAGACGTACATCAATCATCGCGCATACTTCTATGCCTTCACTATCTTCGCTGTCGAACAAGACTCCTACTGAAGAATTTTCGTTACTGAAACCCATGATCCAATGCGGCGGGTAGTCTTTGCACAGTGGCATTATGTCACGGATGCCTATAGCATCGAGTTTGACCATGATTCCACTCAATGTTGTATGTACTGAGAAAATGGCGTGCTCAGAGAGCGCCTCGTCAGGGAGACAGTACCCAAGCGTTGAGCCTTCTGGGAGCAGTTTGATGCCTGATAACAGAAAGCCTTCGCTACCCTTGGCCTTGACAAATGAAAAGTGCAACTTTCTGACAGTTGAGGGTAGCAATACAGCCCTGGCATGATTTGCGAGTTCATTGGTCCTGGCAGATTTGTAGACGATACTCCAGAGGTCAAGGTCCGTCGATGGATCCCCAACTTGGTAAAGACTTCCATAGGAGTGAAGATCGCGTACAACACCGCTCAAGATGTTGAAGATTCTCCACCTATTCGATAGTCCCAGAGGAGGCTTGTTGTGAAGGAGATCCTCGGATGCAAACCATAGTGAAAACCAGTCATTTTCTTGCGGGGAAAACCCCTTAAGTTCGAAGAACAAAGTGTTACGAAACTTCTTTCTCCAGTAGTGTGCTGGCACCTTCCACCCAAGCGCAGATAGGATGCTCTGAACGTCGCGATACTCCAAGTAATCCAAGACCATGAGCTTGAGCTCCAGCGGTAGCCAATTATTAGACTCATTGCTGTGCGCGACAATAACGTCTTTACTTATGTCCCTGGTACACTTCTTTCTCAGGCTGAGCACTTCTGGGACATCAACAGGATCAGTTACAAGCTCGACTGTACTTCGGATTTCCCTTCGCCCCCCTTCCCAAACTATGTTGAGCAACGGTTTGGCTCCTCCATAATCTTCATCCAACCATCGGGTTCTAAGCACATGGCTAAGCGGAACCAGCTGGGAATATATGGCGTGCCCAATGAAATCTTCCAGGAAATTCCAACAATAAGTGTGAATCAAATAGCCGTAGACGTCGGCATAATCCTCTTGCCAGCCTCGCGCGTCAACGGGTACAAACGCGATTGTTTCTGGTGAAGGGTCGTCATTATGCTTCGCCTCCTGAGCGTGTGGAACGGCGATGTAGGCATTCTGGGCATCGGTAAAGCATCCGACGCCGGAAAGGAAAGGAGAGTCTCGTTTGTCGCTTCGGAAGATGACTAAGTAAATAGAGCGCAGATCAGTCTCTTGCTATACCCCGACTGAAAACCTCCGAAGTAGGTACTTACTCGCACGGTAGAAGTTACACCATCTCAAAGCTTCCTCTCGAATTACTTCTGGATCGTAGACCGGTAATCCGCCCCAGCCTGGATCGGAGGATAGTCTGGCACCAACAACGACTCCACAAATCCAGCACATAGGATGACGGGGAGACATTGTGGTGGGTTAATGCTTTGAGAGTGCAAAGGGTATCTTCTGGTTACGGTCTTGTATCCCGTGTTTTGGCTAACTTTACTTTTCTTACCCATTACAGATTAGTCAGCGACTTCCTTACAAGGTTGTATTTAAGGTAGGGCTCAGTTATAATCTCACGGTGCGAATTCCACACTCTTTCTTAAATCTCTATTGAGCGGTCTATTCACCCAGAGAACGCTACAGTCTCATGTCGCTGATATAAAACAATAAGAGAAGTATATGGACATACTTCCAGAGCTTCAAATAGTTTTAAAAATCATGTATCTAACCTACCTGTGATGTTTGACAATTGCGAAACAAGCACGGTGATATGTTTGTAAAGTGAGCTACCATTGACGAAGTGGGAGAGAGATGAGGAAGTAGTTGATTCACTTGATTGAGTTCCTTATGACCATCTCATGTAAACCATCCCATGTGAACCATAACTTCCATTTCACACAGCTGAGTTCACGCCTCATCGTATCCTCCAAGAATCCCCTCTCGTCACTAAGCAAACAATATCAGACATCTTAACACTTTTACGAAGTACTCCAAATCACTTCTTCTTCGTCGTCACCAAGATGATGCCAGGACAGTACAGTGGTGTGATCCCTACGGCTCAGGACATGAAGTCGTACAACGATGCATGTGACCCTAAACTCCAGGAGGACGCCACATCATCGTTGTGGATGACGGTCCTCCAGTCTCAATTCCCCTTCACCGACGGCTACCGTTTGACTCCAGAGCGTCATCCAGCGATAGAGAGTCACCGGCGAGTTGATATGGACGTTTATGCGCTTGTTGACCAAGAGAGGCATACTCTCCTTTACGTTGAATGGAAAACAGCCGCCAAGGACACGCCAGCTGGGAGGCTGAATGCGCAAAGGCAGGTCCTTGGTTACTGCCATGAGTACCTTGAAGCAAACCCAAACCAAGCTTCCATGTACGCAATGGTGTGTGCTGGCGTCCATGCTAGGCTATGGAAGGTGGACCGAGACGAGAATTGGCTCACACGACCGGAATTGTTGCCAAATGGACCGAACTTTTACATTGATGCGAAGACCGACCCTTCCAATGTATTGGCACATGGGTTCGAAGAAGTTCGACGCTCTAAGCCGGTAAGTCACCCTGGAGGTCCTCCGCCCTCCATAACAGGAACACGAAGCTGAGCCTGGTCACAGTGAGCCCTCTCCGTCGACACTGTCGGGAGCAGGCACCTGAGGCCACGGTGGGCAGCAGCTTGGTATGACGCCTATAATCACCTGGGAAGCACCCCGCCTCACTAGAAACGTATGTTAACAGAAGTATAGATTTCCATGACAGTGACAGGAGGGACTCTAGAGAGGGAGAGGGGTTAGAGGCCCTTCACAGCCAATATCGGCTGCGGCACGTCAGATGCATTTGCGGGAGAGACCTAGAGAGCATGATTTCTGAACTTTGCAAGCGTGTATATCTAGAAAATGACAAAGTCCACACCAGTCTATTTACCTCTAACTCCAAAACGTGAAAGCTCTAACCAATATTTAGGGATAGTCCAGCAATGCTGATGCGCCAGGTTCGTCCGAGACGTAGACCACGTCGTGCTTGTCAGTGAACCCATTGAAACGTGTGGCGGAGCACATCGTATACGCTCCCATCTCTTCAAAGTACAGCCAGTCCCCAACATTCAAGACCTCATGAAACACGGTGCGTTCAGTGATACGGTCGATGCCATCGCAGGTCGGGCCCCAGATAGAGTACTCAGTTGCCCCGCGGCTGCTCAGTTGACCGCCATGGCGTTCTCCAAAGTATCCCGCGGTGCTCTTTAAAATCTTCGGAACGGGATGCTGATGGTCGAACATGATGCTCGAGAAGTTGCCGTAGACGCCATCGTTGAGGTACAACATGTACGTGGTGCCTTGCGCTGCAGTATCCTTGACCTCACGTCGGGCAATCACATTGCAGGCTATCGTGAAGGCTGAGGCCACATAGTATCGCCCAGGCTCTCCAATGATGCGAATATGGGCCGGGAAATAGTCATCCAACGCGGTGCTAAGCACGTAGGCCATCTTCTCGAAGCTATCTCCTGAGAAACCCCCTCCCACATCCAGAGTCTGCATTTCGAAGCCAAGCTCAGCTGCTTGGTCGAATACGAGACGCGCATCTTGCACAGCTTTCACGAATGCTTGAGGGTCAGACGCCCCAGAGCCGACGTGAAAGCTGACTCCAACGACATTCAAGTCCAGCTGCTTCGCCAATGCCAAAAGAGCTTGCGTGGAATCCATCGAGGCCCCAAACTTCGTGCTGAGGCGACACAAGCTAGATGAGTCATCTGTCATAATTCGCAAGTATAGTTCGGCGTCAGGAAACAAAGCCTTGGTCTTGTAGAGTTCGTCGGTGTTGTCGAAGGTCATCTGTTTGACGCCTTGCTCCGCTGCGAACCGAACGTACGATTTCGTCTTACACGGCTGCGCGTAAATGATTCGAGACGGCTCGACTCCTAGTTTGAGCACTTGCTCGATTTCGGCCTTAGAGGCACAGTCGAAGCCAGTGCCGAGCGCTGCGAGTAGCCGAAGGACCTCAAGGTCTGGGTTGCACTTGACCGCTTGAAACTATTAACATGGCTTCTTCTAACAGTTCAACATCAGAGACGTACCATAATGAGGCTTCACCCTTTTCAAATTCTTCTTCCAGCGCATGTGTTGCCTGTAAACGTGGCCCATGTCGGCCACGAAGAAAGCATCTTCTTCCCCAGCAAGACACACATCGGGATCTATGTTTTCCACACGCTCTTTCAGCGCTTCTTGAATGATATTTTGTGAAGATCTCGGACCATGATGATGAGGTTGAGTCTCCAGCGCAGTATATTTCACATCCGTAAGATCGCTATTGAAGGTCAACGGTGCGTATTGAATTGTTGTCGTAGTGGCTGCTGGTGCCATAACCAGGCGGAGATTCTTGGTGTTGATTTGTTTGCGAATCTCCGAGAGTCCTGTTAGGGAGGTCGGAAAAGATCAGACCCAAGGGCGATTTCACGAGGCCGTCTCGACCCTTCCTCCTGAAGAGGAAGAACCTTCGAAGCCCTCCTATGCAGCAGCTGGGTGTTCACCAAAGACGATGGAGGTTTGGGAAACAAGTCGAACAGAGGACTCTTATGCTCCTGTGACGAACGCAGCAGGAGGAGGTATATCGTTGAAGGTGTCTCGGTGGAGGCGTATGAACAGATTTTGAGGATAGGATCCGGTCAAAGCCAACGGGGCCGTTTTTGGAATGTTGCCTTTGAGAAGACCAAAGGCAGTCTGAATATGATTCGGATTCAACAGTCTGTAATAGAAAAATTCAGCGTCAGCAATCAAGTGGCGGTTTGTCGGTCGGAATGTGGGCGGCGGTGCACACTAAAGAGCCCACTCGGCATTGACGTACCACTTATCGTACGTGTTACGAAATTAGCTTTCTGAAGAGAGAGGCACAGTTCGGATGTGATGAGTGCATATATCAGCAACAGAGATGCAAAGCACGGTGAGTCAGTTGGAAAATGGGGAAAGGGCGGTATATATACATAGAAGACTAAAGTAGGTTGAGGGAAATATTTTGTGACTAGGATTTGCCGATAGGAGCTAGGCCATGACACAAACCAACCCCACCCCGGTCTGGATACGACGACATGTGGAGGTGTTAATAATAACATCGGCATTCAGCAATCAGCGAAGTGCTCTAAAGCACACAATAATATGAGTACCTATATAACGGCACTCAAACCACACATTGGAAGATTTCAGGAGCTCTGATTAAGATGCAGTAATACTTAGTAATTTCGTGACTAAGTGATGCGAAATCTATCCTACGCTTTAAGCCTTCCGCCGCCTAACAGTACAATACGTCCTCTGATTTTCACTAGAACCCCCTAACACGCCATTACGTGACCATCCTTGCACTTCAGGTCCATCGTGCATGCGACTGCCTTGTGAATAGTGCCCGGGTCGACTCAGCCTGAGTCTGACTGAGAGGCTGTGCGCTTTGTGTGACTTCAGTCATGTTCAATAAGCACTAAGCTCTGAATGATCACAGGAATCTGGTTGACTCTCCATTGCCTCTGGGGTTAACAGAGCTCAACACTGCCCAGCTTGGTAAGCGTACCAGGATGCAAAGGGCTGTAGTTAATAAACCCTTCAAGGCTAGCCATTTCTGCCTGATCCGAAGGCGTAAATGTGCACTATATTGTTCCCTTCCCCGGCCTCAGAGCTTTGCATGTTTGGTAGAGGGATAGTGGTGTGGTCAAGTATATCAAGTCGGCAATCATCCATCAATTCGAAAAAGGCCTGCTCGCTTGCGTGTCGAACTTTCATTGATACCACCACAACTGCTCCGGGTGATCTCTCCACCAGATCACAGAGCGTTTTGACTAACACTGGAATGCTATCAGAGTTGTAGGTGCAATCCGAGACTAGTATAAGGTCGAAGTGTTTGCCGGCGACAGATGCTGGTATTGGCGCCTCCCAGTCTAGGACGTGGAAGCTTACGCTGGAAGACTCGGGAAGGGTTGAAGCCTCAATGTTGCGTGATATGATTTCTTCGGCTTCCTGAAGGTCTGTCAGGAGAACCTGGCAATTCGGAATCAGCTGAGCAAGACCAATGCCAACGATACCACAACCACTGCCGAGTTCTATGACCGCGACCTTCCTTGACAATGCCGCCCTCAGAACTTGGTGTAGTACATCTTTGTCAGCTTTCTGAGTCAATATACGATCGAGGTGAGCAACGAGGGTAAGCCCGGCGTCCCTGGGACAAATTAGCTTGACGCCCTTCAATATGCGGTGGGTTTTACCAAATGTGTCGAGGAATGCTCTCGGTAGATGCCTCCCAGATATGTAAGAGGCTTCGATCAACAAGTTCAAATACTCTTTCCACAAGGTGAGATCCGATTACCGGGCCCGAAATGCTCAAGTAATCACTCCATATAGACACAACCGCAGGAATCCGCTCGGGACCAATAGAGGCAATAGGTTCACCATCTGCGGGGCCGACATGAAGCCGTACAGGCCAGACGACATCTTTCGTCTTGAGAGTTAGCTCAAGATCTAAGGTGCGCCTCTGTGGGTCCCATCTATATGGCCTTTGCAGGTACACTAAGTTGGGATCTGCGCTCCTTATGGAGGCAGCAAGTGTGAGTCGGCCATCGAAGAATGACTCCCCAAGGTCGGTGGTAATTGTTATGAGTGCTCTGACTGCAATCTCCCCGTCACGCTGTATAACCTTTGGCAGCTTAAGGAATCTGATATAGTGGACCATCTGGACAGTTAGCCTGAGCGCAAAGAGGAGCCAATCTCTATCGGGGGATCAACATGAGGATGCCCGAGGCTAGAGGACAGAGGTCGCGGCAAAGCCTTAACCGGCATTTTATACAGAGAATCTGTCTAGACAGCATCAACAACAGTTGTTGCAATGCGTTCAGTAATACACTCATTTGAGAGTACACTGAAAGTCTAGTTGCAGAAATAAGGTGTTGTTTTTTCTGTTGTCATGCGTCACTTCATCATACCTTACTGTGAAAGGGAGAAATTCAGTGTGTGCTCATTTGGGTATGCCATCATTTCTGTCCACTGGCCTCGGCCGTGATGCTTCGCTTAGATCTAGCCGAGATCCAGCGGGGATTAACGTATTAGCCGGTTACTCGAGCCAGCCGTCTAGGCGAGCCATCAAAAAAACCCTGTAAAAATCAGAATTTTTGAAATGCTATAACTTCACAACTTTCATATATAAATCTAGAAATTTAGACTGTTAAATGATTGTAGAAATCATCTATATATATATTATTCACAATATGAATCATTATTTATTCTATAAAGTAAGTTGATAATACAGAGTAGTGTTATTTACAGTATTTTATGAAATATTCATATTTTATTCTACATAATAGATGTTAAGCTTCTCACTGTTGTTTATATGTAAAATTATATTAATTTTTATCATATAACTAAATTTCAGACATTCTGAAGTTGATATTATGAAGTTGTTGAATTTTGAATTATTTGTGATTTGTATGGGATTTTGAGGTGGCTCGCTTAGATGGCTGGCTCGAGTAACCGGCTAATACGTTAGCGTAACTTTAACGTTCATCCTACAGCTGTCTTGAACGGCATCATCATTCACGGCTTACCAAGACACAAGATATTGTATCCAGCTGTCAGCTTGAGGCTAGACTCCTTGTGCGTTCAAGACTCACCTAATGTCAATGCATTCAGTCATTACAAAGAGCGTTCGACTGTGTACGAAGTAAATAATCGTACTGACATTCAGCCCACGCTTCTCACCGGCGGTAAGCAACGACAATGCGCCGGAACGACCCGCGGATCCGTCAGACCCTCAACCAGATCTCACAAAACCTTGAGTCGGCCAATGAATCAGCGCAAGTCAACCTCTTCACATTCTCTCACAATTACGTCAACCCATGCCTCTCCGGTGTCCGTACATGCCTCGAAGCTAGTTGCGCACCATGCTTCCCAGCACGAGAAGAGCGCCTGCGACGCAGTCGAGGCCGAGGCAGAGGGAGGGCTGAGTTGAATTTCGACTTCTACGATGACTGGGATGATGATGATGGTGCTGGTGACGGACTATTGGGGTGGGGAAATGACGAGCTCGACAGGTTACTGGCGGGGTCTGGAGAACGGGACGGGCATGCTGATCAACCAAGGAAGCAAAGAACGATGAGCTATGGGTCGCGGAGGGGAGAAACAAGGATAACGAGCGGCAAAGGTAGAAGTACTGTCTTGTCCAACGACGGCGGTCCGGACCCGACGATAATACCTAGGACCTCAATGTTCGGGTTTCTGGAACGGCTCCCATGGAAGATTGGCGGTCGAGGGGTGCGATACAAGCCATCCGCGTCAGATTTACAGGAGCGCCCTGGAGCCGGACGACGACGGCAGGTGGAGGCAGACCCACTTATTGAAGAGACAGATGAGAGCGGCGAGGAAGCACGGGCGAAGAAGCATAGGAGGAACAGAAGTGGCACGTCCACGTCGCGATCCACAACTAACTCTCTGAGCTCTCGTGGTGATCTGTTTCCTAGTGAGGATGAAGATGACGCCGTCCCTCTGGACGACGAGTTCGCAATGGTTCTGGAGAGGCGGATGAATGGCACCGCACCCGACGATCACGGTAGCGGCAGAAACTCTTCCGGAAAGCGGGTCGTGGGCTCTAGGACTTCTACCAAAACCACGTCGTCGAGGGAGACCCGAAGTACAGGGAAGAATTGGCGAGGGAGCGAAGCGTCTACAGAGCAGCCACCGAACCTCCAAGACCTGGTCGAATCAGATGTACCATCTTTGACCGATCTCAAACAGGAGGAGGATAGAGTGCACCGAGAAGAAGAAGAGGGAATCGAGAAGAAGAGGCAGGCGGCGCAACGACTGGCATTACAGCGGGGCTTAAGCAGCACGCAAGAGGACATGACGGTATATTCCATACCACACCCTTCAATCAAGTTCGCTGCTCTGACTAACAGGCAGTCTTCGATACAGGAATCAAAACCGGGTCCCATAACCTCGGTCGAGGAGATAACGCCACCAGCAACCGAACCAGGGGCGCCAGATGCCGAACCAATAACCACACAATTAGCATCAGACAAATCCGAAGAGACACAAGACCAGAGTTTCATTCCGGCGCAACTACCACATTTCGGTCACCACACTTCAGGGTCGGAGCCGAAGTTATAATGTTCAATCATAGGGTTCCGATCATGGCGCAACAAATGACTTACGGATGACAGCGCATTGTATCGCAAGAGGCGTAGAATCGGTTGGGAGGAGGCGTGGCTGGAGGTTCAAGGCGCCAAGGTAGCTGAGTTCAGACTCTGGCTTGAATGCTAAAGCATTAGATCTTCTGGAAAGTCGGGTAGGTATAACGGCTGCCGTTTCGTTGTGGCGTCGACATGATCTCTGGAACGGGGAGAATCTTAACGCCTTGTCGCATAGCAAGTGATCTTGAAAGCTATATTCGCATATAATAATCACACTAGATTTTCCTCATCTAATATAAGTCTAGTAATACGTCTATTTTTCGTCCTAAATCTGCCAACAGAAGCTACCTAAGCTCTTTCTAATCAGCTTCTATAAGAGTAACCTAACACGTCTGCCTCTATCGACTGGTACTTGATGGGAACGACGTGCGTATCGTCGCAGTACTCATAGCACCCGTTCTATTTTCAGCGATGCTTGAGCCTCTCCAGGTTCTAACCGTATCAACTCCCCGGATTCAATACGCTTCTTCCATTTATCGGCCTCATAGCGCGCCAGTATAATGGTCATCCGCAGAACCTGCGTATCCGGAGCTGAAGATGGAGAGTCAGGTGTACTGTCCGGAGGTGTGGGTAATGTTCTTGACCCGTCGCCTTGCAGACTGGCTGTTATCAGTGGGGTGAAAGTCCACCTGCCGAACGCCCAATTGAGAATATATTGCTCTGGCTGTGCGTGTTGGTCTGCTTGTGCTGTTGAGATAGTGTTGTCGGATGAAGGAGGTGGCTTTGAAGCTGTCAGAATGGCTTTGATTCGGTAGATTTCGTCTTTTGGAGCGGAGCGAAGGAAGGAGTCCAGGGACGACAGGTCGATTGATGCTGACGATTCGGATGGGGCTGAAAGGGTGACCGAGAGTACTTCCACCTCGCTTTGATGGTCGTTCTTGTGGTCATGTGTACCGTGATCATGATCTCCCGTATGACTTTGGTCAAGGCTCAACTCTTTAGCTAGACCTCCATCAACGCCCAGTATGACATCCTTACCCACCCGTCCCTTGTCTGACTTCACCCACGGGACTTCCAACTCAAGGTCACCGACTCGGTCAAGACACTCATCGAATCTCCTCTCGTCAACATGTTCCCACTTGTTGAAGACAATCAGGTCCGTATACCGCGCCTGTAGTTTCGCTGTATAGCTCGTGTCGTCGTAACCTTGCCAATTCTCAACATCGATCACTACCACTACTCCGTCCAGCACGTAGTTTCCCGTCTCGTTTCCCAGCCTGTTCACTTCCATGGCCAAGGTGGCCGGGAACGCGCTGCCACTGGTTTCAATTATGATCCGGTCCGGTACGACATCCCTGCGGAGAGTGTCGAGGGCGTCGCCGAGCTGGCCGACCAGGTTACAGCATATGCATCCATTGAGGAGTTCCTGCACACCGGATATTGCAGATGAAGATGCTAGCTGCGAGTCTATGGCTAGGTCTCCGAACTCGTTCTTGAGTAGGGCTAGCTTGTAGGTCTTTGGAAGCTGGGGTATGAGGTTGAGGATGAGGGTAGTTTTGCCGCTGCCTAGAAAACCGGTGATGATGGTTATTGGTATCAGTGCCATGGTGAAAGTTGGAGATCTGGCTTGAATTAGTGCTTATTTCTTTGTGAGTTACATGTCCGAGTCAGTTTGATGATGGCGGTTCGGATGCTGCCGAGATGTGACAGCCCCACTACGAGGTTGATCAACACGCCAATAGACCTCCTGTCGCGTTCATACGGACTTGCTCTTACACCAGGGTATTTCTGCCTCGTCCCTTCCCAGTTGTACAATGTATGTACTCTGTACACAGAATCCATTGGGGCAGGAATGACGTGGAAGTAGCGCCAAGATGTTGGCCAAGCAGAGAGATGGAAACCTGAACAACAACTTGAAACACTGCCCCTCCTCACTACGTCATTTGTACCATTCACTTTACGGCGAGGTGTTCCATTCTCTCCCTATAAAAACTTCATTCCTCATCAAAGTATTCCTGGATCATACTCTTCTGAATCAAAGCTCAGTGAGTCGAGAGTGGGCACTGTTAACCTCGGTCGAGCCAGAGATTGATGATCTGTTAGTAAACAACACTCGTCAAGCGACTACTCAAACAAAATGGACGCACTTAGAAATGCCGTCGGCGGTGCCATGGGCGGCAATAATCAGCAAAACCCTGGGAACCAGCAAGGCTTCGGCAACCAACAAGGTTCTATGAACGAGCAAACCGAACAGAAGCAGGGCGGTGGTGGATTTCTCGGAAGCCTAGGTGATAAGTTCAACTCCGCTGCTGGTGGTGGCAGGGAGAGTGAGAAGAACGAAGATTACTTGGACAAAGGTGTGTTATCAATGCTTGGAGAAGACGCTTTCGCTGTTATGACATGTGTTCCCCCCTTCCCAAGCGGATGCCGGTGATCACAATATGTTGAGTATTTCGGCATACACTTTGCACCTCTATACTTATTCGTGGCGCTCTTCCCTGAATGATGATGCGTGACCAGTTACTGATCAGATTTGCTATAATAGGTGTTGATGCGGTTCAGCAATACGTTCTTGGCCAAGGACCTCAGGACAACGAATCCGCTATCGAGCAAGCCAAGGATGAGCAGATCTCCGACTTTCTTCGCGGTCAGTACAAGAGCCAAACCGGGAAGGAGATGCCTATCAAGGATAAGGAGACCAGATTCGGTTAAGGTTGTTAAGTATTAGAGGGCAACTTTGGTGGTCGGCACTGGTATATGAGTTGGCGTTTGTGCTGCGTGCTCTTTGCGAAAGGCTAGGAATGGCACAAATGGCGGGAATCACTCTAGCAAGAGCATTACACTCGTAACACAGCGCTCACAGAAATAAGTCTTGAGCCTACTATGACCATTCATGGTCAATATCAACGTGAGAGTTACACCAACAGAGTCCCTGATGCACTACCTACAGCATCGCTCGCCAACCCGGTTCATTTGCAGTTCCCACATTCGGTCTGTCTAGCCCAAGATGGTCGACAACTTGACCGATGTGATCGAAGCCCCAATAGCATTCCTTCTTCCCCTCCGCATTCGTGGCTGCAATCAGTCAGTGACACTATCCTACCAGTCAAGTTGATTCGCGCCGGTGGCATACCAACAAACCATGGCAACCCAAAGGCGCCTTCTTCGAGTGCTTTATCAGTGTTTGCCACCAGCAGCTTCTTGGCTTCGTCACTGGTGCTCTGTGCGGACGACTTTCTTAACCAGTGTGCCAGTACTGGACGGGATCAACTTACCCGTTCCAAAACCTCTTTAGCTAGCTGCTCTCCGAGCGCCTTCACCAGCACGGATCGCAATTCGTCGGGCTTCTGTACCGGCTTGCGGTCAACCCAGAATGCCTGATAGAGTGCACTGAGGGCGTCCGAGAGCTTCTCGGGTTTCACCAGTGTCAAGGCGCAGAGGGCACGTTGCGTCTACGAATCACGTTAGTCTGTCGGAGTCCTTATTGGAGTGAATGTCCGCTACAGCCAAAGTCGACGGCGGAAAGCCTTCGGGCATCTTCTCGGTGATCGGTATATTGAACTGTCGCGCGTGGCGGAGACGCTCAACGCCGATCCATTTGTCTTTGTCTGAATGCTTTCAGTACTATTGGATCCGAGTAAGGACTCCAGATTTATACTCTTGATCTCAATGGGAGCCTTGTTCCCAGTCGCTTTAATCACGCCGCCAAGGAAGATGGGGATGTAGGAGACGTCACATTGTTTGAAGACTGGGGAGTGCTGTGTCCGTTAGCTGCTTTGTGGCCTTTGTCTGGCCCTGTATATCTGGGATAGATTGTTTCTGTGCTGACGCAGAAAGTGAAGAAGAAGAGCGCTCAAATATGTGAGGTCGATATAGCCAAGTAAACCGCTCAACGGACTTTAGGGCTATTGCAAGGGTGTCTATCATAGTACTGCAAATAACTGGAAAACACGTAGAACCTAATCCAACAGAAGATTTACCAACACACATCTAAAATTTCCTAGCAATAAGGCATGTACTTTTAAGGGTTTGTTTATCGTAAAGCGCCTCGCATGAGATTTAAAGCCTACGTACCTTTGTGATATAGAATGCCAAATAAGCAAAAGGGCTCACTATGTCAACGAAAAGGGTGAGCTTGGGTTCCGCCATGATTGTGTATACAATATTCGAATTGAACAATGATCTCCTCTATTCAATCCAAGGTGGTGTTTGCTCAATCACTCATCAACAGCCGAGGTTGTTGTGTAAAGTAAAGGGCGTTAGGTATGCATCGATTAGCTGCGTCAATGTAGTGATTACATAATCCAACATTCCCTTCCTGACTTCTGTGCCCTACGTTCCTTCCTGACATCTCTCATTTCAGGTCTCTGTGGCTAGGTCTATCTACAGAGTCCATGATGTGTATTTTCATTGATCCCTTTGTAATTCTCTTGACTGTGCTGCTCATTATTCCAGTAATGAGTGGCATTGTTGCAGCGATTGATACGAACTACAATGGGTAGGTAGCTGCTGCTGCGTCGTCCTTTCCTAAATTGGTGTGTTGTTGTGAACTCAGCTTGGTACACCTCTACAGTATCTTCCAAATCAACTTTTTCTTTCGTCTTCTTCATCATCTCCATCGTTACATGTTATTACACCAGTACGCCTACGCTTCAGCCATTACATCTCAGTATCGCTTCAGACATGCTACTGGCTTAACTACTTGCTGGATCAATTACTTGTCTTTCTATTATCCTACTACAAGCGCAATGGTCAAAACAGCAAAATTCAATCGCGACGCGTCGGGCAGCACCGAGATACCGTTCGAGCCAATGGTATTCCCAACGACCGCTGAGCCGATCCCCATTGGACCACCGGACACTGCTTCCCTGACCGCGATGCCCGAGGCCAGCATGCCGGTTGTCATTCCGACGGACAACGACTGGCGTGAACACCCACGCTGGAAGCCCTTGGTCGGTACGCCGAGCAGGACTCCCATCCCATCTGGTACTCTGGTTCCTGATCCGTCGCCAGCGCGGAGCTGTTCCGATGCGACGAGCGATGTTCTGATCCCGCCATCTCCGGCCGGCTCTTTTGTTCATCGACGTAGGCGTGGTGAGTACGCACAGCGTCCTCCTGTCTGGAGCATTCAGGCATTGGTTGAAGATACCAAGGGCTGGCACGAGATGGGCAAGCCTGATTACGATTACGATTACGCCTTTCCGTGGTCTGGTAGGGTTGTCTCCCACAAGCTCTCGTACGCCAATCAATTGGAGAAGATGGGCCGCGTAATGTCTCAGGAACCATTGATCGTCCACATGGCTATGGATACTACCCCTGCTGAGACCTCAACGCCTGGAAACGATGCAGTACTTTCTAAGATCACGACTCCTGGGGGCACTGTCGAAGAGGCGTCATATACGGATAAGGTCCTATCGAAAACAGTTTTGCCTTTGACATCCGAATTGGTGGTGAATCGAGTGCGTCCGGACCAACCATTGCCCTTTGTCGGAGGTGGGTCTCGTCATCTGTCTCCAGCTATGTTCATTAACCAAATGGTCAAACCCTGGCTTGCAACCATCCCACCTGCGCCGGATGGAAAGGAGTATCAGGACACGATCAGGAAAGATTTGCTCCGATCATATTCCGACGTTCGTTCCGAGGCGAACATCCAAATCATGCCTGGAGCGTTGGTGGTATGTGTTGGAGCAACAAGCACATTCACTGCGGCAGAAGATAAGACCGATCAGTTTAAGATGGTGTTCGGCGGCCTTTACAGGGTCCTTCAGATTTTCGGTGACAGCTGGGCTTTTTGCCGGAAGCTGTCTGGGCCATCCACGAAAGTAACGGTGGAGTCGTCCATCATGCCAGATTCTACCGATCTCGAATGGGCTCGTCAGAAGCTTCTTGGAGCGAAGAGAGAGCTCTGTTTCATGCTCATCGAGCCTAACGATTCCTTAAACTTTCTTCCCTTGTGCGCTGTAACGTTGCTGGAGAACTTCGAAGACTACTGCCAGCGTGCACAAATCGGTCCAGGGTTGGTTCAACACAGGACACCTTCCGGCGATCCTGATGCCGCTGTCGCCGCCCCTTGCGCAGCCAAAACCCACGCCCGCCGAGCAGCTTCTCTGGCCCAATTGAACTGGGAATATAAAAGCCCCCATGAAGGCGGGCTCGTCAAGGCGGCACCGCGCTTCACAAGCCTCGACGCGACGTTCAACGAATACCGCAGGCCCGACGGAGTCCTGGTACCCTTGTGGGTGTACAAAGAGTACCTCAAGCCCGTCATGACCAAGAAGCCGCCACGAATCTGGCGGGACCGCGAAGCCGTCATGGCCGCGTTCGAAGAGCGCGAAGAGGTTGAAAGGCACGCGTCCAAGACCGAGGACTTGCCCGCACCCATCGAGGCCCGGCCCAGCGTCTCGACCATGAACAGCCGCTTCGACACGGTCTCGCTCCGGACCGTCGACCCCGCCGATTCAGCCAGCATCGATCATCGCAACCCAGCCGCTGCCACGACTGCCGTGCGGCCCGTTCGTGTTAACGGCGACACGACGCAACCGCTACACACCGGACTGACGCCTCTGACGCCGCCCCGGTCGTCGGAGCAGAATTCCATCTCGGCCGCCACGGCCAGAGACTTGCGCACCGGTACCTGGACCAGGATCAAGTTCGCCACGCAGAGGCTCGGTACCCAGGGCCGGCTGAAGGTTAAGGATTACTTTGCGCCGCCGGAGTGGGTGAAGAGGAGTCCGCATCAGGTTAAGTCGCTTTTCTGAGGGTGCAAGGGTGTAGAGGCTGAGTTCGTTGTTGCCCACTATGTCTGGCCAGGTCAGGTCGGCTTTTGGACGGTTGGGACTCTCTTGGGGCTTGGTCAGGATTGGTCAGGGTTTGGCTAACGGTGCTTGACAATGGATCTCCATTATTGTTCTTTTGATAGCGTATGTTTTTATTGCCCGCTATGGTTATCATCCATAGCCATCACACTCTTTCTATCACTTTGTACTGTACAGCGACACGAGGAGTCCTCTTTTGGAGAGTCCTCTACTCTGTGTAGAGCAATTACAATTCTCCTGTTTTTTACTTGAACATCAGATTATAGAAGACCACAGCGTCCCTTTCTCGAACTCGGCCTTGCACAGCATGATAACCCTTCTCCATAACTCCCTTATATTTGTACTCTTACCTAAAAAACACAATCACAGCTACTCCATTTCGCCAAACCTACCTCGTCCCCGACAAACCAAAAGAAACAGACCAATCACTTGACGATGACAACTCACAGCGCAGCATACCCCCTCCTCGCCGCCAAACTCGTCCTCGACCCAGCAAGGACCTCATCCCAGAAATTATAAAAGCTACTCCGCCTCTTCTCCTCCTTCCCACTCCTCTTCCTTCCCGCCCCAAATTTCCGACTCGTATACTCATCATCGTCCGGAACCGGCGGCGCGGTCGGGAACGTCGTCTGCTGCCTCTGCGCTTGGCTCCGAGAATGCGTCTGGGCAGTCGGCGACGCGGCGGAGACGGCGCCTCGTCGTCGCGTGGTGGTGGTGGTGGTGCGAGTGTTGGTGTTGGACAGGAGAGTCTGTCGGTCGCCGTCATAGGCAAGAGGGCGGGAGTCGTAGGCTTGGGATTGGGGTTCGAAGTCGAGGGGGCTGAGTTGGTATTTGGCGGGGTGGGGTGGGGAGGAGGAAACGGAGTCGAAGTCGGCGAATAGGGCGTCCGGATGGGCGGAGGGGGAGAAGGTGGGTTTGCGGGGAGAGGGTTTGGTGTAGAGGCGGGAGTCTTTGAGATGGGGGATTGGTGGGAGGTTGTTGGTGAGGGCGAAAGGGGGCATGTAGGGGGAGGAGTATTCGGATTGGCCTGTTGAGCGGGGGTTTGTCAGTGTCTCGATCTATGATTTTGGGAGGGGAGATTAGCGGACTGAGGAGGACTTACAGGGTGCACAAACACCACTGCTTCGCGACTCCTTCGTCGTCGTGTCCAGCACCTCGTGACAGATGCGACATTTCTCGTTCCTAGCACCGTAAGCGTCACCGCCAGTCTTAGTAGTAGGAGCGAAACGGGTAGCTCTTCTCCTTTCGCTCGCCCGCTCCTCCGAGCTCTTCCCCAAAAAATCCCCCCACTTCGTCATCCTCGCGCCCTTCTTCTCCTCCCTCCCCGCCCCAACCGTCCCGTCCCCCAGATCGATCCCCAACCCCACCACCCCGGCCTCACTCGGCATCCGGCGAGCAACCACAGCCCTCTTCTCAACCTCCCTCAGTCCAGCCACCTTGGCCTTGCTCGCCGCCCTCGACATCACGACCCCCCTCCCCCTCTTCGTCCCGCCCCGACCCTTCAACACCCTCACGACACCGGTCTCGGCGCGCGGCTCGGGATACGAGTACTCGTTCCCGCTGTCCGTCCGCACGACCGTCACGCCGCCTTTCAGCGGCGCCGAGATGAGCGCTTTGCGGGCGCGCGTCTTCTTTTCTTTCTGCTGGCGGCGGTAGGCGCGGAAGAGGGAGTAGGGTTGTTGAGGAGAGCGCGGAGGAGGGACGGTGCTGGTGGAGGAGGGATAGACGATCGGGATGGGTTTGACTGTTGGGTCGGAGGTGGTGGTGGTGGTGGTGGTGGTGGTGGTGGTGGCTTGAGCTTTCTTCGCGCGCGATTTGGCTTTTTGTTTGCGGATCTGGCGCGAGACGAAGGACCAGAAGAGGGCGGCGTCCGAGGGGGGAGATGAGGGTCTCTGATTGAGCTCGGGTCTTATGATTGGGGCTGTGGATCTGGTGTTAGTGGCTGGGTTAGGGTTAGTGGGGTGGCTGTAAGAGAGAGAGTCATCGCGCGGCGGAAGGGGGTAGGGGTTTGCGCTTGGGTAGAGATGCGGATCTTGGAGATGGAGCTGGGCGTAATAGGTGTCCGAGGAGCGCTGGGCCGGGATCTTAGGGCGGCGGTCGGCGTTGGAGGGCATTTCGGGATTTTGTTGTTGGGTTGGGTTGAGGTTGGTAAGTGGGATGTGGTGTATGTCTTTTGGTATATTAAAACGTAGAAACAGATATATCAAGAGAAAGAGAGGGCGAGGGGCAGTTTGTGGTTTTATTGTGATCATATATGTTGAGACAAAGGAGATTGGGGACAATGGAAGAATAGAGAGAACATAAAGAAGGAAGAACTTCGAGTGACAAAGGAGACGAGAGCGATGTTCAACCCATTAAGGCATCTCTTTGTTCGCAAAAATGTGTGCTGAAGTTCGGGTCGCGGCTTGTACTCGTCCATTCTCACTCGAGGCTGTGTATGGTGTTGAGGATAATGTTTGGGGGCGCTTTGTCTTTCTCGATGTCAGTCTTGTTGCTGTTCGTACTTGTAATTTGCTACCTTATACGCCTTGCAATTGCGGTACACTAGGTTTGACGTCAGAAGTTGAGACTAAGGTATGGGTAGGACACAGTGAGGTCGTTTATTCTTGGATATGAAGATGTGTGCATGGGCGAAAATGATTCAGGTTCATGCTCAACCTAACCCTCGAGTCAAAAACGTCAGGACTCACAGAATCCACTCGAGTGTAACTCCAACATGTTTGCTAGGAGGGAAATCCAAGTCAAAACATATCTCCACTGCGTACATGCCGGTAGAGAAACCAGTTGGAGTCAGACTTGAATCGATCACTACAAATCCATGCTTCCTAAGTACTGCTCACACCTTCCGAACAGATACAAGTGAGATTAAAATGAGCTACAGCTAGATCGATGATGCCTAACTGAGTTGATCCGTTATATCATTCGAGTGGGCTTACAGAGTAGGTATCACTAGGCAACTACCTCAGGGTTGGCGACTTGAGTGAACGTCAAGGAAGAGAGTTCGGTTTTCTCCACCGTGCAGTTGGAGTGAGGGATAGGTTTGCGTCTTAGACAGCCCGATTGCTCGTTCTGTCCAGTATCTGCATTGGCTTTGGAGGCATTGGGATATGGAAAGCTCCAAAGTCTATAGATACGTTTCTCTGAATAACCAAAGCCTCGTACTCTCACGAATTACATCCCTGTGTTGAGACAAATCTAGATCGGTGGAGTCCAGCCCGAGAAGATAGTAAACGAATGAAAAGAGAGACGCCCCGTTGCACTAACATACTTTCCGTCAACGAGAAGACACGGTCCTTTGCTTATCCGATGTGAAGGAACAGGAAAAGGAGAACGACTAAATTATAAGGAGGCAACATGTATTACGCAATAGTATCATCAGAGAGCAAAAGCACCCGCCCCAACAAGTCCCATAACCCCAACGAACATCTCCAGGCTCATCGACATGCGCGTCGCCCCACCCTCGTACGGCATGATCGGGGAAGTCGAAGGCATCGGCGACGCCACTGGAGGTGATGCCACTGGAGGTGACGACAAGGGAATCGTGCCGTTAGTCACGTAATTGGCGGGCTGCGGCCCGGGTACAGGGTTGAAGCCCGGCGCGGGTGCAGGGTTGGAGCCCGGCCCTGCCGGAGGAGTCGACATGCCGGCGGCGGCAGTGGTAGGCGCGACAGCAGAGCTAATGCACGACTTCGGCATTGTCAAGGTTGCCGTGATGGGTGCAGTGCCGCAGCTGGTGCAGACCGTGCTGGTCACGGTGAAGCCGGGTGGGACGTAGGTGCTCGGGTAGGTGACTCCAGTCTCGGTGCACGGCGCGGTGACGGTGTAGGTGCTAGGGGCGAGACCGGTCGAGCAGAAGGCGGGATAGACGGTTTCATAGGTGGTTGTGTATTGGCCGGGGCGGGAAGCGCTGGTTTCGGTGCACAGTGGGCAGAATGTCTTGGTCGTCGTGTCCGTCGCGGTGATCGGGGTGACAGTGCTGGGAACAGGAGGCGCCGCCGATGTGCATTCATCGATGTATATGGTCGTGTAAGAGGGTGCCAACGGTGTGGGGAGTGTAGCGGTGGGATGAGTGGTAGTTGAGGCACTGCCATAGCTCTGCGCGGAGACTCCAGCGGCAGCTAGGCCAACAGCCGTTGTGATGATGGTTTTCATCGTGGCAGCTTCGAGCTGTCGCTGTCGAGGAAGACTTAGGCAGGTAGGACGACAATGGGATTCAGTAAAGATACAGAGGAGATGTTCAATTCCAAAGGAGTGACTATAGGAAAGATGAATATTGTCTTTACGTGAATACGACAGCAAACGTAAGTGAGCAAAGCTGAAGGCGAGGCGAAAGTGCTCAAGGGACAGGCATGCTTATAAGGAAGGGCAGGCTGTTTTGTTTGCATACACGAACAATCCGTGACTGGAATGTACCAGCGAGATATATAGCTTGGTATGTGGTAAGAAATTGGCCGAATGGAAGCCGGAGCCTCATGCAAGGGTTACACTCAAGCGCACAGTGAATACTGCTGCATTCCATAGAGAGCAGACTATAGAATGTATAAGAGATGAACGCTTGGCACCGCAGGAAAATCATACGCCCTATCTGAATACCCTAAACAGGTGCAAGCGACAGAAGGATATCCTACTGCATACCCATTCCGTCCAAGCAGCCAGAGTAAAAGAACCACTGCAACCAACGAAACCCCTCCTATCTATCCACTCCAAGTTCTAACTCATAACGACATATCAGGACAAATATCCTTTTAATTGTCTCCCATCATCGACATCCCCCTCCCATCGCCCTCATCAAAGAGGACCCTAAACGGGAGGCGAACTTCCTATTTATCCGGGACTTTAGTGCATCTCAATCTCCAGAACCACTGCATCTGTATCACAGACGCATGGCAACACATCGCTGTAGGGAGAGCTGAGCGGTGGTCGTGGCTGGTTCCGTTGGCTTTTTGATGAGGAGGGAAAAGAAGAGGAAAGGGACGAGTTGGGAAGGTTTTGTGCGGGAAACGAAGTCAGGTGATTTAGCGCGGCTTGGGGTCGGAGGATTATGTCATGCTCCGGCTCGGGCTCGGTCTTGTCGGAGGCTTACCGTCTGTCGTTATGTTGCTAGAGTTGGTGTATTGAAGAGAACAGGATTGTGTTGATGGACGTTAATTACTTCTATATTTGTTCGAAGAACTGAACCTATGTGATGGTCTGAACTCGTTGTTGTTCTCCCATCCCGAAAACCCGACTCCTACCTCAGGCCAACGCCAGACATCTGTGATTCCATAACACCACTGCGAGTGAAAATGCCAGTATGAAGCGCGAACCCTTTCGCCAGAAAATGCCGCACACACAAAAAGGAGACATAGCCCGGGACACGCTGGTGAACTGGATGGTGTCTCCCCGATTAATACACCGTTGTTCATCCATAAGCAACGATACCACGTCGAGATACTCCTAGTAGCCGTTGCTTATTTCGGGCCTAGTACATAGCAAATGATGATCACCGCAGCGTATTGATGGACACAAATATATCGAAGGTTCAACCGAGATCCGATCGAATTGCTCGATGCTGTATAGCAAGGCGATAGAGTATCCGAGAGATACGACGAGAAAGCTTGAACACGGACGAAAAGCTGAGCACCGCTACCTGTAAGTGTTACGTTAACATCAGGCACCTAATAACTACTATAAGTGAAGAGAGGATGACTGAAGAGGGCCGGTGTTTCCCTGCTAGCACGAGGAGTGGTGTGACCTGTGACGGTTGGCGCCGACATACCTTCAACTTAGGTATCTGAATAAATGCCAGATTATGAGTGACCAATGGGTGCCTGCTCATTGGCTGACTTCCACACACCGCCCCCTACCGCCTTCGAGATCCCGATGCCAACGCCCACCGCAGCCCCGACAATCAGCAGAGCAATGAGAATCTTCGCCCACAACTTCTGCGTCTTGTTGAGCTTCCTCATCGGGTTCCACCGGGTCCGGCCTCGCATCAACAGGTTGCCCTTCTGCTTCAATGCAGTTCGTCCTGCTTTTACGGTGCACACTTTACTCTTCTTCGAACGATCCAACGACCTTCTGCTGTGACCTGCTTCGAGGTCGGCCTCATACACTTGGATGCGAACATTTGATTCATTCTTCAGCTGCTCGAATGACGTTCGAGTTGTCGGATGACAGTAAAATGCGGAGAAAGGGTGGGTGGAAGTCGGGTCGTACTCTTCGTTCGGTGCGGTGTCCACCGGTGTGAGTGTCAAGCTGGACTTGGCATCGTCATTTGAACCTTCGACCGTGAGCTGTTGAGGAGAAGTTGCGGTGGGCGACGGCTTGACTATCTCCGCACCGACAGTGGGTTTCTCGCTCAGGGACATGGTCGAATCGGTAGCGAAGACCCGGTTCGGTGGGTTCGTAGGAGTTTATCGGAACTCAAGCTTTGGGAAGAGATCTCAACGCGAAATGGGTGATGGCTGGCTGTTGCGTGGAGGTGAAGCTGCAGAGATTGAGCTTTCGCTTCGCTTGGGTTTCGTGCTGCGGCTGGTTGCTAAAATCGAGTGAAGGTTGGCTGTACAGTGGTTGCAGTTTTGCCGACGGATGGATTACTGCTTTAGTCGCCGATCAAGCAATTGATGCCTGTTGCTGCGAATCGAGTGACTTCGACCAGTGGTGATGGTGGTTGAGACAAGCTCGGCTCTGCAAGGGTACTCTCCTTTTCGGGTAGTTATGAATCAAGTCACAATGATGGCAATAGTTACTTGTTGCCGGATGTCGTCGGTTAACCAGACTTGATAGAAGAGCGTCGTAGAAAAGAGAATTGAGGAAAAAGAGGAAGAAGAGGAGAGAGGAAGAGTGATCAGGTTGTGTTAGTTCGAGTGTAGCTCTGCTTGCCGTATATGGGCAAGTTTCAATTACGATCCCAACTTAGAGTGGAATTAAGTTAAGTACCTTAGCGATTAGACTTCGCGGCTTGTCCCAGAAGCTTGGTCTAAAGGGGGAAGGTGGCGTGGGAAGTGGCTGCTTGTCACGCAGAAACAGTTAGAATGGTTCGCCTCCGCGTCGTCCGCACGAGAGTAAAGCACTTACCGTACGGAGTATGTGTAGTCTAGAGCAAGTCGTTACCCTTGCAAGTCACCCAACGGATTCCGTACGGTAAGGTACTCGTACTGTATGAGCAGTCATAGATCGGAGGCGAAAACCTCATTTTTCGGAATCGAGCATCGCCAATTGATTCCCGCGTGCGCCTGCATTATGTCTTTTTGAACATCCTTCTGTGAAATCCAGTAGAGATCTCATTTATTGAAATGGAGACTCTCACCCGAATCAATTTACCAACACTCCACTTACCGTAAAACTCAAATCAAGCTTCATTATTGTTACCGTGGGCCAGGCTCTCTGCCCCTCTTCTCCGAAAGCCAAGCTTTTCACTTGGCCCGCTTCGTCGCCCACCCACGCGTCCCCTAATGCACCGGGTATGCACATTCTATGCAAGGTCTATGCATTAAGCCCTCTGAAGCGTGGACCATAAACTGATGGACCACTGTGTGACGTGGGACCTGTTACAGATCCACAAATCAACTGCCGCCATTACCACACCATCACACGTCTATCGCTTGGCAGGTAGGTATGCTAGGGGATGCGGGAACGTCCTCAGGGACGGGAACCCGATATCTAAGTCTCCCGTGACCAATGCTTGAGTGAGGGCATGATTTCGACATGTTAATTTTGCCCACGGGATAGATGCTGCATTTGAGAACTCCCTCAACTCGTGATTGAGGCTCTGATCCTGCAGCCTAAACAGTTGGTATGGTCGGATTACGAAAAAAGGCTTTCTAAAATATATTTATCGGTCTCCAAAACGCTCCTTCTACCGACCCTTAACCACGCCCATCAAGGCTGCGGTGGATCTCCGCGAGCCTCCCTTTCACGCCGTGGCCGAGTCCACCTTCCTCCATCACCATCAGCATTCCAAACCCAGTTCTGTCGATCGCCCGACAAGAAGTCAAAAAAAGACGAAACTAACCAGATGAAAGCAAGGCTGGGTGGCCCAATGAGCAGAGTGAGCACAACTTTGAAGCTGACATCGAGGAGGCTTTGGGAATAGAATAAAAATAACGTTATGAAGCAGATTAACGGCGGCGCGGCGACCGATAGTATAAGGGCAATGACGAAGATCAATAGCGCTATATGATTCCAAAGCCACAACAGAAGCCATGACACGAAGACACGTGTGGGGATCTCGCTTTCAGGAGAAATTTCGCCGTACGCTCGGGCTTTGCTGAGGCATGTGCGCCTGATGCTCTTCACGAAGGAGTTGCGAATCAGGAGCCGGGTGCCATACGCAATCGCTGCGAGAAGGATGGCCACAACGACGAAGGTGGACAGCGGAACCCGATTTTCCAGCTCGTTGATCGGCATGCTGAAAGCGCTTGCTGCGAAGGACAGCGGGAGGAAAATGAAGCCCAGTTCCGTTAATCGCGAGACACCCTCTGCTTCGGCGATTTGGCGTTTGCTCTCGAGAATGGCGACGTCGGCACGCAGTGACATGTGGCTCTTCTCGGTCATTTTCACCAGCTTCCCAGTACCGCGACGCAGCTTGTCCACGATGTCTTGCACTTGAGCTGGGACTGGAGTTCCCTGGAAATAGTAATGGACGAGGCCTTCGATAGAAGACATTATCAATGGTAGTTCGATGAGGATCTTGTTGATTAGCGTTTGCCAATGCAGTAGTCGCTCTTGCAATAGATAATCATTCATAGAGCTGACGCTGACCTCATCCAGAGCTGCCTCAATCACGCGGAGGAGCCGATGCGTGTCCAACGACACGATGTTGAGCAGTGCTACGCAAGGGTCTATTTGCGACTCGTCTCCTTGATCAGCAAGGTGTTTCATCCAGTCGTGCAAGTCAGCGTGGGTAGATCTGAGAGACTTAAGTTGATCGCTCAGTTCCAAGGCGGAGATGAGACCTGTGCAGGTGCCTTGGTACAAAGAGCCAACCGAAGGTGGTGGAAGCCGCGAGGAAGGTGGGTTATAAGGTAACAGCTCTGCTCTCCTCCATTGCCCTTCTCCCGTAGGAAAGACGCTGCCGGAGAAGATTAACGCGTCTTCTTCCTTCAACTCATGGATAAAGTTTGGTAGTGGGTCTAGCAACCAAAAATCTTGTGATATGTTAGCATGCCGTGTACACATGATATTGAGGATGCGGCTGCATGGGGACCTACCAAGCCTCCTATTCCCCGGTGCCGCTGTATGATACACAATTGCTCTTTCCTCCCAGCAGCACGGCACATACTTGTCCAAAGTAACGTCTTGGGCTGCTGGATCAGTCGAGAGATTCCATTCCTGCCGGAGTATGTTGTTTCCAGAGCGTACTCGATGAGTTACGTCTCTCAAGCGAGATCGATCTCTGCGCTTGGAAGGTATGGATTCATCCCATGTGATCCAATCTCCGCGAAGCAGTGCCATTCTGTCACTTCCTTTTGGAGGGGCCTCCCTGTGTCGTAATACCGGTCTGAACCAGCGGAGTGAGAAGTAATCCTTTACTGCGGAGTTAGTATTCCAGGTGTGTGGTAAAGGGTCTTGATAAGATGCTTCATGATACCCAGACCTATTCAGGTGCTGTTCGAAGAATTCAGGGTTCAACTGGAAGTAGAAGCCTAATGCCTTGAGGGCGCTGGCATCTAGATCTTGTATGAAAATCGTTCGTACACTGTCTTCGGGTTGTGCGTTGAGAATTCGGTCGGAAGAGTTGGCCGTTTTCCCCAAGATCCCTCTGATCAGGACTTGGTCCTTGAAGCACTCGCTCATATCTGCCTGAGTACCTTCGAAGAATGAATACATGCACCCGGCAGAGCGTCGGCCAACTTTGCGAACATTAATGAGATGGTCAAGGTCCGAAGATAGTCTATCAATATTCCCGCATATTCTTCTAGGTCAAAGGTGCTAGGGCTGTTACCTAGCGGCCAATACTTCCTGCGCTCCTAGTAGTCGGCGGCGACGAAACTCTCCTGCAATGATCGAACTGTTCGGATCTGATTGAAAGACTCCCACGTTGAGGTCTGATTTGCAGGTCGTCTGCATTTGGTTCGATAGCCTCTGAAGCCGCCGAAGGCGTCTCTTGAGGATCCTGTTCACCTCCAAGAGAGTTGTGTGGCTGCATTGCATATCTAAAACTGCATGTCCGCCGAAGTAGACGCTGTACAGGAACCGTGGGATGGACATCAAGGTTTAGTGAAGAGGCGGTTCTCCGTCTGTCACTGGGTATCGGTGTCACTTCTGCCATTGTGTCGATGTTTTGACGACAACTTCGTAGTAGACAGACGTAGCTTTGGACCAAGGACAACAACACGGTATGAATACGAAATCATTCATAAGACAAGCGCCACAGTCCCGTTGCGCGTACTCTCAAAGCCCATCAAAAGCTGAAGAGGAAGGTTGAAGAGGCGATTTGGCCAATCCAGCTTGTAATCGACCGAAGGCAGAAGGTTGAAACACTTGACTCTAAGGAGCTGATTGATCAAAACGTAGGTTAGGGCAGAAGAGTATTGATATTCTCCCACAATAGGTCAGCCAAGACGCCTGGGGTTGCAATGTCAAGGAGGCTCAGGCCGAGCGGGCTACCCTTGTTATTTAGTCGAGAACTTAATAAGCATGAATGTACTGTGATACCCAGGAGCTGAAGAAGAGTACTCGTACAAGGCTGAAATCCTCCATCAGGAGGACTGTCTTCGATCCAAGTTTTCCACCTACCTCAGCGGTCATTGCAATTCGGTTATAGGGTTTATTACACCCTTTGCGAACCCGAATATCTTGTGAAGGCAGCTCTTCCCCAAGTAGCCTTTTTGAATATCCTTTGAGTCTAGCCATGTGGTCATTCCGGGGTGAGACGTCTCTGAAATGTCTTGGGCGGGCCACAATGACAGCAAGCGACCTCGAGTATTGTGGCTAATTCGAGTCCTTACTAGATTTAATTGAGTTTCCGGGCATTTGTTTCGGACCAATATTAGTTGCCGTGCTTTTCTCAGGTAGGTTGTTTTTATATCATCGCTGTTGACAGTCTTCTGCCCCTTATAACTCTCAAGCTTCGGGTGAAAAACTTTCTGCTATATAGGCCTCGTACTCGCTAGCTGCGCCAAATCCTTCCCTAGGATTATCTCTTGCATACCGCGAGTCAGGTATGACGTTGTCATGTCCACCTGCTTCGAAAATTGAGGGTTGATCGCCTTTTCTTATCCCTTTCAGATCTCGCCGAAGATCCATCCTTGATTGTCCGAGCAGGATATTTCGGGCTATGTGCGCGACAAGCGAATAGCAGCTGGCATTGCGAGAAAGACGTTCACAGCTTAGCCTCTGCTCTGGGAGTCTACCAAGACCCCCAGAACCTGCTCACGATCCAGGCTGATTTTAAGGATCACGTCGTATGTCCAGGTTTGATGTGAGTGCCGAGTGGCCCAGACGGTAGACATACTAAAAAGATGTCCTAGGCTTGCTTCCATCACACTTCTGTCCATAATATTCGGAGCTCTCTGTACATTCCCAGGCTGGTATGAGGAAGTCAACGATGAAACAGGTTCCATTGTCGAAGTTAAACCCTTTTCAGCAAGGCATATATCATATTCCTCAACGCTAGCGGCGGGCGTATCAGCGCTTTTGATGCTCATTTCTGCCATTTGGCAACACGCTGCAGCAGTCTCGACTGCATACGTCGTCGAGAATGTTGCGCCGGGCGAGATGGTGCCACATGTTGGTACTGCGGCGGTTGTATTAGCATGGGTTTCTGTCCTGGCGGTGATTGCAGTGTTCGTGCTTCTTTGGTACATGGTGTGGTCAATTTCTGAGCTTGATAAGTTGACAGATGACGAGTAAGGGGACTTTGAGATGGAGCGTGCTAAAGAGCTATAGGATAGATTATGCCAGTTTGTGGTATTAGAATGAATACCTTATGAGCTTGGATTTGCTTTAGATGTAGGGTAAAAGACTCGGCTCGTCCATGTACTGCATGAAAGACTTCGAATGGTCGCCAACACTTTAGGAAAGACTTCGATGGTCCTACTCGTAAACGTGTTATATGGACAGCAGAACTTAACACCACGTATAGAATACCTTTCACGCCAAAAGTCCCCGAGAATCATGCCTCATATTTTCCATTTGCATCTCTACCTATCACCTTCATACTATCGAGTCTCCTTTGCCCCTTCAAGAAGCGTAATCTGATCGAAGTACGCACGTAAGCATTGATTGCGGAGGATCGCCCTCATAGACTGGCAGTTTTATGCTGATACTCGCCCTAAGGCGGGCCGTGATAGCAGTCGAAGTCCTATACAAGTCAAACAAAGACATTTTTTCAATGCCTGCGACGTCTAGGATTTGGTTAATACGCAATTAAATGTGGACTGAGCATAGCATACCGATGAAACTATCTCGATCAGGGTCTCCGCAGGCAAACTAAGGAGTTTACGTCTTCGAAGAGAATGTTGGCTCGACATGCTGTGCGTTTCTTTATTCGCGGAGCAAAGTTAGACTAGAGGTTTCCCGCCGAGCACAAATATCATGAGGTACTAGAGGCATGTCTCATTCTAGATTTATATATGTGGCCCAAGAGAGCCGTGGTTCTCGAATATATCCCTCTATCTATCAAAAGACCTTCCTGACCTTTAAGCCTGCTCCAGCAATCCGCGCAAGTATAAAGAAAACCGATGAAGCAAGATAGGTGAATCCACAAAGTAGAACAAGGCCTCGAAAATTGGCCCCTTTTCCGTCACTATCCAGAACCGCCCCTGCAACGGGAATACCTATCAGAGTCGCCGGGCTCAGGAACAGATATGCAGTCCCGTATTTACTCCCATAATCCTCGGTACGGCATAGCTGCGAGATGCAAACTGGTGTGAGACTGTTGGCCGTCCCGCTCAATAAGCCGAACAAGACGCTAAATGCAACAATGGTGCCTGTATTTGTGGCAAACAGCCAAAGAATCAAAATGACCATAGCGCATGGCAAGCTGCTGAGAACCTTCACATTGAACCTTCCCACGTGATCCGCGAGCCAGCCGGGTATCATGCGACCAGGAACTTGGGCCGCATTCATGATGGCGAGCAGCCGATATGCCATGCGGCTGTCCATACCTTGGGATATGGCGTACGGTGTGATGTATGCCGCTGGAATTAAGCAGGCAAAGTCGATGAAGAACATCGCAAAGATTGTCAAGACGAAGCGGGTATCGGTAAGAATCGTGAAGTTGGCATTCCATCTAATATGATTCGAGGATGGGAGGCGGGTGCGCATGAGAGCGATAGCAAGGATGCCCATGACCAAGCAAATAAGGGCGATGACACGGATCGTCCAGCCAAATCCGATCTGAAGCTCGAGGTGTTCGAACAAGAGAGGAAAGACGATGCCACCCAAGGGACCTGCAGACGTCACCACGCCAGTGGCGATTCCACGATGATGGAAATACCAGTGCCCAGTCGTAGCAAGACTGGTGGTCCATACACAGGCGCTGGCGACGCCTCCGAGAATGCCAAAGCTCAGAAAGAATTGATAGTATTCTTCAGTAGTACGGATTAGCTTAAGTATTGCATCAATATACTCCGTAGACGTTGTTGACTTACTGGTGCAGAAGGAAAACGCCACGAGTGCGACGACAAAGCTAAGATAGCCGGGTATCAGAAGCCATCTGAGTCCGTACGCATCGAAGATAGGCCCTTAATTAAAGAGTCAGTATTTCAGTAATATTTTGATGATGTTATGGTAGTATTGACGTCGGTATTAAGGAGCAAGGTTTCGTAACTTACCGACTTGTCCTCCACCAAAGGCCAGCAGAAAGGGGTACATGGAAAAGATCCAGCCGACTTCATATTCAGAATAATCGCGAAGCTGATGCTGCACGACGTATGTTTGGAACGTCCCAAGTGTATTCAAGAGCCCCGCGACAGGAAACAGGGCACACCAGGCACCAAGAGCAACCACGATAGCGGTCCGTCGACTTTCCGCTACCGCTGAAGCCACTGGAGTGTAATTCTCCTCCACCGCTTGACCATCAGGATTAAGGCCTACCTCAAATGGCTGTTCCCGAAGCTGTTCTGTGACGTCCTGCTGTGCAGGCAATTCGGTCATCATGGGCATGGCTTTGACAAGGCAGCAACAAGCACGGAGAGGAGCTTTGAGCTTTAAGGGTGCAGCGGAAGAAGGATGATTCACTACTGACGTCACCTACTTGAAGCTGAACGAGTTCCACTGATATGTTCAAGGTCCAGTAAATGTCTAAATAAGCAAGGACAACCAAGAACTCACCCAGCTCGCGCGAGTTTACCCTAACCACAGGCTACCTGGGCGGTGACTGTAAATCGGCCGAACAGGAAAGGCAACCGTTGCAAAAGGAGGGCAGATATTGCGTTAGAAGTAGGCTTGTAGGTACAGTAAGTAGGTAACATAACTTCGTAATCACATTTCTAGCTCGCTCGCTCGCTGTGTATATACCGTACCATGCCTTGACCCTTCCTACCTCTGATAACGCCCATACCATGCGTGCCCTCTAGCTGATGCCAAGAAGGTTGAGTGGAGAAATCCACCGAACCGACTATCTATGCCCAACACATCCATTACAAATCCTCGGCGAAGAAATCCTCCCTCCTGATCCCGCTGCGATCGCACATACCCTTAAAGATGCCTCCACGATCATACAAATTGATCGGCTTGTCTAGCTCTGCGATCCGGCCCTGATCCATGACGCAGATGCGATCGTAGTTGATGATCGTCTTGAGTCTGTGCGCAATGCACAGCAACGTCTTGCCCTTGAAACCTGTCGCGATCGTCTTCTGGATCTTCTGATCCGTCTCCATGTCGACGGAGGACGTGGCCTCGTCGCAGACGATGATTTGCGAGCCGCGCACGAGAGCGCGCGCGAGCGCCATGAGTTGTCGTTGGCCGAGGGAGAAGTTGAGACCTTCTTCTTCCACGACGCCGTCGAGGTGGATGCGTCCGTGCGTTTTGTCTTCGAGCTTGGCGTCAGCGTCGACGAGATCGGATTGTCGTAGCGCGGACCAGAGCTCAAGGTCGGTGTGCTCGTTGAAGGGGTCGAGGTTGGATCGAATGGTGCCTCGGAAGAGCGTTGGATCCTGGGGGATGATGGCCAGACGGGATCGCAAGTCGTACAGTCCGATGGTGGCGATGTTGACTCCGTCTATACTGATTGTACCTCCGGAAAGCTCAACAAGACGAAAAAGTGTCGACATGATGCTGGACTTCCCAGCACCAGTGCGTCCTACTATACCGATGCGTTCTCCGCCCTCAACTTTTATGTCAAAGCCCTGGAGAACCAATGGAAGACCCTCCCTATAGCGCATCTGCACCTGGTCGAAGACTATTTCTCCCTTCTCCGGCCAGCTCTTCCTAACCTCCTTCAGATGCAGAGGTGCCTCTTCGTCCAACTGAGTCCCATAATAATGCAACCTCTCCGTGGCATTCATTGCATTCTCCACTTCCGCCAACTGTCGTACCGTGAATTGAATCATCATAACAATCGATAAGATGTAAGAGAGCACCAACCCAGCGATGCTCGGGGAGACATTGAACCTCGATGTAACAACCAGAATACCAGTGGTCAATACGAGGAGGTTGCCGATGCAATCCAACCTGACACTAAGCCAACGTTGGTTCGAGAAGGTCAGGAAATACGCGCTATCCATCATGTTGACAGAGTCCCTTATGCTTGCGGTGAAACGATCCTGGAGACCGTAGGCGCGAATGCATGCTGTGCCCGAGATTGCCTCGCTAAAGCGAGCAAACACCACGGATCGAAGGACAGACTCATGCCGCTTCATCTCTCGAGCTGACGCTCGATAGTAGCTGGCTGAAAAGAGAAACATTAGGAATAGAGGCCCCAAGGCAATCGCGAACTACCTCTTTGTTAGCATATATCCTTACAGACGGCGCCATAAGCACGGAACAACTTACGTAGTGGAAGAAGACTATGATTAGGGCGAAGACAGAGATGATCATGGCCAGAGTAAAGAAGTACATCCGCATCGCGTCCGTTAAGGTGTTGTCCATGATGTCAATGTCCTTTGAGAATCTGTTGGTAATTCTTCCGAGAGGGGTTGTATCGAAAAACGACATAGGTGCCCTCAATACTCGAGTCATGGCTCGCTGAAGCATGACTTTGCTGGCAGTCGTTCCTAGAATTGACAGTGTGACCGAAAACGCAAACATCAGCAGAGCCTGCACCACGCCGAGCGCAGTGTAGACGCCGATGTACTGGCCCGACGAAAGTCCAAACTCGTTCGACGTCCAGTAAGACAGCCATAAGCTGGTGGCAATGTTCGCACACTGAGAAATAACAAGAAGGAAGAGGACGAGTGGACCGTTCAAGATACTTCCAGAAGCCCGAATGTAAGCAGTATAGATACTCCAGGACACGCTTTTCACGGCCCGTTCCTCTTGTTGCATCAGTGCCATTCCGGGCTTGGAGCGCTTCCTCTTCTTGGAGTCTTTCTTCTCGTCTTCAACTTCATCCTCGTTTACATTCTTTTCATCCTCAACGACCTCTTCCTGTGCCGTGCTGGCCATCAACCTCCGAAAGGCTTCATTGTCCCGCATGAGATTATCAAAGGTATCAATGGTCTCGATGCGGCCTTCTTGCATCCAGATAATCCTGTCGCAACGATTGAGAACATGAAGCTGATGGGTGGCAAGAATCCGGCATTTGTCCTTCAGTAATCCGGAGATGGCATGGTCAAAGATGTGACGTCCAACATGGGCACTGATTAAGGTAAGCATAAATCACGCAATAGATGCTAAGGAAACATCCAGAGGACTTACTCGACTGCGCTCAAAGGGTCATCCATTAATACAATGTCCGAGTTGAAATAAATTGCCCTTGCAATGTTCAATCGCTGCTTTTGCCCTCCGGACACGGTGATACCTCGTTCACCGATTTCTGTCTGATCGCCGTTTGGTAGCATCTCTAAGTCCGGCCGTAACGCACAGGCATCAATGACCTTCTCGTACCACTCTCGGTTGTATTCTTTGCCGAAGAGTATGTTTTCCTTCACCGTCTCATTTTGGATCCAAGCGTACTGCGGACAGAAAGCTCTTGATGCTCCCATGACGACTTCGCCGTTGGTCTTCCGCATCTCTCCTGCAAGGGCAGCCAGGACAGAACTCTTCCCAGAGCCAACACCTCCAATAATGGCGAGCAGTTCGTTCCTTCCAACGGTGAAGTCCAGGTCTTGGAGCTTAAACGGTTCGACCTCGGTGAGAGTGCTTGCACTGTCCGTGCCATCTCCGGAGACACTTGGTCGACCAGCCTTGGCTTCTTTCAAGGCGAGTTTCTTGGCTTTCGCCTCGGCTTTCTCAGCCTTCATGGCTTCTTTGACTGGATCCTTGCCCTGCTGGTCAGTAGGTTTCATGTCAGATTCCTGCGTGGCGGTCCGTTCCCAGGTGAAATCGGCGTGTTTCATTTCGACTGCGTTTTTGCCTTCAAAGTCCCAGTTGAACTCGTCTTTTTGCTCCTCCGCCGTCAGAAATTCCTGAATACGTCCGAGCGAGGCCCATGCGTCGATAATCTGCCCAATAACCAACGGAAGCAAGTTGAGTGGCATACGTAGCGAATTGAAAAGGGCGAGCGAGGAGAAGATCGGAGCTGGATCCAACTCATGCTTGGAAAGAGAATATGTGATGAAAGCTAACATGGACGCGAAGATTGGAAGAGACATGGAAACGGCGTTGATCGCATTTCGAATAGAGAGCAGGATCTGTATTGATCGGATCTCCCTCTTTCGGATCTCCCCGAGCCTTTCAAGGAAACTGCTCTCCCATCCAAAGTATTTTACGAATCTGACTGCCTGCAAGATTTCTTGAGTTAATGATACCCTCTGATCGGTGACCTTGTTGATCGCCCTCCGCCGAACGAAAAGTCTCTTCACCGCTTCGGTCAATACAGGAACACCTATAACAAGTAGTGCGAAACCGGCTAGGGCACTGTATGTCAAGTTGATGAGAAGCACAACCAAGGTGATGATGACAGCGACCGGAGATGTCCACACCATATGGAACATGCCAGATGCTTGGTCCACGCGATAGGTATCCGTGGACATAAGGTTGATGACTTTGCCGTTTCCCCAGCCAGCGCCATCTCCAGATATGCCTCGAGCCTTGTCAGGTGTACTTTGAGGTCCTCCCTTCGGTTGGGTTTTCTTCTTTATCATTCGTTTCAACCATCCATCTTGCTGTGTACCGTGCTCGTTGTCAGGTGAAGTCTGATCAGGTGCAAGGGCGTCTTCGATAGCTTTGCCTCCAGCTTTTGCTCGACCTGACAACTTCATTGCTTTCTCGAAGATGACGGTTATGAGCACTGCCCTGGACTGCCCACCGACCATCATCCCTCGATATATGAAGTGATTTGTACCCAGACTTTGCAAGACCTGCATGATCGTAACACCGAATACCAACCCAAGTCCTTTACCGATGTGAGGACCTGCACTCCCACCATGTTGAGCGTAGTATGCTTGGGTGGCGAACGAGATGAGGTAACGGAGTGTGAAAGGTGACATGACCTGGAAGACGCTGGCGAAGAGTTGACACAAGCCGCCTATCCAGAACTCGACCTTGAACGTCTCGTGCATGGCCCATAGTAGTGGATATTTATCTCCCCTCTCAACACGTTTCTGAAAGGAAGAGGTGAGCTTTGCTGACAGTACTTCCGCACTCCGGTCAGGGTTAACCAGCCAGATGTCGTTGAGTTCGAGTGGCCGTTGATATCCGACCTGCGTGAGCCATACCAGTTAATAGTCTGTTTCCTAGCAGTAAGATGTTAGATCACATACCCTCATCATTGGTGACATCCATTGGAAGGTTAGTCGGCTAAAGAGCCCGGCCTCGTACTCCCTCGACACAACCCTCTCCTTCGGCACTGGCGGCTTGTGCTTTCGCTTCAACGGATTCAATCTCTTGTACCAAGCTTTCTTCGTTGATGTGCGGTCCACGCTCTTAGTTTCATCGCCTTGACTTGACAGACCCGATGCGCCAGCAGTGCTTATCGTTCGAGCGGTCGTCGTCCTCCTCACCCTCTTCTCTGGGTCTTTCTCCCGCTCCGAGATGGACGACTCGCTCTCGGAGACGACATATTGCAGAGGCTCCGTGGCGACAGGCTCACTGGAGTTGGTAGCATTTGTAGCTGCCACTGGGTCGGTAGTCCGCAGCTCCTTCTCTTCACCATGACCCGCCATCATTCTCGAACGTTTTGGTTCGGTACTCCGTCAACTCAACATTTTCGAGTTTCCAACAGATTGCAGGCTCGTACAAGGGAAATATAAGCGGTGTCGTAAGTGACCGTTGCCTCTATGGATTAGCAAGCACACCCATGGACTTAGGTAGAGTAGGCAGGATCATTTGCCGACTAAGGCGGACGAATTCAAAGACTTTGCATAAAGTTACTCATCGATCTTAGGGTAGGCAAGTGATCGATGATCTAATTGGGCAGCTGATGCGGCTAAGGCGATCGGAAAGGTGAGATGCTTGATCGCGGACTACGGGGTTAAAGTAGGGTATCTTAGTGCTGTCGGAGATATCAGTAATCATGAGGCCGAGGGACTTGCGATTTAGTTATGACGACAATTTTCTTGAGGTGGAAACCCCGAGATGTGACGTCGAAGATATAGGACAACAAGCTGATGCTAGTGACATTTTAGAATATATGCCCTCTTGAATGCTCTAACCTTGACTTCAGTCAAAACTATCTGAATAAATTTTGTTCAAGAAAATGTGGATGCCGTGTGTTCCGGTCGTTGTTATGCTCAAAGGATGAGTAATACGGAACTCGCGTCCTGGATTGCGCCGACGGATTTTGTCTCTCCGACCTTGGTACGGAGCTTTACTTGACGCAAAAGCGTGGGCGTGTTTGCAGAGTATGCGTCAACGTGAATAAGTTTGATGGGAAATCTGTACGAGCTAAAAGTATGCTCTCCTTGTTTGTTATACAGAAAAGTGCAGATCTCCATATACGAGACGCCTCTATACACTGATGGTGATGTACTTCGTCCAGACAACCAGCTATCACCATGTGGATCACATCTACCTCCAGTAAAGCCCCCTATATTATACACTTTTGGTCTCCGAATTCTTTCTCAAACACCACACGATCACATCCCCTTTCCTCCTCCAGTCGTCGTGCCCGTGACTATTGAACCCACGCCAACACTCCTTATACCCACTGCCTTTCAGAAACGTCCGGATTGTCCCTTCCGCTTGCTCGAAGAAGACGAGATACTCCGGCCACTGCTTTTTGTCTCTCGTCCCATCCGTGCTATCGCCCATATTTACAGCACCTTGACCCAAGCCTAGGCGAGGGAGTTTGAAGCCCAAGCTCGATCGCTCCCGTGGCTGTGGCCCCATTTCCTGCGAGAGGAAGGCGATGGGGTTGGCGTAGAATCTGTCGGCCTCGTCCACGTATCCTGCTCTTTCGGTTGCGTTCATATTGACGGGCGGTTCGCATTCGAGTGCCCATGCTTTGATCCCTGGGTGGACGAGGTGACTTCGCCATGGGGTCGAGTGACAGGGCATCAGGAAACCAACGGTCATGGTCGTATCGGCTGGTACTATGTGCAAGAGTGAGGGCGGCTGTGTCAAGTAATGCTGCTCATGTTGGTGCCGGAGATAGTCGTGCACGGAGATGACGCCGGCTTGATGGACGGATGTTCCGTAGTGACCGATAAAGGCGTTGAGAGCGAGGATGAAAACCAGAAGAGCTGTTTTCAGTCTCGATGCCAGGGTATTATGAACAGCGGATGCAGGAGAGACAGCAGGAAGAAAGTATGTAGTGAAAGGTTGTGCAGCAAGAACATGTAGGATGGGAAGCAGCGGATATATGAAGCGCATTTCTTTATGGGAGACAAACGAGAGAACTGTAGGGACTATGATAACAGTGACGGCAAGCTCATATTTAATCGCCGTCGTAGCAGAGGTTTTCATGCTGTTGAGGGCGGAAGTTCGTGACGGCACGGTTAGGGCTCTGTATAGACCAATGGCGGCGAATGGTATAGAGGTGGTGAGAAGGGCAGGGAATCCTTGCGTGAGGTAGTAATGCCAATCATTCTTCCCGTAGATGACTGCAAGCGACTGGGCGATATTGAAGTAGAGGAAGCGGAGTGGAGGGAAGGTCCAGGTGTGGTAGTATAGTCTATCAAGAAAAGACGAGAGGATCAGGACTGAAGAACTAGTAAGGGTCAGTACCAACAATGACATATGTACAAAGCCGTATAGAGCACGTACCCGCACAGCAAGGCTTCACGAACCAGAATCGTCCGCTCCTTCTTACTTGCATTGACGAAGGAGAACAGACCGATACATAGCCAAATAAGGAGATTTGTTGGACGAAGTATAGAAGCCAGAGCCGCTAGCAGCAGCGCTATCCGTAGCCTGTCAAACGATCTCAACTCAGCTGCTTGTAGTTGTGAATAGGGGATGTAGCCACGAACTGAGCAAAATCTTGAAGCACACCGTACCCGTTGGTGCCCTCTTTGCATGCCTGTACGGGCACATTGTTATCTGCTCCATCTTCTACAGTGTTTTTTGTCCATCTGAAGGGCCACAGTTTCAAGGCTATGACTGTCAATGTCGTTTCCAAAGAATTCGAAAATGTGCGGGTCGCGCAGAACCACTGCCAAGGGCTACAGACAGTCAATGCAAGCTATAGATCGCCTCGGACTATACATCAGCCTCAGGGTGTGTATGAAAGGGTTTCAAGATTGACTCTAGCTAGGATGCTACGTACAGCCGCCCAAGCCTCATTGCTGCCATGCCCGTAGACTTTCTCCGCCAACTTCCAAGTATAATGATCGCCGAAAGCTGCGAATATTGCTTGCAAGACCTTCGGCACTGCGATCAAAAGATCCGCCCGATAGGCTGGAGACAACTGCAATATCTGCGACAAGGTGGAAGCAATGTAATACACCACGGCAAAGATTAGAGGGTGTATCGCAGACCGCAGACGAAGTTTCCACTCCTTTTCGCATATCAGTAGGGTGTAGACAGAAGCATCGGAGAATCGAGTATGAAGTACCCATGTGATCCATGCACCGCTATCCTTTCCGAATGCTATGTGCCATGCTGGCTCCAGCGATTGAAAGTATTCGTCCGGCTGGAAGAACGTCCTGATGCACAGTGCATTCAGCACTCGGAAGGCGACCAGGAACAGTAAGATATCCCGCGACGTAGCAGACTGCACGGCGTCCCGAACAGCTCTTCGTCGCTTTGATCTCTTATCATCCTGAAGTATGACTGCTTCTCTATCAACAGAGGTTGCACCCTCCGTTTCTGCCATGGTCGACATTGTCCATTGAATGTTTACTCTGACCCTGAATCAAGGTAACGAGCCGTAAGGCTGGATGACCGAGTGTTCCGTTAGTCTTACTGCGGTAAAACTGAATCGATGCCGATTGATTACTAATTAACGCATGCCACCTGCAGGCCCCACGAGAAGAGACTGCCCCGCCACGCATCGAACCGTTAAGCGCAAGTCCAGTCGAGGAAAGGTCTGGATTTTTTCCAATCGGGTCTATAGCGATTGGTTAATCAGAGTCACTTTCATCATATCGTGTAGAGCCGTGTAACTCTAACGGCAGGTGGGAACGCTTTTTAACGCTTGTGGTCATGCGGTGGATGGACTTGCACTTAGAGGTTTAGATGCGAAGCAGCTTTCCAATACTTAATCTCCCCTATGATCCGTCCACGTTGCACACCGTAAACTAGAGACTCAAGAAAACTGAAGAGGGATTCCCATCAGAGGATACAGCAGCATTGTCATCATGGCTCCAATAGCAACACCCACCTCTCCAAGCCATACCAATAGCACCAATAGCACAACCCTCAAAGCCACCACACCCTCCTTCCATCCCACCGGCAAACCAGATCCATCCCGCTATCACTCCAGCTCGACCGAAGAAGCCATAGAGAGTGAGCACACGTACGCAGCGCACAACTACCACTCACTCCCCGTTTGCTATTCATGCGCCTCCGGCTGTTCGGTATGGGACTGCGAAGGGCGCGAATATCTCGACTTCCTCAGTGCCTACAGCGCGGTCAACCAGGGCCATTGCCATCCAGAGCTAGTGAAAGCCCTGACCGAGCAAGCGGGCAGATTAACGCTAAGCTCTCGGGCATTCTACAACGATGTCTTCCCAAGGTTCGCCGAATTCGTGACCAAGTTCTTTGGGTTTGACATGGTCTTGCCCATGAACACGGGAGCAGAGGCGGTGGAGACGGCGGTGAAGATTGCGCGGAAATGGGGCTACAAGGTCAAAGGGATTCCGGAGAACGAGGCGATAGTGATGAGCGTCTCGGAGAACTTCCACGGCAGAACGGTATTTCTTCCTCGCAGCACATAGATCCCAATGCTGGCTGATATTCGAACGGAACAGTTCGCCGCAATCTCCATGTCTACCGACCCCGAGTCCCGCGACAACTACGGCCCCTACCTCCCCAACATCGGCTCCACCTGCCCCTCGACCAAACAACGGATCCCATACAACGACATCCCCACCCTAACCGCCGCCCTCGAAGCGCACGGCCCCCGCACCGCCGCCTTCCTCGTCGAGCCGATCCAAGGCGAAGCCGGCATCGTCGTCCCCTCCGAAACCTACCTCGCCGAAGCGCGCGCCCTCTGCACCAAACACAACGTCCTCCTCATCTGCGACGAGATCCAAACGGGCATCGCCCGCACCGGCAAGCTCCTCTGCCACGAATGGAGCGCCATCAAGCCCGACCTCGTCCTCCTCGGCAAAGCCATCTCCGGCGGCATGTACCCCGTCTCGTGCGTGCTGGGCGCCCGCGACGTCATGCTGACCGTCGAGCCCGGCACGCACGGCTCCACGTACGGCGGCAACCCGCTCGGCTGCGCCGTCGCCATCCGCGCGCTCGAGATCGTGCGCGACGAGGACCTCGTCGCCCGCGCCCAACACCTTGGCCACGTTTTCCGACAGGGTCTGCACGACCTACGCAGCCCCATCATCGCCACCGTCCGCGGCAAGGGCCTCCTCAACGCCATCGTCATCGACGAGTCCCGCACCGGCGGCCACAGCGCCTGGGATCTGTGCATGCTGCTCAAACAGAAGGGTCTACTGGTGGGCAGAGCTCTCAAAATCGCCCACGTCACGTCGACGTCGCGTTCCGAAAGTGTTGCTGACGATGCGGTGAAGGCTAAACCGACGCATCAGAATATCATCCGCTTGGCGCCGCCGCTGGTGATTAGCGAGGAGCAGATCGCGACGGCGTTGAGGATTATTGGTGAGGCGTTGAAGGAGTTGCCGGGGTTGAAGGGTGAGAGGGAGGAGAGGGTGGTGCCGGGGGAGGAGAAGGGGGTGAGGATTGGGGTGGAGAATTGAGTCAAATGGCTGGAGTGAGATTTGGGTTTGTTGGGTTTTGTTTATTATTCTTCTCTTGAAAACTGAAGTGCGTGCGAGATGGACTCTCCCGAACATATGTCAAATTTGATTCTCCCATCTGAGATTACTTGTTTCACGTGTTGTCTACTTGTACAATCCACAGATCGAGTAGGTGCGTTGAACGCTACCATACCAACCGCCGTCGGTTCCACTTCGTCATCAACAAGCATCCATATGCCCGCCCCCCACTACCGGTATTCTCTTCTTCCTGGATACATTCATACATACCAAAAAGCCCCCCTTGCATCCTTCACCGAATCCCGAAACCCCAAAATCCTATCGTACAAACCTGGCACTCAAACTAGCAAACGCATCAGGACTATGCCTCCCACTTTGCCAACCCCCCACGTCGACACTCTCCTGACTCACATGCCTCGACTCGCCGTTCGCCTGCGGTATCGGTCGTCCACCGAAGTCACCACCATTACTAGTAACACCACCGTCCGACGCCCCAAACACCCCGTTGGGGAGGAAAGGGTTGCGACTTCCTGCCGCGAGCGTCGCCGGCATCGTGACGCTCCGGTGGGGATGTCCCGGTGCGGGTATGCCTGGTGCGAGTTTCGGCATTGCTGGTTGGTCTGTGGTGATGTTTGACGGGTCGATGTTGCTGGAGGGTTGTTGTAGTGGGGAAGGGGCGAGTTGTGGGTAGTTGTAGAGGGCTAGGATGCTGGTCTTGTCAAAGCGGGCGGTGGGTTGGGGGACGAGAGGTTGTGGTTGTAGTTGTGCTTTGGGTTGTTGGTAGGGCGGTTGAGGTCTGTCGTTAAGTGGGTACTGCTGTGTATAACCCGAAAAAGGTTGCTGTCGGTTCTGCTGTTGCGACTGTGGCTGTGGTTGAGGCTGGGCCGGGAACCCTTGGCTCGGAATGGGAACGGTATTATTGCTGTAAGAATAGGCCGCATAAGGATTGCTAGATGTAGATGATTGCTGTTGATCGCTATAGGGATTCGACAAAGGCTGCTGTCCTGATTGGAAAAATGGATTGTAACTTCCGAGCGCCGGTTGTTGGTGCTGTGTGTAGGTTGAGAAACTGTACTGTTGAGGCAGTTGAGGCACAGGTGGAGTCATGGACTGCTGGTACCGTGTTTGTTGCAATTGCTGCTGTTGACTAGGGTATCCACCAGTTGCGTTTGGGAACAGAGGCTGCGAGACCTGTAGTTGTTGAAAGCTCTGCTCAAGTTCCTGTGGCAAAGTTGTAACCTGGGTAGGCGCATCAAAGGGATTGTATGAACCTGAATGACCTTGACTGTTGGAGACGAAACCACCAATACTATGACCATTTTGGGGCGCTAGTGATGCGGTGGGCTGATTGCTTATTGAGAGCCCTGCTGTAACTTGATCAAAGGGATCATGAGACCTTACGGGAGAGGCCGCCCTTGCTGCTTCGTTCACCGTGGCAGAGTCCTGGTAACTTGGACTCCTTGAAGGCATTGGCGTCCGGGTTCTTGAAGGCGGAGCATTGCCCTCTCCTAGCCTTACCAGTGTTTCCACGGCTCGTTCAAGATTGCCGCTCAAGCCTTTGAGCACTGCTGAGTTTCGCTTCTCGTCTGGGAAACCCATGTCTTTCAATGTCCCAAGCTTCGATTCGAATGTTGCATCCGTAGCACCAATGGATGCTCCAAAAACCCTGGATTGTTTATTCACTCGTATCGGAGAGGGCGGAGCAGCATATCTCGGGTTCCCTTCAGGGGTCTCTGATGGCGACATTCGCGCGGTCCTAGAAAGAGGGAATGTCGAGGAAGCCGCACGTAAGCCAAAACCAAAGCGCTTGCTCGGTTTAGGTGGAAGTGGTGATGGTTGTTCTTCCGAACTCCTTGTGCTGCCGGTGTTATGGTGAACCATGGGCCTCCCCGCCCCGCCAGAAAATAGTCGCTGTTCATACTTCTGTCGTATGAACTTCTCCATGACAGAATCTACCTCGTCGATATCGATCGGTATCGGTGGCTTTGCATTTTGAGGGTTGAAGGTCCAATTCGTGGTAACATTGCCATTGCGCTTCATATACTGTGAGCAAGGTTAGGCTGCAGTCTTCCTCAATCGGATCATCGAAACGAACTTCAACTTGTTCATTAGACCAGCTATCCATGCTCAGTGACTTCACCTTCGACACGTGTGTCCCAAGCTTCCGATGGAGGGCCGCGCATCGCATGCACAAGAATATCCCTAACTGTGCACACCTATCACGTCAGCTCCGCATGAACTCGGATTGTAATCCTGAATGCATCCCTTTTATAGGATCGAAACACCCTCGAGAACGCAGAGGTACAGACTTACGCTCCAACTGGCCCATCCTAAAGCGAAAAAGTTGTCAGCCAAGTCCTCATGATGGGAGCACTGCAATGGCCCACCTGGATTCCTAGCCTGACAGTCCGCGCAACGGTCGTTGCCAGGCACCGTTCGAATCAACTCCTGGATAGCTCGCTCATTGCGCGCCTGAGAGCGCTTGCTGATGGTCGCAGACATCTTCGACGCTGACGAAATGGGTATAGCCTGACCGAGCGCAATCGTTGAAGCGTATCTACTTAAGCGATGCGACAAGAGCGCCGACAACAATCAAATAAGCGCAGCAGCACAGAAAGAACTTGAATATCAGAAGGAAAGACAAAGAAGTTGCATGGCGCACAGGACCTAGTGTATGGGTATCAAGGAACGTGGTGCAGAGCATGGAAAGGAGAGATGATGACGGTCCGTGAGCCTCGCTTCCGCATTGTGGCTTGACTCGGCGGAGAGATTACTGTTAGTACCCTCTTAGGTTGGGTAGCAATTCTTTAGTTCGAGGCGATATCAAAGTGCCGAAAAAAGATTAGAAGTGGTGGAGATCAATGAAGTGTAACGATGGCTCAAATGAGGATTGAAGCGATTTCATCTCTACGGAAAGTACAGCCTTATAAGAATATCATTCGTCTATCGAGCCCTAATTGCGTGTTGCGTGTTGCGAAACCCCTTCCCCTTTTCTATCGGCAACCAAGTCCTGGACGACAAAGAAGTCTGTTCCTATGCAAACTCTTCACTCCTCTACCTTGGGTTACATCCAAATCTTAGCTGGCGCGAGTATATCAATGTCCGGCACGCAGGTGACTCTCAATGCCACTGAGCATACAATAGATGATCTGGCAAAGAAGCCTTAATGGTACCTCGTTGTGAAGTCATTGTAGTACGCCAATATGACCGTCCAGCCTATGAGTTCGCCAGAAGGCGAGAAAGAAATGGCGGTTGATTATGCGTTCAGGTTATGAAGTGTGTTGAGGAAGAACAGGAGCTCTTTCTGCGATATCAGAGCCGGGGCTGCGGAGCTGCTTAGTCATACGCCGCACTAGGGGAAAAAGCTTTGTTTTCGGTTTCCTCAGATCTGCATTTCCTGTTCGACGCTCTCAATGCTCCTGATGGATACAATGGTGCGTAAACCGGCGTTGACAATCAGGGCTTCAATGATAGTCCACAATACTCCTGCTGCTTTGCAGTCCATCTCAATTTCCATCATTTCCATTAAGGTTATCCATCTCAAATGGCGTCGCCAGCACCCTCTTCACTACAGTGGATGCTATTCAGCTCCCCCGTTTCCTTCTTGTCCACCAAACCACGACTTTGCCTACCTCTTGCGCCTCTCTACATGGTCCCGAGGCATACTTTATCTACGTCTGTGGAAGAGTGAAACAGGTTTTTAGCAGGACCGCGTCTACTCCACCCTACCGTTACTGTTCTCGGTGGAGCCGTAGGACTATTTTTCGGACGGACAGAAGCTTTTGTTTTGAGTGGCATAAGTCTCTCGGTGTACTCATCTTATCAAGCATTGTGCTCATGCGTGATGCTGCAATGCCTCGTAATGGTGTGCGTGATGTGCGCCCAGTGCTTCAGTTCCGATTAACGTGTTCCGTTTTTGCAAACGAGGTCAGAGCCATCCTCATGTTAAGACGTTCGCTTCGTGAGCAGTCGACTACATTGTGTCTGTAAGAAGCTTTTGCACCTCACTCCTGAATGGCGCCTGTTGACCATACTCTCTAATGATCCATGAGCTTCCTATATCGATAAAAGAGGCGCGATGCAGTATATACAATAAAGCGATCCTCCTTCAGTCTATCGAGAACACCGACAACTTTACTCTAAGCTATCAGCCCTCACAGTAGATACCGATAGTCAGGACTCATATCTCCCTTCTCCGTCTTCTCGAATTCAGTCAGACTCAAATCCCTCGGACTCCGATCCCTGTTTCGGTTCTGCACCCAGCATGCCACGAAATAAATGCAACAGCTCACCGCGCTCAGGCATACGAAGCCGATACATATGCTGTAACCGCGCTTATACTGCGGCGCATCCCTTGCCTGGAAGGCGTAGGTGGCGATGATGCCGCCGATGTTGCCGAAGCCGACTTGCCACGCGGTGCCGACGGCCCGGCGGTGGTGCCCGCCCAGGTTGAGGTTGAACCAGCACACGATAACGGGCATGGCCGAGTAGCAGCCCATCGCGACGAGGAACAGGGCTGCGTATTGGAGACTGGGCCGGTTGTGAACGGCGAGGAGGATTCCGAAGCCGGCAATGGCGATGGCGATGGGGATGAGAGTGAACATGAAACGGTGCCGTGTTTTATCAGAAATATAAGCAATTAGCATCGCGAAGCCGAAGGCCGCGGCCCACGGTGGCACCGAGTGGAGTTGTGTGCCGATCGCGGAGTAACCGTAGGTTTTGATGATGCTCGGCGCGAAGAAGGCATAACTGCGGTTTAGATGTTAAGATAGGTAACAACCTCCCTCTTCGGGCAGTGGAGTACTAACCCGTAAGCCGGCACAATGAGACCAAAGTACATGAATCCCCCTACGAATATCTTAAAGTCTTTGAAGATATTGCCCACATCGCGCGCAGTGATCTTGCGCTCTGCCGCGGATCGGCCTTGATCCGCTCGAAGGCGAGCTTTGACGTACGCCCGCTCCTCCTCCCCCAGCCATTTGGCATCTTCGGGGAAATCGGGGATAACGAAAAAGAAGATAAAGGCGACCACACAAGTTAGTGTACCTTCCAGGATGAAGATCCACCGCCACCCCAGGTAGCCCCGCATACCACTCATCTTGCCAATGGCGCTAGCGAGTAGGCCTCCAAACGCACCTGCGAGTGTAGTAGAGCTGAAGAAAAAGGAGAACCGACGTTGCGCTTCGGATCGTTTGTACCACATGCCAATAAGGTAGAAGCCTGATGTATGTACATCTTAGCCAGCTGAATCATCCGATGCAAAGACATTGCCTTACATCCGGGAAACATTCCAGTCTCAGCAAGACCAAGGAAGAACCGCGTTGCCAGAAGACCACTATAGTTCTGTACCAGGCCTTGGCACACAGTCACCAAGCCAAAGAGGAACATACATGCCGATACTGTAGCATGATCAGTAAGCGTCAGTCAATTCGAGGAATCATGAAGGACTCACACCAGACGTGTGGTCGTAATCTCTTCAAGAAGATATTGGATGGGATTTCAAAGAGAATATAAGGAATAAAAAAGATTGTAAGGGCATTGTTGTATTGAAGAGCTCCAAGGTGCAGTTCTTGTTGTAGGCCGAATATAGCAGCATTCCCTATGTTGGTCCTAATATCAGAATATCAGAAACGCTCGAACATGTGTCTCAGTTTTCAGTTGATATTCTTGATGTGTTGGAGTGCTCCAGGATCAAATTATTGGCGTTCACCGAGGAACCACTGTGCACTTGCATGAGACTAGCTGCCCTGCCTCAGCATCAGAGCTGATGTTATAGTCAGGTCCGAGGTTCCTCAGTGAATGCCAATAATTTGATCCTGGAGCACTCCAACACATCAAGAGTATCAACTGAGAAGAATGGCTAGCATTGGCTTTCCATACCGATCCAAGAAAGCCAGGAGGTATAGAATGCTGAGGATTGGAATGACCCGCAGGTCGATCTTGGCTATCAACTTCCGCTCCGTGGTATGCGATGGACATGGAACGTGAAGATCCTCGTCGTAGTCGGCGCCGGCGTGGGCGATGTCGGGATCATAGTAATTGCTTCCATAAGCCTGATCATGACCCAACGACGACTCTGGGGACTCTGTGGCTTCTGTTGAAGTAAAGTGTCAGTATCCGACCACAACCGTAGACATTAGCACTTACTCTCGTGATGGTGCATGTTGGGGCTCCTTCCAGCGCTTTGTTTGCTCCAAATCAACGCAGATTGCTCTGTCAAGTACTCAGATAAAGTCGACACTTCTGTGAGATCATTGACTTGCCGACCAGGGACTTTCACATGTAGACAGCGGAACGACTGAAGATGAAATAATGGGGTGTTGGGTAAGTGGCTTTCCTTAATAATGCTGAGTGCGGCGCGGGCATTCGGCACAAAGAAGTTTCGGCGTCTTGCAGCAACGAGCGAAGGTGGTAAGTTATAAGGTAACGTGGTGATAACGTTACACGAATTTAGTCAGATTTCCCTCAGCCTGGGACCGAATGTGGATTGGTGGGGTAAGCTGGCGTTCGCCAAGCAATGAGGCTGATTGGCTGCTCTCTTGATACTCTTGTATCAGAGATCCCATCCATGGAATTTGGCCTTTCTAAAAATCGATAATCATATTACCAAGCATAAGAGAGCTGGCAGGTGTTTTGTTAGGTAGTACAAAGCACTGTATCTCAAGGTGCCGTTGCTGAGTAAGCGAACTGCATTAATGGTCTGGATTGCACGTTTATAGACTCCCGCACCTACACCTTTAAACATGAATTAGGATTCGGTCTATTGGTGAGAGAGCAAAATGGAACTTTGAAGTGGAACTTTGAAAATGATATGCTAAGGTTCAGATTGCCTGGCTCGATGCAGAGAAACCGGGCGCGGAGACAAGGCAAATGATGGCCCGCCGTAGGTACTGGTAGGGCGGAGGCCGGGGGTCCGGTGACGCTACTAACGCCGAACGATTTATCCGAGATGGCTCGAGCTTTTGGGCCTCATTCTCAAATTCATGGCCTTCAGTCAGCCTATAGGTACACACGCCCTTTCCTGATACCTGACGGGTCCCCTTCTTCAACAACGATCGTTCTTCTTGCATGAAAGAACAGTTCATTACCCTTCACTATGGCTGCGGAGGAGCAGGTGTCGAATGGGTGCCCGCTTCCGGTCGCAGCCAACCTCAATGTCAAGCTTAACACTTCACCTGCAAGCAGGCTTGCTAGCACAGCTTCAACAGCTTATAACACTCCTTTGAACGACACTAACATGGCGTCAACCACCACATATCAGGCGTCTCTGGGAACCTTGCAACCCAGCAGTACTGCTAACGCCAGGAGCTTCAACGCATCGAATGACTTCTACCAAGTTTCTCTAACCGCGAAGCCTTCTTCTCCTGCTAGCTCATGCGAGCTCAAGAGTACGTCTGGAGCAGCATATTCGCCCTTCAACAACACGTTTTCGGCGGTAGATATGTTCCCAGCACATAACACACTTGACCAGGCAGACTCTCGTTCAAATCCGCACGCGATGACACAACATTCGTTCAAACGCAAAGCTGACACCGGGCCTGATACTCCAATCATGGAGACCCTTAAGAGAATCAAGGCCATGGACACAGCCTTTACAACGGAGCAATCAGTACTCAACGATGGCAGCATTCCGACAACTCAGCCTTCACAGGTCATCGTACAAGAACTACCGAATTCTAGAAAATCACAAGTTGGCGCCATTGCGGTGAAACGTAACGTTGGTGGTCGTCCCAGGACCGCTCCGCCTAAGCAGAAGAAGCCTGTGGGACCTACGAGACTGCGGAAGAATAAGCCGGTGGTGGCTGACGTCCACATGGATATCTGGGAGTTGATCTTACCGTACTGTCCACTTCGTTTCCTATTCACCGCAAGAAACGTCAACAAGCTTTTTCGAGAGCGCCTTGCATACAATTCTCTTTGGAAGAAGTGCCGCATTCAAAATTATGGCACGGATATGCCGGATCCTCTTCCGGGTATGAAGGAGTGGGACTACGCAAACCTTGTTGAAGGCCTTGGTTGTATGAGTTGTCAGAATAAGAGGACTCGAAAGACTTATTGGGCTTTTCAAAAGAGATGGTGTGCTAAGTGTCTGGTGAAGAACACTATTCTCGTAAGTACACGGTCATTGTCACTCTATTGCATTGCCATCAGTCCTGACTTATGCTGGCACTAGGAGAGCGCGTCGAGCAACATCTTGACGAAGCATCCGAAAATCCACGAGTGTATTCCTCATGGCATGTTTGATTCCTGGGGCCACTATGAAAGCACTGCCCGTTACTCCAGCACCGGATGGCATCGTAGTGGTCATGGACAGCAGAGAGGATACGAGTTAGCGGCGATCACCAAGCAGCTGCAAGACATCGAGAAGTTTTTGGACTCAGCAGAAGACGGAAAGGTCAAGTCGGAAGAAGAGATCGACGCGTGGTATGCTCCAAGGATTAAAGCCAACCAGGAACTCATGGAAACAGTTGAGAAAGTGGAGAACTGGTTTGAAAAGAACAGCCGCGAGAAAGTAAGGGGAGCCGGTAATCAGAAGTTGGAGCGAGAAAAGTTCTACAAGACCCATGCCTTGTCAATGGACCCACCTCTCCAAGCCGCAGCTCTGGTGCACATTCCAGCCTACCAACGAGCCGCCAACATCCCCAGAGCTCCAAGCGAGCGCTCATGGCAACTTCTACTCCCTAAGCTCATGGAAGAAAGGGCCGCAGCAGAGAAACTGGTTCGGGATGAGCAAGAGCGCCTTGAGAGAGTGGAACTCAACCAGAAACTCTCTGTGGAATATACGAACATCATGACCCATCGGAGCACCGACGATTCGTTAGAGCAGGAGCTGGTTCTTAAGCTAGCGGATGACGTTCTCTCGAACCTAAACACAGAAATCCCAATTGATCCTATCGATGACGCAGACTTCGTTCTCCTCGTTCTGCGTGCAGTAAGAGAGAAGTATTATGGCCTGAATGAGTCGGAGAGACCAGATGCGTATGGCAAAGGTGGAAAGCATCAGTTATTGTTGGACGATGCAAGAATGGTCTATGAACTCAAGATCTCACCCACAATCGAAAATTGGAAAGATCCTGTGCGGAGCAAGGCGGCGAGACTTTTCAAGTGTCCAGGCTGCACACGTACCGACATCAACCTTCGTTACACATTTGGACAGTTGTTCTGCCATCTGAACGAGAAGCATGCTGGACAAATAGGCGACTTCAGCGTTCTCCGAGCCGAAAAGCTGCAGCTACCCGTTGGCGTTCGCTTCCCGTGGTGTCGACTCGAATGGCCGCTCAACTTGCCGATACTGGCTGAGCACCACAACTCCACTGGGCGGTGGAATCCACATGACCAGTCTGACTATGTCCTAGCACCACCGAAGCCAGCCACAGCATCCACGCTGATATCTGCCTTTGAGCAGCGTTCAGTATCTGCGACTGCTGGTTCGGGTCACGGTAATTTTGTCGATAACATTATCTACGCAGCTACTCTCCTCCGCCACACACCTCTCATGGCGAAGTATCAGACGCAGATCGCTCTTAGGTTTGCGGTCGACAAGTCAGCCGAGTTTACAGACGAGCCACCTACCACCGAAGACCTTGCACTTTTGGACTTGGCTCGCATTCGTACCGGCAACTATCCCCTGTTCGACAATTTCCGTTGCAAAGCGTGCTGCGACACCCCAGAACCGGCGAGAAACAATAAATTCGTTAACAAATGCCAGCCTTTCGGAGAACTGGCAAACCATTTCAAGGCTAATCACTTCCATCTCTCCTGGGTTTCCGACATGTTGGTCTTGCCGAGCGAGTCGGAGCTCTGGCTTGCCTTGACCGAGCCCGACATGGACTCTGCTATGGATATCTTCAACAAGCTCTTCCCACGCCGCGAGGAGCACTTACTAGACCCGACGTTGCGATATTTCTTGAAAGCTCCTGTCGCGAATATGCTGTCGGAACGTCCGGAGTACCATTAGGTATCTCTCACGCCCATGACGATTTGAGGTGGAGTTCCGAGTCCTGTAACACCGCTACGCTTCGGGCGTCGATTTAGTCTGAGCATCCATCAGACATTTTTCCTTTGTCGCTTACTGCATAGCGTTCACGGCGGCCCGATGATACCCCAAGGTGATGGAACGAGGCACATGGTCTGTCAGCGCTGCTACTGTCACGTTTCTATGATCCCGTACCCCACAGTCACGCGTCTCTTCTACAACGCGAGTTGCGAGAGCAATGTATTCCTGCGAAGACAACACTTGTCTATGTTCGATCTCGTCTTACGACGTACCAGAGTCCCTACAACTTCTCTTTCCATCCCTTTACATATTCGGCTTCGGTCTTGCACTCAATCTTTGCTACGTTGCTCCTGTCATATTACTCGGAATATTCGAGAAATGCTTCCCACATTACCGCCCATATGGGCCCGATCTCGGGTCTCTTTTCCAGGGTGGATGTCTACATGGAACATGTCCGTACGTCTCTGGTACGAGACATCAAGCAGATAGTCCAATACGTTCAATGAAACCATATATACTTAGATTGGCGACCGTCCTCAGTAGTCACACCAACGCAGATCTCGTCCCCGGCTCGATGATTCGGAAGGCTACCTTAACCCCAACTTTGTAAAATACGAGCCCCTCGCTCAGCCTTATTGTACGTGTTCCAACACTTAAACAAGCCCCTCCCACCCAGAAAACCCGCCGTCGACGATCATCAGATTGGCGAGTCTACTAAACCAATCGCTTCCCATGATTCGTGCATAAGTGTGCACCGAAACATGACGCAGGGGAAGTCATCGGTCCGCGCCAAAGTCTATTTGCGGGAAAAGTCGTTGACGTCGACATTCGAACTTTTATATTTACAGTACCTAGGTAGATCGAGGTAGGGACGGGAATTGAGAGATTGTACTATTTTCAGAGGGAGGACCTGCGGCAGTTCTGGATGCGGGATATATGGGAGTGGGATCATAAGGGAGAGTCTACTGGCTCTTATTCTGAGGGGATGGGTATTATACAAGTAGACAGCGGAAAGCATAATTCCCGTATGTATCTGAGAATGTCGTACATTATTATTTCTCGAGCTTTCGATATCTTGGCTCTGGTCTCCGGCCCGTGTGTGAAATGGGTTTGGAACGAATATTAGTAATCACTTTTTCTGTGCTTACTTCACTCTCTTGGCCTTGAGTCAGAGGGATTGTGAAAAAGTAACTCGGTCGATACATCACCCACGATCCTTACCTGTTGAACTTACGGCTCATTTGAGTAGTTGAATAACATACACAATTAACTTAATATCTGTCTCATACACGTTTGACGCAATGGCTACTGCAGCGCGAAGCTTTACCCGCGCATTCACCCGTTCGACGCCGCTTCCTTCAACATTCAAAACGACCGCCACCCGCAACGCACGCTCGTCCCTCGCACGGCAGACCTTTCAAACCTCGTCCCGCCGTGGCTATGCCGACTCCTCTGTTCCACGATCATCAAGAGCAGGATTATACTGGGGTTTAGGTGTCGCCACCGTTGGCGGTGCCGGGGCGTGGTTCTACCTCAACAACGGTGGGGTCACCCACCTGAAGGAAAGCAGCTCCGGCGAGACCCGTGGTGTGTTCACGCCGACGAAGGAGGATTATCAGAAGGTGTATAATGCGATTGCGAAGGCGTTGGAGGAGAAGGATGAATATGACGATGGGAGCTATGGGCCGGTGATTCTGCGCTTGGCGTGGCATTGTAGTGGGACGTGAGTGCCTCCGTATGGTGCAGGTGGACTAAAGGTTCTGGGGCTGATGGTCGGATAGGTATGATAAGGAGACTGGCACGGGAGGTTCGAATGGTGCTACGATGAGGTTTGCGCCGGAAGGAGATCATGGGGCGAATGCAGGGCTTAAGGCTGCTCGTGACTTCTTGGAGCCTATCAAGCGTGAGTGAAACCCAGTTTTCGTTCGCTTTGACTTGACTGAGATGAGAAACAGAGCAATTTCCATGGATTACGTACTCCGATCTCTGGACGCTTGCCGGTGTCTGCGCCATCCAGGAAATGCAAGGTCCTGTCATTCCATGGAGGCCGGGCCGCAATGATAGAGACGTGTCGATGTGTACTCCCGACGGTCGTTTACCGGATGGAGCAAAGGAGCAGAGCCACTTACGTGCTATATTCGGTCGCATGGGCTTTGACGACCGGGAAATTGTGGCGTTGAGCGGTGCACACGCTCTTGGGCGGTGTCACACTGACCGAAGCGGTTTCGATGGACCATGGACTTTCAGTCCCACAGTCATGTCGAACGATTACTTCCGCCTCTTGATGGACGAGAAGTGGAACTTCCGAAAGGTAGAAGCTGCCTGATGATCATGAGCTCTGAGACAAATTTCACTGACCATGTATAGTGGGACGGTCCCAAGCAGTACCAGGACGGCACTTCCAAATCGCTCATGATGCTACCAACCGACATGGCGCTCATCAAGGATAAGGAATTCAAGAAACACGTCGAGCGCTACGCGAAGGACGATCAAGTCTTCTTCTCCGAGTTTCGCGACGTCATGGTCAAGCTCCTCGAGCTTGGAGTACCGTTTACTTCGAAAGAGGAGGACCGAATGACTTTCCAGCCCAGCGCCTAGACGACAGTAATACTGATGTATCCATGAACATAGATCTCTGTTCCATCCTCTCGGCGGCAGCGTCATGGCTCTAGAATTAGACTAGATCTCTTTTCGAAGTACCGCGGGGTTAGGTCTTTTCGCTGAAAATGTTCAGTGCTTTTTTCGTCCAGCTGTATTTCAACCATACCCTACTGTCTTAGAAAGATGGTGTACAACAAGAGGTTTCGTCCCTGCTATCTTTCCAATGAGTGAGTTATGTCTCGTCTCGATTGATTGGCCAGCTCTGTATGATTTCACCGCCCGCACCGCGGTGTGCCGAATCCGGTAACGAGTTTCCCTGTTATTCGAGCCACTCGCCTAATCGGGCCACCTTGTCGCAGCAAACACTGCCACTCACCTTGCTGTCGTCACACATCCACAATGACTTCAGATGAACTGAATAAGTCAATTCCTGACATTGACACCCAATATACCCTAGCCTTAGCTGATTTGAATAGTAATTCAGCAGTCTCCCTTCGCGAAATCGCTCGAATCTACGGCCTACCTCGATCTACCCTACAAGCTCGATGGAAAGGAAGACGATCAGCAAAGACCTTCCACATCACCCAACAGCGGCTGTCAGTGCATGAGGAGGATGCTCTGATTCGGTGGATTGATACTATGATGGCCTGGGGGTGGCCTCCACAAATTGCACAGCTGGAATCCATGGCCAGACAGCTTATGGAGGCTAAGGGTGATCGGAAACCCCTAGGACACAACTGGTATCTGGGTTTTCTGTCTCGACATCCAGGCTTTAAGACTCGATATAGTCGAAACCTCAATCAGGATCGAAAGGATGCTGGAAACCTCAAAACCATCCAGGAATGGTTTGATCTATACAACTTCACTCGAATTCAGCATGGTATCTTGGAGTCAGATATATACAACATGGATGAAAAGGGATTTGCTATGGGCATCGCCGACAGCTCCAAAGTCCTAATACGACGCACGGAAAGACAAGCCTTCAGTGTTCAAGCTGGTAACCAGGACTGGGTATCCCTTATTGAGTGTGTGTGTTCGAATGGCGATGTCCTTTCCCCCTACTTCATTTTCAAGGGCAAGAGCATACAGCATGCCTGGCTAGACCCTATTAAGGATGATAAGACTGTCCTATCAGTCAGTGAAAACGGCTGGACCACCAATGAACTAGGGCTTCAATGGCTAGAGACCTTTGATCTACACACTAGGGCTCGAACTCGAGGAACCCATCGACTGTTAATACTGGACGGCCATGAAAGTCATGTCTCTAGCGACTTTATTCAGTACTGCTGTGACCACAGCATCATTGCTTTGTGTCTTCCTCCTCATTCGACCCATTTGTTACAGCCACTGGATGTTGGAGTCTTCAGCCCATTGGCCAAGGCCTACAAGAAACTAGTGCATGAGCACTCCCGTTATGGTGCTGTCACCATCAGTAAGGTGGACTTCCTGCACTATTACCAGAAGGCTAGGTCAACAGCTATCACGACTAGGAATGTTCTTAGTGCATGGAGAGCTGCTGGACTTGTTCCATATGATCCTTCTGTCGTTACTTCAAATCTTTCTCGGCCAACAACTCCTCCCTTTGCGTCCTTTACAAACTCCAATGGAGTTCAGGTCAACATCACCGTCACACCTCATACAGCTACCCGAATCAACCAGTTTGTGGATGAGGTTCTTGCTGGTATGACTCCTTCATTGCATTCACATGTCTTAGGCCTAAAGGACACAGCCCTAACAGCTGTGGCGGATAGAGCAGTCTTACGACAGACTAATCAAGAACTCCTTGAGAAGCAGCAGCAGCGACGGAAGAAGCAGTCACAAAAGGCTGCTGGCGGTGCCCGAGTCCTTACAGTCAATGAGGGTAGGGCCATGATGCAGGAAGAAGAGGATAGGGCGAAGGAATTGGCTACTAAATCAGCTAGGTATCATGCATTAAGGGGTAAAGTTGGATTTGCGAAGTTGGTTTGGAAGGAAATGGCCATGGAGTATTCAGTTTTCATGTAATTAGTCTAGTGGTGTGGATATTTCAATAATTCTAGCTGTTTCGACATCCCAAATTAAGCGACAGCGAGGTGGCCCGACAGGGGGGGTTGCTCGAGTAACAGGGAAATGCGTTAATGATCTACCTCAGGTACCAGGTAACTTATGCTCACCGCGCGTTGCAGCCTCATCTCAACCAGCGCAACAACAACTATATAAACAGTGGAAAAGTTGCCCACGATGTTCTGCCAGCACGTCCTCGCTTCAGCAACTTCCATCCAGTCTGTTCCGTTACACTCGTTCACGCATTGCCCGTCATGGCCACCTCCGTACCTGGATCGGATTCCCCAGTACAGGAGCCCTTAATTTTTCCTGAGGATTGGGATGATCCGTTCGCCCAGTGGACGGGCGACGAGTTTCCGAGTCTTTTTGGCGACTTCCCTGACGGGACTGACTTGAATGTCGGTGATGCTCCATCCAAAATATTCGACGACTTTCCCATCGGGCCAGACCTGGATGTGGGTGTTGGTCCATCCAATCTTTTCGACGACTATCTCAATGCGGCCGATGTGACCCTTGGTGTTGGTCCGTCAACTTTACTCGACGACTTCCTAACCAGGGTTGATGTTAATGTCGGTGGTGAACCATTGAATCATGTTGACGATAGTGCAAACTATCAAGGTGCCTTGACATACGACATTGGACCCTTGTCAGTGCCTGCGCCGACAGACCCCGGTCTGCCACCACACATGGGATATACAGACGAATATTTGTTTCACCTATCTCATCTCGAGACTACAGGCCCGACTATCCTTCAAACGCAACCAACCCAGAATACGAACTTCGAGCCCCAACCATCTTGGGGCACGCAAACGGACGGAACCAACCTGAGCTTCTCCGAGTATGGCACCATCAACAGTTTACGGAGTGATGTATGCCATGAGACGGCAATGATGGAGACCTGGGAAGACGTTGTAAATTCGTCCACTGCAGCTAACTGCTTGACGTCAACGATCTCTAAGACAATCTTTGATCCCTCGCATGCGGACAGCGCCGATGACTGCCCTCAACAGTCTGCCGGCCTGGCAGAGTTGACCTCCCCGACCTCACTATCCGCTCTCAACACACGAAGATCCAACCGAGATCCTCTGCTGGGATATCCAAAGGGTACGATAAGTGTTTTGGAAGACACTCAATCTACGCGCAACCTTACTCTGGATGACAGACCCCTTGGCAACAATGAGAAGGATCGAAACCAACCCTATCTTGGATGGATAAGCTACGATCAGAGCTCCTTCACCGACAACACCATAGCTCCGAGACCTGTCCAGACCTGCAGCCTTCTTGGCAATCGTAAACGAGGGAGACGTGAGCCGTTGACGGAAACCAAGCGCAAGAAAATCGCTGAGATGCGACAATTGAAATCTTGCCTCTTGTGTAGGATGAAGAAGAAAGATGTACCAAGTCTCCGTCAGCATTACCCGAGTCTGTCATACTGATCGAAGACAGTGTGACCCTGGGACGCCATGCAAACGGTGCATATATAGAGCGAGAAGTCAGCCAACCCTGTTACCGTGCATTCGTGCTCCTCTCGCTGATCTGACAGCTGCATTCGTCCCGTGTGAGTATCACCAATGACATTGGTCCGGCGATGCACTAATTGATGTTAGCGATTCCCCTTCCAAATTTCACTCTACCCCCCCTTTCATCTACTTACATGTATTCCCTTCAGGCTCGGCACCACTCTCTGACTTCTCTACCTATGATCCTCTCGCACTTGGATTCTGACGATGAGATAATGTCGTTGAGTGCCCAAGAAGCTCTGAACATTTGGGCCGACAATGCCATAGATGAAAGCATTACCAAAGTTGATCTTGTTTACTTTCACCACTCTGCCCAAGGGATGCGTGTTCTCGAGACAATCTTGCAAATTTTTATTGACCGAGCTCGGGTAAGATTTCCTAGTCCCTACTATCATACTACAATAGCTGACATTTAACAGCCTCCGGTAGTCAAAGACGCCTTGAAGATCCTGCTCTTGTTATACCTCCTCGAGAATCCCAGCATCAGTACACGAAACACGTACACTTCTGAGGAGGAGAGTGTAGATCAGTACAGAAGCGTCTCTGCTCGCAAAAGTCTTGTACACAAGTCATGTGTTGTGTCACTCATCGAGCAGATTTTATCTAAACTTCTGCCACGACTGCAAACTCTCCTTCTGCAACGATACCGTACTGATTGGGCGGTTGTTGTCAGCGCCATGACTGTCTTATTCATGACTGCAGGGAAGTGGGTCCCTTCCAACTCCAACCAAAACTTAAAGGGTCGATTGAGCAAGATCGAAAACGGGTGGAACGTGCTTCTAGGTCTTTACACAGCTGCATATAGAGGTTATTACCACCCTCGAGCTGATTCTCCCAATCAATCTATACCTGCACAGTCAGACGAGGCCGCATGGTTGCTCCGGAATGAGCTGAAGATCTGGGTTGAACATGATGGTATATCTCGACATCATGGCCATTATCTCCCAAATCGGCCTTCAGCTGACTCCACGGCAGGTGCTGATTTCAGCCGCTGGGCGAAATATCCCTGGAAGCACAATAGGTCACCCAAGTTACGGATCCATATAATATATACGTTCGGAGTCGTTGCCCGTCTGATCTCGGACCAAGATGCGCATGTGGAGCATCCGTCGACACGTACCCTACGTACTTTCTGGCCAGGAAAGATTACGCGTAGCGAGAAGGAGATACCTATAAGAGAACTTAAGCATATGTAGTATTGTTTGAGAGTTTGGAACGGTGTACGCCCTAATATCTCCCTCATAAAATTCCCAGAAAAAATAGAGTTGAACAGCGTCCCAATGCAACTCCCAACGCGTTCTATCAATCCACTCTATAGATCCTCAGTCGTCCTATGTATGGATTCACAACGGCGCTTGTTTCCTTTCTTATAATCTCCTGATTCCTCTGTGGGGACGTTGTCACTCCAATCCATAGACTGTTTAGCAGATTTGATATCCGCAACTGGTGGTCTGTGATGAGACTGTTCGAGGAGGAGGCATTGGATGGCGCGATGGCTGTGTATTAGCTTGAAAATGAATAGGATAAATTGAACGAACGAGTACAGGGACACCTTTAATTCCAAGGCTTATTCCATAAGGAATTCTGTGAGTATAGCTCGTTTTCCAAAATATACATACCCTAACGATTCAAAGAATTCATCTTCCCATCTGGACCGGTTGGTCAGCCCGGTTGCTTTGCTCATACCCTTGACTGAATTAGTCTTTGTCACATCTGCCCGTCCAGTCCACCCACTGCTCGATTTCTGTTTCACTTCGCTGTCACTCGCCGTTTCTTACTCATGTGCGTCCTGCCATTGCCAATCAATCCCTTTAACTGAAGAAAGCTGCTTCTCCCACCACCAAGCTCGCAAAACTCTGACCAATTCCCACCCAAGGCGATGAAAGACATGACTTCACAGGATTCCCAGAAGCCGCTGAGTGAGTTCCCACTCACTGGTCCAGCACACATTCCTTCCCAGGAAACACCTCCGTCCACCGCAAATCCGACAACATCAAGACACATCATCCTAGAAGGATTCCCACCGATCAAGGACAAATCAAGACCCCCTCGCGTACCATCCAAAGAAGTGATCAACCTCATCCGCAAAATCTTCCCCGGTGTCTTCGAAGTCTCCGTGAACACCACCTTCATGATCGTGCGCTGCCGCACCCTACCACCCAAGCCCTGGCCCCTAACAGTTGGAGGGATTCCGTTATGGCTGACCAACAGCGCCACCGACACGCCCATGGCGGATGGCAGGACCGGACGTGCTCCTCCCGCCTTGCACGATCTACGACTCTCGAAAGTCAGTTGTCCGTCCGGTGAGGATTTCGTTTTGATAGCGAAGTACTTTGCGGAGGAACTTGGTATTCTTATCTCGGAGATCATGTGGAGCGGTGTACTGCTCCGTCTCAGAATCCCCGATGGTGCGCAGATCGCAGCTCTGCCGTTTAAGCTTGGAGGACTCCTGGCGCTCTACGATACCACCAGTGTCGTGCCCGAAGATCGCGAGGGCGCGAAGAGACTCGTTCCTCCGACAGCAGTCGTCGGAGATACCAAGCCAGGGACGCAGGTTCCATCTCTCAGGAAGCCGGCCGGCTTGCAGATCGGAGAGCTCCTGACGGTGGAGGACGCGATCTCCGGATCTTGTGAAGGCGTCTTCACTGATGCGATATGGCAACGCATTCCACACGGTCCGGAGGGAAGAGAGCTGCCTTGGGTTCTCGTTCTCGGTCTCTACGTCGGCAACGGACGGGAGCTGCCGGTGCCCGCAGGCTATGAGGGAAGATCTGTCCTGACAGAAGATGGGGAAGTCGTTGGGCTGTTTCGCTTTGCGACGGCTACTGGCAGGGCGTACTGTGTCTCTGCGGAGCCGTCGATCGGGAAGGAGGTATAGGCGACGCTAAGCAGCGGCGACTGAAAGGGCTGTATTGGTTTACGGCACGGGAGGGCAAGCCTGTGCTTAGTCCCCTGACGTTAGCTGCGCCCTCGCAGTCCAGTACCTTGCTCATAGGCGGGAAGGAGGTGCTTGTTCCGACTTGATAAGACGTTCCGTTCTACGTTTTTCGAACCACGATGACCGAAAGACGCCATCTGTAGGTTTCTCGGCCGCCCGCGGATCGGACAGACCTACTCTGCAGATGTTTGGCACCCCGAATTGGCCCCCGTATTGGGTGCTTAGCTCGGATTGGCTGCCCGTTCCTTATGATAGATTCAGACGGCTGGTCCTGGCTGCAACTGGGTATATAGCTTTGAAAGCTAATCAGTCTCGACTACGCAGGCAGCTACCATCAAGGTATCGAGAGCCACTGACAGACAGCTGTGCAGTGCCTTCCCTGTGACTTAAAGGGGGGCTCGCTCTCGGCTCAGGCCATCGCAATGTTACGTACTGACGTCTGAAGCCTGTACGGTAAGAAAGGTACGAGTTCTTATGGTACTGTAAGTAGTATGTGTAGTAAGCTATGTACAGATGATGCTGTAAGCCGAAAGAACTAGGTGCGAAAAGCAATGATGCTTTCCCATTACGATCTATCAATTAGCATCCCTTCGTCTTGGTGTCGGCGTTTCAGCTTTCGTTACCCTGCCCGGATGAAGAGTGGACATGTGAGTTTGTTCCACCCTTTAAAGAATCGAACTAGCACCTATGCATGTCCGACTCGGAGTAACCACCCCAACCCAACCCAGAACCATCCAAAGTATGGAAGAGTTAGGAGATCCCGAAACCCCAACAATCCCAAACCAAACTCGCAATGCTTAACCAAGCTCAACGTCTCTCAGACCTCCGTCTCGATACCAGGATCCCGGTCATGGTTATGCTTGACTTTCTCCAGAACATGTTCCTTCCCGTGCTCGATCTTCGTCTTGACCCACCTCGCCGTACGGGCTCCCTTCCACTGCATCAGCCCCCGGTGCTGCCGATGCAACTGGCTCTTATGATCGCTATACTCCTTAAGCTGGTCCCACGGTCCACGGGAACCATGTTCCTGATTGTGTCTGCTGCTCCCCATCGACAGGATGCGGGACCCGACGTCGCTGCCGTGCGAGGCGGAACTGTGCCTGCTTGACGAAGAAGAGTCGGAGTCGGAGTCGCTGCCGGCCATCTCGTCGCGGATCTCCTTGTTGTCGTTGGCAGTCTCGAGGATCTCGAGGACGTCCTGCATGTTGCGGTTCTTGGACGCGAGTTTCTTGTGGTATTCGCTGAGGCCGTGCCAGAAGCGGACGGGGACGTCGATGTGGCCGACGACGCGGTCGGCGAGCTCGCCGTCGGCGGACAGGCAGTTGGCTTCGGCACGCTTCATTTCGGCGTCGCCGGAGAAGACAGGCAGAGTGAGGGTGCGGTCGTCTTCGTCGGCGATGTCTTTGAGCCAGAGGACGGCAAAGGCTGAGGTTTTGTCGAAAGACATGCTGACGTTCTTGCGGAACTCGATGACGAGGCACGAGCTGTAGCGTTTGCGCACCGCGATCCGCACCTTGCGGTCTTTTTTGCCGGTCCAGGCGCCGTCGTTGTTGGCGGTCATTTTGCCTTTGCCGACGGCTGTGCGGAGCTTGAGGCGGAGGTTCTGAAGAGAGCCAGGGAGGTCGGTCGATTTGATGGGACCGGTGATTTCGAGGGTGCCGTAGTCCCAACCGAGGAGTTCTAGTGGTGCTTGAAGTTGTACGGCTCGGAAGACCATCGAGATGCGAGCTCGACCGTATCCTATCCCGCCAACAAGGGGGTAGTTCGCGTTAATCTGGGAGCGTTCCCGGAAGACGTGTCCCAGGGGAAGATAGACGATGCCGAGTAATGGGTCGTCTTCATGGACGCGGCGGTCTCGTATTGAGACTATCACTTCGGTGTTCCGCCAGTCACGGATCGGTCGTTCTGTGCCGGCGTTGAAGAAGGGTTTTCCATTCTTTGGCTTTACCCTAGTTTTGAAAATGTTCTGTTGATTCAGAATTATGGTGCAATAACTTGAGGGCAGATCGCCCCCATCTTCGATTTCATCTTCGTCTTCTTTACTTTGGTCTTGATGCTTCTGCATCTTTTCATATTCTAATCCAGTGATCTGATGAATCTGGATGGAGAAAATCCCAGTAGGGTAACCCTCGGGCGGAGGTTGTGATATAACCAGCTGATCTGTGCAGGCACTGAGTTAGTCGGTGGTGTAGAATTACAGGGCCAGAATTGACCTTCTCTATTCTTGAGATCCCCAGCTTTCTGCTTCTCGATTTCATCGCTTTCATCTCTACCCGCAGCCTCCCGTAGTTTATGTTGCGCTTCCCGCGTTACTTTGTCCTCAAGCTGCTCAACCGTTTTCACGTCTGGATCTTGCTGCTGCCTTTGCAACTGCTTTGGCTGGATCCTTGTCTTGGAGAAATAACCTACGCTCCAGTCGATGGTTCCGGGCATTTTTTCATCAGCATCCATAGCCATGAACCCGTCTTGCCGATCCCACATCTTTCCATTGGAGCGGGGATCTTTCATCAGCTCTTTCAGGTCCACCTCAACCCGACCAAGATCGTCGTCGGCAGTTATACGATCAGAATCCCACAGTTGTATTCGAAGGCGCTCTTCGGCGTTCACCTCTTCCGGTCCAACGAGCACAAACGTGGTCTCATCCCAGAAAGGCTCCATATCCGCGAGGATAACTCTCGTTGACCATAGAGGCTTTCCAAACTTAGCCCAACCGACAGTCACATATGGATCGGATGAGCCTCTCTTCAAAGGCCCAAGATTTCCGCTTCCCTCTTTGAAGCCTCTGGCCCGTATGATTCTCACCACAACCACTCCGCGAGCGTTGGTATCTTTCTTGAAGTCATCTCCGACGAGCATGTCCTTGAGGTCCAGTGTCAGACTCCTTGGGGCTACATACTCCGCCATGGCTGCATCAACACTAGACTGTACGAAGCCGGATATGATCGGAAGGTCCATAATGTTGAGCCCGCGCTTTGTAAGAGGCACGCAAGATAGATCGGTCTTGGGCTGGCCCAAAAGAGTAAGGGTACAGAGTGCGATGAATGGAGGATCCGGGATCAACTGGAGGCGCATACGAAGCGTCCCGACAATGCCACGAAGTTCAACCCAAACAGCTACAACTCGTCAACTTCGTCGCAAATTAGGGCGCTGTACAAAGTGGTGTGGCAAGATCATGAGTGAAGAGCAACATCCACTATTACACCAATTGCTTGGCTTTTGCGAGCCAGCAATAGAACTATCATGCGAAGGAGCAACTGCAATGGTAGAAACTTGTATATAAAGCTGTGATCAAAGTGACTGATAGTATAGTAAGAAAGTGTGCTAGACTTACGAAATTTTATACCCCCTGGTAGATAGAAGGCCAGGAAAAGATGCGCATTCTTGGACTTATCTCTCAAATCTTTCGCCCCAGTGGTTCTCGCTCTATATGCGAAGGCTACCTCAACATTCACGAAGTCACCTTTTTCCGCTTCTAGGCCTTCTGCGATGTTCTCATCTTCTCCCTCCTCTTTCTGTTCGTCTCCCTTGGACTCTCCATGCCCACTGTTCGAGTTTCCTTCACCTGAATTACTCGATTTCGCATCATCAGTGACTTCACCTCGACCGGTCCCCATCCGACCGCTATCCTGCCCCTGTTCGCCAGACTTCAGCTTCCCGTCTACCGAGACAGACTGCGCGGCAGCGCCTGCAAGGACGTTAGTGAAATACCCTTAGCTTTGACATGCTTTCAAGTACCTGTTGGCAACCACCGTATACCTAGAATCCGGACCGCTTCACTCCCTTGTCCAAGATCCTCCACGCTGATCATACGAACAAATTTGGGCAAGGATGCTTGCATAACGTCCTCTAAAGTATCTGCCAGACTAGTAAACAAATCAGGATTCACCAAGGGCCAGATTGAAGCCAAAAGAAAGTTTAGCCATTGCGTGGATTCAGGCGTGGGCTCATCCACGCCCTCACTGTCCGGTGGCCGGGCCGCTTCCCAGACTTCGTCCTCCCACACATCTTTAACTTTGTGTTTCAACCACCCTTGCAGACCCCAGATGATAGCAGTGCCGAGGCCTGATCCGACAACCACCACAGCAAGATATGGTAGCAGGAGCTGTGACCATGACTCTGCTCGATGTTCAAGATCCCCATGAGTTGGCCGCAGCAGTATCTGGCTCATAACCAAGACCAAGAGCACAAGGGCCAGAACAAGGCCTAGTCCCACCGTGGCCGCAACTTGGTATGTCTTGGCAAGCTCAGCGCACATTATATCGAACTTGGGAGGAGGAAAGAGCTTTTCCATGCCTCTATGGGCATTTTGCTCCTCCTCCGCCTCCTTGACCAGTTGGCTTTCGCTCTTCGTCGCTCTCGTCGACGATCGAAGTTCCGATCCGGCGGGGGCCAGGTTCTCGGGGGCATTATTGAGCTCGCCCTTGTTGGAGTCGTGGATGGTGACTGGAAGATGGGTGACCGGATCTGTGACCTCCCGCCCGGCATGATCCTCCTTTCGATGCTTCATAGTCCTTCGCTTCTGTCTCGGGTCCTGCTCGGCTGCCATGCTCTGAGGTGTTGGGTGATCGTTGCCCTTTCGCTGTTCTCCCCCTCTATCACCTCCGCCGCCATGCCTCGCCTGGCCGTCCTCATTGGGCCCATTAGGATAGGAGTAAGCATGGCCGTCCCCATTCGTCTCCTCAGCATTGAGATTCTTCCCCTCGTATGGCAGTCCGCCAACCTCATTGTCCCGACTACCGTCCGGCACGGTTGGCTGTGCCTTACGTTCCTCTTGATGTTGCTCATAGCGTTGGATCGTTGGCACTGGATGATGTGAAGTGTAGGGACCTCCGAATCTCCTCTGAGACGTATCCGTGTCATCTTGGTGAGTAGTTGCCATCTCGATTCAGGTTCAAGGTGTTGGGTAAGTCGTGTGACCCCGTTCATGGATCTATAATGCTTCAGGCAGAACTGCAGTAAAACATGGCTGTTAGCATCGGTCAAGTCGCATAAGTCTCTCAGTGATTGGCAACTGCAATAAAATCTATAGCAAGAATGAACATGTTAATGTTAATGGCACTCTTATGTACAGGTAATGAATCTCAAATCGCCAGAATCAAGCTCAAGTCTGGGCGGAAAATGTTTGGAAACCGGCTTGCTGATGCGCTTGCCTCGAAACAATTCCAGTCGAGTAACCTACCGGGTAACTTTAGGTAACTTGCTTTCAGCCCCACGTCATATCCTTGTCCTCGACATTGAAGTGTCCAACGTGGCGGCGCTGAACTGACTGCATTCGATAGCTGGACAATGCATACGAATCATGAGAGATCCCGCAAGCAGCGGAATCTGAAATCTCTTATGTCTATCTTACGGAGAATATATGCTACTTTAGGCTGTGTCTTGGCACGACGTAATGAACGACGTACTGCGCCACAATCGAACGCCTTTTGGAATATTGCGCTAAGACTCTGTGGAGTCAGCGCCACAGTGGCTTTTCAGCCCAGTGGTTATCTCTCGGTCTCACCAAGTCTTCGAACGGTACCGCAGGATGGCAGTGCCTTCTTCTCCTTCCAACCACTACGGAGTCTTGAACTTATCCAGCCTATTGTCTAGACACCATGTCACCAGCGAGGAGATCAAGAGAGCATACCGCCGGGCACTTCTACAGCACCACCCGGACAAGCTGGACAAATTGAATGTACCACGGAGCAACGATGTGCACTCGTCAACTAGCACGGCAAAGTATACAATCGATGACATCTCCCAAGCCTACAGAACTCTCTCAGATCCAAGAGCTCGAGCCGAGTACGACCGCGGACTACGTTTACAGCAGCAAGTACCGCAAATCAAGGCCGCAGACTCGAGTGTCCAAACAGGGCTTGAGACGGTCGACTTGGACGATTTGCTCTACGACGAAGGACAGAATGTATGGTATCTGGGATGCAGATGTGGGGAAGCCCGTGGATTCACCGTCACGGAGGAAGAGCTGGATAAGGAGAAAGAGCACGGCGAAGTGGTGACGGGTTGCCGCGGCTGCAGTTTATGGCGGAAGGTTCTATTCCAGGTTGCGTAGAGAAGCAGCAGATGAAGCCCAATGGAGCGGTCCGAACGCTCAGGTCGACATGTTCGGTGTTGCGAGTACAGCGAGTCTACTCTCATCATCCTAGAAATGTAGGATCATGATTAACGGAGGAGTATGTTGCTCGGCTGCAACAGTCAGCAAGGACTCTTCCTGTCCCGCGAGAGATGTCACGTATGAACGAGGGCGACTGATTAAATGGTAGGGCTAGTATTTGTACGATATATTAGTCGCGGTTCGCTGACCACTTCTAGCGCGGACGACACCCCATATAACATTAGAGATTGGGTGGTCATACTCTTTAAGGTAGCCTGCGGCATAGATATACGAGCAGTCGTCTTAGGATCCACTATCGACTGCAGTTACCGAAGCTGAGTGGGAGGAGACGAATGTGGGGCGGAGTCAGTTCTATACCTCAATCTTCTCCATTTGTTTGATTCGAGAATGACTGTTGAATCGATGTGTACTATTGGAAATTTTTACTTGGTAAGCTGGCATATGTCTGTAAAGATACGCTATCCAACAATTTCCCCCGTTCTGTATTGATCTGGACATTGCTGGAGAATATGCTGAGGCTTGACTGTTACTTCCCACCTAAGTCGGACCTCAAGCCAGAGTCCAACAACAACCCCCCAGCAATAACGCCGTCTACAATCTTCACTTTCGACCCTTGCACTTCGCCGAGTTCCGAGATGCAGGCCTGCCTCACAACCCAATCCAACCCTGACATGGCAATGCAGCCCAAACAAATCACTCTAACATCCCCATGTTTTACTAGCGATCTGAATCCTTCATGATCTCTGCCACCTGCTTCCTGATCTGCTATTTCTCTGGTTTGTGTTCAGAGAAGGACTGGAAGCGAAGGAAGTGTTCGACGGTGGCCACCCGCACTACCGTTACCAACTCTCTCGAGCCTCAACTCGGCTGCTCAGGCGTACGTCTATGATCAGGCTCGAGTAAGTGTTTGCAGCACCTACCTTAAGTCTCCTAGCGCCCCAATACCTATTTCTGATCCCTGGGGTCTTCCTCGCGTATTCTGCGTTTGTTATGTCTGATGCTGAGATCCGCGCTCGTAGCTGAGTCCTGCTGGCCGTGACTCGGCGCCAACTGGCAACGCTTTTCCAGCACTTGTTCGGGTAACGGCTTTACCCCTACTGCAACATTCAATGTTCACATTCCTTCGTATCCGGCTAGACATGTGCCTCCGAAAATGGCCGTCGAACCCCTATGGGGAGCGATTGTGCTCCTCTGTAGGTGGGTACGTGCTTCGGTGAAGCTATCCAGCATGGCTTTGCCTAATAAATCCGGAGGAAATCCGAAAATTATGGCCGCGGGTCAGAATAGCCTTCTGAGCTGACTCAGTGTATTCCTAGAACCGTATTAGCTTTTTCTCGAAAGCAAGCCATAAATCGGACCGCGGTGGCTCCTCTCCCGTAGAAGCTATAGGAGTTACAGAGCATATGCGTCTGTGCTAGCAGACTCACCGCCGATACTCGCCAACCCATTCTTTTCAACCCAATTTGCGATCATGAATGAATTTCATTCAGCTCGAGAAAGACACAATCCGACAGAACCCATCGTGAACCGTATTCGAACATCTGGAACGAAAGGACCCTCTCACGCTGACCTGTCCCCGCTGAACATTTACCCACTCCGCACCACCAAATCAGGATGTGGAGTCTCCTTAACCAGCGATGTTGCTCTCGAGAACGAGAAGAACCCTTGCCTGAGACTCAATGAGCCCTTCTTCCGTGCTTCCACATCATCCTCATTCTCCTCCGCCGCGAACCACCCAAAAGTCCGCTTTGTCAGCTTCCAGACCTCCATACCCAGAACAAAGATGATCACGGCGCTAACCGAGAGAGCCCATTCCCAGGAGATGCCTACGTATTTCATTAGCCCGTGACTGAACTGTACATGCGCCCAGACTTACCCTTGTGCTTGAACACTGCTGTGTTCAGACCCGGAATGTAGATGCATGGGAACACTACCAGTGCACCAACAGCCACGGCCCAAAACAGGAACCGATTCTCATAGATATCCTTAAAGAACGGGAATCTGCTCTCGGACAGCGGATCGAGCCTGAACATGCTTCTCCTGATGCTCTTGATCTCCCACGCAGCGATCAGGATCAACCATGTCAGCTCCGCGAAGACGGCTGCGCGTGCTCGAAAGACGACGTCGCAGCTCTCCGCGTAGGAGTGGTTGTTATATGCTCGGTTGCAGTCATGGCCGAGGCGGCCGTTACCCGGACCATACACGATGATGATGAAGGTTACCAGCGTAAGGACACCCATGAGGATGCCATAAACAATCATGTCCACGATGATCTGCCATGTGAAGACACCTTTTTTGTTGTCATGTGGCTTGCGATTCATAATGTTGTACGCCGCTTTCACCTTACCCAACCCGAAAGCCGGGAATCCAGACGTGACCATATTGATCCACAGAATCTGGAGCGGCGATAGCGGGAAGACAGAGAAGCCTGAACGATCCTGGAAGCCGAGTCCGCAGATAAGCAGCACAACTTCGCCGACGTTGGAGGTAAGAAGATGCAGGACGAATTTCTGGATATTGTCGAACATGCGTCGTCCTTCTTCGATGGCGTTGATAATGCTCGCAAAGTTGTCGTCTGTAAGCACGATGTCGGATGCGCCCTTGGCAACATCGGAGCCTGCAAGACCCATCGCTATACCCACATCTGCAGCTTGGAGGGATGGTCCGTCGTTTACTCCGTCGCCGGTCATTGCAGCGTAACGATGTCGTCGATGGAGTGCGGAGATCATCTTTACTTTCGTCTTGGGCGCGCACCGCGCGATGACGAGGGGGAGCTCCGGCAATGCATCGATCTCCTGGTCGGTCATGCCATCGAACTCCGCTGCGGTCTTGACAATTGAATCGGCCACATCTTTGGGCAGGGTGCCTGGATCTTTCGGGATTATACCGACTTCTCTGGCAATCGCAGCTGCCGTCTGAGCGTGGTCGCCAGTCAGCATATGAACCCGAATCCCGGCCCTTGTACACTCTATACACATCATCAGTACATGCTGGAGAGTATGTAGCGGGAACATAGCATACTTTTCACGGCATCCTTAGTCTCAAGACGAGGCGGATCATATAAGCCAGCTAGACCCAGTAGAGTCAGATCCTTCTCAACCTCCGACCTGGAGACGTTTGACTTCTCGCTGATATCTCCTTGCCAGTCTCTGCGCGCAACCGCGAGGACTCGCAATCCTTGATCCGCGAATACGCTCGCTTGTTCTTCGATGAATCTTTTGACAGAATCAGTCATCCGTTGTCTATGATTCCCTATGCCAACCTCAACGCAGAGATCGATTATCCTCTCAAAAGCGCCCTTTGTGAAAATGGCAACAGTATCATCTTTGGGTGAGCTGTAGGCGACCGACATCCGCTTGACAGAGCTGTCGAATGGATACTCGGCGAGCTGTTCCCAGCCTTGCTTCTCGAGTGACTTCTTGCCGTGATCGAAGCGGTACGCGAATACCTGTAGTGCAATCTCGGTAGGGTCACCCCTCGTTTGCCATTTGCCCGTCTCTTCGTTGCGATTCACAGAGGCGAGGTTGCACAAAGCGGTCGAGTGAAGGAATGCCTCGAGCTCGGATGTCATATCTGCCTTCTCGTCTTTCTCATCATCGGCCGAATCGTCAAAGTCAGCCTGACGTTGAACGGTTTGGGTCTTTTCATCCGGCGTGTCAAATTTGATTGCAGCAGAGCTTCGCAGCCGGTCGAGCTGCTCTACTCGTGCCGATTTTTCGGCATCCGCTTCGGCCTTGGACTTTGCGGTGCCCAGGCTTACGGTACCGCGAGTAGGGTCGGAAGCGTCATCAGAGTTGTATACGGTATAGATGCCTGCGCCCGGCACCCAGGCTTTACGGGTAACCATCCGTCCTTGAGTAAGCGTGCCAGTTTTATCGGAGCAAATATCTGGCGACGTGTTAGAAGAATCTTGCACATATTGAGTCTACGACTTACTAGTTATCCCCCCAAGAGCTTCCAGAGCACTCAGGTTTCGAGTCAGGACCTTTCTCTTCCGCATCTGCGTCATACCTGTCACGAAAGTGATCGTGAGCACGGCGATAAGGGACTCCGGAATCATTGCAATGCCTGAGGACGTCAGCATCAGACGAAGGAGCGACTTCCCGGGGGCGCTTCGGGAAGGGTTACTTACCAGTTGAGATAGCATAGATCGCAACCTCGTTGGTTACGTTGAACTTGTTCACGCCAAAAACGATAATTGCTAACAGTATAGCAAAGCCAAAGAGCAGGTATGCCAGTTTGGAAAGCTTGATTTGAAGAGGTGTGCCTTCTGTCAACCCAAGGAACTTGCCAACGCTATCCCATATGCGGAGGACCAAACCTTTGGCAGGCTGCAATCGGCCGTCTTTGCGGGACATAGAGCGATTGGCTAATCTCTCTTTAGCATGCATGGATTCTGCGATCTTCCCAATTTCGGTCTGCATGCCGGTGAATACAGCGATACCGTGACCACGGCCTTTAGTGACGGTGGATGAGGAGTACGCCATGTTAAGCCGGTCACCGATACCGAGGTGCAGTTCATCATAGGAGGAGAAATCGGTCCGGGTATCTTTGGCTACGGGTACCGCTTCGCCAGTAAGGATCTTCTCGTCGCATTCGAGATTCATCACTTCGAAGAGGCGGAGATCGGCAGGGATTGTATCGCTGTCAGAATCGTTAGTGCGAGAAATAACTCCTGAGCGTTGAGCTGCTTACCCAGTCTTGACGTAGACAATGTCACCGGGGACCAACTCAGCTGAAGGTATTGTATCGAGGTTGCCATCTCGCAGCACAGTGGCCGACGGTGACGATAACGCCCGGAGAGAGTCCATCTTCTTCTCTGCCTGGAACTCTTGGTAGAATCCGATGAGGACATTTAGTATGATGACTGCCGTAATAACGCCGCCCTCAATGTAGTCCATGACTCCATACCTATAGCACGTCAACCCAAAACTTCAATATGTGAAAAGTAGGATGCGTAAGCCTACGAAACTGCCATTGCCAGTATCAAAACCTGGAGACTGTCATTAGTGCTCTGTGTATGCCCGCATAGATCTAGGGTGAAAGCATACCAATATCATAGCATTGCTGACCTGCTTCAACAGTACAGTATACCATTGGACGCCTCCTTGTCCCGCTAGTTTGTTCTCGCCGCATCTGCTTCGGATATCCTTGACATTTGCCGGACTCAAGCCAGTATCTGGGTCAGTCTGTAGATGATTCTTGACCTGCTCAACAGAAAGTCGGAAGGGGTGCTTCGGATAGTTCAAGTTCGTACTCGTACCATCTTTGGAAGGCATGATAACAATTGGAAAGAATTACTTAGATATAAGGCTGTTCTCAATGTGAAAGAAGATAGTGATGAACAATGAACAATAGATGAGCAGTAATGATGTTCGCTGCTATGAATCAGGTGAGAAGCTCTTTGAGAGAATATTCCAATGTGACTGCTCCGACAATAGGGACCATGCCCCTCATATAGGGTGCACATGTTGCATGGTTTCCCCACCTCAACGAACTTTGTTGAATGGATATGCATGATAAAGAGTCCAGAGCAATTTTGCCTGTGAATGGTGCGTGGGGCCGAATAATTGATTCGAGGAGAAGCAGAAGAATGTTTTTGTCACACGATCGTTGTACTCTCGAGTATAGTCTGGATAGCTTGGCTCAGCCTTGGTACCGACCGTTGGTAGTCCCGTGATTTGACGTAGCAAGGGGCCAAGACTCTTGGCGATGACAAAGTCCTCGACTGGTGGCTAGGCAAAGGGTCGTCCGGGAAGAACGTCATAGGTACTTGTACCTCATATTTTGCCTGGATGAAAGTGTTTTCTGACTGGATTATGAGAACCTATTATTGGACCTTATGGTGGGTTTTATAATTCTGACGTACTCGACGAGTACGGTTGTTGTCGGGTTTCTCCCCTACTCTGTCAAATCAAGCCTCAGCGCTACTGCAGGCCGGGAGATGTTCGACGACCTCAACGTTCTCATGTGCATTGTGTTGAATTCCATATTAGGCATTGGACTGCCCTTATCCGGTAGCAAAGTCAAACGTCCGGGACAGAGTCGCTGATACCCGACGGATAGTGTCTCTGAACGGAAGAGATCCACGTTGCTCGCTCTTAGTGAGGGTTGCAGCGTAGTATGGGGTATGCAGTCATTTTGGCAAGCAGTTTTAGAGAGTTGCATTGTACTCAGCGGCAAGGAATCCGAACATGGACAATGACTTGAACTCCTCGATGCGAGATGCCGGCATAGAAACGTATTTTCCAGAAGGTGCTCTGGCCATCTCGAAGAATCATCCGGCTGCTCCTTGTCGACTCAACCTTAAGTTAATCCAGGAAGGCTTCGGCGACCCATGCACAGCGGCCGTTATTTGTGTCGCATACGTCCTCCCAATGGAGATAAATCCATTGGCTTGCCAGTACTAACACCGACAATAAGATTTGCTCGGTAGGCTAGGGCTCCCCAAAGGACGTAGAAAAGGTAAGAGCTCTATCGGGATGGCTGAGCACTCTTTTCGTAGTACGAAGCAGTAAACTTGGTCTGAATAGACCAAATTCAAGGCTAGCAGAAACGGGTGTGACGGCCGACTGTGGAGGCTTTCGAGAACAAACTGGAGGTAGCGAAGATGGCTATTGTCTGACTGGCTGAGGGTCAAATGGCCAAAGGCGAGCTTAATGGTCGGCTGGCACTAGTTGTTGAATGACAAGTTAATGTACTTGTGATCCATGATGGGATCTTGGCGGTGCTCTTGCGCAGTATGGTGGAAACAGGACTCTCAGGTTGCGTATTTGAGCGTGAGCAAGGCAGGGGAAGGGCAGGGCTAGGGCAGGGGCGGGCAGGGCCTGTTGCATTAGATGTCTAGATGATGGGGAACAGAAGACCCAGCACAGTGCTGTCTCTGCAGGTTCCGCACTGGCCATGAATGAGGGCTCTTGCAATTGCTGATTGCTGGATGCTGGATGCTTGCAACAACAGCAGCAGCAGCAAACTCAGGGCCTTTCTGACCCTTGAAGTTATGATGCTGACAGTATGAACAGCTGTTCATCAGAGTAAACTTTGCAGCAGGAGAAGCTTTAGAACTCAAATCCATTTGGATATTGTTGTTGTAAATAAGGGCAAGAGTTGAGAGTTGACAGGGTGGTGCAGAAGGTTGGTACCAAGATTGGCAGCACACCTCGTCCTCTGTACCCGATCTTGGAGATCATCTCGACCGTAGATGAGAGCGACTGCGCGGCGCTCTGCTGCGTCCTCGAATATGGGGATGAGTTGAGCTGAACGTTGAGGGTGGGCGCTACTACCCCTAGTGGATGTCCAGTTAAATTGAGATGCGGGTGCGCGAACCGACCGTGCCAAGACATCCTAATACGGTAGAGCATCGCCGCGTGTAAATATTCCATATCAGAACAATCTCGTCATATCAACATGTCCAAGACCATCCACATCAATTCGGCATCACACTTCCAAGAGCTCATCCAGTTATCGACCATAGTAGTGACAGACTGTGAGTTGCACCGGACCCCACCTTGCCCCACCATCCCTTCCCAACGTGCTTCGATGCGCACAGAACCGTCACCGTGGCTATCACGAGATGGCAAAGCTGAGGATCTCACAATACAGTCTACGCCGACTGGTGCGGGCCATGCAAACAGATCGCCCCCGTCTACGAACAACTCTCCGCGCGGCTCTCGCGCCCTAACAAGATCGCCTTCGCGAAGGTCGACGTGGACAGGCAGCAAGAGGTCGCTAAGAAATATGGCATTACGGCGTGAGTATTCTTCTCCTCTCCTCATCCTTTCTGTGTCTGTCTCTCGTCACTGAACCAGAACATTAACGACCCTCGCCACAGGATGCCCACTTTCATGATCTTTAAGAACACTCAGATCGTCTCGACGATCCGCGGTGCCGACCCTCGAAAGCTGTCCGAAGCCGTGCAGAAACTAGCCGCCGAAGCGGAGTCCAACGGCTCGGCGACATCAGGCGGGTTCGGGAGCGCTGGCGCGACGTGGTTGGGTATGGCTCTGCCGAAGGGCTACGTGGACGTAACGGATCAAGTGGATGTCAAGGGGTTGGATCTACTTAACTCGGATAGCGAGCTTGGCGACGCGAGGACGTTGTTTGATGCGAGCAAGCCTTCTGGGAGCGGAGGAGCTTCGGCTGAGGAGGGGAAGGGGAAGGGCAAGGGTAAGACTGGGGACAGTGGGGGGAGTAAATCTGATTGGGTCGAGAGCGACACGGATGAGCAGCTTATGCTCTACGTGCCGTTCCAGTCAACGCTGAAGGTCCATACGATACAGATCACGTCCTTACCACCGAGACCATCGGAGGAAAGTGGAGACGACGAGGTGCCGATGCGGCCGAAGACGATCCAGGTCTACTCTAATCGCGCACATGTGCTTGGTTTCGAAGAGGCAGAGGACATCCCGGCAACTCAGAGAGTCACGCTTGGTCCACGGGATTGGGACGAGAAGACGGGCACGGCGAAGATCGAGCTGCGGTTCGTGAAGTTCCAGAACGTTACGTCGCTGGTCATATTCGTTGTTGACGGTGACGGAACTGGAGAAAAAGTACGGGTGGATCGGCTTAGGATCATTGGCGAGACGGGTGAGAAGAGGGAACTTGGGAAGCTGGAAAAGATAGGTGATGAGCAAGGGGAGTGAAGCATTGCGAATGCAGCGACGACGAGAAGCTGCACAGCTGATGCTACAAGACTCGTAACGATAGAGCAGCACAAACAGGCGTTCATCTATTCCATAGATAGAAAGCTCATGTTATGACTTCCACTTAATAAGCGATCCCAAAGTAGAAAGCAAACAGTACCCTTCGATAACGGACAATCAGACCAACACACCCCAAACCCCAGAGCCTACTGAAAGCCCTTCTACAATTATTACCGACCCAGAAAACAATCTGTCCAGACCCCCCTTTCCAGCCCAATCCCCGTCACCGACCTTGCGGCCAGCCTTCCCTCATCCCCCACACAAAGGCGAGGACAAGAGATGGAGAAAAAGAGCAGAGGAAAGGCACGTCCAGCGTGCAATTTCATCCATCTGTGGCGCGACTGACACTTGGGAGACACATCACTGACCGGATGTCCAGGCAACACGGGTATGTTTGTAAAGTCGCGCCGCCGCACGAAGAAGAAAAGAAGGGAAAAGAGAAAAGAGAATTTCAGGAGCTGGCTGATATAGCGTTGCGTAAGCGAGAGGGAGTGGGGCTCTGCGGGAGATTCCGGTGGGCTGGAAGAAGGATTTTGCGGCGCTAATCTAGTGCGAGGGAAGAGATGTGGTGGGAAAAAGTTGAGGAGCGGTTTGGGATTCTGGAAAAAGAATGGGCTGGTGATGAATGAGTTTACAATATAATAGGAAGAGAATGAATGCTCGCCTCCGTGTGAGGGGAGCTTGATTTCGACATGACACTTTCTGAAGCCCTTTTCATGGTGTTGTTTGTTGTGAGTTACTGGGTAGGAAGCCTGTTAAGGAGTGCAAACGTTTGAACGAATAAATCTAGAGCAGTGGGTTGAGGGTCTGATGTACGTCTCTTGTATTGTGATGCAGTAATGCTAGGAGAGAGCTTCGTTGTGCGTGTCTGTTGTTGTGCTTTGTCTTCGTTCTTTACCGTCCCAAGTGGCCCTTTCAATCGGGTCTCAAAAGCTGGTAGTGGACGGCGAACCTCCAAGACGCCCGCTCATGGTTGTCTTATTGGTTTGGGATGACTATATACAAGGACAAGACTCTTTACGTTCTTCGGTTCGCTACTACAGCATGTCATTATGTCTACGGCCTTTCTCCTTTCAGCCCTTGTGGTCTGCGTTCACGGTTCACAGCACGTCATGGATGACTTCCCGCGTGGTCTCGTTTTCGACCTAGTTTTCGAGCTTCTCCTCCTCGCTATGGTACGAAATGGCTGCTTTCCGCCATACCATTGGGCTCAACGAGTGCACAATGTGACCCGTGTAGGCATTCTATCTAATTATGTTACATCGGGACATAGATGCTTAGTCCATGCCCTTGAACGCCAAAACATCCTGATGCCCATTTTGATCCTTGCCCCTGTTCCGTTTCCTCCTCTTCTTCCTCCTTCGATCCTTCTGCTGATCTTGGCTACCATCACTATCAGCTTCGTCGTTTTCATCTCTGTCGCTATCACTGCCGACACTGCGCTTTGCAGTAACACCATCCCCTTCGTCTTCATCCTCGTCTTCATACTTCTCGTGCCATACTTTGATAATCTGACCGCCACCGCTGATCATTCTCCCCCCTACATCGAAACCCAAGCTCACCACACTCTCCACCTCATCATGCCGCACTTCTCCAACGACCTTATTCGACCCTAACTTCACGAACTTCACCCTCCCATCTCCCAACCCAACCGCCACCATCTTTCCTCCCGGCCCAACACCATCAGGCAGAACCGTGATCGTATCAAGACTCTCTCCTCCCGCAGTACCACGATCGACAATGATCCTTTCATCCTGATCGTCCCACACTCCTGTTTCCCACAAAGTCAAGACGCCCCCCGCCCCGCCCACCAGCATCTTCTCCCCTTTGCTGCGCCCAGGTTTGGCAGAAAGTCCTCCCACGAAAACGGAGCTGAGTAATTCCTCCTCCTGATCCTCGCTACGCACCAGTACCCCTCTCCGTAAGTCTGTGACCGCCAGCGTACTACCGCCCGTCGTAACCCACTGCTTACTGAAGCCACTTGTGCTCGTACCGCTTGGTGGCAGAGGGGTAAGTGAAGAGACATAGTCGTCATGCGGATGATGCGTCTGCTGCGGCTTCGAGCCAGAAAAAGCGTTCGCGCGAAGATCGTAGAGGTGCAGTGCAGACGAGTCGGTTGCGAGGAGCATAGTCTGGGGCGTGAGGGCATGAAGAAGGGACGGTGCGTCGATGTCTGAACCGGAACTGTAAGACATCGATCAGCATCAATGCATCGTACACTCGGTTGAAACGACTGTTTGAATACACATACCGATCACGCACAATAGCTACCTTGGAACTCACCTGCCCCGTTCGTGTCGACGCCGCCTTGACCAGCCCGTCCGTACCAGCCGAGAACAGGACCTCGCCATCATGGCTGAAGTCTACGCATCGGCAGCTCCCTTTATGCCTTCGAGTGCGCCATGTCGTCTCGATCTGGCCGAACCCGTTTTCCGACGCCGACGTGCCGTCCTCGCTGCTGTCGCTGGCTACGGCCGGTAAGCGGAAGGTGTGGACATGGCCGGAGGAGAGGCCCACGGAGAGGATGGGCTCGGTAGGATGAAGGGCTTGAGTAAAGAGGTCGGATGTAAGAGGGAAGGTGCAGATTGTGTCGAACATAACATTGAGATCCAGCTGATTGGTCTAGGGCCTGTGTCATCTATACATAGGGTTTTGAGGGAGGGCGGCAGATTCCGCTCTCGTGAAAGAGTCCTTCAACGCGAAAGGTGCTATTAAGGCGCGCTTGAGGATCTCGGAATCAATTCAGCCTTGGGATTATGAAGTACTAGAGTTATTCGACGTTATTCCTCTGCACTCAAAACTAAATAACTCCGCTTATCGTTCACTCAGATAGTTATTATATGCCAACGCCAACCCACTCCCAAATCAGCAAAAGACACCAAACCCAGTCTCAACTCATAGCCAAATCAAAATCAAGCCTTGGTCGAGGTCCGGACAGGGGCACGCCGCTGCCGTTTCGACTGCCTCTGCGGCTGACCATCACCTGCTGCTGTCTTTGCTCGCTTTCTTTTCGGAGAGCGCAAATGCGGAGGATTCAGGAGCTCGTCCTCCTCATCGCCGTCATCGTCGTCATCGTCGTCTTGGGACCGTGTGCGCTTTTTGCGGCCTGGGGTCCCCTTGTCTGTTCCCGTTTTCTCGTTTCCACCTTTACCGGTGACTGGCGTGCCACCGCCCTGTTTGCCGTTGTCATTCTTGCCGTTGCCAGCTTTTCCCTTACCATTAGTCCCCTTATTGCTATCGTCTTTTGGCTGGGGTTCATTGCCGGTTCCTCCATGCTTCTTGAACCTGGCTCTGATGACCTGGGCCTCTTTTGGTGTAAGTCTCTTGAACGCCTTTGGCTCGATGTTGTGTATCTTTGCGTGTTTGCGCATCGACTATGGCAGGAGAAGTATCAGTACTTGACAATCCCGCTTGAAGTGGATTCCTTACCTCAAGATCTTTGGAGCTATATCGTACGGCACAAGTCGGGCAGTACATCCAGTGTCCGTACCGTGATGTTCCTTTGTTACCCCTGCCAGTGCCCTTGCCGCCTGTTGGCTTATTCGGGTCGTTACCTTTCCCAGGCGCTTGACCACCTTTCTCCCCACCTTTCTCCCCACCTTTCTCCCCACCTTCCTTACCACCCTCCTCACCACCTCCCTCACCACCTTCCTTACCACCCTCCTCACCACCTCCCTCACCACCCTCCTGACCACCCTCCTGACCACCCTCCTGACCACCTTCCTCACCACCCTCCTCACCACCGTCCTGGCCACCGTCCTGGCCACCTCTTTGGCCACCTTCCTGATCACCTTCCTGGCCACCTTCGCCGCCATTGTCGCCGCCACCATCACCGCCATCTCCGCCACCACCGCCATCACCGCCATCATCGCCACCTGGAGCCGAACCAGGCTTGCGCTTTGGATGGGTTTTTGCGTGGTCAATGCGCCCCTACAGAAGTTAGTGTTGTCTTCGGTGTAAGCTTAGCCGATAGTTACCTGATCGCTCAAGTGTGACATGTCAAACCCGCAATTGGGATAATCACAGATGACTTCAGGGAGTTGGGCTGGAGGACTGGAATGATGCTTCTTCACATGTTTCATGACGGCCTGCTTCTAGTCAGCAATGGAACGGGAAGAAGTTGTTGGAGATACTTTACCTGTAAACTCGGGAAAGCGGAAACATCGCTGACATCGATTCCGCAGTCTGGACAGACCTCTCGTTCAGCAACGCCACCTCCGGTGAAATGAGCGTCGCGGAGGTGGCTCGTTCGTTCCTGATAGGAGTCAGTCAGTATCGTATGCACTCTATCGGGAACAAATCCTATGCTTCATACTTCAATCGTCCAAGTGGTCCAATTCCTTTCGCAGAATGGACACCGCTGCACTTGATCTTCTTTATGTTTGACATAGTGAGCCTTAATCTGCACAGAGTTAGCATCACCCCGAGCGTAGAGTTGTTACTGAACCATACGTCTGAGACGCCGGGCCGGAATTTGATATCACAGATGCGGCAAGACGCTTCCCGCTGCAGGAGCTCGTTCTCGGCACGCTGCTGGTTGATCTGCAGCCGATCAATCTCGGAGAGAGTGAGGACGCGGCCGTATGTAGATGGCAAGTCGAGCCCGCCCCGAATCTCTGGTTCAAGGCTTGGTCCATATTTTGGAACCTTGATTTCGCCCGAATCTTTACCGTAGATTGACTCGGGCCCTAGTCGAGCAGCGAGCTTCGCATCATGTTCTCTGTACCTCTCTTCGCTCTCCTTTAGCCACCGAGCATCATTCTCTGGTTGGAGATGTCAGCGAGATTTGAACGATTAGAGACACGAGGTAGAACACACCCTCTTGGTCCTTCTGGATTTGGGCACGTTCTTCGGGTGTCCTCAGCGGTAGCTTCTCGGCGTCTATACGCACCTCATCGAAAGTACGTCCGTCAGGCACCTGTCACATCGTCAGCACAAGCGCAAAGCTTTCCGTGCGGTCATATTTACCAGACTAGTAGGATAAATGTCGATTTCAGGATCATCAATCTTGTAGTAGACATATGTGCGGAATTGGTCTTCGCTCATAAAGTTGTTCCAGTATAGGTTTTCCCCCTCCAAGGTATGCTTATGCACCCTAATTCTGATCCCGCTGGTGTTCCTCTCTGGCTGCATGCGTGTTAAGATTGATGCGACTCTGGCAAAATTCGTACCAGTCGCATCGGATTTGTGGTCCCAGAGTTCAGAAGTTCGACTTGCACCTGTGCCGTGGTTGATGCGGATTGGACCCGGCTACACGAGGACCATTAGGTTAGGTTCTTATCATACCAAGGTAGGGTACTAGCTTACCAGCTCTTTGTAGATGTAGACCAATCCATTTTGCTGGAGCCCGTGTTGGAACGCTTCCACAAACCTTTGGGCAGCCTGCGGATCCCTAGTAATGTCCGCTTTGACCTCAATGTACTGGTTGTTGATCCAGGCTGTTTCCGTCGGGAACACTCGAAGAGTCCAATCATGGCCCAACGGCCGATACAGTTCCTGAACTTGATCTAGGAATCTCTGCGCCGAGAATGGTGCTGTCAGCTCGGCAGCACCCCCTCTAGCTGGTCGAATCAAGGTGACCGTATTCACGTTAACTCCGTGTCTAGGCAGCAGTACTTTTGAGGGTGAGTATGGAGGTACGGATGGCCCGGTGGGATTCGGAGGAGGCTGGGTTGGACGAATTACGGTTGGACGCCGAGGAGGCTGTGTTGGACCAGCCACGGGGGCTACGGGTGGACGCTGAGGAGGCTGACCAGTTTGTCCGGAAGTTCCGGTCGGAGGATCACTGGGCGCAGGTTTCACCACAGGACCTGAGCTAGGACGTTTTGGAGTAGAAACCTTCATGAGTCAGTATCAGCACTGCGGAAGGGTACGTAAACACTCACATCGAATGGCGGATAAGCGGCTTCATAGATCTGAACCTCAAGAGGGCTCGCATTAGCTTTGTTTGCCTCTGTCGCGCCACGAAGTATGGCTTGTAACCGTGCTTTGACCGCTGCATCTGCACCGTTACGAAAGTCAACATCGTGAGAACCCTCATCCGGTATCACCAACGTGACTCTCATGCCGTTGCGGCTTGCGTCGGGGAATAGGAACGATATGGCTTCGGTCATCACGGTGCTCGGGTATTTGAGGTCGACGTGTCCTGCAGGTTCGTCGATCCATTCAACGGCGACGTACGCATAGCCAATGCTCTCATGGTTTAGTCGGATGCTGCTGCCTGTGTATTTACTTCTTTTGAAAGGTGAATTTGGATCACCACTGTGGCGGATTCGGAAGTCACAGGTTGGTGTTGCCAGCAGTGGCATGATCCTCGCCTCAAACGTCGTTCGGCCCCCTACCATATCAATCTTGACTGGCTCCACTTGAGCAGCGTCGGCTTTCAGAATGTCAACCCAGAAAACTAGTCTTGCACCTTTGTCGACAGAGTTCGGTAGCAGTCTCCTAGCTACTGCGAGGAATGACTCATAAGACCTTTCGTGAACGTATAGTCCACCAGCATCACCTTGAAGTAATGTTGCGGATGCCGAGGTCTGAGACTGCTTAGATGCAGCAAACGCATTCTTCAAGCCCACACAAGGCTCTGCTTGCGGCAATGGGTCGTCATTTAGTAGTCCCACCACATCCAGATTGTCTATAGTTCCGGTCCGATAAGGCGGCTCCCGGTGTATGTACTCTTCGGGTATTGGCTTGCGTACTATATCGCTGTGAGCCAAAACTAGAAATTAGCCTAACCGGGACGACGAGAGACTCACAGCGAATCATAGGCTGCCCATAACTCTGCCGGTCGTAGAAATCTAGAAACTCAAGAGGTTCATCCTTGTGGTATACAAGCCTGCCTCCAGCGAACCAAGAATTCTCATATGGATTCTCCCCCACCTTCCAGTTGCTTGGATCTTCACCCCTACACAGAGGCTCGTTACCTTGCAGAGGGCTGACGGGACGACCGAACTGCTGTTGGGTAAGCTTGAAGGCAACCGTTGGAACGGCAGTCTTCAATATTGCATTGTGTCTTTGAGTTCCAGCGTCATTTCCGTGAACAGGACGAAGCACTGGGGAAGTTCGCGGCGCGGTAAGCTCAGCATACTTGTCGCCATCATCCCGTCTGTATTGAGCTAAGAAGGCTTTCAAACTTTTGGCTTCTCGAAGGCGGGCCTCCCATTCATCCTCGGCCGCTTCCCATTCAGGATCTCCCGGTTGCGGTCCGCACTGTCGCGACCCCTCTGCGGTTCCATTGTTGCTTGAATTCCAGACCAAGCCAGCGATAGATCCTTGAATAGTCCACCCAGGCTGTGATGAAGCATTGTTCGCTGTCCGATTCGACAGTGCGGGACGAACGCTGCGTTTCGGATTTATCTCTCGATGATACTTCCCTCCTGGCAGCCACGCATTGTCGACCATTCTATTCGCAGGTTTTGACTTGACACCTCCAGAGGAAGCCCCATTCAGTAGTCCCTCTTGCTCCTCCTCAGCCAGAACGGCTGGAAGACGCTCTTCGAAAACAGCGCCCCAGTCGATCGGTCTTCGGGCTCGGAGCGGATCCGGATCAGTTTCCCTTTGCCAGAAATGATAGGTTGGCAACTCATCCTGGTGCACGGAAATATAGTATAGGTTTGACTTGTCTTTTAGTTCGTCATCCATGTCTTCGCTCTCGTCAGATAAGTGATCGGTCACAAAATCGTTGTCGTAGTCAAGGTAGATTTCGGCAGTTCGGGGGTTGACCATGTCTTCCCCAAAACTGTCGGCTCGAATGATATCGCCTTGTCTGAGAAACTTGGTCAGATGGCCCCTGCGAGCATCTTGGATCATCTTTGCCGTTGGACGTAGCTGATAACTTCTCCGTGGGAGCCTGCGCCGGCCCATTTCGGTCATATAGTAAAGTTGGCGAGGTTTCTGGACGGCATCCCGAGCGACTTTGGATCGTGGTTTGAGACCGATCTTCCGTACACGCCGGTTACCTCCCACGCTTGGAGCAGGGGTGGAAGTTGGTGACTGCGAAGACCATGGATTCAACGCATTTATGAGTCTCTTTAGTCTCGATGCACTGGCGGTCGAATTCTGTGAATCATGGCTTTTGCGCCTCCCCAATGGTTTATAGAGAGGAAACCCTTCTTGCTCGTTCCCGGGATTCATTGCGAGTAACATTTCGTCGCCGCCTCTTCTGCCAGCGCCGTGGAAGAAACGTAGATCTCGGCAAGCTAGTACCGCGTGTGAGAGGAGTACGTTAGCTAAAGAAAGAGAGATCGAATGGTGTTGAGTCAGTTCTTTATTCCTTGGAAGTATCCGGACCGCTCCTTACTCTTCGAAGGAGAGCCGAATGCGGCGATCCATCAGTCGCTCATTGTACGCTAGGGCACGATAATAGAGACAAAGGAACGACTTTCGAATGTTTCCGGTGGTGTTTCCCTATTACGCCTCGAGGAGACCACCGAGCTGCTTCCATCAAGAAAATTATTGTGCGATATCTGAAAACAGCTGAGCGCAGGCCGGGGAATGGAAATTACGTTTCCGGCTCGGTGGTGGCAGTAAGGAATGTAGACATTGAACGGACCATCTTGGCGATGACCCAAGTGCCGTAAGACGACAGTCAATAGTATGACATGGTCAGATGATGGGACTCTTATGATAAACCAGAACGTTAAGTGACTGTGTGAAACAGGCACAACCGTTACACAAAAGAAACTCTGGACATAGAAGGCTCAGACGAGGACGACGAGTCAATTGGTCAAGCACCAACTAACCAGAGGTCAGAGATATATGCTGTTAAAGAAGGGCACACGATATAGAGAATCAAGACTCCTACTTGGTCCTCTAACACGAAACAGATGTAAGTAGCTGGCTGGGAAGTGATGAAAGCCCATGCGGAGTGTGTTCATAAGTTTCAGCCACTCGACTTGTCTCCACGCAAACTACACAACAAACTCCCCTTAGAAAACCATCGTACATGTAGTAAGCAGCTTCTTGATATCACATGGATCTTTAACTGGTGTGCCGCCGATGGTCATACCTGAGGTAGCACGAAGGTATAACAAGATCGTGAGGCGCTTGACTGTAGGAGGGTACCTTACGTCAGCAGCTTCCGACCCTCTCAAACCCTATCTTATCACCCACGTCTGCGTAACTGCAGCATTGCCGATTGCGGCTGCCCACCCACCATCCACTCACCATGGTCCTCGACTCCCTCTTCCCTACCCCCATCCTCCGCCGCTACGATCACCAATTCCCCCTCCTAGCCGCCGGTCTCGTTTCCCTAGCCTGCGTCCTTGTACTCCGATATTCCTCCTCCGCCTCCGCACATAAATCTCAGTCCATCATCCGCTCGCCGCGAGCCACGATCCTCCCAACCCTCTCAGAAGACGAGATCGCAAATCTACCCTATCCACCTGATGCCCTGCCTGGCGCGCGGGATGTCACATCCCCGTACAGCACGGTGCGGGTGTATGAGTGGGGTCCAGAGGACGGGGAGAAGGTTCTGTTGGTGCATGGGATCAGCACGCCTTGTGTTGCGTTAGGTCTATAGCCATTGCCGTATCTATGTTGGGTTATCTGATCTGATGGTTGGCGAAGTGGAAAGGGAGGCGTACTGACGGGTTATCTGGTTAGGAGGGGTTGGGAAGGGCTTGGTGGATAAGGGCCATCGCGTGATGCTTGTAGGTCCGTTCACTGCACTGCATCACGGTTGGCCAGCGCAGCATGCTCGAATGCCCCATCTCTTCCTTATCTGCATATCTGTGCCTGTCTCTACGAAGAATTGGTCATAAAAGACCGAACCCTAACCAACAGTCCAGACCTATTCGGCAGGGGCTATTCCGACACCCCCACCGACCTCCCCCACGACGCGCGCCTCTACGCCAGCGAGCTCCTCATCGCCCTGACCTCCTCCCCGCTCTCCTGGACGGGCAGCTCATCGGGCAAATTCGCCTTGATCGGCTACTCTCTAGGCGGTGGGATAGCCGCAGCCTTCACGAGCTCCTTCCCGCACCTCGTCTCGTCCCTCATCCTCCTCGCCCCTTCCGGTCTGCTGCGACCGAGCCACATCAGCACGACGAGCAAGCTGCTGTACTCCACTGGCCTCGTACCGGAGAGCCTACTCGAGTATCTCGTCAGGAGAAGGCTCGAAAGCAGACCGTCGAGCACGGCCCGCGCGACGCCGGCGGCGGTCGAGGAGGAGTTACCGAAGCAGGAGTCCACAGGGCACCTGGCAGAGGCTAGCCCCCACCTCGCCGTCGCAGCAGCCGTCGTTCGTCCCCCCTTCCGCACCACTACCTACCCCACCGCCTCGCCATGAACACTCACACTAATACCAAACCCGCACAGCAATGGCAACTGAAGTTCCACTCCGGCTTCATCAAAGCCTTCATGTCCAGCATTCGCTACGGGCCCATCACGGAGCAACATCATGACTGGGCGCGGATCGGCCACAGACTGGCGGCGCAGAACGCGACGACGAACGAGGACGTTGAAGATGCGGGCCTGCGGAACGGGAAGGTGCTGATTGTCTGTGGAGAACAGGATGCGATCATCGTCAGGGACGAGCTGATGGAGGATGCGAAGGGGGTTCTGATGAGAAATGTGGAGTTCAGGATCGTGGATGCGGGACACGAGTTCCCGATTACGAGGGCGGGGGAGGTGGTGGGGATTATTAGAGACTTTTGGAGGGGTTCTGGCTAAGGTTGTGAATATAGAACAGCAGTTCGAGATAGATTTGCACATGTAGAGAGAACGCAGTTGCTACCGACGGTCAGCGCGACACGTACTTCTACCTTGCTATAGAGCTTCTGGTGCAGGTTGATCGGAACTACACTTAGCCCTGGAGAATGATCGAGCTTTTAGGCAATCTTACACTTCGTGATCTCTGTGACCAAAGACTCTAGTACAAACATTGATGACAGATCCCATTCCACCGAATACCATCTGACCGACTTATTCTAAACTGAGATGGACGTTGAACTAAAGTACACGACGCCCCCAGCCCTTCGCCTCCTCGCCTTTCCTTTCCACTCCTTCGTGAATGTGGATTTTTACAGCTGGGAGCATCGATGAATGGTAGTACAGCCCTGGAGTTCGACCGACTAGGCCAAACGGACCACTCGACCGTCAGCCACATCGATCCTGTTTCTCCTGGGTATCAAATCGGCCGACGAAAAACGGATTTACCCCGCATCATTGATAGCGTATCGGCTGCGGCTGTGCCTAGTCGGGGTTTCAACATCAGTCAGCCTTCAAGGCGCACGGAAAGGGGGCGGAAGGGGGCACACTAACCGGTCCATTGGCGGGAACGGGCGCCTCGCCTTGCTGTTGATAGTACTTGGTGTAGGGATTCTCGCCTCGGCGGATGGCAGCTTCGTCGACCTCGACACCCGGGTGACCGTTTTCCATCATCAGTCGTCGGTTGGTGGAGGCTTCTTTGCCGTCTTCGGCGACTTTGGCTTTCATGACCGACTGGACTGAGAAGGGCCTGTTGGGGCGAGTGGGGACATGTGTTAGTATAAGATCTCCTAGTGAGAAAGCAAGGGTTGCGTGGTGTTATGACAAGTTAGACGTTATGGTGTGCCACGGAAAGGAAGGATACTGTAGAAAAGTCCATCGCTTCCAGAACGGACCGTGCCCTATTGATTTCTGGAAGTGAATTGAGGAAGACATAGTGGCAAAGGCCCGAAAATAGAATTGCGGTACAGTGGCTGAGACATTGACTAGTCGGGCATATAAGACAGCGGGAGGACGGCATTACCAAGGAAGTACTACGAAAAGGAAATAGGTGGGGTTTGCAAGGTTGAGTAGTCCGAAGAACTACTTACCCATTGACTTCGCGGTCTAGAGCCATGTACTCCTTAGCAGCGTCCTTTGTCCCCCTCTCCAACAGATAAACCATGTAGTAATGCGTCAAATCCTTGATGACCAACGGCGGGAGGTGACTCTTCCGTCGAACATCGTCAACGACCTGCTTGATGCGTTGGTACTGGACATGCTCCGTCTCAGCACTGGTAGGCTGCTCGAGCTCAAAAGTGAGATAGTTGATCCAGAAGGGCCGACTGTCTAAATACCAGTGTTGATTCTTCTGGAAAACTTGCCGAGCCTCCTCGACCGATCCCTTGATCTTCCAGAGCAGACGAGCCCATTCGGCGACGAGAGCAGCCTTTGCGTAGATATCGCAGTGTGGCGAATCGATCTGCGCTTTGTATACCTCAATCGCTGCATCAAGGCCACCGTGACGACGTGATAGATTTGCTAAGGAGATTACAGTCTCGATGTGACCGGGAAGAATCACGAGGATTGCTTGGTGGATGTCTTTGGCCACTTCAACCCGACCAGACATCTCCTCAAAATAAGCGTATTGAAGACGGACAGCTGGTCGGGAAATAGGCGCGTATAGCATGCTTGCCCGCTGGTAGATATTCCTAACTTCTTCTTCCTTGCCCTGCTGGGCTAGCATCCATCGAGCATACCGTAACCAGAACTCGTCGTAGTAAGCGCAGGTCACCAAGCATCGTTCGTACAGGAACTGCGTTCTAGAGTAGTCGCCCTCAACTTCTTCAAAGTCAAGGTATTTCCGCCAGTTGACCAGTTGCCCTTCATCCAGTTCGGTCACGTGGAAGTAGGGACGCTTCACTTCAGACTCATAAGTCCATCTCTTTGTGGTCTCGGTTTGGGTTCTGGAGAAGATCTCAAGATGGAAATTGTCTATCCTGGTCCTCATCTCGCGTTCGATCTCAAGCTCTCCTCTCTCGGTCTTTACTTGCTGCGAGCCCGCTTGTACCGTGGCTGGGCCTTCGTTCTCAATCTCTGAGCGGAATTGAGCCAGCATATCAGCCGGGAGTAGTTCTGTCAGTGGTCTGCTTTGGGCAAGTTGACGGTAGCGCTCAAAGTACCGGGCATATTGATGCATAGGTATGTGGACGACGCGGTCGAGTATGGCAAATATCTTATCGTAGGCTTCAAGGCGCTCTTCAAACTCCAAGTACTTGTCCCAGAACGGATGTGCCAGAAAGTCCAGGCCGACGCTACTCGCACCTCTCTCGAAAAGCCTGCACATCAAAAGCGATTAGTGATGATATTACCCCGGGGGAAGGGAGGACAAGAGAAGAGGAAGGCAGAGAGGACAGCAAACATAGCATGTGCGAGTGATTTCAGACTATCATCGATCTCCGCAAGAGTCCACCAAGTGGTCTTCTCGAACGCATAATATAATCTCTCGGAAGTGGTCAGGTGTGTAGCGAACGAAAAGAAAGCACCTGGGTGTCAAGTGTGAGAAGTAGTCTAGTAGCTGGCAGCGACTGTCTCACCCGTCCACGAGCCAAGCTCGAAGATCCACTTTGCCTTTATGAGTTCCAGAGTCGTGCTGCAGACATTACGGTTATGGGAAGGAAAGCACTTTTTCCTATACTTACTCTCGGATCACATCAGAGTCGTGACTTGTCTCAACTTTGAAGGCGCAATAATTCGTCCAGAGATCGACGGAATTGGTGATGCTGGCGACTCCTCTCTCGTAGATCATCTCTGCCGCCTCCGTCCCCGCGATGGAGAACTCCAGGTCTGCATATTTCTTCCAGTATCCGAATAGGAGTGGGAACTTGGCGAGGAATCGATCATAGATCTCTCGGGTTGCTGCAATCGATTGTGGACTGGAATTACGGTTCAGGCCACCCTCTAGCGATTCAGCTGCGCGAACCAGCTTTTCCCAGTTGTCGAAGTTATCCGGGTCATCTAGCTATACAGAACGTAAGTGGTTCATTTCTGAGCAAGAGTAGAGATGTGACGAGGACATACCACTTCTGCATTGAGCTTCTTGAGCTCCGCGTTCTCCTCATCCGTCCCGCCAAAACTGAAATCGGCCATTGTGCTCGGACTACTCTACCAGACCACGTACACGACTAGATAACGTTGTCGTAGGACTCACTGCAGTTGTTCTCTATGAATGCGGAGAATGGTAACTGTTGCGATATAAGTTAGACGAGCTATGGTACAGTACCGTGGTGTTCGGTGCCGGGTCTAGAAAGTTTATGAGGCTGCAAATGTAGGCGGCAGAGCGACTGTGAAGCGAGGTCACATCAAAGTAGGTATGCCAGACCCAGTCCACATATGAACAGCCCTAATATACGGGCAAACGCATATTCAGCACTTTACAGTATATAATCAAAGGTAGCTTTGTTGAATAAATAACCAGATTGGTTACGATTTTCAATAATACACGTCTACATTCATTGCCAACCACCTTTCCCAGCAAATCCGCTACTATCCTCAATCTTCTTCTGCCCACCGCCCTTCTGCGACTTCTGCTGCGCAGCCTCATGCTTACGCAGCTCCTCTGGGACTCTCGAGATGGATGATTTCATCAACATCTGCTTTAGATCATACCTAATGAAGTTGTTAGCTATATGTCAATACGGTTGGGAGCGGGGGGAACGTACATGACATCGGCATCTTCATTGCCAAGGAAGGTAACCGCAACACCGCTCTTTCCTGCACGACCGGTACGACCAATACGATGGGTGTAGCTCTCGATGTTCGTCGCCATGTTGAAATTCACCACCAAGCTGACGTCCGGTACGTCGATACCTCTACCTGCAAGGTCCGTAGCGACCAACACGTCGGTGCTGCCGTTCCGGACCGAAGCTAAGGCAGCTTCTCTTTGCTCTTGAGTTTTGCTTCCGTGTAGAGTAGCCGCTGAAAAGCCCATGTGTTTGATATCTCGTGCAACGGCATCGCAGTTGCGCTTGATATTGACAAAGACGATAATAGGAGGCTGGAACTCTCGGGATGCCAGTAATTCAGCAAGACGTTTCTTTCTCTTATCTTCCCCAGCAATGAATTCGACGCGCTGCTCAACCGTCTCGACCGCTTCACCAACGTTGCCTATGGTCACGATTGCAGGTCTGCGTAAATATTTCCTGGCGATTCGTTCGACGGCTGCAGGCATGGTGGCCGTGTACATCATCGTCTGTCTGTAACGGTCTTTGCCACCAAGGTGCTGGCTCATCACAACCGCGTCTTCGGCCTCTTCGGAATCTGGTTTCATATTCGCAACCGGAAGCGCGTCGAGAATCTTGTTCACAGGCTCTTCGAATCCAAGATCGATCATCCGATCCGCTTCATCCATGATAACGTAGCAACACTGCCCTAGGACAAGTACTCTACGCTCAATACAGTCAACCAGACGACCCGGAGTAGCGATGATAATCTCGGCTCCATCTCGTAGGTTGTAGGCTTGTTCTTCGAGCGAATGACCACCAACGATACTGACACATGTGAATCCTAAAGGGGTGGCGAATTTCCTCGCTTCAATTTCGATTTGCTGAGCCAGTTCACGGGTTGGTGCTAGAATGATCGCATACGGTCCGTCGTTCTTCGTCATCTCGTTGAGTACGGGAAGCTCGGAAATATAAACAAGTAGCGGAAGTAGAAATGCTGCCGTTTTCCCAGAGCCAGTAACAGCAACACCAATGAGATCACGCGATTGCAGCGCGATTGGGATGGCAGCACGCTGAACAGCGGAGGGTTCAGTGTACCCTACCTGGTCTACCACGTCCAAAAGGCGTTTGGGTAGGCCCGATTCCGCCCAAGACCTCATAGGATTCGGTATAGCTCCACCCTTGGTGCTGATATTGAAATCTTCTTTGAATATTCTCCAGTCCCTTTCCCGCATGTGCTCGAGTTTCTTTTCACTCCAGTGCTTGTCGAGCGAATTCCGGCCGCCCTCTTCCTTCCTCCTTCGCTCCATTTCCATCATCTCCCTTGCCCTGGCGTTGCCGGCCTCAGGATCTCGTTCCTGTAAAGCCTTGGCGTATTTTTGCGCAATCCCGTCAGTTAGGTCTTCGGCAAAGCCGCCGAGCCGGCCTCGACCGTAGAAGTTGGCTTCCGCACGCGCCTGGTAGAGAGGATTATAGTCGGGGCTCGTGTCTTCCTCGGTATTCCACTCGAAGTTAAATTTCCTCTCCGTTGTCCGGCGCCTCTTCTTCTTAGCAGAGAAGGTTGACTGGTTTTGATCTGCGCCCATATACCGTTGTCGAATGAGCGCAGCTTGAGCTTCCTCGGAAATTGGTCGCTTGTCGTGCTTACTGACAGAAGAACCATTCACTAAAGGCTTCGGAGGTGGAGGAGGGGCCATATCGTATCCTTTGTTAGGCAGTGCTGATCGCATCGCCGCAGGTCCGGTCGGTACCTCACCTTGCCTTAGAGCCCGAGGACCTGTCGGTATTGCTGGTTTTCGATCCCCGTTCACGCCATTCGCCGCATGGGAAGGCTGAGCATGACGCATCTCTCCATTCACAGAGGCTTGAGGACGTGATGGATAAGCGTGACCATTCTGACTCGGCGGAGCCAAGGCCTTTTCAGTCTGGGCCTTTTGCTTTGCTTCTTCGACCTCTTTTGCCCGCTTTTCAAGGGCCAGCTTCTCCCGCTGAGCTTTTGACAAGAACTTAGGCTAGACACAAACGTAACAGTCAGTAGCTGGAGTATATCTAGATAATAACACAAGGGTGAACATGAGATCGTCGAGCAATTTATGGTTTCAAGAGAAGCTTACTTTTGCTGCTGCCGCATCAGCTTCCCTCTTCTTTCGCAGTATCTCCTCCACACTGAGCGGCTTTCGTTGTTCCGAATGATTGCCCCATCCCGCTTTCCTCTTTTTACTCTCGACCGGAGGCGGAGGTGGGATATCGTTGGCCTGTGATGGTGGAGGAGGAGGCGGCAGATCTTCTGGGGGAGGTGGCGGCGCTAGAGAATCAGGGGGAGGTGGAGGGGGTGATGAAGGTCGCTCCAAAAAATCAGGACCTGGTGGTGGAGGCGGAGGTGGTGCCAGAGCAATATCACCATTCATCAGTGTTCCGTTCATCTTGGGGTAGGGGATGGTCCTGTTGAAGATCATACACAAGCTAGGTTCTGCTTGATGCGATCCCGTTTATGGAATTATACGGTTACCGCTTCAAGCCATTACCGTACAATGCAGTTACGCTCAATCGATAACCGGCAAACTATGTCACCCCCCAAAGAGTGAATTTACCATTTATTCATAATTACCATCGTCTCCCCCATTATCGTCTCCCCCTACCTAGAGACCTAAATCTAAGGGCATCCCACCTAACTCATGCGTATACCAACACCTAAATCGACGCCTAAATCGACGCCCAAACTCATGCCTAAACCGACGCCTAAAGCTATGCCTAAACTCATGCCTAGATCCACGCCTAAATCATGCCTAAATCCATGCCTAAATTCATGCCTAAACAGACATCTAAATAACAAACCTAAACACATGCCTCAATTCATATCTATAAATTTATACAGGCGTTGGTTCAGGTGTCTATGAGTAGGAGGAGATGATGTGGGGGAGATGAAAGTAATGCTATTTAAATGGGGGAGATGAGGACGTAAAATGCACTCTGAGGGGGAGACGACAGTAATTTGCCGATCGATAACTGACTAGACGACCAGTGCAGCACTCCACTTCATATACAAGACTGGGAGGGAGACAGATTACTGCAGTCCTCTCGTCACTGCCCGTCTCCAGGCTGATACTGAGTCCACCAAGTAGCAACGCCTCACCCAAGTCGCCGCTACAAACTCCCATACGACAGCCTGCATCCTCTCCGCCATGCCGATCCGACAGGCGGTCACATGAAACCGCCGATACAATGCCACAGCAAAAGACCCTCACAATCGACCACCGCATCATTTCGGAAACTTCTTCCACCCCCTTCCGTGGCCCCGCTACACAAACACCAACCCCAATCAGCACCACCCACAAACCACCGCTCACACATAGCGCACTCACCTCCTTCCAGGTCTGAATCATCTTCGGCATCTCCAGCATCGCCTGCCGTCTCCTCTCCAGCCGCCCCTTCAACGTCCGCTCCCAAGCCTTCCCCTTCACTTTCTGCCCCACGCCGGTGCCCTTGACCCGCAGCCCGTTCTCTTCTCTCCGCCGTAATCTCTCCTCCGTCCCTTTCACTGTGAACGGCAAGAGTCCTTCGACGCCGTGTTGTCGCGCTAGCTTCACGAGATCTGCTTGTCGTCGGAGTGAGAAGATTGGGTCGTGCCAGTTGCCTGTTGCTGGGTGGCGTTGTGATTGGAAGGGGTTTGACGCATCGCCGACCGTCGAGTCTGTCCCAAGGGCATCATTCGATGTAGAGGTAGTGTTGTTGGAGGTTGGGGTTGGTGCGGTGGAGGCAGTTGCGGACGGGGATGTGACCGGCGTCGAGCCGTGCGAGGTGGATTTTAAGGCTGGCGGGGGATATCGCGCGAAGAACCTTATCAGTCGTGAGGGCAGAGCTTGGGCAAGCTTGACGTATTGGAGGGAAGCGGCCATTTTTGCCAGACAGGAATTGATCTTTCACCCCAGTTTAGCTCGAAAGGTGGATGTCCTCTACGCAGAAGCTCGGGATTGGCGACGGCTGCTGAGTCAGCGTACAGCTCTGAAGCCCTCCCTCGCAACCACCATCAAGACCAAGGGGTGCCTCCAACAAAGGGGAAATTCTAACATGCATCGTCGAGTGTGACTTGTACACCGCGTGATACGTGATTATCTAGTTGTTTTTTATTCAACATGGCAACGGGACGGATTGATCTATTTCATTTCCTCTTCATACCTCAAGCCAACCTCATCAGACTATCAGTCAACACCAAGAGTTCACGTAGTGCCTGCTCCGGAACGCTTCTACTGAGAAGGCACAAGCTTGACGCCACCCTACCTGGAAAGGGAAACATGCTCTTCTATGCTGAGCTTTTCATCATTACCTCTTGTCCCTCTGATGCCAGGCGCTTGAATTAGTCTGGAGATGGACAGTATGTTTAGCAACTGTTGTAGACAGAAAGGGCAAGGTTGACCAGTTGAGCGTTCTGCAGGTGAGGGATGTGAATCTTGCTGGCTGTGTGAGTGAATGCGCATGAGGCGAAGAACTGTTATTAGATGGAGGTGAACACATTGTCAATCATTCATCTAGTGATGTTTTGTTTTCATCTACCGACACACTCATTCACTGCAGAGAAAGAGAATCAAGTTCTTTTTGATCGGCAAGGACCCGTCTGTAAACCTTAGGTCTTCTGCTGTGAATAGCGATCGACTCCATCTTCCACTCTTTCTTCCATTGATTTTATTCACTCGTCCCATCACCGTTCCATATCACCCCGTCGGCATCGTCCTTTCACTCAAGCGCCGCACCAGCACTCTTCATCAGATATCAACCCGAACCTCGATTTCGCCAGAAAAGGTCAAAACTGCACCTGGGCCTGAGCCAATGATAGGCTCGAAGATAGTATAAGAACATATCTTCAATTCACCCACCCGCTCAATTGACACCACCTCCACACTCCCCCAATCAACACCAGCAATGAAGCTCAGACTCAGAACTCCCAACAAGCACTCTTACAAATCCCCTCCGGAGCCCCACCCCGACCCCAAGTTCCCTCCTCGCCGCCGCCGCCGCCGCTACCGAAACCACCAAAAACCTTTCGTCTGCGCCATTTGCCGCTCGCGCTACACGCGGCGACAGACCGTCTACGACCACTTTCCGATGTGCGTGCAGAAAAACGGCAATCCGAGAGGCCTCAGGTGGGATGAGGACGTGAGCTGTTGGGTGGGTAGACGGCAGTCGAGATGTGAGGAGGAGCTGAGGTCGAGGTCGGAGAGTGTGGGAAGTGAAGGCATTGGGCCTTCGGAGCGGAATCAGGTGCTGCGGGAATATGATGGGGAGACGGAAGGAGGAGATGATACGGAGATGGAGGCTGAGGGGGTGGAGATGCCGTCGAGTCCACCAAGGAGACTGATTCCTGCGTCGGTGTTCCAGAGAATTGCGGAGTGGGAGCCGGAGAGCTGTTCAGAATGGGAGTCGAATGTGGTGGAGGCGGGTAAGAAGTTCAGAGACGGAGGAGAAGAGAAAAGGTTGCATGCGTTCGCAGTGATGAGGATTGCCAGTCTGGTGATTCTAGCCAGTAAAGAGTACGCGAGTCGGGGTATTCAGGAGGTGAAGGCCGTTTTCGAGCTGTGGGCGGATCTGGTGAGTCTCGCCGTTTCCTTAACCACTTACTGTTCGCCAAAATGATAGCAGTTGATGATTGGACGGATAGGATCCAGAAGTAGCGAGGCCAGCCGTCGAGTTTGATGAAGAGTTGTCGCAGGATGCTTCGGCGCGGCGCATAACAATAGGCATGTTTGCGAATCGTATCTTCTCGTCCTGTTTGACGGAAGCGGATGGACGGCATGATGGACTGCTCGCTTTAACTTCGGGCTTGAGGGATCTGGCGGCGGAGTTGGGGGCTGCGGATACGGTGGCCAAGATCCATGATCTTGTCAGCCTGGCTTTGGGGGATGAAGGGCCGCTGATGCTGTAATCCCTTGCTTCCTCTTCGCCGGCGGCAAATTTGTATCGTAATCGTTAATATGGAATGGAGGTTCGTGGGTCGTTCGCCACTGTTCGTGTTCACTTGTCACCTTTCTTTCCTATAGGCAGTGTGTCTTGGGTAGAAAAGGAGAATGGGCTTCGAGGTATATCGGGGGATCTCGGGCTCAGCGCCTTCGCGAAAAGCTCTTCTTCCGAATCCTGACTCCTTTTCCTCGCTTTCGGGTCGACGTTTTGTCTTGGGTAGTCTTGCTCCTGTGCTCCTCCACCTCGTGACAGGGATTTCCATCCGTCCGGAGCTTGTGTTTTCTTCGTTGCGATAGAATCCATAGACAGTGCGCCAAGACCTTGTTGCTGGGCTCGAATGTATGAAGGAGGTATCTGGGCCGCAGTCATTGCCGGTCGATTTGCAGGATTTACATTCCCGGATGACTGATGAAAAGTAGCAAAAGACGATACAGCAACATCCTGTGTCTCTGGTGACAGCGGATGTGCTTCACCATCATTTGCCGGCCCGTCACTGCTGGTCTTCAGCTCTTGGTCACTCGTTCCCAACCTCAGGCCTTTCAGCTTCTCGCTCAACCTCCCACCACCCGGCGACCTCGGCGTCACTGGACTGATGGGTGGCCCTGACATCGAAGTGTCCAGGCTCGGTATGCTGATACCCATCGATTTAGCCGCTATGCCGAAATTCTCCTCGATCCACTCCTTCTCCTGCAGCGCCATATCGAGTCCCACACTCTCCACATTCGCCCTACTCTCCGTCTCGATCTCCTTGCGCAGCACCTGTAGCCGTTTCTTCGCCCAGATGGTATGAAGCACGCCCTTTTTGCCCGCCGTCCGGGCAGTGGCGCCGAGCGACGGCGGGAAGATGGCAGGGAGCGGGTTGATCTGCATGAATAGCGGCTGCGTGGACAGGGAGGCATCCGCAAGGGTCGGCGCGGCGGTGTGGGACAGGGTGATGGACGGTGGGATCGTCGTGCCGGGCGGGAGCAGAAAGTAGACTCGACGAGTATGGTCGTCCGTCCGCTCGTCGGCGGGTAAGACGGTGCTCTTGCCCTGCCAGGAGACCCGCCACTCGCCAGGAGAGCGCCGCGTGGCGTCGTCTTCTTCCCATTCGACCATCAGGATCTTGGTCCCGTCGTTGCTTCTGCCAGGCTCAAACTCGAAGCGTGCGAGCGCCGCTGGCGACTTGCCTCTGGTCGGCGAATTGTTGAGTATGCTTCCGTCTCGGGAGGCTTCAGTAGGGGTGAAGGCATTGATGTTATTCGCCATCGCGTCTGCCTTTGCTTTTCTTTCAAGCGCGTAACCTAGGTAAATGGGCTGGCTTTGCGCCTGAACGGTCACTGAAGTCACGATTCAATGCTATGCATATAGTCATACAAGATTAGAACACCCGGGCAGATGACCGTTCACTAACTAATCACTTACCTAAGCCTGAAGGTCCCTACAGATTCGATTCTAGCGGGCAAAACTAAAAATAAACTGATGTGAAACAGGGCAACCGGACGTTTCACCCAATCAGCGCCAACGTCCCAATAAATCTACCATAGGATGCCCCACTGACGGTGTGCAACTCAGGATAGAGTGCTCAGATGATGTCTGACACGGCATCGGGAATGCCAACATGACAGACATATCATGCAGCTTGCCAGATGTCGAAAGCCGTTCGACCATCCAGGGTTCCATTATACGCCTACCAGCACCAGGTCCATAGTGGTACGGGTACGCCCCGAATCCTGCCCACTCAACAACAGAAGCCCCACAACCGTCGCAAACCCAGCGTCAATTAACACCGGTCCTCCCGCCCATCAATCTACATTGTGGACCGCGATGGCGACAACGACACACCTCCGGCCATCAGCAAGAAAGAACCCACCCAGCCCAAGCACTCGGGTCCCACCTAAGAACTCCACCACGACCGAATCTGTCGTTTTAAGAATGGGAATAATCGAATAGACCTCCACTAAACATCGCACCTGACTTGCCGCGCTACCTACCCTCCTTCCCTCCCTTCTCACCCAACTCATCACCAGTCCCATCACCATATCTGCCACATCAGATTACCCATCGCTTTGCTTTACAAGAGGAGCAACGTCCTATTGGCTCTCTCCTGACCTCCCTCCCAATCCCTCAGCCCCACGCCTACCATATGTGTACTCCTAATTCCCCTTACCTACACATACAAGCACGAATACCCATAGGTACACAACCTCCATACCTTACCACGTACGGAGCTCCGTACGCATAAGGTAAACATCAAAGGGCGCTTAGAGAACAATCTATTCATAGTCCCCCGCGTCGATGATTGGTCACGAACAACTAGTGTCCCACTCGGCGCTAACGTAGAGGCTCCCGGCCCAAGACCCAATCCGTCACCGTCTCGGCGCTTAGGTGCCGTGGTGGTTGCTTTCGTGTCGTGCCAAGCTTCGACGCTTGCGGGTTGGAGAACCGGGGTCCTGGGTTCGGTTGGGCCGCTGCTTTTGTGTATGTGGAGCTTTCGTTCCCTACAACACAGAGTACCTTAGGTAGCCACCTAGAGGATTGCTTAAGGTAGGGTCTAGTCTGGGGATGGAGCCTAAAGGGCATCCTTCGAAAGGGTAGTTTGACTGGACCTGGGAAGATGGTTGGTTCTCGTTGATGTTTGGGAGGAGAGAGTTCTGGGGTTAGCGATAGCTACGGCACGCATGCTGGGGAATCGAGTGGGGTAGGTAGGGTAGAGTTTGTGCGTCGCAGGTGAAGGCCAACGGGTCTGCAAACAGGCCGTGTTGACAGAGTCTCCAAAAATGGGTCTTGTTGACGGTCAGCAGTTGTTGGTCGGTAAATGTGCAAACGACGACAGCTACTCCAGCTAATTCCTGCATGCGATATACTGGAGGACTATAAGTGGTCGCCGGAAAGAATTAAATGTATTGCTGGCAAACGTCCGCCAGTGTTGCTCCTAAAACGCCTGACTGATACTTGACATGAAAGCAAACCCATGATCGTGGTGTAAGACCTAGTCCTTCCCCGTATAACTCCTTCCACGCCGGCCATAGCTGATGTCGTGAAATCGTGTTTGCCTCCGCGGATATAGGTTGCCTCCACCTCTAGTCTGATTGCGAATGCACGCTTTAGCTTGCAGTGTAATCTTGTTTCGTCGTGCCCGGCACGTGCAGATCGTAGGGTAAGAAAGTCACAACAGATGTTTCGTAAGGATGGTGGTTGAATATAAGTAGTGGGGAATGAGCTCGAGATAGGCAGGGTGGTGATGAAGTCCGACTCCGATGTTGAGAAGATCAATCAGGTCGTCGCAGAGGTGCATCCGACTCTCCTCCGCTTACCCCTCGGCGCCGGCTCCAGTGGTGTGCGCGTGTATGTAACGGTGCGGGTGACGACTTGCTTGACGCTCACGGGTCGGTGACATCCGCTGCGAGGAGCGTCGAAGTATTGAGTCTTGCCGGCCGTGGCCCAGTGCGTGGGCGAGAAAGGGGAACGGATAGCGGCACTGAGAGGAGAGTCGGTGGCGGGAGAGTAAACGGGAGATTGTGGGATGCGCAGCCGTCGCAGACCGGTAGGGGTCCGCGCCGATTTGGGGTTGAGGAAGGGTGATGGCGGCACCGTGAAGGTGGGCGACTTGTGGTTCTCGCAGTTGCAGGAGCAACCGCTGCTCGCTGTCGAGGGTTGCGACGTGGGAGTCGACTTGCCAGAGTACCTTTCGGCACCGAAGCTCATGCCGGTGGCGGGACTCGACACGGCGGGTGACAGAGCTTTGAGGAACTCGGTGTATGCTGTCGGAGGAGTGATGGGCGTCTTGACATCATCCTCGAGCTTGATCACGTTGGTCCAGCCTGGCACAGGGCTTCGAGGGAGTTCGGAAGGAAGGGTAGCTGACACCGGAGTCTTGAGAGCAGGTAGCTCCGGCTTGACTTTGTTTGCAGCTTTGGAAGGCATGATGTTGGGCGGACGGACGGCGACCTTGAAGAATGAGTGACCGAAGTGTCAAATGAATGACTCGGAGAGATCAAGTGACGGTGACGCCTACAAGCACTAGGTAGGTAAGCCGTGGTAGGCACAACAGCAGGAGAGGAGGACGGTGGGATGGGAAAGTGTTTTAAGGAAGGGAATGGTATGAGCCCCGTAAAGGTAAAAGTTGGGCGCATACCTCTTTGGCTTGCGGTGAGGCCAGCTCAGAGCAAGATTTAGCAACAAAAGCCCAGAGCGAGCTATGTATACACCCGGTGGGCGCGTAGCTCACCCGCAGGTAAGTCCAGGTGCCGTGCTGCAGTAGTACGGTAAGGTAGGAAGCTTCGCTATAATCCTCAAACAAAATATTATTGTTGTCGTGTTGGTTTAGTTACGGCGGCGTGGGATTCGAGTCCCAGTTTAGTAACAGAGGCTAGTGCAGCCGAAGATGGAGGGGCGGTCTCCCGAAAGTTTTGGTTTGAACAAGCGAGACGGAAGGGATAATAATGATGAGGGGCAGGATTGAAGGCGATTGGTCGACAAATATATACGGTGGTAACTGGCGAATAAGATGCCTCGAAGGAGAGAGGTGTGACTTGCTGCTGGTCCTTGCAGCTGGGTTCGAGCGAGCGAGCCACTTTCGAGCCAACGATGCACAAGATCTGGCTGCTGATTCGACCCAAAGGAGGTCGCAGTTCGTGGTTGCCAAAGTTAGGCCCCGACACTGCTTGGGTCACTTTGTCAGTGTTGTTGGTTGGTTGGACCTTTAGTTCGTACTCGCTCTGGGTAAGGCGTCAACTACGGCTTCCCAAGAGGACATATCGTACCTGTATGGTCCTGTCAATCTGTAACGATAGGGGTGGTTTGGACTCCCCCTGTTGGGTGGTCGGTCCAAAGCACGAAGAAGGAATGTGGTCGAGGGACTCAAGCCGGAGCCAAGGTCTCTCGTGGGCAATAATCCGAGTGAAAGAAGGGAGCGCAGGCCTTGTTCAGTGTAACATGGAGAAGAGAAATAATTGTTAACGTTACCATTGCATTTATATATTATCTCGGCGGCGCTGTTGTCCAGCCGCTCAGGATGCAAAATCACCGCGCGGCTTCAGATCAACAATAGAGATCTATTACCGACGAAACAGTCAATTTGACTGAATAAGATACACGAAGGATCGCCGACGAGGAAGCTGTCGAAATGGAAGGCTCGTAGGTATTCTACTCTTCTCCGTTGCACAGAGCGCGCGTCATCTGAAGCCAGCGGCTCTACCGGCGTCCCGCACCGAAGGTGGAAGCGGGCGTCTACTCGCAGTTAACTGGCTCATCGACTCAGAAGACCAGATTCTGCACAAGCTGATACCGACAATATAGAACGCGCCTCATTGCTTTATTTGTTTTGATTTCAATTCAGTCGTGGCCAATGGGACTGCCCCTGCTGCCATGAGACATTGCGGGAATACTTTGACAGTACTATGGTACAGTTGATGCCGAAATTCATGCGAAGCTCGAACAGCATCGGACGTCCAGTACTTCGTACGCAAAGACATGGCGGTTCCACATATGTCTCGAGTACCTTCGATGTCCCCGACAGAGAAAACCTAGCAGTGCAAGGTCTCGAACGGGTAACACGAACGCCACGGTATGCTACTCAAAAACAGTTATTATGCCTAGACGACCCGAGTATCCCAACAAGCGCGCAATTGCACGTCGAAAGTCTCGTGGCCCTCTGCAAATGCTCGCACAGGATCGCCAACCCGGATCGTCGAGCTTCCCGCAGTTGTGGAGATAGAGTCATGGTGTGGCAGGTGGCGGGTATGCTGCCCGAAGAATACTTTGCCGTCAAATCGGCGCGTCTTTGCCAGCGTCACAAACGGCTCTTCGTTCCTCTCGGCGGTGTTCTGGTCGATGCATACCATCTGACAGCGCCGACAGGAACCCATGATCTGAAAGTACTCCTGGCCAATTCGTAGATACCGCCACCTGTCCTCAACGTATGGCTGCCTATTACCGGATATGGACGCTGATTTCGACGCAATAACAATATTTGCTCTAAATACTTCTGCCTGGACGGCCTTGCCGCCGGTGGCCAGGATCTGTTCGTTAAGGTGATCTAAACTAGACCTCGATACAGTCAGTATTGGACTCTCATTTGATAGAAAGATTGCCGTCTCAATGATAGACTCTATGTCTGACCGGCATGGGAAAGCTCCGGGGATCTTGATTTTGTGGTCAGTCGTCTGATGCATCTGTAGATGAACTTTAGAAAGTCGCTGGGGTCCTCCGTTGTCTTGCACATGTAACCTTGCCAGATGGCACTGCACACCAATGGCGCGACTAAAGAACTCGGAAACCTCAGAGCAAAAGTATATCTGAGTCTTGATGATATCTCCGCAAACCTGTGAATTTTGTGATTTGAAGGCATCCACGTGCTCGAAACTGCCTGGCATCGTTGCAAGATCGGCCGCAAGTGGAATATGAAGTTTGTCAATTTGTGCTTGTGATACAGAATCACGAAGATGTACTGTTAGCAGTCCCTGCTCAAGGTTAATCTCAGGGCGAAGTAAAGCCATCTGTGGATAGCGTTTCTGATTGAGTGCGGACCCAGTTCCTTGATGAACCAGGCACCATTCTCTATCCCACGCCAAGCCCTTTCTTCCAATAGCCCACGGAGTTCCTGGCGGGATCTTCCAACCACCGCAGCTCTTGATGGGATATATTGTCAGACTTTCGACGAACAATTCTTCATCTCGGGATTGGGAGAAAGCAGGCTTCATTGACATTGAATCGATTTCCACAAAGAACTCCTTTATAAAGGCAACGAAAGCATTGACATCGTGCATATTGCTCATGGCTCCAAGACTGACTCTGATCATACCACTGGGCCTTCCTTCTAGGATGTCATTCTCATTGCCACAGCGCTGACCTGCGGAGAAGTTGCGGATCATATCCTGCGGAGTGAGGCTCAAAGCCGAAGCTACCCCGCCTGGATTGCAGAGCCCTCCAGTCCTTAGGTGAATGTTCCTGATATTCGCGAGTTTTCCCACCTCAGCGAGACTCACCCATGTCCCATGGCTGGTGCGAAGATTGAAAGCAATAACGGGGCCTTGTCTTTCTTGGTTGTTGAAGTACGACGCTGGATCATTGTATATCTGGCACACGACACTCCCGTTCCCATGCCGAAATGACAACAGAGCTCTAAGCAGTTCTCGCGTAAGAGCCATCACATGCTGTGAGATTTTTGCCATAGACCCATAGAGCCTTTTGTGCACATCCAGCGCTCCATCAAGGGCGATTATATTATGGAATGGCAGCGTACCATCCTCCATTTGTTCATGGAGAGGGCCTTCTTTTCGTATGTGCCATGGTTCTTTCATGCAGGTCACCACTTCTACTGTCCCTCCTCCGAAGTACCTCCGCCGACGTAGGATTGGGGCGGCTTCCTTTCGAACGATCAATGCTCCAAGATCGGGGAAGCCGAAGATCTTGTAGAAGCTGAGCACCGTGAAGTCGGGCGACTTGTCTGGTTCACCCAAGTTCAAGGGCGACGTAGAGACCAGCGCCGCGGCATCAAGTAAAGAGTATATGTTACGGTGTTCGGCGAGCTTGGAGGACCGGATCTTGCCAGGCCAGCCAAGTGGCAATCGACGTCCGTTCATATTTGACTGGGCAGGGTATGCAAAAAGACGGAACCTCGTTTCTGTGCTGGCCTCTAGGGCAAGATCGACGCCAGATAGCCAGCGATCGACTTCAGCATCTGATTGAAAGCATCTCTGTCCCGCCGTCGCGTTCTCACGGACACCGACCAGGCTCGTATGCGAATCTTTATGATATCCGTACCAATATCCAGATTCATGATCTCTGAATGCCTCCATGACCAGCTTGATTCCGGCCGTAGCATTCGCGACGAAAATCACCTCAAACTCCTCCGGATCCGCGTTGAAGAAGAGCAGAACTCGCAGTCTTATATCCTCGATCTGCCTGGTTGACTGCTGTGAGTAAGATGCAGCCGAGTGTGGATTACCAAGAAGATTGGATGTCATATCCTTCGAGAATCGCTCGATGAGTGACTTCGCATAGAGCGTTGTGCCGGCATGTTCGAGGTAGACATGATCTACAAAGTATGAGTTAGTTAACCTAAGCTACGTGCATTTGCAGGCGGAGAGCGACGAGTCTTGTACCCCTGAGCATCGGATACTCTTCTTCCCTAAACGCATCGACGTTTGCGTTGTAGCCTGACATGGCACGACCGTCCTCTGCCATAGCTGTCAAACAGCTACTGGCCTCAGCAATGCTTCAAGGAGGCCTCAGAGACCAGTTCCCAAGCGGAAAAACTAGTAGCTTCATCTGAGGGCTTCAGAGCAGTGATTCTCTTAGTACAAGGTTAACTAAGTAGGGTTGTGGTGGTGTTTAGAGACCGCCGCGACGCTTTCCGACTTCGAACATAGAAGCCGCTACGTCATCAACCGATCTGTACCTGATCAGTGTGGGAAGGTGACAATAAGCTCTTGATTTCCGCGCAGAAGATATCTAAATTGATCTTAGGGCGTTAAAGATATTGTTCTAGGTGGACGAGGACGTTCATTCATTGCAGTGGCAGTGCTATGATAAGGCTACAAATCTCTAAGACATCAGGATATAAAGTAGTCCGAAGAATCTTAATTCCGCGGCTGGAGCATCAGCTGCCATGCCCTTTCGACCGTCCTCAGACGATGCTATAGATAAATTACATAAGGCCCATGCAGGGCGCCCATAGAGGCCTCTTTGGACCTGGGCAAGTCATAACGTCGTAAAGTGATAATGACCCACCCGTGGTATCCCTGAAAACGCCGATGACTGCGATATGTACAGAACGGATAGTTCGTGGCGGTCCGAGCCGCACTGTGCACATTCCTGATGTCAGGAAGCGATCGATTGCTCGGCTGAAATCTTCTAGTAATGGAAAGTCGTGATACCAGCCACCCTTCCGGAAGATGTGTAAAGAACGCCGCTTATGCCCTCATAATAGTGACGATGCCGCTCCGCGATGTAGATAAAGATAGAATCGATGTTGTGAAAGGTGAGAGTGACGGGTGAAGGCGCTGCATCGATGAAGTTCCGTCTACCCGGCTCCCCTAATAGGAACGCGCTCGAAGCCATCGCCATGCTGCGCTGCAACATGTGAGGTTGCGAAAAGCAGACAGACCAGGATGCATGGTGGCAGAATTATTATAGGTCAAATGACCTCCTATTATCGTTGAGAGCGTCTGAAGATCATCAAGATCCAGCGCGTCATATCAACAGGAAGTCCCAGCCTTTCTGCCGCATCACGTCCCGCCAGTGGACGTTCTGCCTTTTTTCGCTACCTTCTTCCACAGTCGCAGCGGCGTCCGCTTGGCGCCATACTTCCTGAAGCAGGCGGACCATGCGGCCGAAGCTTCCAAACTCAGCCTGCTCGCCAAGACGTTCCACACGTTCAGCAAACACCTGGCGGAACGAGGAAGTGGGTGTGCTGACAGAGCCGGCAATCAGCAAGGGCCACACGAGAGAACGGTCGAAGCCGTCTGGGCCCGCAGGGATGAAATCGAGAACTTCTGTGAGCCGGGAGATCAAAGCGATCATGCTGTCTTGGGTGCGCTCAAAGGTCGGCACAAGACTACAAAGATAGATGCGCGCGGCGAGGCGGAAGATAGCTGTCATGTTTCTTGAAAGTTGTCTTGGGCGGATGGCGCCGGTCGTGGAGTAGGCGTAATCGACAGTGCCTGGTGGAGGCTCGGTGTGATCGATCTGCTGTGCGAGAAGGGTGATGTGAGTGCAAAGTTGGGTGTCATCGACAGTGCCTTCGATCTTGAGTGCATCGAGGCATGCGATTTCAGAGATCAGGTACATCATTCGGTCTTCACAACCCATCAGCTCACAGAGACCAGATGTCGACGCGCTGAGATGCTTCTCCCGGTATGTGTCTGCAAAGTGCGGCGCTCGGCCAAGCATGGTCGCGCCAAGAATATCAATCCAGGATGCGAGGGTCATGTTGAATGGCGGATGCATCTGCGAGTTGTTCACTCGGACCATGGCATGCGGCAATTCCAGCTTTCGTACTAAACTCGAAGCGGCCTGGAAATGTTGATGCCACGCAATATCCGGCAGAATATCATCCGGCCGGCCAACGGAGCACTGGAAGAAAATCATGCCCAGGGTAGCCTCGAGGATCTGCTGATGATCGGTATCACGGTTGAGAGCTTCACAGAGCGCGGAGATGGTCGCATAGCGGTGCCGCATGATGTCGTTGTCGATCTGTTCGCCCTGGAGCCGCTCGGTGGCTTTTAGATGTATTGCGGAGATACTGAGACAACAATGCAAGTAGCATCTGTTCGACTCCAATGCCGGTAGGATGACCTCCGACCGCGCAGATCCATGCTGGTTGACCTCCAGGATGGGAAAGATTAGCCGCAGCACATTGTCGACGAAATGGTCCAGCAGCGGCCGATCGTAGTCGTCTACCTGGACAACAGCCTGTTGTGTTGTATGCGGTGCGCCATGGGAGAAGTCAAAGAAGTTGAAGTCCAACCCCTCCTCCCCGTTGAACGAGTCCACTCTGCTGCCATAGACATCGTCCTGAATCCAGTTATCTCCGGGAAATGAAGGCAGCGTCGCATGGGGCGGTGGCGGTTGGAAGGTGCTGAAAGTCGATATGGAAGAGTCTCTCCTTGTGGGAACATCATTAACGTACATCTGTCGCTCGGTCTTTATGTCAACCTCGTAAGGAGCGGCAGGATATGGATTGAACGGCGGAGGCTGAGTATAATGTGGCGTGAGCAGTTGCGGAGGATAGCCATCATAAGTTTCCGTGACTGGGACCTGATTGAAATCGTAATCCAGTGAGTATTGCGAATCTACCGACACAGCACGCGTGTGAGCCATAGCCTCTGAGTAGGTGTCCGACGTCGGTAGAGAGTGTGACAGGCCAGGTGGGGTGTTGATACCCATCGAAACCATCTGCGACGTCTTCTCGGAAAGCTTCGTGCGCTTGATGATGGTCTTGATGTGTTCCTTCTGCTGCTTGCGTTGTTCGTTGTTGCTCCACCACATCGGCCTCTTGTACTCGCACTTTAGCCCTAAGTGCTTGCAGGCCTTGCACGCCGGCTTGCCTTCGTCGCACTTCTTCCTTCGCAGCCGGCAAGTGAAACAACCTGAAGCGCCACGTTAGTCGGCGGTACTGCGCAGAGATAAGGACATGGGCATCCGCACCTGACCGCGATCGCCTGTGCATTTTCGAACTCGGTTTGGGAGGTGATGGTTTAGGGCCCACCATGGCGGTGGGCTTGCCGCTTGGTGCCGATGCCTGGGTTGGCATCGTCGACATTGTGCTGTTAGCTGTGCGTGGGGCCGGATAAGTAGGTAATGAGTGTAGCGAGCGCAATCAACACGAGGCAACGATCGGAGTAAGGAGGACAGGAAAGCAAGACCGGATTGCTATTATATTACAGTGAGGTAGATCACAAAGCCTAGACCAGCTGGCTTCGATGTCTGTTGATGAGGAAGGAGGGAGCAATAAACACGGTCTGCGAACTTGAGTCCTTTGAAGGTTTGATGATGGAGATGAGGGACCTTAGTTATAACATAAGTCAACAATAGAAAAGGCGGAAAGCGGAAAGCGGGCAAAAACGCCACGGTTCTAAATTTGTCTCTCAGCAAAGTGGGAGGGCCCCACCACGAGACCGAGTGCGGTAGGCATGGTACAAGATACAAGGTATATGTGGGTGTGGACAGGGCTAAGGTAGGGATCGTTGAGCGGGCAGTCCCTTTTCGATTGGACCCACTGAACGCTTGCATTCCAATTGGGCCCCATAAAAGAGCTTATTGGCTAGAAGCAAGTGACACTTGGAGGTGTCGTCCAACGATTCGTGCTGTGTGACCAGTCAGGGAGCTCTATTTTTGCGAGGCGCCTCATGCAGCCCAAGCTTTATTGGCGGACTTGAGGGGCCTAAGGTACTCGTAGTACCTTAGGTATGTGTACGAGTACACAGTAGTAGCGGGATCCTAAAAAAGAAAGCTCTTGCTGTCCCCCCATGAAGTCTCCTCCCCCTCATCCCGATTGTGATCGGCTTCTCTAACCCGACTCGTCAACACACTTATCGTCCTGGCAGCGGGTGAACGTCGTCGTACAGCTTGGTTGTACAGTACCTTAGGTAAGAAGGACATGTAGTCCGTGCCGGAGAAGACGATGCTAATTAGTACAATGCACGATCATGCTTTGCGTACTAATGTACGATATCCGACCACTTAAGGGCTAATCGCAAGTATAGACGCATCCGACATGGTCCTCTCGCAACCGATGCAAATTAATAGTGCGTAAGAGACACATTTATCGGAAGCACAGACGCTCAAGAAAGGAGATCCGTCGCAAACCTGATATCGGCCCCTCTGGTGTTTTCTTTAGGGGAGCTGTATTTGGACGAGTAACACGCTTGTGCCATGATATGCCCAGCATAGGGATTGCTCAATGGCTTATGAATTGCGCAACATCTCCAGCTGCTCTTATTCGGGAGTGTCGACTTCCCCTCCACTTATGGGCCAAAATCGCACCGGCTCTATAAATCTTTGACTTCAGGCCGGCAGATGTCTTGATTCACCCCATATCAACAGCCACAAACTGTGATGTGAGGGAAGCGTTGGGCTGCGATACTTTATTGTACCAGTCCGTATGGAGATAGTGTAGAGAAACTCAGCGAACATCCAGCCTCGAATGCTCCGGAGTGGTAACATCAGGCGACCCTCCAAAAGTATTCGGAGGGTGGTCGAGAGCAACGAATGGCTGGTGATGAGATGCAGTCGGATGCGCAAAGCTCAGTGATACCTCGGATGGTTGGCTACAGCTGTCCCATCTTTGCACGCTACCGAACAAGGTCGACGGTTAGTGCTGCATGGGGCGGATCGTGTGCACTGACAAAAATGAGACGGGCACCCCCACATGTGAGAAAGTCTGGAGAAATGACTACCCTGGTACGAGTAGCAGGGTCCCATGGATGGACTGTGACGAGTCTGCATCCTCCCGTTGATTACTGCCCTGTTGTGCTCTTAAGCCATATTTAGGACACTTCTGTAAGCGCCTTAATTATCCTTGATTTGTAGCTCCTCATCAGCAGTCATTTAAGGAATATCCGTCTCTTGAGCCGTTAATTGTATCAGTCTGGTTAGGGATGTCTAAGAATATCTCCTTAATTGTCCCAAGATAGACAAATAGTGACATTCTATCGTCCCGATGAAATTCTCGGAACTCTCAGGCCTGATTGGTCGTAAATGATAATAGACTTATTCTTTCGCGCAGCCAATCAAGAGTCGAGTTCCGTCAACTGAATCAGATCCACTCCAAAAGCTATTCACATGTTCTTGTTGGTCAAGTCTACCTCCACTACTTCCTTTTCCCCTCATGTCAATACCGAGTCCGAGGTTCTTTGACATCCAACCATGAGGTGCTTTGGCGGCACAAGCGGAGATGAAGTATCCCAGCTGACTTGGTCCCTTGGCCTGGTCTAGGCAGTCTCTGTTATCGAGTAACAGTCTGTTCGACATTTCCTCAGATTACCTGGATTCGGGACAAGTTCGGCGACACTGGACAGAGGTCGACTGATAGAGGTCGGCTGATACTGTTACTTTCCATTAAAATCTCCTCCCACGGTTCCGGGAATTTCTACAGTACCCAGTCGTGTAACCGTATCCACTATCAGCATTCGCTAAATCCTCTCGAAAAGCTGGCAACATGAACGCGATCTTCTGTGATTTGTCGATCAGCATAGGAAGGTCCGTGATCCAATGTCTGCGGTTGCGAGGTGTAACCATGGTCCATAGCCGACAGTGGCCGCCGTCTACCGTGTTCTTCAGAAAACTGGATACTGGCCTCTCAGTGGTTGCGAACATGGCCATCCGAGCTGGACCCGCATGAGGGTTTGATCATGTGAGTTCAGTGTGTCGCAAACGATTGGAGTTCATGGCCGAAGGATGGAAGGAAGAAAGCAAGGCGGGAAGCAGAGTGGTGTCCTCCCAGAGCTTCCCATCCACCTCGAATAGGTAGCTGTAAGCATCCAAACGAAGTCACCACAACTACCTACCTCACCATCCACTTCTACTGGGACTTGCGAAAGCACAGTTGCACAAAGCTACTTTACCGTACATAACAGAACTGCATTCTCCCGTACCAGCAGCAACAATGCGATCCATGTGCTTGACATGATGCCTATCTTCCAGCGGGGGCGTCACATAAGCGGCCCATTGCAGACCTCACATACCCAACAAATTGATACTATGGAGTATGGACCCTGACTCTTCTACTACCAGTTTGCAGCTTGATTGCGGTGTGCCTGCATCACCATCACATCCGCATATGCGCGAGGAATGACTGGAATGCTCCGTACTTCCATCCAATGTCGCTACAATGCAAGCACTTTACGTGCATGACAGCCACAAATCGAGGATTCTGCAGTTCGATAAGTACCGTTGCAGCTCTCAGACTCGAAATGTGAGCCATATCGTTCTTTTCGACTCGTACGATATCGTCCATTCGTATGCACCCGATTGCGATGGTTACATTGTACGCACTCACTCCCGTTGAGAGGAAATCATTGCGATTCGGTGATGAATGAAGGTTGTGGACCGCATTGTGACCACGTTGTGTTGGCCCTAACGGACCACACTTTTCCTGTCGACGTGGCCTTCCATTTCATCCCCACCAGTTCTGTAAGGGAAGGCTACCTTCATGAATAGTATCCAATATGAAAGAAGCTCGCATGCATCGTCGCAGATATCTAGCTGCTGTTCGATAAGATATGGAAACTGTGGCTTCACGTTGTTGCAGGTGGGGAATGAGGTGGCAGCAGCCAGCATGTTTCATGCCTGACGGCTGCCGCAGTACAAAGTAGAGTAGTAGGGAATAATGGAGTAAGACTACGTATGGTTAGTTATCTTAGGTACTATATATTCCTGTAGGAAATACTGGTCGGTATCCTGGGAGAAGACCTATGTCGGTTGACCTATTTTGTATTGTGATATGGCCCCATACAACCAAGGTCTATCTGAGGAGGATATGAGAGGATGAGGAATATATAGAGCAATATGAATCTAGAACGGAGAGCTGATTCTTCTGATGCTGGGAATGTTATAGGTTGTATTATGCAATCATGTTACGATAGCACGCACAACTGCGGCACACATGGTTAAGGTTGCTTGCTTGCTTGCTTGCTTGCTTGCTTGCTTGCTGGCCTGCTTTCCTTCGTCCGTCCCGCTCGAGCCGATGCGAGTCCCTTTGCCGTCCGTCGAGAAGCTTGAAGAGAGAGATCCGAGCCAAGGTATCTTGTACTCCAACCCTATTCGACAAAGGAGGTCTTTTCCTATAATTAGTCACATTTTTACGTGACTTCATTCGATCGCAACCCATCTTAATTATAGATAATTTTTTCCAAATACGGTTAGAAGATGGTACTAGTTTAGTCTATCTGTGGGCAGGACACCACTCAACGGTCTTCGTCAGTAAGCGCTTGATACTGCATATCAGGGCACAAACTAGGATCCACCCAACCAACCTGACCGATGCCGCCGACAATAATCCTGTCACCTCTCGCTGCAAGTGATGGGCACAGTTCTAGCCACCGCTTGGGGGGGGAGGGCTAGTGCTAGCACCACGCTGGGCGCCAGATCCTCAACCCCGGCCCCGACATCGTGAGCTCTACATAAGGATACCCAAGCGCCCACCATCTCGAGGGCGTTTCCGTCTCTTTTTTGTCAAAACGGTACGCATCTGCTCAGTCGTGGTCTGCGCACTTTATAGATTATACATGCCGGCAACGGTTCGGAGCATTCAGTCCTGTTAAGCTTCTTTCCTGCATACCAACGCTGTTTGCTGTTATCCTTCACAATGGTTAGTTTTTCACTTGCAATATTCAAAACGAGGACTGTACTGATCCCATATCAGGCGTATTCGCCAACCTCCTACCACCGAGCTGGACTCGGGATGTTCCAAAAAGGGCAAGCCCGGCAGTTTCTCGCCTCTCAAGCACAAGCTCCTCGACCGCTCTCAGAAGCGACTGAGATATATGACACGGAGTTTGAGGATGACTTCAGCGACACCGAGGATATGTCCGCTCGAAGAAGCATTGGCTCGGTAAGTCGTTGTGCAACCAGCTAACCCATTGACGTGAATCGTACTGACTGTTTGAAGTTCGGCATGAAAAGTGATACCACCATCTCGTCCTATGACGAACTGCAAACGCCCAAGTCCAATGGCTTCAGCGGGTTCGACTTCCAGATAGGCGAATCGAAGCCGGTGGAAGGTCCAGTTGGACCACATCTCTTTCGCATCTCACAGGACACTTATCGAGATGTTCATCCTTACCTTTCCATGTCACCGCCCGCAACACCGAAAGACTTGCCTTTACTCGTCCAAACCGCAGTACCGCAACAGCCGGCTATCCCCGTCTCTCATACTAGAGCCACCAGCAATCTCGAGAATGTTGTATCCGTACAACCAGGTGATTTGGACCTCCGCCACTGGACCCCACAGCAAGTCGCAGACTGGATGTACGCTTCCGGGTTCGATGATACCGTCGTCGAGAAATTTGAGAGCAACGACATCTCCGGAGCTATATTGATGGACCTTCAGTTCGAAGATCTGAAGGAATTGGGGATTCAGTCGTTTGGAAAGCGTCACAGACTATGGAACGAAATACGCAATATACGAGGCATCACCGAATCTCCTGTTGCGACTCCAATTGAAGCACCTCCCCGCGGCGCTACGAGGAGTGTACCCATCATCACGCACGGCCATCGGCACAATGACTGTTCCTTGCCAGTTTCACCAGAGGACGACCTAGCCATCTCACCTACTGGTCGAAGGCGGCGTTTCCAGAAGCATCATCAGCAGGGACTGGACGATGTCATTTCTCCAGCCGAATCAGTGTCGATTGTAGCGATCGAGCAACTCCTCCCTAAGCCGCATAAGTGTTCCAAGGGAGAAAACTGTTCCAAGTGGCAAAAGCAACAGCGCAAGCTTGCCAAACTCGCGCGGGAGTTCCCAATTGAGTCTCAACACGGACGGAAGGCGTTTGTTACCGGCGAGGTGGGTAACGCCTCCCCGGCTAGCAACATCGTCCGTCCGCCGTCTGAAGTGGTACCATCCGTCGTCGCGTCATCCGATGTCCTTGGGCCTGGCCAGCTTCCTGCACTTCGCTTGGATGAAGAAAAGCTCCGGGTCCTCCAGACTCGAGACCCTCAAGAGAATGTCCGACAATTCCTCAGCTTTCAGCATATGGACCGCTCGACGGACCGTTCATTCGACGAACCCACAACCCCACCATACGAGATGTTTCCAGCGTTGCACTCACCCACAAACACACGACCGCACGAGAATCTCCGCAGCCTTCCGAAATTGACAATTCCTGCCACTCGCCCTGCCAGTGCCTTCGCGGCAGACCGTACCGTTACGCCATCAAATATATACAGACAAGGAACACCATGCTCAGAGATGGACGTCCCGGTCACCGCCATACCCGACGGTCCAGTCGCTCGGGAGACCTCTCAGTCCGTTCCACCCGACATGCGCTTCGGCAGCAACCAAATCCGACGCACATTCTCTCGCTCCGAGCCCCGCCGCCAGCCAAACTTCCCGTTGGCTCGTCTTGACGAACACCGCGTCGTCGAGCCCGTCGACTGTCCCGGAGACGTCACCCCGAACGCGAACGACATCAACCATGCCGGCTGGATGAAGAAGCGCAAGACGAAGATGCTCCGGCACGAGTGGCACGACCACCACTTCACTCTTAAAGGCACCCAGCTCGCCATGCATCGAGACGAGAAGTCGCTCGACGCACTTGAATGTATTGACGTCGACGAGTACGCTGTTGCATGCTCGTCCCTCGCGTCCAACAAGCTGGGTGCAGCCTTCAAGTCTCTTGGACTCAGCGGCAAGAAGAAAGAGGTCGACCCGGCCGCTTTCAGTTTCCAGCTGGTCCCGGCTGCTGAGAAGAAAGGCATTCTCGGCGCTGCGACGGGCAAGGCCCATCACTTCGCCGTCAAGACGCGCGACCAGCGCATTGACTGGATGAGGCACCTCATGATCGCCAAGGCACTGAAGCAGAAGGGCGACGGGTACGAGGTCAATGTCAATGGTAACATGATATAAGTGGCATCCATATTCATCTCGCTCTGTTTGACTCCGTCTCTTTCGTACATTCTCTCTATCTCTATGTTTTCGCGCGTATAGTATTGGATCAACCGGGCTATCTGACCAGCATTATACCATCTCTGTTGACGCCGTTCAGGTCATTTTATTGCATCAGCGTAATGGGCGGTAGGCACTGCATTGGGTTCTGGGCGCTCTTTTCTTCCCCCTCTCTTCACTCGGTGTGTGTTGTCTCACTCTCTCTGTCTCCCTCTCTCTCTCAACTCTACTATATTAACGACGTTATGGTCATCCCCACTATCTTTATCATCATCGTCATCATCAGGGACAAAGTCGGTAGCAGGCAACTTAGGTTAGCTAGGTTGGCAGGTAGCTCAGGTAGCCCTATTAGGATCGCATAGGTAGTTCCATATATATGAATATGATCATTATGACCCTCACACACAACGACGCCTATTGTCTGACTGTGATGACTGTCTATTGGTATCACAACACTACTTATACTAATCTCGCTGTGTGTAGGCCATGTGTTCACCCACGGTACAACACTGACCGTAGACCACGCATATGGCCTCATTCAACTCACGAACAATCGTCGCGACCACCGATCCATCAGGCAATGTTAGGATACCTAGGCAGATACCGCTCAAAGACCTTCAATTTAACCACAATCGCCCGATGCGTAGCATTCCCCCCACGACCCCGGGGGCCGCCATCCCCGCCGAGCACACATTGCATTATGATAGCCCACGCCAGGAGTTGCGGAGTCTGCCATGTCGACACCAAAGCGTCCGTGCCGGCCTCCAGGTCGACGCTGACCTCGCATTCTCGGTAGATGAACGACTGCGGCAGGTTGTGCGGGTTGCTCGGACGGCCGCGGGAGAAGGTGTTGGCGGGAACTAGGTGTCCTCGGCGGGGCATCGTGAAGTCGACGCTCTCGACGGTGGGGGGCAGTTGGGACACGGCGGCGTCACAGTAGACGGTGTTGTCCACGGCGAGGATGGCGGAGAAGAGGGAGAGGAGTGTGGCTAGGGCGAGCATGGTGGATGGGCATGTTGGGAAATGCATGGTCGAGACTCCGTAGGAATAGGATCATGAATGGCACGACGAGGACCTGACTGTAGGGCCATCTTGTAGACGGTCAAACCCCCGAGGCCTCCTGCGTGGAGAGAGAGCATTCGCCAGTCCTCTGACACAGTCCGCGCTCCTGGGACGTGAGGGCGGATGTTTGTCTTTGTCGTTCCAAGATGACTTGCAGCATCGTTCTGAAAACTGATCAGCGCGCGTCGTGACTGACGTTGCGCATTAGTAGGCCAAAGAATCTTGTCGCAAAATGGCAGCGGGGGTAAGTTTTCTCAAACAAGCTGCGCCTCCCAGTCTACGGCATGTCAGACACTTCATGTTGATGTCCTTCCTGCCATTGGGTCTCAATCTATCATACATCAGGCTGCGCTTCTAGAATCCATACGGCCAGCTACCGTAAGCCGTAAGTATGCCGGTCAAGACATCGCCGAGTATCGGTCAGTCAGATGTTGGAAAGTCGGGAATCTCCAGCTCATGCTTGTGTTGTAAACACAATTCGTTGGAGAGAACCTTGGATGATTGCAGGTTAACCTGACCTGATCTGCCGGTTTACCATCTTTGTAACTTTCTAGATGTAGAAATACTCGCGCGGCTCAGAATCGCACAAGTCACGTGGGAGGATATGGTACGCTTACTTTTCTGGGATGACTAAGGTAAGCGTACCATATCCTCCCACGTGACTTGTGCCATTCCATTACCCATGTGTCAGGTCCTGGAGTCGTCCCTAACATAACGAACTGATACCAGGTCCTTGTAAAACCTCGATTCGGTACAACCGCTTACAAAAGCTGGTTACAAGGTAGGCATCTAGACAGAGTCTGCATCGATGCATGAATTCCTTCCTCCTCAACCGCACCATCGGGTCCATCAGTCCACCAGTCCTCCAGCGCGCGCAGACTACCAGACTCGTGCACGCAATATCTCCCACGCCAGGCGTCCGGTTTCACAACGAGCAGACTGGGGCAAATGTCGGATCTACCGCTGATCAACAAGATGAAGATCAGGATGGAGGTACGGAGCGGATATGGGCGCACAAAGCCGGGGTGAACGCTTTAGCAATTGATAGATTCGAAGGTCGATTGTGAGCATCCTGAAGTGAAAGCCTTTTACTCGAGTTCGGTGAAGCTGATATAGCCTGCTAGTATGCTATCAGGAGGAGCGGATTCTTCTATACTCCTTTGGGATCTCGAGAATGCAGACGATACGGCCAAGCGCTGTACGCACCGGCCCATGGCAGCAGTCAACAAGTAAGCATCACTAGCATAAACTAGCAAAAACAACCCATGCGACCATAGCTAAGTCCAGGATACAGGTCCACATCTGCTCACAAATTCGGCATAACGCATCTATCATTCTACCCCTTCGACTCACTAGCCTTCCTCTCCTCATCCTACGACCACTCCCTGAAAATCTACGCCACAGAGACCCTAACACCATCCGCATCCTTCGATCTCAACTCCGTCCTCTACTCGCATGCTCTGTCGCCCATAGCATCACATCTTCTGGTCGCCTGCGCCACACAGCATCCGGCGGTGCGACTCGTCGATCTGCGGACAGGCGCAAGCGCGCACGCCCTTGCAGGCCACCACGGCGCTGTGTTGTCCGTAGCGTGGAGTCCCCGGGAGGAGCATATCCTCGCCAGTGGCGGGGTCGACGGAACAGTCAGACTGTGGGACATACGGCGAAGTGGAGGAAGCCTTGGTGTTCTCGACTCGGAGGACTCGGTAGGGGTTACTGGCGAGGACGGCCTTGGAAAAAGGGCACGAGCACGAGATAGGGAAAAGGCACATGTCGGGCCTGTGAATGGCGTTGTATGGACAGACAATGGTGACTATATAGTAACAGCTGGCCACGACGAGCGCGTGAGAGTCTGGGAAGGTGCGACTGGAGCGAATGCGCTGGCGCATTTTGGCCCCATCATCAAAAACACCCATCTATCCACACTACTGCCGCTTATCGTTCCCAGCAACTTGGTTCCACAAGGCAAGCAGGTGATGTTCTTTCCGAACGAGAAGGAAATCTTGATGTTCGATCTGTTTAATGGAACGTTGTTCAAGCGCCTGCGTGCACCGGGCGTTGCAGTCGCGCAGGCTAGAAATAGCGTGGGTCAGCGGAATATTAAAAATAGGGTGACGTCGCTTGCTTGGAGAGCTGGCGATGTGGAGCTCTACTCTGCGCACTCGGACGGTGTGATCAGGGCTTGGATGCCGAGGACGAGGGAAGAGGTGGAGCTGGATGAGGATGATGAGGCTGATCCGAGCCAGGGGGATCCGGAGGAGGAGAGTAGGAAGAGAAAGAGGCAGGTTCTTGAAGACGTGTACCGTGATCTGACTAGACAGAAAATCACCTTCAATTGAAGATCTCTGTACCTGTAGGTACGTTGCTAGTGGTGAAGCCTTGGACCTGGAACCATTCCGCGACTGCTCATAATTGTAGCATGAATCTCGAACGGATGAGAAACAGATCTATACACTAGGATTATATGATAGCTTTGGCGTTGGCTTAACAGTTATTATGATATGTGCGTCGGTTAGGCTGTCAATATCAGCGTCGACAAGAATCTACCTTAACCTGACGACACCAGGAATTGGATCTTCAGTCCGGATTGGATCTATAGCTCAGCATCCGAGCAATGTGCCGCCGCCAACTTTTGCTTTCCCATGTCCGGCTTTTCGAAACCACCTCAGCCCATCATCGCCACACTGAGATGCACCCACCCATCAGCATAGGCTGCGCTTCTCATCACATCCTCCACCGTAGCGGTCAATGGTAATACAGCTCCATGAAGCACCGCCCGTGCTAGAACCGCTGTCCGTCTGCTGGGAAAGAGTGACGGCAAGAGCTCATTCAACGCTTGACCCAACGTCTGCTGCTCTCTAGACGCTAGCAAGGGCGTAATGAGGGACTGCACAACCCTCAGTGAGCCCGGAGATTTTTCATTGTCACCGTTTGCAGGAGCAGAGGAGGGTAGATAGATCCTGATAGGAACGTGGCGAAGACTCGCACCCTGAGCGTGAAGGAGTTTCTGATTGATCGAGTTGAAGGTGGACATGTTGTCTGCGAACAATTGAGCATGTGCTACGGGAAATGTTCACCGTTGCGCACTCACGGTCAACGACAGCCTTCCACAGCTGCGTAGAATCGTCCTTGGACAAAGACATGATGCCTTTGGCGGTCCCATTGCGTGTGAAGTCCGCTTCCTTGACGCTGTTGATGAAAGCGTCGTGGAGAAACTTGCCCTCTTCGTCCAAGCGGACCAGCTGCTCGTCCGGCCATTGTGTAAAGTGCAACACGAGCTTCCACGGTAGCGCCTTATCTCCACCATCGATGTTCTCGATGGCCTTATCGCTTCGTTCTGGTTTGCTGCTTGCTGGACTGGCGCCTGAGAATAGGTCATACAGTAAGCCCACAGGATAATGCCACTTTTGCGGCACGTCTTCGAAGGAGAACCACCCCTCATGCGGCGGGATATCGGGGTTGATGAGGACAGGAGCAAAGAAAGCGTGGAGACGTGGTAGGAGGAACGGAAGGTAGGATAGGCGCGGATATTGGATCTGTTACGGGGCGTATTAGACACTAGGGTTTGTGAGAGGCAAGATGATATACTACCAGATACGGGTCGCTCTGGTCATAGATGCGACAGTCCGAAGGTGACAGTCTTATCTCCAGCGGTAATGAGCCATTCCAGATAGATTTCTGAATCTGAGTGAGTTCTATCTGGCTTGCCATGACTAGCAGCAGCTCCAAGGCTGTCAAGGGGTGCAGCGCGTCCCTGCAGGCTGTGGCTCAACGAGAGAAGCAAACATGCTGACCAGTGCACAGCGACTCCGATTCATGCTGCTGAATCTACAGAGCGCCTATTCGGTACACAAAATCCAGCGTCAGCCATGATCTAGAAATCCAACAAATATGAAATTCAAGCCGGACATGGACGCCATGTCGGATGCTTACATAAGCAGAATGGAAATTCCCCTGCTGTGTACTTTGTACGCCAAGGAGCTGCCCTTTGGAACTTTAGGAGCTACTCTACCCGCAATAGGCTTGTAAACTTGCATTTACCTTTACTGCGGGTGATGTTGTCCTCCTGAGATTCTAGACCTTAGTAATGTCTTTGGAGGAGGCAGTGGAACCGGGCTCGCAGGATGTCGTCGCGTCTGCAAAGAAAAGCCCACCTCCAGAGCTCCCGGAGAGCATCCGCGTTCGAAGTCTGGTTATCTTGTCTTTCTGGGCGCTAGTGATATGTTTAGGTCTGCCGATATGGTGGAGAACGACTTCTATATACCGGGCTCGTCTGCCATTGCAAGATATGCTGGAGTGGGCGGATGGAAAGGTTGTCCAATCTTGCCCAGTTCTTCAAGTAAGGCGGCCGCTGACTGTGCTTGTTGCAGGCATGTCGTCCAGTGTTTCCATTGCAGATATGCATAGAAGCTCCCTTCCTACAAGAATCTGAGGCGCAGCATTTGATACGGACGACCCAACACGCCCTGGACGATTTGAATGAGTTTCCTGCACATCACTTACGGCTACGGCTGACGCGCTCACTACAACTCACCAATGCGAGTACAGCAGATGCTGGTTCGCTGCTAGACACAATGCTATCAAATATGGAACCTGACGTGGAGGAGGACGTAGCTTTAACCGTGAAGCTTCAGTATCGAGATACGGCAACAACGCCCGTGGCCGAGTTCCACCCGTACTCACCAGCTGTTGATATCTTCTACAGTCAGAATCAGATACCGTCTACATCCTCAACCTCCTCGCCACTTGCTAGATTCATTGCCCATGAATTGCAGGAGCTGTTCACGGAAGAGCAAGCAACGATTGCCTACATCTTGGCCACGAGCAATTCCGCCGGCAACAATCACCACACATCGCTACCAGCCGGACAGGTACCGATAAACTCGCAGTCTGCGCCACCGAACACGCGAGAACCACGGTTGGAGCTGATCAAATCAGTACCTGCTGGATTAGCGGCTAACCTTGCACGGCGAACAACAAGGTCTCTGAAGTACGCGCCTACTTACCATCTTACCTTCTCTCTCTTCACTCCCAATGCAATGCCATCCTCTTGGGAGATTGGCCCCGCGATTGAGGAATACCTCGCGCCCCTGCTAGAGTCATTCTCGTCAATCAGCAATTTTACCGTCGACACCCAGGTTCAGCTCTATGCCTCCTTCTCGCCTTCTGTGCAGGAGCCACAATACGATGCAGAGCGCGGTGTATGGACCTTGCGCAACGAGGATCTGAGTGGTTTCATCAATGCTGCAGAGTGGCCGCTAAGCCCTAGCATTGGGAGTGGGCCAACTGTGAACTTTGTGCTGTTTGTGCCTTCTGAGGACAGAGCGCCACTTGTGGTCAAGGATAATGGCGCGAGTAGTTGGATTATACCCCAATGGGGGGGCGTAGTGATCCTGAACCAGTCAGATTTCAGCTCCGAGAATTCAACAACACCAAGGACCCTGTCTAAAGATGCCGTTCGCCCTGTCTTAACCACCTTTTCTCACCAGCTCCTATCACTCCTTGGGACGCCTCAATCTCCTTCGTCATTGCCGTTACGACTGCTGACACTTACACGTGTACGCGCTGCTTCCCTCTTACTCTCAGCATCCTCTACGCTGGGGTCGTTAGCACGCCTCACACTTGCGCTTCCTTCAATCTCCATTCCCGAGACTGTCGCTGCATCGGTGGATAAGACGATCTCCCACCTTCAACAAACATGTACTAATCTTAGAGAGGGACGATTTCACAGCGCACTGGAAAACGCTAGAATTGCCGAAGCTGAAGCTGAGCGGGGCTTCTTCGAGAAAAGCATGGTCGGGCAAGTTTACTTTCCTGACGAGCACAAAGTCGCAGTCTACCTACCTCTATTAGGCCCTATTGGTGTTCCATTGACCATGGGCGCGATGAAGGAGATGAAGAGGATATGGACAACGTGGAAAAAGAGTCGGTTGGGGACTTCCTAGAAAGACAAGACAAGCATGAAAAACTATTTCTGTACGCTCTGAATGTTTTCGGACTGCTGATTCAAAGCGGTAAACTACTCGGCTTTACGTTGTGATGTCAAAGCGACTGGAATGTCGCTTACAGTATGAGAACAAAGCCTTCAAGGACATCCTCCAAAGATATCACAGATGTCTTTGTTCGAGAGTTTGTATCGGTCACGTTCAATGGATTCTGCGCACGTCTAATGATTTCATGTGTGCATCGTGAGTGCAACAAACTTCTAGAACGGTGACTTCGCCACACGGTCACCATATAGAATCTCGATCACATAATGGAGGCCATGAATTATCAAGCCGGGATTCAATATGAACTGGACCGATTGAGATATCATGGTCGCGAAGAAGACTTTGCAAACCATCAGGCCGTTAATTCGTCGACTATCCGCATCTTTCGATTCTTATGTGAAGATCAGGAATGGCTTGACCGCGTGCCCGCAGTCGATGGAAGCAATCTCGCGCACTCTGCGGTATGGACGGACACTTATAATTGGTTCAAGCGATGGTTATCTATATGCCACTACCAGAACGTGGCCAGGTGGCAGCTCGCCCAAGTGCATAATCATGCCGCTGCAAATGATCGATTGCAGAAGGCATTATGGTCCCTTCCCATTATCGACGCAGAAACCAAACAGTCTCTCGTCATACGACCTTTTCGGAAGCTTTACGATCGGCAGGCTGCCGCACTCGGATTACGCAACTCGGCGAATGACATGATCCCGCTGATGGACGCTGACTGCGAGATCCTGGCGGAACTTCTGGTTGCTGAGACTCGTTTCGAGGACCCTCTCCGTGGCACTCATGTGGAAGATGTTCTTCTGGAAAAACGATTTGACCGAGATCAATTGGATTGGCAGGATCCGCTTGGCGAAATCTGCGGCATTCACGATTGTGAAAGAGACGGATGGTGGATTCGCCAGCTGCGGCAACACGGCTTTCGGCGGCCGTGGAAGCAGCTTTATCTGGTGTTCAATGACGAAATCAGTCAGGTCTATGTGCAGACCATCAGCGATGTCGGCGCCCTCTTCGAGAATCCTCGCATAGAACGCGCCTTGGACGTGCAGCCGATTGGAATTTCCAAGATCCGGGAAGAGAAATGCGCCGCCATGTGTGGCCGCCATGACAACGAGGAGGACGGGACCGAGGCCGACTTTGGCGAGGGCGATACCGTCATGTTACAATTTTGCGGCCTGCACTGGATCCACAGCACTTGCGCCTTTCAGGCATGGGATGTACTGGGGCAAAACAAATTTTCCTTCCCATGCCCCATGTGCCGGAAAGACGCCGGCCGTCTCAACGCCAAGCTGAACATCGACATCGAGGAGGGCAACTACAACGTCGGCTTCGATCCCGATGCCGAGCAGGATCACGCCTTCCGGATGATCCAGGCACACTTGCACGACGACTACACCCTGCTTGAGCAGCAGCACGTGTTCCCGGCGCCGGCGCGGCGCAAGGCGCTACGCGAGCAGCAACGCCTGCTCGACTACGCCGACGAGCAGGACCGCTACTACGACAACATCCTCGCCACCTGGGACACCAATCCGCAAAACGCGAACCTGCGCCGGCCCGTCCACCCGCGGAACCGCGAAGTTCACTTCGAACACTGGTGGCTCCTGTACGACTTCGATCAAGACAACGACCCGCCGCAGTATGAGGAAACGCACTGGCACGAGGAGGCGCTCGACATGATGTCCGATGGCACCCCAGCCAATCAGCTGCCGGAGTACTTGCAGCGGGCTTGGCGGCAGTGGATGGATAGGGAGGGGTGGGAACAGATGATCGATTTTGCGGAGGACCTGGGCCAACATGTGGATTTTGCTGCCGAAAATGAACTTGCGGCCGAAGAGGCCGCATACGCTGCCAGACATAATCCCAATGCGGACGAGGACGAGGAAGAGAGCGATGATGAGGAAGAGGAAGAGAGCGAGAGCGAGGATGAGGAAGAGAGTGAGGAAGAGAGTGAGGAAGAGAGTGAGGAAGAGAGTGAGGAAGAGAGTGAGGAAGAGGATAATGATGACGACGACAATGACGGTGGGAACCAGGGCGGCCGGCCGGAAGATCAGGATGTGGAGATGCCGGATGTTGGAGATGATGACAATGGTCAAGCGGGGATACAAAACGCGTTTGCGAGGTGGAGGAAGGTTGCCGCTGTCGAGATACCGGTTGGGAGACAGATGGGTGGGAGAAGTAGAGCCGCTGAAGTGCGAGCGGTAAGAAGGGCAGTGCGTCGATCACCGAGACTGAAGAAGATGGTGGCCGCTCGTGCTTGATTGTCAGACATGTGGGGTGCGTGAGTGGGGTTGCCGATATAATTTGATTAGTAGACTCTACTTCGTATGGCGTGTGTAATCTTTTCGATACTGTTGATTTCATTGCAATTGTCCGACCATTGCTATACTCTTTTATGACACTACAAGAAGAAACAAGACATATCGCACTATGCTACGCCGCCTTTCCTGCCAATAGTACTCCATTCTCCGTGTAATCGTGCAGACGGCCAGGAAAGGGGCACGACTACGAGAGTGTACGTAGGCCGACAGTAAGTGGATAGTAGCCACTTAAATATCTAGATCTATACCGTCAAAGTGACGCATCCCAGACTAGCCAATACAAGCCATGAAGAACCCTAACCCAGCTATCTATCTCGCACTCATAGCCTCACCCTCCCACCCTTCAACTCCTCCCAGTCCTTCTCCCCAAACGGCACATACCTCCCGCCCTTCAACCAAAACAACCGATCACCACCCACCTTCCCCGGCTCCACCCCCTGCAAGCGCAACAGATGCTTCTGCTGCTTATTATTGCCCGTGGCCTGCATCTCCCTCGTAACCCGCAAGAACAGCGGGACCGCGAACTTTGGCAACGACTTGGCCGCATGCGTCGCGAGGCTGTCCAGCAGCGCGGGCGAGACGTCGTCGGCGCCGGTAGCGAAGATGACGGCGGCGCAACCGGCACGCCCGTCGTGGTTGGGCAACTCGACGCCGTAGACGTTGGCCTCGTGGATCTGCGGGTGGGAGCCGAGGGCCTCGGCGACCTCGCTGGTCGAGACGTTCTCGGATTTCCAGCGGAAGGTGTCGCCGATGCGGTCGTTGAAGTACCAGCGGCCTTCGCGGTCCCAGCGCACGACGTCGCCGGTGCGGAACCAGGCGTCGCCCTTTGTGAGGACGTCGCGCATGATCTTTCTCGACGAGGCTTTCGGGTTGTTGAAGTAGCCCTGGAACTTGGCCGAGACGTCGGAGGCGTCGACTTTGTAGAGGAGTTCGCCGGGCTCGCCGCGCGGGAGCTTTTTGCAGAAGCCCGTCTGCGGGTCGCGCCAGGGCTCTTCGGTTTCCCAGTCGAGCTGGACGATGGCGATCTGGGGGCCGAGGAGGGCGCTGACGAGGGTCCCGTTGTGGCCGATGGCGCCCCGGGAGAAGTCGTTGGAGGAGAGGTTCCAGGCGCCGGAGGGGCCTTCGGTGGCGGCGTAGAATTCGGCGATGGTGTCGATGCCGAAGCGTTCCTTGAATCGATTCCAGATGTCGGGACGCAGGCCGTTGCCGAATGCAATGCGGACCTTGTGCTTCTTGTCTAGGTTTTCGCCCGTGACGGGGTCGATCTGCGGAGGGGCCGCTAAGAGGTATCGGCAGGTTTCCCCGACGTACTGAATGATGGTGGCGTTGGACTCCCGGACATCCTTCCAGAAGGTTCTGGTAGAGAATTTGTGACCGATAACGAGGGTGCCGCCTATTGACAGGGTGTTGCAGAAGCCGAGCAATGCGGCGGACGAGTGGTATAATGGCATGCACTGCACACAGACATCAGTCACGTCCCAGCTGAGTCATGGGATTAATGCGTACCGTGTAGAACCGATCTTTCCGCTTAAAACCCATCCACCCACCCACAAACGCTCCGCCAACACAACCCTTACTCCAACTCACTATCGCAGGTTTAGGCAAGCCAGTCGTGCCACTAGTATAGATGAGATTGGCCATCATGTAGCCCATAGCGCCTGATCGTGATGAGTCTGGTTCTCGAACCCCCTCCGTTCTGAGAATTTGTGATTCGATATCTGGAGTGAAGAACACAACCTCAACGGCCCCTTTGCCATCGCGGAAGCTCGTTGAAGCTAATTCATCCAGCACATCTTTACTGAACAAATTTCGAACTTCATTATCCACTAACAGTAGCCGGGCTGTTGAGGTGCGCACGCAATGCAACAGCGGCTTGTCAGTCAGGTTGTAGTTGATGAATGCCGGATGAGCACCGAGACTCCAGAGAGCAAGCCATATGAAGCCAAACTGGGGCGAGTTCATGAAATCCATTGCTACGATCTCCTTCGGGGCAACATTGTAGGTAGTCTTCAACCATGTTCCGTACTTGAGGACGACGTCGTAGACCTCTTTGTAAGTCCATTCCCGACCCTCGTAGACGATGAACGGGTGATTCGCAGTACTTCGGGCGTGAGCATGTTCCTCAAGAGTATAAAACAAGTTGACACGATCTCTGCGTTCTCTTATCCGGTAGTTTATGGTACTCTTGGTGAGGGCACCGAGGAGGGACAAGTCATTGCCCAAGGCCGTTTTCGCGTTGAGGTAAGCAAGGCCTGCTGCTGCTGCAGGCGCAGCAATCGCAAGAGGTACTGTCATGAACGGTGGTGAGTTTCTAGCTCTGAGCACGAGGTCCAGAACACTAACCTTGCATTTCCCCTTCGAAGGACCTCCCCGTGTGTTGTAGAGCTACAATGTAGAGTCCGGGGAAGTTTGGGGTAGACTGATCAGTTTCAGTGATGCGGCGGGAGCTTAAGCAGAGTATACAGTTGGCGCCGAGTGAAAGAAGTGGTAGGAACAAGACTACGAGTACTCGTAGATGAAGCGGAACGGTGATGATAGAGCTGGGATGAAGTTGTTTCAAGCCCGTGAAAGATGTTCAACGACCACCATCCGACTTGCCGAGGCTTGACGATGCATGGCCCATCTAAGCGCTAATGCGGTCTTAATGCAAGCCATCGATACCTTAATCTACTCGTACCTTAGGTATTGTACCTAAATGTGCTTTCTCGTTGTTACCCTCGATCTTGTGTCACTCCGCCATATCAAATGCTTTGATCTACGTGCGTACTTTCGGATTACTGGTAGAACTACCCACAAGAATCGAAGCCGTTCGGTAGTCGAGAATCACAACTGCATCAGCGATCTTTATGGATATCAAAGCATAGATGCTGTCAGATCTATGTCGTCTCACGGGTATCTCAATGCGGTTCAGCGCATTAGCGGTATCTTGTACCGCTTCGTGTGACCTCCTTCGAGCACTGCTAAATCGGCAACCCGGAGTAGATCTCCAGAGTGGCAAGCTTTCCGTTGGGCTTAGACATGGTCAACTGCTTACGCGGCGGCAGGCGCCTGATCAAGCAAACTGGTGCGAGGACTGCTTACTTCGTTGAGGACTAACTCCAGGAACACTGCCACGTACCTCCATGCCTTTGGTGGATGCTGCCATCCGAATCGCTTTGAATGGTTAGGGCAGAATGTCAGGGCATGGAAGCAGGTACGAAGTAAGTAGGTAGCTGGGTCGAAGTCTTCGTAGTCCAAATTCATCGTCATATGCATCAGGACACCAAAGCAGAGGACAGCACTCATTGCTTCCGGTTATGGGTTTCACATAAGCTTTCCGCTCAAGGCATTGACAGCACGCACCGTGCCCCATATCCATGTTCTCCATGAGCACCGAGGTATATGCTGCTGTAGCATGAGACCGTTCTGTTTGCGCAGCTGGAACAGCCGCCAAAAATAGCAATCTTCTCTGGCGGGCCTCAGGCTACAAGACTATTTCTCTGCTAGATCGAGATACCTTATGGTTTGACTCGCACTTGCATGGTCAATCCAAGTTCAGATCGGCTGTGTGACACTTGAACTGCTCATATAAGCGGGCTAGTGATTGCTCGTAAGGTACCTCTAGGCGTACGCAGGGTAAGTGGTTTCCACGAAGCGGTCCACGTCTTCTATTCGCCATTGCCACAGGGCCGGACGGCATTTGCGAAATGGCGAACGAAAATGCGCACCTGTCCAACAGTTATATGGGCATTAATTCTTCACCGGCCCTGTGTTGTAGGGTGGTCTTTGCCGAATGATGCGCTATAACCACATGCCTCAAGTTTAGAAAGTCGCAGCCCAGGAGGCATAACGAATTCCTTTGGGACGGCGTTCCGCTCATGGCCAGGATCTAACCGTGATTAGAGTGACGGCCGGATCGTCCACTGTCAACTCGCATTGGCTATGCGGGGAGATCTGCACTAACGACATGCTTTCCAAACACCCGCCGGTGAAAGGGGCAAGTCCTTCTCAAACGTCTCATTTGGCAGCCGCAAAGTCGCCCAGATCCATTCCCGGAGCCGGAATCTAACGAGCCCGTGTGTGCGCAAAGCATGTAGGGCATGATATGGGGAGCGCGTTTGCCCCTGTAGAAAATTGGAGCTTTCATTGGTCATGTGGTGGTTCTTTGCTGGGTCGATTGGGGCCCCTTTTGTATCGCCAATCCAGCAATGGAGGGTTCTCCGTGAACGCTATTTACATACAAGGGTCTCATTAACTTGGAACCTCCGTGCTTGCAGTGGATAGCCTCAACCGGATACAGACGGAATGCGGGGCAAAGGGTGCCCTTGTCGTGGCCATGCTTGGCACACGATCAAGAACCTCCATAAGAGGCGCCTCTGCCTCTGTTGAGAATATCAGGACAGCTCGCGCATCCCTCAGCTCCTCGACAAGCTCTCGCCTCCACTATCAGGCCCAGAACCGTCGACTACCGTATAGTCTTCCGCCAAGATGAAGTCTTCGATCGTCTCCCTCGCCTTCTGTGGCCTTTGGGCTACTGCGATCCCCATCAATGATGAACAGACTCGTAGCTTCGACGCCATGGCCTCGTTGAGCAACGAGATTGCAAAGCGGCAAGACTGGTCCGACACCCGGAATGAATTGGGTGAATGCAAACCAATCACGGTGATCTTCGCCCGAGGCACTGGTAAGGTTTGCTCGTGAAGCATCGTGAGTGTATCGTCCGCTCACTTCTGTCACTCTAGTCGAGGGTGGTAATGTTGGGGCTCTAGCTGGGCCACCCTTTTTCAGTGCTCTCAGTGCTTTGGTCGGCGACAAGAACGTCGCGGTGCAAGGGGTTGACTATCCCGCGAATATCTTTGGCTATCTGTCAGGGGGCGACGTAGCAGGAGGAGCGAAGCTGGCTTCATTAGCTGCACAAGCTGCGAGTCAATGCCCGCAGACTCAGATCGTACTGTCCGGATACAGGTAAGTCCTTTGCTCATCTCGCTACCTGATCTCTAAGCCTAACATCACTGCCAATTGCTATAGTCAAGGAGCGCAGGTCGTCCATCTTGGTGCCGCACAGATTCCGGCCTCGGTGGCCTCCAGAGTAGCCGCGGTGGTAAGCACAATAACAGCGCTACCACAACCGCGGGAAACGATGAAGCTCATCATATACTAGGTTCTCTTCGGTGATCCTGACAAAGGCCAGCCGTTGCCCAACATTGCTCCCGAGAAGGTCGAGACTTTCTGCTTCAAGACAGACTTCATCTGCTACGGGAGTCCTATTGTCGATGGAGCGCACCTTTCTTATGGGGTTAATGCCTGGGCTGCTGCTGCTTTCGTCCAATCCAAAGTGTCGCTGTGAAAGGCGAGGATAAACGACTTGGGTGGAGAGCAGCTGGTACCTAAAGACTGATGCTGCGCAAACGATGGAAGGGGACTTGTCAGCACACGCCAGCAATGTTGCGCAGAACGGTTCGCCGGAAGGTTTAGTGAGTAGTGTAACTGTTATGGTTGTGGTTGTGGTGCCCGCTGTGATTCGATACCCGGGCAGGATATCTGATGCTTCTGCATGCTGGCGTCTTGGGAAGGTTTCTTGATTAACGGACTCTATCAGGATATAGTTTGGTGTTAATTCTGTTCTGGAGGATCCGAATGATATTCGAAGTAGCAGAAATCCAATGCCCATACTCCTTGCCGTGAACTTAGGGCAATGTTAATGAATAGTCAGCAGGTTGCCAATACGAAAGAGGCCACTGCACGACGATCTCCTTCTCGTAGATAAGATAGATTCTGGTGTACAAAACTGTCGCGATCATCTGTTGTCGTTACAATCTCTCTGGACGTGTTCAGCAACACTGCTTTGTAAGGGATGGCCTTGTAGCAGGGCAGGATCGGTTGCTTAGTCATCCCGTCTGAGACCAGTATGAGGGAAGAGGCCCTCTGCACTTCAGCTCGAGCAACACAGAATGGATCGTTATATCACACAGAAGCTGCCTTTCTCCAAGAAGAGACTTCCGAAACGGATCGTCTTATCGTAGGCAATTCCATGGTGCCAACGACATAAAGCAGCTACTAATGGACGTCTAGATACATACTCGACTATGTGATAATAATGTAATTCCTCACTGTACGAGCTACTCGTTTCCAGACTTCACTGACAGACGCGTTCAGTGTCCTTTTCATTGCCTTCTACGCTCTCGATGCCGTCGAACCCTTCCACCAGCATTTCTCCCTACGCAATTATACCCTCCAGTACCCCTATACCTTGCACGATAGAGTTTCCATAGCGCTGGTAGCCTTCGTCGCCGTCTTATGCCCTGCCATCATCATCGCCCTCTACTCCTTGCTCCTCGACGGACGATTCTCACGAGAGACATCTTCAAATGGTAGTGCGAGAGCCGGACAAGGCAAATACCGCATGAAAGACAGGCTCTGGGAGCTTAACTGTGGTGTTTTGGGCCTGCTACTGTCTTCGGGTGCCGCGTTCGTCATTACTGGTGCTCTCAAGAATGCTACCGGAAAGCCCCGGCCTGATCTCATCGCTCGGTGCCAGCCAAGGCCAGGCAGCGAGGATCCTCCTGTCTTTGGGTTGTCAAACAGTACAATCTGTACCCAAGCAAACAATGCGATTCTGAAAGATGGATTCCGGAGCTTTCCATCCGGTCATAGCAGCAGTAAGCTCTCCTCCGAACTCTATGGCTTAGCATTTACTGACTGCAGAACCCTATAGGTGCTTGGGCCGGTCTCTTCTACCTCTCTCTCTACCTAGCCGGGAAACTACACGTCCTCGACAACCGCGGCGAAGTGTGGAAAACCTTTGTCGTACTCATTCCCACCCTCGGTGCCGCCCTGATCGCCATCTCGCGTATCATGGACGCAAGACACCACCCCTTCGACGTATTGTCCGGCAGCTTCCTGGGCGCCGTCGTCGCGTGGTGCAGCTACAGACAGTACTTTGGGCCTCTCAGCGAGCCATGGAGGAAAGGCCGGGCATACCCGATTCGAACCTGGGCCACGGAGCCCGCTGCACCTGACTCCGCCGCCCTGGATCGCGAGGTGTCACGCCACGAAGGTATCGAACCTCTGCGTGCGCGTGGGAGGGAGGACGAGGAGCAATACGCGCCTGCCGCTGGAACAGCGGACCCAGAAGCTACCGGAAGACCGGAAGAGAATGTCTTCAGACAGCAAATCTCGCAATCCCAACGCCGAAGGCAACACGACACCCTTCCCGCGCCCTTCCGTCCGGCAGCGTACCCCACCGTCCCCGAACCCCGCAACCCCTTCCCACCCGCCTCCGCACCACCCATGCCGCAGCCCCGCCGCACGGACGGCTATTGGTCCTCCTCAGACTCCGACAACGAAGACGAAGGCTACGAGCTGCACCAACAATACACCCTCAGCAACCCGCCAGGCCAGAGTGCGCACCATACTGGCTACGATTCGAGACTCGAGGACTTTGGCCGCGATACGGCGTACCATCCGCCTGCCACGGCGTCGGACGCGGGACACGCGCACACACCGCCAGATCTCCATGGCGGGTCAGTGGGGGAGAGGGTTGCGGATCCCATTCCGCCTGTCCGGAGCCCGCCGCCGCAGCATGTGGGTCCCTCGGGTTCGCATGAGGGGAGTAGGGCGAGGGGCGTGGATCTCGTGGAGACGTATGCGAAGTGAGTTCGTGGGAGGGGATTGTGGTGGTCGAGTATTGCCAGCAGGTTCGGGTCGAGATAGGGAGCGGAATGAAATGCAATGCACTTAGCCTGCGGCGTTGGATATGTTCTCTTCCTAGCTATGAGCGTTGTCGTGTTCTTCTTGACTTTACATTGACGTTGTTGAATGAAAGTGATACATATGTGGACGAGAGAGAGCGCGGAGGGAAAGGTTCCCTGACAAGAACGATACACTTCACGGGCGAGAAGACATAGTCGCACGTCCCAGACCGGACTGTATCATGCACCGATTTCGCACCTGCTGTTTGTCTGCAGCCGCACCTGGACTGTATGAGCCGTATCACAACAACGCGACCGTAGACGTCTGGGTAGCTCTTCTGGGCACGTGTCATGTACAGTATATACCCGGACCCGAATCTTCTACTCCGTTGGTCAAGTAGGTACACCACCATTCTTCCCACCAGCCCCAGGCTAGCGCCGTTCCAATCCACCCTGGCATAATCGCACTCCAGTCTCATTGAGCGGAATTCGTGCCTCGGGTAGACACTCCGGTTGCGACACACGCCTCCGCACCTTACCCTACCCTACCCGACCCTACCAACTCACATCACTGATTGCGGAACACAAATTCGCTCGACACCGCCGTCGTAGTTGGGACCACAATATCTCACAAGCAAAATCTTCGTTATGTAGCGGCGTCAGCTAGATACATGTCATATGCTCAGCCTCCCATATGCCAGCCACCTCCCTGCTATAAACCCACAGTCCCAGCTCCTCCAGCGATCAGCCCCAACCTAGTAAGATCTCTGATCTGATGGGCTAAATACCCCTCTCCGACCCCTAGACCACCCCCCAACCTATCACCTCCACCATCCCAACACCCCTACTCCATCCCTCACGCCCCCACAATATCCCGCATCTCCGTGTGCGGCAGCAGAAACGGCTGCACCATATTGCGGACCCTGGTCCTCTGCTCAAACGCGTACGCAAACGAAATCAGTGTCGCCTCACTCCACGCCGGTCCCAGAAAACTGAGGCCAAACGGAACGTTCGGCCCCGTCGCGACCAAATCCCCCCTCGGATTCTTTATGACGGTCGTGTTGGCGGGATAGAAGCCCAGCGGGACGGTGATGACGGGCGTGCCGACGAGGGCGGGGAGGCCCGGGGAGAAGTCGGTGGGCAGGATGAGGGCGTCGAGGGAGTTGTTGGCGAGGGCGCCGAGGATGCCGCCGGAACCGCCGGTGACGAGGTTGGTCTGGTAGGCGGCCCAGAAGCGGGGGTCGGTGTTGTTGAAGCCGAGGGCGAGGGCCTGGTCCCAGATGGCGGTGTCGCGGTCCGGGTAGTCTTCGAGGACGCGGTTGGCGTGGGTGAAGTTGCTGACGTCGGCGAGGGAGTGCACATTTTGCGGGTTGGTGACGAGCTTCGACAGGTATTCGTTGGGGAGGTCCGAGACGAAGTCGGCTTCGAGGACGATGAGGGAGGCGTTGCCGTTTAGGTATTGGTCGAGGGCGTAGGGGGTGATGTTCGTGTTGTCGACGATGGTGGCGCCCGCTTTGCGGATGAGGGAGACGGCCGCTTCGAAGGCGGCGAGGACGGGGCCGTCGCCGGGTTCGGGCGTGATGACGTTGCGAGGGATGCCGATCCGGGCGCCTCGGAAGGCGGAGAAGTTGCATGCGGCAACGTAGTCGGGTATGCAGGGGATGGCGGAGGTGTAGTTGTCGTTTGGGTCTTTTCCGGCGATGGCTTGAAGGACGTACGCCGCATCCCGGACCGTGCGAGCCATGGGACCAACCGTGTCTTGTCGTTGGGATATCGGAATGACCAATGCTCGGCTTACCAGTCCGACTGTGGGCTTGATACCGACCAGATTGGAGACTTCACTCGGACTTAGGATGCTACCGCTTGTCTTGTGGTTCATGATTAGCTGACGGTCACATCGCTTGAGAGGGGATTCGGTCTTACCTCCGTACCGAGAGCGGCAAATGCAAGCCCTAATGCTGAAGCGACACCGCTTCCGCTTGAGCTTCCGCTAGGATCCTGCATTGGGTAATATGCACCGAAAACCTGATGGCCCCGGGCACTCCAGCCGTTACTTGAATTGGTCGATCGGAAATTCGCCCATTCGGAAAGGCCGAGTTTGCCGGTGATCACTACGCCCGCCTGCCGTAGTTTCATGGCTACACCAGAGTCACGCGGGACTGTTGCTCCTAGCAATGCGTAGCTACCGGCTACACACTGTCAGCGTCTTGTGTTCATCCGGAGTGCAGAATTACGTGCGCACCCGTGTTGTTCATCTTGTCCATGGTAGCAATGTTATCCTTGATCAGGATAGGTATACCGTGAAGAGGCCTAGTTCGAGTTAGTGAAGGCACTCGACTTGAGTATGAGGCTTCGCCTACCCTCGTGTGGTGCCATTGGCTCTTTCAGCATCGAGTTGTGCCGCAATGGTCAAGGCATCCGGGTTAAGCTCAATCACCACATTAAGAGTGGAATTGACCTCCTGGATCCGCGCATTGTATGCCTGCCGTACAAGATAAGTACAACGCTTCGATGAGCTTACTGTGAGCGTACATTGACGAGATCGACGCTGGTGAATTGGCCACTTTCAAGTCCTGTGGACAGATCTTCCAAAGTGACGTCGACCAAGCTCGGAAAAGGCTTTCCCTTGGCTTACTCATGTCTCAGTATGACCGACAATCAGAAGCAGCAATGAGTTTGGCACACCTGTAAGTGACGTGCACACAGACTGGCCATTGACGAAGAGCGCCAATAGCACAAGACATAGCATAGAGCAAAGTGAGAAACGCGAGATCGCCATGATTGCACCGTGAGAGGTCGATGTCTGCGCTCTTGGTGGTCACTAATATGAAAACAGCTATAAACGACACTCTGAGAAGGATTCGGAAACCGTTACGATATATACTAAACTACCATAGAAGCAGTTTATAAGTCTGTTCCTGACTGCTCAGGCAAGTACTCATATAAAGCTTGGAGCTCCTCCTCCACCCGCATACCGGCTTTAGCCGCATGCAGAAGCTGGCAAGGCTAGGCCTGCCATGATAGGGTACCAAGATAATTGATATCATTACCTTACATTGATGTTGGGGGCAGATGTACGAGTGGGTGTGCAGCTCCTTCCTCCCCACACTGAATCTGGCCCCAATCTCGGGAACGATGGATAAAAGGAGCCGAGCGCGCCTCCAACGCCGCAGGAAAGCTTGACCTTCATAATCGTACCCATAAGGTACCTAAGTAAGACACATTATAAGGTAAGTCACGGTTTACATACATGCTCTGCAATCAGATAAGGAAATTGATGGAGCTCTTTCGGAACTTCTGGTACTTTTTTTGCAGTGGATAAGGATAATCCCACCCTCGGCGACAAGCAATTGACCGAGGACGATGATCTCATAGGTCTTAACCTGATGGGGGATTGTTGTTGACATGCGCTCACTTACAGGTAAGTTAAGTGCCGTACAGTACCTACCTTATTATCACATATTTTTGAAGATTTGGAACACTCCAGAGTAAAGACGGGGATCGAATCGTGACAAATCGTGATTAAAGAGTCACAAATACTGCTTTATCTCGCAAGATGGTACAGGTGAGCTATGTGACAAGTTCTTCACAGGTACGAAAATCACCACAAGTGTTTATTCGAAAGTAACGATAGCTACTCGTATTCAAGTGTAGTCACCCGCCTCAGTTCCAGGATTTGAAACCACGTCGCCTTCTTACCACCTAGAAGATCTTCCTCGACCTCGGATCCACCCGCCCCGGACTCCCCAAATACCCCTCATTGCCTCTAAACCCGGCGCTGGCCATCATCTCCGTGAACGTCGTCTGCGGCCTCAAAGCCGCGGCGCCATGCTCAGGAGAGTAGACGCGGATACTCTCCAAGCTGGGCGGCTTCTTTATATCCGGCGTGCGTGGAACGCTCCTCCCCACCCCCTCTCCCGGTTGCCGTTCGTACAGTGGATATTCAGATTGTTGAGCAGGCGCCGGAGGTGTTTGTCGCGAAAACAGAGACCGGACGCGTGAAGAGCGGTATTTGGAGCGAGACTCGCGGCGCAGAAAGTCGGTGCGACAAGCTAGCTGCGGATCGTATATTGGATCGGAGACGGTGGCGCTGATGCGGCCGAAGTTTTGGCTCTCGCGCTCGCGCTCGCGCTTCTTGTCGCGACGACGGCCGAGGCAGATGATGACGAGGACGGCGAGGAGAGCGCCGGCCACGAAGCCCGGGAAGAAACCTGCCATGATAGCAACGCCAGGAAAGGGGTTGCATTGGCTGGATGCTGGTACGGCGGCTGCGACTGCGGAGGAGGATGTTGTTGGTGAAGGGATTGTGGTCGCGATGTTGGGTACGCTGGAAGGGTTTGTGGGTGCGGCGGTCGATGTGGTGGTAGATCCAGTGGAGGTGGAGGATGCTGAAGAGGAGGAATGTAATATCTGCTTGTTCATTGCACACTTGTCGTTCTGGCATGAATACCCGTCGGGGCAACATGAGTCACCGCACGTTGCCAGCGAAGCCGAAAGGTTCGTGTTGTGGATCGGGTTCTGCGGGTGCGTAGCGGCATTCTGTTGGGCGATGTCGCAGGTGATGGGCTTAATATATTGGCAGTCCTCACCCGGAGGACAGCAGATAACGGATGTCGCATTGTTGAGAGGGATGCACTTTGTCGAAGGTGGGCAGCAGAAGTTCGAGGGTAGGTTGAAGTCATCACAAGGAGTGTAAGTAGGATCACCGCAGGCGCTGGAGTCTCGTGTAAGAAGACCAAGGTCCTGAGCTGCGGTGACTGCAGTGGTGAGGGCCGTGGCCGAAGGGACCGTTGACGAGATGAGGCAAACAGCAGCCAGCTTGGAAAGGGTTGTTCGTCCCATCCTCAAACAGAGAAAGTATCTGGCGTCAAAAGTCTCTCAAGCGTACGATCACACGGACTGGCAGTAATACAGTCTGTAGAAATTCTGACGATGAGAATGGAGGTCAGAAAACAAAGGACGGAACAGCTTATCAGACACTCTGTAGACAGGTGGTTTCAATGCACGATTAGTAAATGCAGTGACGATCTCAGACCGAGATATATAGAAATAGCCATTGTGTGCTGCTCGAAGCCAGCGAGAGCAGGAGCACAATGGAAAGGCACGGAATGAGCATGGTGTAACTCTTGCACGCGCCGAGAAGCAGCGCGTGATTGAGTGGGCGACAGAGAATGGGAAGCTATCGACACCTCACGATGACTCTACGGAGTGAGAGGCTGTCTGAGGCCTTGGGCTATTTGCCCCAAGAAGATGAAACGACGTAGAGTAGATGTGGGCGGCTCTGACAGTTTCGACGGCAGCGATAAAGCTTGGATTGAACTGATTTTATTGGCTCCTGGTGAAGGCGCTAGCCCAAAAATACTGCTCCAGAAGAACGTTAGTACATTTTCGAGCCTCATTCATCCTCACAATGCAATAACCACCATTGATGATCTTACAACGGGTAGTACGGCAGCAGGCTGCCCTGCGCGCTGGGTACACCGCCTCGGTAACTAACTGCTCTCAACGTCACTTATGTTACGGCGTGCTAACCTCGTTGCATGGCAGACACGAACAACAGCAACGTCAGGATCGCGAAGGCGACTTATACACTCTGTTCCGCCGTTGACGCACGGTCCGACGTTCGAACAACATGGAGTACCCGGCTTACTCTCTCCCGAGGGTTTCGATATTGCTTGGACGCAGTATCAAGGTTACATCCTGCAAAGACTGAGCCTTATGACTGCAGGTAATCCTACCCCATTCAGCGTGGCCAAGGCACCAACGCCGCACTTGTGACGGCCGTGTCAATTCCCGGTATGTGTTAATCGCTCGCAGGTACGAGCGATGAGAGCGCCATGCCGAAAAATTTACTCTTGAAGTTCGCTCGTCAGGCCGACCAAGCCGCTCTCTTCAACTATGCCTCCATGGCGAACAACAACCACTTTTTCTTCAAGTTTCTGGTAAGCCTCAATCTTGGCTTTTGAGCTGGAACATCATATCTGACATTGTGCTCTAAGGCTCCGGACAAAACTCACATGCATGAAAGCCTCGAACTCAGAATCAGGGAGGATTTCTCCTCAGTCGAATCTCTGCGCGCCGAGTTCATCAGCACTGCAAATGCAATGTTTGGTCCTGGATTTGTTTGGCTCGTCAGCACCGAGCCAGGCGAGCTGCGCATCCTTGCCACCTACATTGCCGGCTCCCCTTACGCTGGCGCGCATTTCCGCATGCAACCGGTCGACATGGCCACTCAGAACGCAACGGCGACCGGCGCTATGAGGGGCCAAGCTTGGGCGCAAAGACAACAAGTGAGCAATGTAACAGGGTCCTTTGGCCGGCATAGCGGAAGGGATAAGGTTGTCGCGCCTGGAGGGCTCGAAGTCATTCCGATGCTTTGCGTCAACACTTGGGAACACGTGTGGCTGCGCGATTACGGCGTCGCGGGGAAGAGAAGATATCTGGAGAATTGGTGGGATCGGATCAATTGGGACGAGGTGCTCAATGAATTTCCAAGAAAGGAGCAGATATTGAGGGCAGCAAGAAAGCATGCAGGGCGGGGAAGCGGTTGGATTTAATAGCATTTGTATAGCATCTGTACAAAACATGAATATGGCAAGGAATAAAAGGCATAATGTACAGTCTGTATGGTGACGAAGAGTACACATCGCCCTACCAAGGCCGAGTCATATGGAGCCCTTGGCAGGATCTCCGATTCACGAATATATTCTATCTGAAATGGTAATATTCGCATAAGGCTTGGGGGGGTCGATATTTTCAGAGAGATCACATCTCATCTAGTGAACTGTTTATACCAGCAATCCCTCGCGTCCTTTTTCGAAACCGACCCTGGAGCCAGCACCGATACATCTTCAGTCTCCGCTGCCTATTCACTATCAGTCTGCGATCGACTCCGACATCCACGACTTCAAAGCCTCCGGCGTCATCACCGGCATGGTGTCCGGCAGTCTCAACTTCTTCGTCATTCCCGCCATCTTCCTCCAAAGCTTGGACCTTCTCTCCCGCCTCCGTCCATTGTCCCCAGATCTTGACCAGCTCCTCCCTTTCGAAGAAGTAGACTCGCGTCCCGTCACCACGGACGTAGAAGTTTTCCTCCATGTACCTGCCCTTCTTGAACCGCACCTGCGCCAGATCGCCTCTGCCGTAATCTCTGAACAAAACCTCCCCACCCGGTTTGAGCACCGTATAGATATTCCTTAACGCCTGTGACCATTGTGAAGGGGACAGCGCCGAGAAGATGAAAATCATCAGCACCACATCCACACTCCCCTCGCCAAGACCCGGAGGCAAGGATTCCGGCCCTGTGGCCGCTACGTCCCACACATCGGCTTGGATGAACCTCTCATCGTACGCCTCATTCGCCCGGATCAACTCCACGGCCTTCCTCGAAAAATCACACGCATGGATCCTCAGCCCCGGGTTCTCATTCTGCGCCAGAACCGGAAACGCCGTGTTGCCCGCCCCAGCGCCAACCTCCAAGATCGTCATGGGCGGGGCGTCCTTGCGCGTAACCTGGCCGAGCACGGGAAACTCCTGCTGCAGCCACTTGCGGTTTTTGAAGAAGTTGGCCGTGTTGTTCTTGTAAAACAGGTTCCACCACTTGGCGGGGTCGGCGTTGAAGCGGCGCTTGTCGAAGTCGGAGACGGGCGCGTCCCGCTGCCGGGCGTATTGGATCTCGGCGTATTCTTTGTAGGTGGCGTCGGTTTCGACGTGGTCCCAGGCGTTGAACTCGTAGATGTCGTCGCCTTCTTCGAGGTAACGCGAGCCGAATTGGAAGGGGTCGCTGCGCTTCAGGTTGTTGGTCGGGTCGTGGGAGCGGTGGGGTGGTATTCGTGGGGGTTGGGCGATGTTAGAGATGTCCTGTGCGGACGGTTCTATTGAAAGGGTTGAGAGGTCTGGGCAAGTGATTCGATCTGCAGAGGTTGCTGCAGATGATACAGTGTTGTTCATGGTGGCCATTGCTGCCGGGGTGAGTTTCAAGGATAAGCCGATTCTAGGAATGTCTTATCGATGAGCTTGAAGATGCCGCTACGGCTGCAGCCCTACCGGGTACAACCGAGATCGAGCCCAAATTCCCAGTCTGTACGTCACTATTACAGGTACAAAAGTTCCTCAACTGTTTTTTGATCTGAAGTTTTCCCAAGAGTAATGCTACGAACACATCAATCCCAAACTTGTTCTACTACAATCTCGACGTCCAATCGCTTCAATATCTCAAGATGAAGACAGCGCAATTCCTCACCTCCTCCCGCCCAACAACCGCCCTTCTCCCCAGACTTATAACGCGACCACCACTCCCAATCCCACCCGCTCAAAGGATCCCCACCCGACACTTCATCTCCACGCCTCTAACGCCCGAAACGCAATCCCTCAAAGCCAGCCGCACCCTCTCGTACCCGGCCAGCAAAATCTTCTCCATCATCTCCGACATAAACTCCTACTCGGCCTTCCTCCCCTACTGTTCCTCCTCGACCGTCACCTCCTGGTCGTCCGCCTCCAAACCCACCAACAAGAAATACCCTCAAGAAGCCGAACTCCAAGTCGGCTGGGCCGGCTACTCGGAAACCTTCCGGTCCAAAGTCTTCTGCGTGCCGGACACCGTCGTCGAAGCCGTCAGCGGCACCGCACAGACGACGATCCCGCACGACGACCTGTCTCACTACCCCTCCGAAGCTCTCCAACCACCCTCCAACGACGAGGCCACCGACCGCGCCGCCGGAAACGCTATGTTCAGCTCCCTCCTCACGACCTGGACGCTGCGCGAATTTCCCTACAAGCCGGCGCCCGAGGGCCAGCCGGGCCCGCTGCAGGGCAGTCACGAGGCGCCCCCGATCCCCCAGACCGAAGTCGATCTGAGCATCCAGGTAGAGTTTGCGAGTCCGGTCTACGCGGCGCTGAGCAAGGCGGCGGCGCCGAAGGTGGCGGGCGTGCTGATCGAGGCGTTTGTGAAGAGGGCGAGGGAGGTGTTGGGTGAGGAGACGGGAAGGCCGGGCCAGGATGCGGAGAAGGCGGAGAGGGTGGAGGAGGATTCGACGCTGGAGGGGGCGATTGGAGGGGACGGGATGAAGGAGTCGCAGTGAGGGGACGGAGGTGTGTCTTTTCTGAGAGTTTCATGAAAGGTGGGGATAGTTGTTTCGAAGAGAAAGTCGGCTTCTACAGTGTATAGACGTTTGTCCGTCAATAGTGCAAAGAGTACGTGTCTGAACGTCTTAGACATTGGCAAGATGTTGTATCCACACATATGGCTTCAGCATGGCATGAGCCACGATGCTGGTATAGAAAAGAAAGAATGCCTTGCTGCAGGATATTCCCGTACTCCTTGCAGTAAAGAAGCTTAGGTGACGGTTGGGGACCGGGTCCAGTAACACCTTAACAGGAGTCCTCTGCCTCTCCCCCCAGTCAACATTGTCACTTCAGTTCGCCTGGACAACGCTTATTGAAATGTCTCTCTGTGAGCTCGAAGGAGCAACGGATTCGTCTGCCTAGATTTATCGTTCGTATTATTAATATTAAGTTATATACTAACGCCATTACTGAAAATGTAGCCATTGATACCCTTCCCAGTCCTCATGATTCCGTTATCGTTCATGCTTCCATTACAACTCCTGTTCTTGACTGTCTCTTCGCTGCGATATCGGAGCGCCGAGGTGCCATTGCTAGCTTTGATATATCCGTTCGAGTGCCCGTCACTACTCTGCTCCTTGTGACCCGGAGTTTCGGCATGTCCGTTCATGCCCCGTTTCCCATTCATTACAACATGATCATTCATACCGTTCGCGTTTCCAATGACATTGTGCGCCAATCGTTTGGCGTATGCCTAAAATCACCATCAGCCAAGCTCCGAGTCCTCGTATATATGCAGCCCTACCTCGCAGCTTATCCGTATTCCCTCCTCAATCCCGACACGCGGCTCGTACCCGAGGATCTTCCTCGCTTTCACCCCACTGCAATACCGCGTGCTGCAGGCATCGATTACACTCCCGCTACTCAACGTCGTCGGTGTCCCCGTCAGCCAGGTTATCCATTCCGCCGTATAGCCTGCAAGCCGCGCCAATTTTTCCGGGATATGAACCTCAAATGGAGGGTAGTGTCCAAAGTGCTTCCACACCTCGAGGCACAAGTCTCGGAAAGGGATTGGTTCGTTGTTGGAGACAAAGAAAGCCTCGCCCGCAGCGGTCCTTGTAGTCATGAAATTTTCAGCGGCGAGGATGTGTGCGTCCGCGATGTTGCTGATATAGGTGACGTCCCATAGGTTGTCACCGCTGCCGATAATGAAGGGTGTCTCGAGCTTTGCGATGCAGGCGTGAACCGATGGAATTAGCTGGTAGTCATCGGGACCGAAGATGACCGAGGGACGAATAGCACATGTTGCAAGGGTTTCCGAACAGGCATCCAGCACCAGCGCTTCCGCAGTTGCCTGCTGATAGGTAAGCTTGCAATCATGTACGTTAGCTGGCTGAGAGACTCGCTTTCGACTCTCCGTAGATCAAAGAATGATGTGAGGTCGGCCACGTTTCGTCTACGTTAGGATACTGATACTTCAGGTCATCCGTGACTGAGCAGCAGCTGCTGGTGTATACGAATGAGTCCACTCCAGCTTTCTTTGCGGCAGCCAACATGTTCCGCGTGCCTTCGACATTGACCCTCCAGACCAGAGGCTGTTCCTTCCTGGTGTATCTGCTCGTGAGCCGTGGGACGATACCGGCTGCATGGATGATTACGGAAGGCTTGGTCGCTTGAACCACTCTCGAAGCTTCCTTGGCATCTGTGATGTCCACGGTAAGGTAATTAACAGTAGGTCGCCGTTGCACATCACCATTCGCGGGCTTGATGTCGAGGGACGCGATAGCGCATTCAGGGTGCTGTTTGAGGAGCGCATCGATAATGGCTGAACCAACGAAACCCGTCCCACCAGTGACCAGAGCGCTGGAGATGGACATTGCTCCTGCACATGATATAGGTGGAATTGACTGATGGACGAAATATAGAGAGAGAAGACCACAAGGAGATGGATTGATAAGCAGACGGTAACACCATGGGTAGCAGAAGTACAGAACTAACAAGCAACCTATCAAACAAGAGACCTACCAGGTAGAGTATGTCAGGTATCATGACGTCCCGCGATTATCCGCATTGTGATTTAGATTATGAATCATCCATAGCAGTCATTCGACATCACGAGCAGGTCAGACCTGTCCGCCACACGGAAAACTGCTCGGGGAGATAGGACAGCTGTGCGAATAGAAATCGTCAAACTCGAAGATGATCACGGAGGTAAGCCCGTCTCTACATCACTAAGAGAACACCCGAAGGGAATGATCCCGGGAGCTCCATGACATGTACCTTACACACTAGGCACCCCGCTCGGAAGACGGAACACGAAAGGCCGAAACTCCAATCGGGTCACGAACGTAGTGGGGCAACTCACGGTCATTCTTCTAAGTTACCTAACCTTAATAACATTTTGAGTTCACCCAGTTCACAAATGCCCTCGGGATAAGGGCGAATGGCAAATGGGTAGGCCAGAGACTCCGACCCTAATCAGGACAAGTACCACTTACCTTATGGACTTGAAGACCCTTACAATGTTGTTTTCATCCGTGCCTGTTCTCTTTCCTCATCACTACCGTCTTCGCTGCCACTCGCCTAACCAAATCTGTCAACCCTCATCATGTCTACGGGCGTGGGAATGAGCTCTTGTTGCCTTTCCGGCAAAGTTCACGAAGGGACTCCAGTTGGTCATGTCGAGACCATCGGCGGTCTTCAAACCTATGTCTCTGAGCCTAAGAATAAGGCGAAGACGAAGACCATTATCTTCGTCGTCGACAGTGCGTAGTATCTTCGGTACCATATCAAAACCCAATCGCTTCTGACCAATCTCCATCAGTCTTTGGCTGGGAATTCAAGAACGTCCGCCTTTTAGCAGATAACTACGCCAAAGCTGGCTTCTACGCCTACATTCCCGACGTTCACCAAGGCGACTCGCTTCCAATCGACTTCCTCCAGAGTGTAGAGCCCCGTCTCAAGGACAAAGAGAATGCCAGTATGGTCGACACGGCCAAGAACACCGCGACTGTCGCCACGACCCTTCCTCCATGGCTGCTCAAGCACCGTGAAGGCGTCAGCAAGCCGATCATCGATGGCTTCATAAACACCGTAAGGATGATTCCCGGCACCGACAAGATTGGTGCCATTGGCTTTTGTTGGGGAGGGCGGTACGTAATCCTCGAGGCGCATGGGCCAACCAAGAATGCGGACGGTACCAGCATCGGAGGCGCCGATGCCGCCTATGCTTGCCATCCTTCACTCGTCTCCATTCCCGCAGACTTCGAACCCGTTACAAAACCCCTGAGCTTGGCACTTGGCACCAAGGATAGTCTGTTGGACGAGAAGTGCATCGGCCAGATCCAAGAAGTTATGGCAAAGAAAACTGATGTGCCGCACGAGATTCGGATTTATGAGGATCAGGTGCACGGGTTTGCACTCAGGAGCGACTGGAGCAGTGAGAAAGACAAGAAGGCGATGGATGATGCATGCGAACAAGGCATTTCTTTCTTTAACAAGTACTTATAGTAGATGAGGCCACTCATGACGCTGAATAATCCTTTCTGTGTATTTTCTTCACGAAGACAATCCGCAGTGAGGCTAGACCCAGTCTGACAGATTGCCATCAACTCCACATAAAGACCTAACAGAAGGAGTGCTCTGTTGATACAAAGCAGTTATATACCAGAGTTTAGCCCGAGATTTCCATGCCGAGTTTTGACGCGGGAGCATCCGTGTTGGGTCGACAGTGAGAACGGGGACATTATATATAAATGAGATGAGGACACAATTCATGTGATATTGCTGTGACGACTTTATCGTCTCAGCTCAGTCTCGAAGAGCATGCATGATCAAGTTAAAAAGTTTCTCGACCACCGACTCCAAGACTCATGCAAGAGTGTGAGTCGGATATCTTATCTACAAACATGACCTCTGTGAAGCCCTTAGGAAGCGAGCCCTAAACGGAACAAGCACCATCAAACCCAGTCGTCACCACTTCAGCCTCAACTTCACAGCGCAGCTCGTATTCTCTGTCTCAGATCAGCGTAATCTATTACAACGCCCTTCGCAATGGTCCGTAGTTCCCTCACACGTCTTCCAATCGCATATCGCTTTTCTAACCCTGACCACAGGCCCCCAAAACGCTTCCACCAGCCGCCAAACAGGCGCTCATCCTAACATGGTTCCACAAATCCGGCACGGCGCACAGCATCAGAGACCTCGAAAAGACCCTGCCGCAGGTAGCATCCATCAACGGCATGCAGGTCAAAGACTACCTGCAAGCGCTCTCGGACGAGGGCAAGATCCGGGTCGAGAAGATCGGCAGCGGGAACTGGTACTGGAGTTTTGCGGGTGAGGAGAAGAAAAAGAGGGAGGACGTACTGGAGGGTCTGAGGGCGGACAAGGCGAAGGTGGACGCCAGCGTGCGTGAGTTGGAGGAAAAGATCGAGGAGGCGGGCAACGTCAGGGGTGGGATGGAGCAGGGGGAAGGCAGCAAGAGGGAGGGGTTGTTGGAAAAGAGGGAGAGTTTGATGGGAGAGGTGGAGGGGTTGAAGAAAGAGCTGGTGGGGTACCGCGATAACGATCCGGAGGAAATAGCTAGGAGGAGGGAGGAATTTGAGTGGTTCAAACTGGCGGCGGAGAGGTGGACGGATAATATATATGTGCTTGAGGGGTATCTGGGCACGTTGACGGGAGGCGACAGGGAAGCCCTGGAGCAGATCAGATTGATGTATTATGGTAGCGAGTACGTGGAGGGAGAGGGTCTGAGAGAGCTTTAGCCCCCTTGCAGTCAAGGGTGGCATTCAAGGAATCGCCGATGGTATAAGCCTTCGATGGCTTGCTCAAATGGATCCTGGCATTCGTGCCTTAGTGGAAGCTTGTCTTTACGCCACAGAGTTAGGAGTTGGAAGGCACAGCATCAACGCTGATTAGCTACACCATTACGAGCGTATCACTGCCGCATAACGTGAGAATCATCTGATTTCCACGTGTCCCTTGTTTTACAGCCCAGTCTCTTCGGACCTGCGGTGAGTAAGTGATTACCCGGACATGCACCGGAGAAGTTTGTCTTTACTGCATAGATGACGCCAGTGCTCTTGAGTGTTCAGGCCTCGGGCCCGGCTATTATTGCCGGAGCACCCAACGTTTATAGTCCAGATTAGGAGGTAACTATTAGACTTAAAGTGACGACCTCCTCCTTCTGCCTGTACCAAGTTTACCAAGACTTTACCAAGACTTTGGCATCGGCTTGAAGCACGCGAAAATCTTCACTTATCCATCCGGTCGGGACCCAGGGACTTGCGCTCTAAATATATCAGATTACGGCTGGCCCGCTCTTGGCAATGCTTGGCTACAGTTGAGTAACGTTATGTCGCAATGTCTGGCGGAGCTGAGTAGGTATGTCCCCACACCACTCAGCTTTCCTACCTCACCGTCTTTCTCGAAGTTGGTTGAGGCATCCCCTCCATTATTTACTCGGTTCCACTCGTTACTCTCCATCATGCTGGTTGATCATAAGGAGAAGCTACTGTCGCTAGGACGGTGCGCAAGTCCGTGCACCTTCAACATGCTTTACCTCCGTGGAGCAGCCAACTCCCCCACCTACTCCGAACAATGTACAGACCATTGATGCTGACACCTCTGCCTGCCTTACGTCTTAGGCTAATGACTTCTCATGATCTACGCAGTATAAATCAACAATTGAAGCACTACCCGTCATCGATTCCTCGGTCAAGTTGCGATCACAATCCAGACCTCAAACCAGTGATCAGACACCATACGAACAGGTCTTAATGCTAATGAATCCAACATCAAATGACGTGTCGTCCTCCATCTCCTCGAGGAGTCGGGCGATCCTCTCGAGATTGGCTTCCCCGCTCGCAACTCGGACTCGAAACCTATCGGAGTTCTACATAAGGCCGGACGAGCCCCATCGTCAGTACGCGCCAGGAGACGTGGTGAAAGGTGCCGTGGTGTTGACGGTCGTCAAACCGGTGAGGGTTACGCATCTGGTCGTACGCCTTCATGGTCACGTCAGGGTTTTCAACACGGCGAATGCGCCGGGCGATGGCATTAGTCCTGATAGCGGTTTTATGGGTACCGGCCGAATGAAGAAGGGAAATGAGCAACTTAAACATGGATACGCATCGTTGTTTGAGGATGAAATTACCCTGTGTGGAGAGGGCCGGCTGGATGTCGGGCGCTACGAGTTCAACTTCGAGCTTGATTTCCCTTCAAAGGGAGTGCCCAGCAGTATCGATGTAAGTGCCGACAGCTTGTCATTGGAGTGATAGCAACTCAACAGTCGATGTAGTTCGAAAGAGGAACAATATCATATATAATCACCTCAACGATAACCCGACCGACAACTATATCCCCAACGTCCTCATGCGATCGCAAAGTTTACCTAGTGCAGACAGTCGATGTCGCACCATTGTCCCATCCGAAGCAACGGATGATCACCTTGAATCCAATCTCACGAGAGAAGAAGATCAAGCCCAAAGATTTAAAACGACTTTCAACGAGGCCTCCATTAACCCGGTCGAGCAGCGGTCCTACCGCGAGTGCCGAGAGCGTTCCACGAGGCGAAGCCCAGCCTCTCGACCGACCGGTTCACAGTCCTGCTCCGAGTGAGGCAAGCACTCCAAGTGCTGTCAGCAACAGTACCCGAAGCTCCAAGGCCGGACCTAGATCCTTGTCCGCCAAAGACAGCGATTCCCAAAGTATCACGACGTCGCAGGCAGACAAGACCATCACGGCGACAATTGAGCTTGTCCGAGCCGGCTGTCTTCCTGGCGACGTTATACCAGTAAGAATATCTATAAATCACACTAAACCTATCAAGAGCTTGGAAGGCATTATTGTCACACTGTACCGTCAGGGCCGCATTGATACCCATCCTGCGATCTCAGCCGAGCCAACTGGTAAGGGCAAAGGCGTAGTCAGATCCAATCATGACTACTACCCAAAGTCGAAGTCTGGTTTGACTGGCCTATCCTTATCGTCAGCCGTGTCGAGTGGAGTCTTCCGCAAAGACTTGTCACAAACCTTTGCACCACTCATAGTGGATCCTCGAAGCCTGACTGCGTTTGTGAAGACATCCGTCAGGGTGCCTGAAGACTCTTTTCCTACCATATCATCTGTACCTGGAGCGATGATCAGCTTCAAGTACTACGTCGAGGTTATTATCGACCTACGCGGCAAGCTCCAGGCCGGACTGGATAATCTCCTTCCTCGCCTGAGTAGGTCGAGTGTCCTCAATGATTCTCAAAATAACAGCCACATTCTACAGCGAGACGAAAATGGCACAAGAGAAATTGTGTCCACATTTAGCGGCAGTATACTTGACACGGATCAAATTCGACGAGAAAGAAGTGTTGCTGCATGCTTGTTTGAAGTCATTGTTGGCACCAGAGACAGTGGGAGAAAACGGAATACCCGGGGCCCTCAGACGCAGCAGGCAGAGTACCAAGAAAGTTTCATCCCGCCAGAATCAACCGACGTGAGATTACCTGACGACCCGGAGGATTGGCAGACATGCGTACCGCAAGACGGCGTCCATTTTTTCCCGTCATATAGTGGTACTGGGGGGTTAACTGAGACCCTTCAGCCCCACCCCATCCTACACTCTCCCACGGCAGCTGTTCCTCCACCGGTTGTCGAGAACGAAGATGCCATGGATGAAAAGACCCGGATTCGGAGGGCCGAAGAGCGGCTCCTTCCCAGTCAGCCACCCGCAGAGGTCAACTCTTTGAACACTGATCATACGCCCACAGCGCCCGGACAACTAGGCACCTTTGCAGTCGACAACACAATTCGCGTTGGAGAAAGTGGCGAATCTAGCACCTACGCTTATGCTCACGGTAGACCATCTACCCGCTCGGCGGAGACCATCATACCATCGGTCGATAATGGCATCACTGAAGGGGGTGGATCTTATACCGGTGAGGATAAGCAGGAACTTGAGCGGCGCAGGCTCCAGTTAGAGGCAAGTGCACCAGAAGACTTCCCGGACGATGAAGGACTGTACGCTCCCAGCGCGAGAAATGGCGCACAGGAGCGTACAAACCTGGAGCCAAGTGCTCCAGCACTACCAGAAGACGAAGAATATAATCAACAATCTCCAAGTTATCTTCATCATGATACCGGATCAGGTATCATCTCGACTGCTAGAGAGTCATTGCCGCGGTACGAGAGGTAAATTGGACGGATTTATATCTTAAGGGTCCACATTCTTATGGCGTTTATAAATGCTTGTCACGATACCCGCCTTTGGATCTAATGATCTAGGATTTTGCATGGTGTGGATGGGTCTGGCTGGCATTCAGGCTTCATTGGTACATGGTATATGCGGCAAAGGGCTTACAAGGTAGATCTCTGCTATTTTGAATGATTGAATATAAGCTGGTTTATAGAACACATTACACCTTGATGGTCTAACCATCACGTCGCCTGGTGTAGCTTAAATGTCGTATGTAAATACAATCAGAGAACACGGGTTGAATGTGCTTCTGTCACTGTTCTCCACCGGCCTTGTTCCGTACCTAAGGAGAGTTTCACCGAGGTTGCTGGGCACAGAGATCTAGAACATCTAGCTAGATGCAAGCTAACGTGGGCGCTAAACCAAAAGCAGCACATTTGAGAGATTAGCGAGTCGCCCCTCGCAGGATACCTCTCTGTCCTAATGTAGGGTCAACCCAAACTCTCCGCTTCTGCTTCTGCCTCTCACCTTATCGACTATGGATTCGACATCAACGTCCCCACTACTTGACGACGATTGACTCGATTGCGTGAGGTCTTTGTACATATCGCTAGATATTTGCGCAAGGTTTCGAATCTTTCTTTATAATATAATAAGAAAGGCGTTTTGGAGCGACTTACCTTGGCCGCATCGGTCCGCCCAACAAAATCCCCCATACGTCACCGTCAGCCACCACCACTCATAGTCGTCATATATATCGTCGCCCCGAAAGCGAAACATCACTTTGTTCTCCATGGCTTGTACATCACCGTCTTTAACCGTGGAGTCCTACGGCGACAGACCAACGGGGCGCAGTTCAGGACACTCGCCTGAACGGATACCCCTCAACCCACGCCGTCGACACTCTTCATATCACTCACTGCGGAGACATTCCAGTGATTTGGATGCGGATGCTACCTATCTTAGAGTATGTTACCTTAACGAGCGATAACCGTGTAACAGTGCTCACGAGGATTAGGTGGACCTTTTCCTTTCCGAGCTGGAACGACGACTCGCATGGCTGGAGGACTATGGTAACCTACGCCTGGATGCTGGTATCAGTCGAGCTTACACAACTCTCGAGGCTGTGCGGGACTCATGCTCACATGTTTCCGGAGAGCTCATCGGCGCCGGAAGACGCAGGGCGAAGGTTCTGGTGGAGACCTTAGAAGGACGATACAACGACGTTTTAACGACTAGGGAAAGCTTAGAAGCCAAGGCTCAAGCAAGTATGAAGCTGATGGAGGGGATACTGGCCGATTTTGAAGCCAAAGCACATGATATACGGGATAGCGGACTTTCGGGAGTTATAGATAAAGGGAGGCGACGGGTGGATGAAGGGATAGAGAAAGCAAAGGAAGTCGTTGACGAGGGCTTTGAGGTGGCACGAAGGGCGAAAGAGACACTGACGGAAAGTATTGAGAACGCCGTCAAAAGAGCACAAGAGCATGGCTTGATCCGATATGAAGACCTCCCTCATCCATGGCGAGTCAATCCACATATCGTCAAAGGCTATCGATTCACCGAGTCAAAGATCGATTGCGTCCGCTCGGCGTTCAATGTTTCCAACGAACTTGTCAACATCTGGTCTCATGCCATAGGCTTGATTATCGTCTTGTCCATCGCCTTTTACTTCTATCCGACATCCGTCAACTTTTCCTTATCCACCAAAGCCGACGTCTTCATCGCGGCGGTGTTCTTCTTTGCGGCTTGCAAATGCCTCGTCTGCAGTACGCTATGGCACACGATGAATAGTATCGCCGAGCAAAACCTCATGGAGCGATTCGCGTGCGTGGATTATACGGGAATATCTCTTCTCATCGCAGCGTCGATCATGACAACGGAGTACACTGCCTTCTACTGTGAACCTGTCAGCCGGTGGACATATATCGTGTGCACAGCAACACTCGGTATTGGTGGCGTCATCCTTCCGTGGCATCCAACCTTCAACCGCGCAGATATGAACTGGGCTCGTGTCGCCTTCTATGTAGCGCTTGGCGCGACGGGGTTCGCACCAGTCATTCAGCTCAACCTGAGTCGAGGACCCGAATGGTCGTACTACTTCTACGCCCCGGTTATGAAGAGCGTGTCTGTCTATCTGGTTGGGGCACTCATCTATGCGGCGCAGATACCTGAGAGGTGGTGCCCTGGTTGGTTCGACTACATTGGTGGGAGCCATAACATATGGCATCTGGCCGTCTTGGGTGGCATTCTCTTCCATTATTTTGCTATGCAAGACTTCTTTTCCGGAGCTTTTCAGCGGGCTCAGGAGGAGTGTCACATGTTTTAATGATTTCCGGAGTGATGATACTAGCGCAAGTGTTGACTGGTGCTCTCACTCGATGTATATGAGTTCGAATCGGTGTACATAGATCAGACTCTGAGGGAGTAGGTAACCAGCAATCTCCGACACAATTTGTCTGACTAAGCCAATGCGAAGTGAGGTCACCTTCGGTAAGAAACGTACGTACGTACGAGCACGAGTAAATGTTAAAAAGTTGGGGCTTCATGCTCGATTAACGCTTGAACCCCAACAAGGGTAAATGCGACGGAATATTATTGTGGTCTCGTCCATCGGGCGTCTTCAGCCCGCAACGATACCCAATGATTCCAGAGTCATGTGTGCAACGATGCCAGTCCTGTCAGGACTGGCCGCCCTGAGTTGGCAGACCCAAGAAGGTGAAGATCTACACTTGAAGCCTCAACAACATCCGTCTCAACTCTGAACTTCCGAGCTAGCCAGCTGCCGCGCAGGCAGTTCAGGGTCGTATTCTACCGCCAGGAGCCCATTCCAGCGGTTGTTGGGTGCAAACTCGCCTTAGAAAAGGACACACCGGTACTTAACCCTGAGAAGGATTGTAGATCTTTCCGTGAAGGGAACCTTCACTCACCTACGCCAACCTCTAGAGATTAACCTTGAGGGTCGCATGTGTTTCCAGAGACGCTGCCTTCACACAGACACCGGATGCGTTGGAATGGATTTCCACCCTGGATGAGTGTCGATCATCAGCGCCCCATAGCTGCCCAATCCAAGGCCGACAAGAATCCGGCTACTAACCTGACGTCGTTCCGCACCACTGGCTGCAACCACTCCGGAGAGGACGGTGCGTAATGATGCATACCGTTGCATCTCCAGCTGTAATGTCGAGGATCGAAGCATGACTCCAGCGTCAGAATCTCCGACGGTCGTATGTCAGGAAAGGGTCTTCTCCTTTAGCATTGGCCAATGCGAGCTCCAGCCCCGGCAAACGTCAAGTCTTTAGCCCGTAGTGTCCCCTCGGACGCCCTGTTCGATGGCCGTGCCATCTGCACTGGTGCAAGCCCACGCGTGCGGTCAAGACTTTGTTTTCTCGAAGATCGATATTCCAGAATGAAGCATACATTTGCCACCACAAGATGCTGTCAGCACCTTGGCTACTATTTTTCGTTTAAAGGTCAAGCATTTCTCCGCTTTTTGTAACCATGACGCCCTGCTGTCATTACGACTTCCCTTTTCAATCATACTACAGCAGTAACGCTTGACGTTCTTCATATCCACGGACCCGGACTTGGAGTGAAGGCCATATCCATTCTTCTACTTGATTATCCCAGCTGGTTTTGATCCTTTCAAAGCCGTCCCAGCGCTGTTTTCTACTTTCTGTAACCATATCAGTCCGAAGATCTATGTATCTTTTCCAACACAACCGTGCTCCCGCCTTTTAGGATGTCTCATAGGGAACCATACCGTCCGGATGCACGGGGAAGAGCAGGTCCTGAACGCGACCAATATCCGCGTACGACCATTCCAGGAAGCGCATCTTCGTCAAGAAGGTCAGATACGTCACTTGCCCTCGTCTTCAGGGGCTATTCTGTCAGGATACTGACAGGTTTCCAAGCGTGGCGTTCGCTGGGGCGCCTTTATACATACCACAGACTACTGGAAGCTCAGGCTCTTTGAGCTTTGCTCCTATCCCACAAAGGTAGTGCCACCTGTTCTGATGTTCATCCCATTATTTGAGCTAAGCATAACCATGCGGCAGTACCATACCAGGTAGTTTCCATGGGTTACCTAATTCCGCCATTCCATATACTTCCACTGGACCTTCATTTGGGCCGAGGACTCTCTCTTCCGCTGCTCGGACTGATCTAGCGGGTAGTCCTACCCTGTCAAGAGGATATTGTCCTGACGGTCGGGCATCGTCCGATCCTACAATGTATTACAGTGGATTTCCCTCAGGCGCCTTATCCGCCACAGCTGGACCCATTGGACCAGCTCCTGGATCTTTCCCCATACAGCCGTACCAGGACTGGGATCCCAAGTTGAGAGATTCTCCTGACAGTTACGCCTGGGAGCAAGACTCACCGACTTCTCCAGCGTCACCGGATTTCATTGGCGAGTCTGCATTGCCGCGTCAAGGGGCCAGGCTGAAAAGCCAAGCGAAGTCACATTCGCAAAGGCGACCGTCTAATCGGGACGAGTTCGATGGGCCGCATCAACTGTTGGACAGACTCTCTGCTGAGACCGTGGCGGCACAGGAAAGGGAGCTTCCACACCTGCCAACCAACTTGCTGGTCCAGGAGCAAGATAACATCTTGGCTCAGGTGAATGATCGTCTGTCGCAATGTGCATTTGATTTTGTTGCAAAGTACCAATTTCCTATCCCACTGGAGTCGGACAAGAGACCGGTGAGGACTCCGCAAGACCGCGAATGGACCGAATGGGTTTATCTCCTGAAAAGACTGGCCACCAAAAGACGGATTCCTGCTCGCGTTCTTTATAACAGCCAGATCAAACAATTAGTTACCGTTTTGGAAAACTCTTTGGAAATGCGTCATGCTGCTAAGCATCAGTCGCGCCCGTTGAAAGACGACAGAAATGTACTGCAGCTTATCTCAGCTGGTATACAGGTCACCAAGATCCTCAAAGATGCGGCCGCTATGGAATTTCTCGATCATTTATATGTTCACACCGAGAGGCTTATTCACAGTAGACGAAGCCATCAGGGATTTGCTACTTGAACGTGAGTAGCGTCCGCTAAATTGCTTCATACTAACCATGGCAACGTTTTCTTACAAATATGATAGCTATTCGGAATACCGTCTCATTAGCTAGCTCCGTTTGCAGGATGAGCAACTCAAGGACCCTCTTTTCAGAGATCACTCCAATGGATCGCCGAGGATCCCACAGGTCAACAACATCTTTCAATCCCTGAATCTGAAGGACACCGTACCAAAGGCTTTCTGACCATACGGCCATCCAATGAGGACGCAGTGCTCACAAGGGTGGTCAGAACACTTCCCAAGGGAGTCGGACTTACGTTGGATTTGGACACTTGCTTCCCAAAGCAAGCCCGGAGCTCATCTCCTTGATTTCCTTTCTTTTCTTAGGCTAGCCTTATTTGATTTTCAATTAGCACACCTGGGACTGAGTCTTTGCGTCTATCTGGCGATTTATATTGTTCCTTTTTTTTGACTGTTAAGGAGAGGTTCTGTCGCATACATTACGAACACGTACCTCGGCGGACTCCATGGGCGGGCTCAGAGTCTGGATTTGACAGCGATTTACCGATCCTAGCTCAGAAGTATTTCAGCTTGATCTGCATCTTTCCAACGACTTTGACAACCGGGTCTAGATCATGAGAGCTACCCAACCGAAAGACTCCCTCAGACATGACACTGATCAATCCAGTAATGTCTTTAGCTGGCCAATGAACCAAGCCAGGCCTACAGACCAAAGCTCACGAAAGGATAGGATTTTCCCTCGATCGCAACGCAGCAACAAGACGTTCTCTTAGTATCAGCGTCAGGTCCCAATAACCGTCACTAATTCCTCCAAAATCAACGCTCAGACAACTGTTCGATCGTCCCAGCGCCCCCGACGTCGATGATATGATGCACTCCTTTCCGCTGGTCAAAATCGCAATCCGATCACTGACTCAGGCGTGGTTTGTTCTTTCGATAGTACGATTAACACCAGTTGCTCGGCCAGTTGAACCTCTCCACCACTGGACGGCGCCGACATTACCATCATGATTACCATCTTCTTCACCAGCACCGCCACACAACGGACACCCGCCCTTAGCCACCGCACTGTACATCTTATCACACCGCTTGACAATACTAAGGATGAAAATAACCCCTTCCTCAAACCTTCTAGTTCTCCAGACGCAGTTCCTCGTCAATCACCAAGCAACAGAAGACCAGAGATTCTGGGTCCGAGGTATCCATCACGCTGTAAAGCCTGTGCTCTCATCGTATCCGAACTTCCACCAACCGCCACACTCCGGTAACCGTTTCTGAACCCAGACCTGTCGACCGCCACGTCCTTCGAAGCCCGTTGTACTCTATTGCTGTGGCTTCCATCACTGACAACTCCGTGTACCGCAAGCGTCTATAGTTCAATCTATATCCTTACGGATGGCAGTGGTTATGCCATTAGATTAGAAACCGTCAGGCACAACGGACTAACTATTTATTTTATTGGTAGAAGTTTTCCGAAATGGAAAGACCGGTGACGCCTCTTAGATTAGAGAAAGGGTAAGAGACATGTTGACTGGTCGTATTGTGAGATGGTATTGCGTATCACATATAGCACGGAAATCTCCCCTTCTCAAATACGCGGTTACCAGCCGCGACGAACGACAGCACGCACAAGACGCTCAACTGCTCTCATCACTGCTTCTTCTTCGCGACCGGCGCCCTATGCGACGCATTATTCCTGCCCGCACCCCCTCCGCCAGCGCCCCCCACGCCCTTCTCCCTCGCCAACCTCTCCGTCTCCTGCGCCTCCTTCCGATCCGCATACCACTGGCCCGACTGCAGCACCAGCACGCCAACCAACACCAACGCCAGAATCGTATTACTCGCCGCGAGCACCCGCAAACTATCCTCCCTGCCAATTGCCTCCCCCTCGCCCTCGCCCACCCCGCTCCCGACCGCCGCCTCGCCCTCCACCAGCTCCACGACGCCGTACGTGCCCGCCTGCACGACGCGCAGGCCCTTGACGATATTGGTGATGTACACTATAATGCCGCACATGTACAGCACCAGGCTGGCGCCGTCGAACAGCATGTTGGACTCGGAGGGCCGGTAGAGTTTGAGGATGAAGCCCAGCAGGCCGACGGCGATGACGATGTGCAGGATGCGCGGGATCAGCGGGGGCGAGGCGTGCAGGAAGCGCAGGTGCGTTTCCAGCTGGCTGAAGTAGGTTTCGGGCGCGGGGAGGGAGGTCCAGAGGATGGGGTAGTCGTAGGGAAAGAGGGAGAAGAGGATGCCGAGGAAGAAGGAGGTTGCTGGAAGAGGGACATGATGGGGTTAGTTGGTGTATTTTTTGTTTGAAAGAGGGGAGGGAGCAGGATGGGTGTGGAGGAAGTGCTTACGGCAGAGGATGAGGAAGGTCGCGAATTGCCCGTTTCCCCACGCCATGCTTGCGGATTGTATCTGGAGGAGTTGCGTTGCGTAGCGTGGGAGAGGGCGGAGGTAGGTCGTACCCGTCGTGGACTCGTGGCAATGCAATTGGAAGCGGGTTGGTAACGCGATGAATTCGGAGGTCGGTGTATCAGTAACGAATTATCGGCCTCGTTAAGTGCCGTAGAAATTGTACAGAAGAGGGGTCCTCTGCGAGTCACCGCTTGATCCTCCGGAATTAGGGACAATTGCCGGTGTTTTCAGTCGCGCGACTTCAATGTCTAACGCGCAAGTTTCACACAGACCCTGCCTTGATGAGTGAGAGTTCTATGACCAAGGTAAGCAAGGCTGGTAGAGGAATCGTGATGAGCGCCAAGCCGCTTACGGGAGGGTCCCTGAGATACAGCTTTCAGCCAATCAGCACCAACCTACATGGCCTCCTGGTGGTACCTTCGTACCCAGTCCCAAGTCCGCCTTGCGATCAACACTTCTGACAGCAAACATGACCATCACCGACATCGTAACCGAACCCTTCCTCCGGTCCGTCCTCGAAACCTCTATTCTCACGCGCCAGCAATGCATGAACCTCTTAGATCTCGTCGAAGCCCATCCCACCTCTCCCGATACCTCCCTTCCAAACGACATCCGACTCCAGCTATCCAAACAGCAGAAGCTCCTCTTCACCTACCTGGCTCAACTACGGGGTCTCAATCGTGATGCCATCCTCGGCGTCAGGCAGACAAAGCAAGCCACCGCCGAAGCGCGCCACGAGATCGATAGGCTCCATCTACATCTGCAGAACCTGTACTACGAGCAACGGCATCTGAGAGGCGAGATCCACGCCTGCGAATCTTACGAGTGGGTGTCACCCCGATAGTCAAGCTGTGTTTCGATGCTTATGTTTCTGGGTTCAGCCACAAGTATCAACAACTCCCCTTGATCCCCGTCGAGGAGTTCCTGCAACAGCATCCCGAGCACGCCGAAGACGACGAGACGAGCCTGATGACAGCGCGGATCAATCACGAGCATGCGGAGCGGGAGGCGCTGGAGCAGGCGAGGCAGGGTTTGTTGAAGAAGAAGCAGGTGCTCATTGCGGATAATAAGAAGCGGAAGGATGATTTGGCGAATCTGGATCTGGATCTGGAGAAGTTTATTGATGTGAGTGTTTTTGCGCGCACCGTGGTACAGGAGATGGCTGACAAGTTGCAGGCCGCCAAACCGATTCAGAAGACGTTTGAGAAGGAATACTAGATGATGCTCTCGGCGATGGTCGAGCAATTCTGCACCGAAGAACCGAGAACTACCAAACACGAACTACCCAGCTCCTTCACAACAACTAAAGGGATGGTCCTTGTTTCTCCTAGCGAAAATGGATCGAACGAACCTCCAAGCCTCTATTCCAAGGGCTAAGAGGTTCCCGAGACCGCCCCGGCCATCCGTCAACCCTGATTGTCAGGGTTAGAGACGGTACCAATACCGGTGTCATGATACTGCATAAGGCACTCTTTGCAATTACGGTCAAGTTATCAGCACACTTATGATTCAGTACCCACATGGAATCTCTACACTGCCATCGTGGAGCGTACGACAAGCGGCACCTCCCAAAGGTATACTTGAGTACCGTCGGAACCATTCCATCTTTGTACCTACAGTCATACAACCAGAGTTAGAGGTTAGAAAAGCCGAGCTGGAGCTCCCAAGATATCATCATTATAGATGGTCATATGACCTCGTCGTCCCTGTTGTTGGCGTTCCCATTTGTGAGATTACACCTCTCTTTGCACATATATACCACACCGGCCAGTCAACGTTCCCACTCTCATAACTACCCGAACGCAGGAATTGCCGCACTCCGCACTGCTAACCTATCCGACCTAGCAGGAACAACCCCTACTCCAACACTGCTTCAATCCGTCTCAAAACTCACGTCGTCCATGAAACCTTCTTCCCCAACAGACCACTCAATGAACCTCATTGCTTAATCCCCTTCTGAACGCACGCCTTTGCGAAAAATTCCGTGAGATCATATCGAAGATGGAAAGCAACGAGAAGGGCGGGCCGATTATAGTCCCAGTTAAAATAGCTGTAAAGCTTCACCTTCACCCTCCTCGACCAGTGCTCCGCCATTGTCTCCAGACCGTTTGCCCAGGTTTTAACGGATTCTGGCAAACCTTCCGCATTGTCCGTGTTCTCACCGGTCAGGACACCAAGAGACTCAGGCGTGCACGCATGCATCCACAAGGCCACGCTACGTATATGGATAAGCTCATTCATGGTCCTGGCAGCTAAGAATGAGCATAGCCGTTCCCGTGGATTCGGTATACCAGCATGGGTGAGATAGGCCCACGCAAGATAGCAGACGCGGGTGAAGCGAGCGCGTTCAGTGAGACTCATGGTCGACGGGTGGTGTGCCCAGTGACCCTTGAGGTGGCTGCCCAGCTCACTGTCGAAAAGATCACAGATGTGGGATATGGTGTCCGCATTCGAGAGGAAGTGCTTGGTGTTGTGGACGACCGCTTCGTGGCCGTTTCCTGGACGCCATTGCGCGACTCCGGCTTCGTGCTCGGCGTCAAATAAGACTTTAGCTTCAGCAGTGCACGGCGGAATCTTGGGAAGAATAATGAAGTAAGATATTCTGGTTGCATTGAACTCCAGACATTGTACAGGATGGGTGCGGTACGGGCAAGGGCAGCAACGTCGGCAAAACAGTCAAGGTGATCGCAGATGCATAGAATGAGCTCTGATGGAAAGGTCAAGACCAATGTTTGAGCCATCTCACACGACTACCTGCATAGATCCGTTTCTCAGCTAAGGAAGGTGCTTGAGCCGACATGATGTCTGAAAAGGGCAGCTTCGGGCTTGATATAAATACACTCGTGAAGTAAGTGCAGCCTAGAAAGCCAAGCTCTATTGCGTAGACTTTGTAAGTTGTCGATCTTCCGTGGCGGAAGATCCAACGCCAAACCAGGCGTGGAGAGTGAAGCGAGACCAGCCCCGCCAATCCACAAGCCAGCCTCTCCAAAGCTCGTGCTCATCAGCGCCAACGCCAATAAGTCATCATTATAATAGCGATTCGTTTTATTGAACTTCTCATCAGTACTACTCCGTACATTGTTTCTTAATCTGTACTTTACTTTGAATAACGTCATCCGTTACACAGGTCTGCTCTGCTCAGAGTGAGACTTTCAGGATACCTGATAGTCGTCCTTTACGTCGCTCCGCCTTCCCAGATCCTGACCATATCAGGGTAAACCTTTCGAATCCTGCTATCTCGCATACTTGCCTGAACCCGGACTGATCGTTCTAACTGCTGTTGATATTCCCTTACCACACTTCGACTCCGAAGTTCAGCTCCTTCTCAAGCGACTCCTGTCTTAGGATTTCCGGACAGAAGTCGAGGATCCCTATAGTATCGCCAACATGGGGTTTGCTGGGATCCTCTTCAGCTGCTGGCGACTGCTGCAAATCGTCACACTCATTCCCACACTTGGCATGCTAGCATATTTCGTCAACGGGTTTGTCTCTTCGAATCAGCGTAAGTGGCTGCTCATCTCAGGTTTGGCTACGAATAGATCCTGACATTGACCTAGTAACGCCCAACTACGTCCTCGTGCTCTTCATAACGTCCGTCCTGGCGGCGGCCTGGAGCATAGCGACTCTCCTCCGCCGCCGCTCAACCCGCAATTCCTCCTACTTCGTTTCGTTCATCGACATGTGCTTCGTCGGCGCTTTCATCGCGAGTGTGGTCGAGCTTCGCGACATTGCCAACGCCAGTTGCACCAACTTCACCACCGGCCCGCTGTACATCAGCCTAGGTCCGTTTGGATACTTTGGGCAGACCTCCAACTCGCCCTTTGCCGTTGATGTCAACAAGACCTGCGCAATGCTCAAGGCGTGCTTTGCGTTTGGCATTATGAACTGCATCTTTTTCTTCATCACGAGCATCTTGTTGCTGTTCATGCACAGACATGAGAGGGATAAAGAGCGCGTGGTCCGTCGGCATAGGTATTCTGAGTCTACTGGTCAACTGAGGAGGTTTGTTGCTGACAATTGCTATAGTCACGACAGCAGGAGAGGGCATAGCCGGTCGGGGCACTCCCATCACCATTCTCGTGGAGGATATGTCTGAGACTTGCCTTGCAAAGGATTGTGGTGTATTGAGCGGAGTGGACGGAATACATACCGTTAATACGGTCAATGGACAGGCATTGAGGGATCAGGGAGTGGAAGGTGGAGAGTGCTCTTTTCTCTCATATCCTTGTGATCGGAAAACTTCCGACATAGACATGACTCACGAACTTAGCGCAGCGTTTCAGGTGTTTGAGATAATGAGACATATAGCCATCTTTGTACGGAGTGTCTCGCATGGTACTCGAAAGTGTTGATGGACTGATTGCATATCCGGTTGCCCAGATATAATCTACTGTATAGTGAAAAAGGATAAAGGCAAATATTGGGAGACTCACTTTTACGTGTTCAACCAAGGTATACCCTAGAATCCCCTCGACTATAGGACGAAGCCCCCCGCAATGAACGACCTTACCTTACCTATCAAGGAACCAATGAGACGCATTGAGCAGCGCACACCCGACAAAGACCTACGAGATTCTACCCTTGGTGGTCGGACAACCATACTAAGGGGACTCATGGCTGAATACCTTGTACGGCTGTACTCGTTACTCCAGTCCTCAATCCTGGCCTTAGCACGTGGCCTGTGTTCTACAATCAGATCTTCCCAGAAGATAAACTACCTATTACACCAAAGTCATGTAATAATGGTTCGGGCAACAACATACCTATTCTCCGTACCACCATCTGCATGTATGCTTGCTTCTTCACCCAACCCGTACAGGGTGGGGTATCTCTGTAGCTTGCTCCTCATGGCCGGGACCAAGCTCTTCATTGGTCCTCTTCCCCGATATTGTTTTCCTCTGATGTCAGCTATAACCCGTTCCTGGAGTTTACCTCGAGTTCAATCTCTCGGAATGAGGGCAGCCATGACCACTCTCTTCAATGAAGACTCCCTACAAAGGGCCCGGTCGATGCACCTTGCGCTTCTCTTCCTCAACTTGTCCGCCATTGCCAATTGAATGCATCGCAAGATGATCGGCCTTGGACATGCTACCGCTGTTGCACTGTTGTCCGTCCTTGATATTGCCTTTGGGGCTACCACCTCCACACCACAAGCGTTGAACCCGAATCTGACCAACACAATCGGCGACAATGGGGGTCCTACTTTCTACTACAATGGCTCAGGTCCTGTACCACCGTACAACACAACCTCACCGCCTCCTGCCCCACTCCCGAGTCTGAACAGGTAAGACTTTGCTCAGCAATTCCGTGCAGAAGCTCATGACAATCCCTGGGCAGCTCCCAGATTGAAGATTCCTTCTTCAGAGATATCGTGGCCGTTGTCAACGGTAGTCAATATTCCGGCAACTGCTCCAAATGCATCACCACGACCGAGATCATGCATTTGGCGGCATTGACCCAACCAGCAACCACGATCACAAATTTGCTGATCAGGACATGTATGTCGCGTCCACATTCTGCATGTTTCGAACCGGGATATGAATTGATGGAGGCTAGGCAACGCTTTCAAGTTCAAGATCTCTGCTGCAACCTGCGAGCAGGAGTTTTCCGGTGTCGGCGGGGTCGGACCCTATTGGGCACAGCTCTTTCAGAAGATGTCTTTATCCACAGGAGACATGCAAGCTTGGTGCTTCCACCAATGGAACAGCTGTGATCGGCCGCCTGTGATCCAGATAGACGAGAGTCAATGGTTCAGTCCGAAGCCTACCAGTGCTATGGTCGCTCCACCACCTTCAGGTATGTCCTCAAGACACGTCAGAGGCAGGTTGCTCATGACAGTATTGCAGGCAAAACTATCAACGTCCTGCATATGAGCGACACGCATATCGACCCAAGATACGCTATCGGTTCCGAGGCCAATTGCTCGCAGTCGCTCTGCTGCCGTCCTTATAGCACCAACGCGCAGCTTCACACCGGGAGGCAGAATGCAAGTGTGCCCGCTTCTCGATTTGGAGCGCTGTACTGCGATGCACCTCCGGACTTGGCCATAAGCGCTTTCGCATCAATGCCCCAACTCATCAACAAGTCTGATGTTAGCTTCACCATTTTCACGGGAGATATTGTCAGCCACGACAGAGACGATCAGCTCTCGCAAGCCTACGTGGAGTATGAGGAGAACGTCACGTATGCATTGTTCAAGGCGGAGATGGGAAATTCAGTAAGACGACCGTATCTTTGCTGGGTTTAACTGTGCTGATGTCGCTCCAGCCTGTTTACCCAACCCTTGGCAATCATGACAGCTACCCGCAAGCATATAACACACCAAACAGCATCAATGGTGGGAACGGGTCCACAAATGCGTTCAGCTGGAACTACAAGGTAAGCCAGCCCACTGACGCAGAGCGGTCATGTCGTTGACTGAAGTAGCTGGTGTCTTCGCTCTGGCGGCAAGACGGATGGATCAACTCAACTGAAGCTGGATATGCTAGCACCCACTACGGGGCCTACGCTCATACCACAGCGCAAGGCCTCCGCATCATCTCTCTCAACACCGATTTCTGGTACAGAGCTAATGTGTTCAATTACTTCAATTTTACAAACCCAGATCAGTCAGGCATCTTGTCCTTTGTAATCTCTGAGCTGCAGGCTTGCGAGCAAGCAGGTCAAAGAGCTTGGATCATCGGCCACGTCCTGAGCGGGTATGATGGCACGAATGCGCTACCCAATCCCAGTGCACTGTTCTACTCGATTGTGCGCCGCTTTTCCCCCGCCACCATTGCTGGTGTCTTCTTTGTAAGCAGACAAGCAATCCGTGCCAAAATCATCTACTGAGCTGTGTGATATACAGGGCCACACGCATGAAGACCAAATTCAGATCTTCTACGACTATGCGGCTTCAAGTTTAGCCAGCAGCAATTCCTCCAATGCGAGCAAGAACTCGACGTCGATGCTACGCAACACAACCGCGGTAGATTACAGCAAGCCGTTGGCTATGGGATTCATCGGTCCCTCTGTGGTCCCTCTCAGTGGCAACAACGCGGGCTGGCAGCTCTACCAGGTGGATGCGAAGACCTTCGAGGTCATGGGCATTCAGACCTACTTTGCCAACATCTCCGAGGCCAACAGCTGGACAAGTCCCGTCTGGAAGTTCGAATACGACGCTCGCACGGCATATGATAATGGTAGCTGGCCGAAGACGGCTCCGTTGAACGCGACTTTCTGGAATGGCGTCGCGCAGCGCATGCTGACGAACCAGACGTTGGTAAGCCAATATAACCTGTTCGAAACGAAGAGCAGCGCGGTCACGAAGAATTGCACGTCGATCGCATGTGGGCAGCAGAAGGTCTGCTATATCAGATCGGGCAGTTCGGCGCTTGGGAATCTATGTCCGCAGAAGCAGGGGCCGAACTGACGGACATGGATGTCAAGGACGCCGTGGGCAAGCCGCTTTACGATGACGGTAATGTAGTTCTGTATATAAGGCTACCACGCCGAGACGTCCTATACCTGCAGCTTTATTGCAATCCCTTGCAGATGATACTGCCGAAGCACAGACTTGAGGTCCGGCGCGTCAGGCTAGATTTGTTCATTCCCTTTCAGAGTACTCAAGCGCTGTGTTAATCCTCCTATCTATCCACTAACATTTGGACCTCTCTTCCAGCACCCCAAGCCTTGCTTATTACCGGCAATCATGAAGCAATCACAGTCGGCATCAAGTTGTCCCCTTAGATCCCTGAGAGGTAGAGTGGCAAACTCTCCCGACGTCGAGTCACGGACAATAGAACAATTCTCACATTATCACATACTACTCCGCCTATGAGTGTAAGAAGATTAAGTTTCAGGGTAGGAAGGAAACCAGAATCATATGGTCCGCATCAGGCGAGATAAGGCAAAGCGACGTGCGAATCAGAGACCGCATGCGCGGCAACGGGTGTCCGACAGGTAAATGATACTAGAAGGGTAAAGCCGTCAGGGATCCAGATCGTGGAGACGAATACAGCTGAATTGTAGGTCGGGGACAGAGGATAATCCCAATGCTTCAGATCGACCGGGATGGTCTGGGCTGGTGTGACGTGGGAAGCGCGATGCCCCATACGTCGGGTTAAATGGCACCGACACTGATACAAGTCTCGCACAGACCATAACCCCAGTTTGGTGTCAGTAAGGTAGGTAAGGTAGGTATCAGAGTAAGGTATGGAACGAACGGAAGGTGACGGGGATGGGATCGAGGTATGGCTCTGGGTAAGGTGGGTAGCCTTGAGCTTCGGTCAGTATCCTTGATATTAATGCTTTGCCCGTCGCTCTTGGCTTCGATGACCGTACTCGAGTGAGGTTCAGGTATGATGCGGCTTCCCTTGGGGAGATTGTGATGTATGCAAAGGGACCTGTCCGTTGCCATTCGGATCGATGGTGATACGGAGCTGCCTCCAACAAGTGCGCGCACTGGAAGCTAGCTTATACTCAACCCTAATACCATACCAGGTACGGGACTTCAACCGGACCGTGGAACCATCGCGAGTCAGTGCTGGAGCGCTTCTATCGACCTCTGGAAAGTGTGGGGGGGGGGAAGGTTCAAGGCCCTGGAAGCGCTAGGTAGCGACTAGCTTCCGCTTCCAGCCGGCCCTGTTGGCGCGATTCGAAGAAAAATAATAATAAGTTGATTCTTCCGTTCTTCTTCCCGTCATTCCTCGGACCTACTTCCTCAACCGTCGTGAGTTGTATCAGGGTCGATGAACTCATTCTTGTGCCGTGATTTGCAGATAACGGTTCGATCACTATTCACAGAATGGATTGCAATCACAATATAAAGCATTTCGGATTCGCGCAGAAGGGAAGATGCAGTCGAGTCCAGAGCCGTTCGATGTGACGTCGGACAAAGACGTGGCATATGCCAGTATCTACTCAAAGATGAAACAGCTGTCGAAGGGATTTACCTGACCTATGCTACAAGGAAGTTTCTACCATTAGCTGCGTCAGGGCTCCAATCTAAGATGTATGGGGTAAGGTAAGGTGTGGCATGTACCTGAGGTACATTCATATAAGGTAGGATACATCGCATTACCTTAGCTTCACATCCCCTTCTGCACCTTTATATGCGCCGACCACTCTGCTTTTCATGATCTGGAGATTTCTGCAAGGGCCACACACGCCGTCCTGAAGCGACTGCCGCAAGGCATGGCATGGGTATTGAGTTTGACCCGGAGGACGTGGGTCGAGTCGGTGGACACAGATAGGGTAGCTTAGGTCCATGATTTTCTACGAAGCAGCCACATCGAGGGAAGGATGGTCACACCTAACCGTTCAGCTCCATGTCAGACTGCCTTTCTTCCGCCTTGCAGTGCTTGTACCTTATCCCCTTGAACACAAGGTATGAGTACATACACTTGCATATACCGTTGCACTTCCTGAAAAAACAATGACCTTACCTCTCCTTCCGAGAGACAATCATCATGCATCGTCACCATTGTTACTGCTGCTCTGCATGTTGTTGCTCACCAGAGCTCCAATTGCATCTTGAACAAACCGATGTGCACTCAGAAAGCACGTGAGAGGTTACTGGCCTTTACTGAATGTCAATCATAACACTTGCACCTAACCTTCATCAACTCGACATCTGCGGGCCTTGAGGTTAGTGACCGCGGGTGATCCGTTGCGGCTTGTGTTCTAACGTTCAAGCTCGAAGCTCGGTGAACCAGCCCTATCGTTACCTGTCTGACTGGTGCGAACCATTTAACACCCACCTAAACCTTCCGTCCTTTACCTTTCGACCTCACTCCTTCCCCTCTTGTCCACCACTCTTGCCCGCTCAACATGAGCTCTCGATGCATTCTCTAAGGTTCTAATACATCGTCAATGATCTAATCCGTGTCGTTCTTTTGGAACAATTGAAGATCGGCCAGATCACCGTCCTCATTCGCCAACCTCACCCCAATTCACGCAAAACCTAACCCATTCACGCACAACCGATCTCCAACATGTCCGGTCGAAGCGCCTACGTACGAGCCAAGAAGACGGAGCTGGCCGAGAAGAAGAGCACTAGAGGACGTCAGGAACTCCGAGAACAAGATGAGGACGACATTATCTCGGCGTTGTCGGTCCTCCCTCCGGTCGCTCCGGTTCCAACAACCTTCCATCCGAACGTCTCCGCTGCTCTTCAGGCAACATATGGCCCTTATCGCCGTCAATCCATCTCTTCGGCGAGAAGCTGCCACCACCATCATCATCACCATGCTCGTCGTCCTCGTGTACCGGTCATTGAGACATCGGCAATAGAGAAGAGCGATTTCCGTACTCATTTGGATGGCATGAGCGCGAGTCTTCGTAGTAAGCTGGGCAGGTTCCTGAACGCAAAGACCCAAGATACCTCTTCCGGAGAAGTTCAGCGACCGGACACGGCGTATGGGAGCTCGAGTTCGGAGTCACGCGCGCAGAGCTTCGGCGTGCCTCCAAGCACTTCTCAGTCGACTTCTTCCGGAAAATCTCCCGCCAACGAGATTGGAACCGGCTTCACCTCTGCCGCTTATGCGCCAGCCCATCTGCAGCAAAAAGCGTTGGTCAGTCGTGTTCGCAAGTTTGAATCGCATATGCCCCAAGGAAGAGCACCAGAGCAAGGGTATCAGGCAAGCCGCGTAGGTCCACCTATTATTATAGGCGTTTCACCACGGAACACAAACTGACCGACGATAGGACACTGAAATGTGGTTCGAAGACGGAGATGTGCTTGTATACCTTTTCACAAATGGGGGCAAGGTTAAACCCGCGCCTTCGATGCGCTTGAGCTCGAAGATGATCGAGAACTCGGGTTCGAAGGAGTTCATCAGGCAACTGCGGAGCGGACATGTTCCTGAAGGATTCCCGCAGTTCTTGCCACACAACCCTGCGTCGTCGCCCGGCATGACCACCCCCGACATTACGACGATGGGCCATGAGACCAAACATTCTCAAGGAATGAGCACCGACCCTGATAGTCCGACTGATCATATTCGCCCGCTGAAGGTGAGAAAGAAGCCATCTATGCAAGGTTCGAAGGGCATTCAGTATGAGCTCTACGTCCCGTGGCCCGGTGTAGATTCTGGCATGGATCAGTTGCTCTGGCACTTGACGACTCGAAACTTCTTTGCCATGCTGCTCGATAAGGACTCCGTCTGGGGTCAGACCTTCTTCCAAACTTTTCATCTCGTTTTCGAGCGAATCGTCAAGTTCCCCGATTACTTGCCCAGGAACATCGATCGGGCTGAGTGGATTGCCAATTACATCGCTCGCAAGAACTTCGATGACGTGCGCAACAACCCATCATATGCCGCGGGCCTGATCGCATTCAGCGAGATGATTAGATGGAGAGAGGGATACATCGAAGGGTTCGTTCATTGCTCTGGCATGTTGAAGCTGGGCCTTCAGAACATCCCCGAATATCGCAACGTCTCCGCCGTTTCGAGGATATATATCGAAACGGCGAGCAAGGAGATGCTCAAACGGGTGCACCGCGCACAGATCTGGCTCGCCGAGTTCGACTTTTCGGAGATGTGGCCGATCACCTCAGCACCGGCACCAGCGGCGAAAGGTGCGTTCGAACGGTTTGGCAAGTGGCTCCGCAGGTTTTACGAGAATGAGTATGGCCGGTGGCCACCTACGAATGACCATACCTGGCTCAATCGCGACATTATCAAACGACTCAATACCGACTTTCATATGATCTATGATTTCTTTGTCGACCGAGATGTCTTTTTCGCCGCGTCCAGTGGACCTGCGTCCTCGCGGCCGCACACTATGCAGTCGAAGTCGGGCAATTTCTTCCGCGCAGACACTTCCGATCTGCCCATCACCGATATCCTCCTCGGCTTCGACAACCGGCAAAACTTCCCCCATATCCCACATCCGTATCCAATCACACCGCCTTCCTTCCCGGTCCACACCACCGGCGGCAGCACGAAGTCTTCCTTCTTCGGGCCCAGGTCGAAGAAGCCCCTGACCGCTGCCGAAACTTACGACATTGCGCGTGCGAAAGCCCTGAGCTACACTCAAGCCTCGAACCTCTACACCTTACGCAACCGTTACAGGGGTACGGCCGAGGGTATCGTGAAGAAAATCCTCGAGTTCGAAGAGTCGGACGGTGTGAGGCCGCTCGACCCATTTGATGCGCGCCGTGGACGGTGGATCCTCATCTATGGCGTGCTGCAGATGTTGGCGACAGTCGGAGTTGATGCACCGAATGCGAGATGGAAAGACGGCGTGTCATATTATTTAAGTCCGCCGATGGCGGGTATTGTGCCATGGGCGGCGGATGATTGGCCAGCCGAACCGGAGGCGGCACATGAATTGAGCCATTGCTGGACAGTGCCTGTGACTTGGGATCCCTCATGGTCAGGGTCCACATTCGCATCCGATCCAAGGCTGAACTTGACCCCCGGCAGGCAACACGTCAACAGCCCCACAAATGCAAGTTTCAACGCCCAGAAGGATCATGGCAAAGGAGATAAGAGCAAGAGGAGTACGGCAAGCGGACGTGCGAGTTCTGCAAATCGTACCAACGGGCATCTGAGCAACTCCAGCGCGCAGATGTCGGGGAGCGGTGTCGGTAATAGTAGGCAAGCTATACCCTGGAGATCTCACGCAGCCTCAAACTCGACGGACGGCAAAACATGGATTGAAGAAGATGAAACGACGAAATACGCAGCAGAGCGATCAGCAGGTGCCGACCCTGTTGACCGAAGGCGACGAGCGGAAGAGTGGGTTGTGAATGACGCCAATGGAATTGGAGTCGGATATGGTGGCGATGGAGCCGCCGACTTTGCTGGCGGTAGCTTTCATGATGGATCGAATGCCGGCACATCGTACATGCGAAGTGGCAACGGTGGGCACGAAACGGTGATAGTAGGCGTGGGCGTCGCAGATGGAAACCCTCCCAGCTCTAGGCTCTCCCTAGCGGCGAGGAGACGCAGATTGCAGGTCCACGGGTTCAGCACCTTTGACGCTCCACAGGGCTGGTGAACGAACCGGGCAAGCTTCTCAACGCCCCGTCATTCTCGAGCAAGGGATTACAGCACTAATAGTTGATATTTCGCCTTGATGATACCATTTCCGCAGGATCCTCTTCGACTTGGAGTTGTGTTTTTCGAGTATGGCCCGATACCCTTTCTTTCTGACTATGAGCGATTTGCAAGTCCCCCGAACATGTGCACCTGCAGCACAGAACTGTGCCACCGGCATAGTACATGACATCTCTTGAGTGTTGACTCCGGACACCAGAAGTACAACCACAGCAGTGGTAGGCAGCAGATGCTCTAACGGGTGTGGTTGTTGTTGACTTGGCGTTCGATTCTCTTCGTCTGGCCATAGCCTCGGAAGCCATCTTGTGAGATGGACAGCCTGAGGCTGAGGAGATACATGATAAAAACTCAGCGCAAGATCTCACATCTTGATATACCACAATCTAGCGATCAGCGCCATCGCGATCAGATCTTTGTCAATATCCTCTGATGAACGGAGGAAACTATCTGTGATAACATGATCTTTTCTTCACATCTTTGTGTTTTCCGGACGGCGATGGGCTCAGATTGGGCGATAGGACTGGATACTTGATCGGCAGGTCTCAAAGGAAGGAACACGTCGCGCAACTCAGGGTGGATTTCGTCAATATATCCGGCAACCTGGGGATCGGTTCTTAAGGCAATTGCCAGCTGGGTTCAGCGTATCGTTTGATTCACCGCTTCGAAGATTCCCCTAATGCACCACTTTCCGAGTCGTTTGCACGTGTATGTTGAGAGGAACGACAGATAGTAATGATGTCCATTTAATTGCATCCCATGCAGCTTTAGTGTCTGGCATATGCTTGATTGAAGATCATCGTGAGAACTTCTCATACGGCCGTACAAGTACGAGTATCGACCCACAGCTGAGAGTGGTGAAGAGCAACACGCGCTATCACGTGCCATCGTGAGCTCTTCAAGGTCCAAGCCCCCACAGCACGCGGTAAAGACAAACGTGGGGTTTTTTAGCCTTAACTAAACCTCATCCTCACCCAAACCTCACACTCAAACCCACCCAACCATCCATGTCTCGCTTCAACTCCCTATCCTCCACCCCCTCACCCTCACCCTCCTCCTCAATTTCTCCATCCGCCTCGCCCCCACCACCCGCAGACTCACCAGCCTCACACCACCACCCATCCTCCCCCTCCCTTCCCTCCCAACTAACAACAAACTCCCACCCGCCTTCCGCATCACCCTCTCCCTCTCCACCGCCGACAATCCACCAACCCCTTCGTCCCCCCTCCGCCTCACACCCCGGCCCCAAACGCCCCGCAACGCTCTACGACGCCGTCGCCGGCCGCATCACAACGAGCGGCTTCCTGGGCCCTTACGCTAACGCTCGCGCCTCGCGCCACCGCGACACGGCCTCGTCGTCGCTCGTGCCGCTGCCGCCGGAGGAGGTGCTGTTTCGGCGGAAGAGGGCGCCGGTCCGGTATCTGGATGGGGAGGAGGGGGATTGGTATTTTGCGGACGAGAGGGAGCTGGGTGCGAGGCCGGGAGAGGGGGATGGGAATGGGGGAAAGAGGTTGAGGTTGCCGACGTCGGAGTTGGTGGGGGCGGTGCATGGGTATGTGAGTGGGTTTTATGCGGGGGTGTTTGGAAACGGGGACGGTGGGGATAGGTTGGGAGGGAGGGGAAGATGGGGAGGGGGAGATTGGAGGAGTATGGATGAGACGGCGTTGTTGGCGGTGGGGGTGTTGTTGGAGGAGGAGGTCCGGAGGGTGTTGGGGGGGAGTGGGGATTTGGTGTTTGTGGAAGGGGAGGGGGAGGGGGTTGGTGAGGGGGGGATGGTGAGGAAGAAGGAGGAGGGGAGGGATGGGGAGAGGGTGAGAGGTGGAGAGGGGCATGGGAGGGTGAAGAGGGAGAAGGCAAAGGGAAGGGGGAGGAAGGGGGAGAGGGGGAGGAAGAGGAAGAGGCGGAAGATTGGAGGGAACGAGACTAAGGAAGAGACGGAGGGGAATGGTGTTGGCTTTGTTTTGGAGGAGGGTGGTAGTGGGGGCTGATGGACGGCAGGGTGTGGATCCGTCTAGGACCTTTGCACGGAACACGCTATCGGATCTATAGCTACGACGAGCTTTCTCTGGTACTGGTTCCAGTGAGTCCTCGAATCTTCATCTCCACCATGGAAGGACCTCTCAGCACCACCCGCCGTTCTTCGCTAGACTTGCATTCAATATGGACTCAAACGAACCATGCACACCGAATTGCTCTGGGGACTTGGAAACTATCCTGCAGATGCATCTCCAAGAAGCCCTACGCGAAAGAAAAGAGGTGCCGCTCGGTCCACCCACCTGATATCTGAAATGCTGTCTACGCACAAACGCTCGGATTCCACTACCTCCATATCTGAGGACGGTGACGCCCCAAGCCTAGGCTCACACTCAAGTTCACCAAGTAAGTCGCCCATTAAGTCATTCGCTCAAATGCTCAGAACAAAGGTAGGACCAAAAGAGCCAAGACCTAAATCTCAGTCATCCCTGAAGCGAAACAGAAGAATGAGGCAAGACCAATGGCTGGTCTTCTGGCCTTCGGCCGCGCGGCTGATACCATTGTTACAATTACAAGGTCAGGTCTGTAAGAAGAGATGGTCGCCTCGAGTAGAAGGAAGCTGTAGGTAGACCTACGGGCGGGAATGGTATGGTAGCTGGATTCAACGGAGTGTGAACCGGTGGCAGCTATAGAATGGAAGGTTTAAATGGCAAGACATCACACTTCGTACAGCAACTTGAGAGATGTAAGAGCCTCACGATTTATGAGGTCTCGTCTCGAGGATAGTTCATATAGTAAAAAGACCACATCCTTCATTGCAACAATCAGAGTAGTCAGCGTTCAGCCGCAGGGTAGGAGGACAGGAATAAGATATCATTTCTAGAAGCTAACTGACTACATTTTGAGAGCACAAGCCAGCATGCAGTGTAACGTTCTCGGAACCGAATCCTTTTCATCATGTCGATGTACCGGCTACTCTATGGCAATCCACTCAAGTTGCCTCCTGATAGAAGCTTTAATGGATGCCTCAAACGTGCCGAAGAGTATTCTTGCAAGAAAAGACCTTATGGTGAAGGATCAGCAGTACGGCGACGACAAAGCTTGAGCCAATGCTGGTTGATATAACTTGCTTGTATAATTTTCAAGAACGGAAGATCCTCGTCAGGCTCGGGAAGAATTAAGGCACGACACCAGCGCTAGTCCTAACGGGCAAGGACGGGAGCTTGATGGAATCCCTACATGAGGTAAGGTAGTGCATCGTACAGATTTAGTGCACGAGACTCGTAGTGGTCGTCTGCCTACATTGCTGCTCCCCCGCCTTCAAATCTGAATATTTTCAGCTCATGCGGTACATCAGCGCCAAGTCGCTCCTACCTGCGATCAACAGTCTGAAGCTGAAGCCCACCACTTCCCGTCTATTGCCCTCTCCAGCCGCAGTTCGAGGAGCTCCCACAAAGTACTTTCACAGCTCTGTACCGCAGGTGAAGCCCAGATTTCGATCGAACAACATCTACCGCTCTAGCTTGCAGAGACAACCCGTGAGATACTGCTCATATCAAAGAAAGATGTGCTACCAGCATGCCGATGTTATGAGCGGAAGCATGGACATGACCAACAGTCGAGAGATTCTCCCCACCAACGTGAAGCCTGTTCACTACGACCTGACCTTGGAACCCAATCTCGAGAAGTTTACCTTCGAAGGGACGGTGATTATAGAGTATGTAAATTCCTGCGGCGTTCCACATGTATGTAGGGATATCACTACTACGCCTCCTTCCAAACTTGCCTCCTCCCCAAGGCTAATACTTAAACGTCTATAGTGTTGAAGTCAAAGAGGATACGAACTCCATATCTCTGAATACCCTTGAGCTCGAGATTCATAGTACCAAGATCACCGCAGGGGGTAGTGAGATTTCGTCATCACCGAAACTCAGCTACAATGAGGATACTCAGACTTCCACGATATCCTTTAACAAGACCATACCCACCGGTTCCAAGGCTCAACTCACTCTCGCATTCACAGGCCAGCTCAACGATAAGATGGCAGGGTTCTACAGATCTTCATACACAGGCGACAATGGTGAGACGAAGTATATCGCAACGAGCCAAATGGAGCCGACGGATGCCAGGAGAGCCTTCCCGTGTTTCGATGAGCCGGCGCTCAAGGCAACGTACACCACTACCCTTGTTGCGGAAAAGCACTTGACTTGTTTGAGTAACATGGATGTTGCGTCGGAGAAGGAGGTCGACTCTAAGATGAGCGGTGGCAAGAAGAAGGCTGTCACTTTCAACAAGACACCTCTCATGTCTACATATCTACTGGCGTTTATAGTTGGTGACCTCAAGTGCATCGAGACGAACAATTTCCGAGTGCCAGTCAGGGTCTTTGCCACGGCGGATAAGGATATTGAGCACGGTCGTTTCTCGCTGGAGCTTGCAGCCAGAACTCTGGGCTTTTACGAGAAGACCTTCGACAGCAAGTTTCCGTTACCGAAAATGGACATGGTCGCCATCCCAGACTTCAGTGCCGGAGCCATGGAGAATTGGGGCTTGATCACCTACCGAGTAGTGGATCTACTGTTTGACGAGAAAACCAGTGGGGCGAATACGAAGCAAAGAATAGCTGAAGTTGTCCAACACGAGTTGGCTCACCAATGGTTCGGCAATCTTGTCACCATGGACTTCTGGGACGGCTTATGGCTCAATGAAGGATTTGCAACCTGGATGTCGTGGTATTCTTGCAACGCTTTCTACCCAGAGTGGAAGGTCTGGCAGAGCTATGTCACCGATAATCTGCAGAGCGCTTTATCTCTTGATTCGCTCCGAAGCAGCCACCCTATTGAGGTGCCTGTGAAACGAGCGGATGAGATCAATCAGATCTTCGATGCGATTTCCTACTCAAAAGGTTCTTGTGTTCTGAGAATGATTTCCATGTATCTCGGCGAAGACACGTTCATGGAAGGTATCCGAAGGTATCTGAAAAAGCACGCATACGGCAACACACAAACCGGCGATCTTTGGGCTGCACTGAGTGATGCCAGCGGCAAAGACGTCTCGAAAATAATGGACATCTGGACGAAGAACGTCGGCTACCCTGTCGTCACGGTTACCGAGAACGATAACTCGAATAGCATCCATGTGAAGCAGAATCGGTTTCTTCGTACTGCTGATGTCAAGCCTGAGGAAGACAAGACGCTTTTCCCTGTCTTCCTCGGCCTTCGAACGAAGGACGGAGTCAACGAGGACTTGACCCTCTCCACACGGGAGGATGACTTTAAGGTGCCAAGTCTTGACTTCTTCAAACTCAACGCGGATCAGGCAGGTATCTACAGGACGTCTTACAGCCCTAGTCGTCTCGAGAAGTTGGGACAGGCTGCCAAGAAGGGTCTACTTACCGTCGAAGACCGAGCGGGCATGATTGCTGATGCTGGAGCCTTGGCCGCCTCCGGTTACCAGAAAACCTCCGGTATATTATCGTTGCTCAAGAGCTTTGATGGTGAGGAGGAGTTTGTCGTTTGGGATGAGATCCTTAGCAGATTATCGTCTGTGAGGGGAGCTTGGGTTTTTGAAAGCGAGGAGGTAGGTGCAAGACTTTCTGTGCAATGAATGCCAACCTTGTGCAACCTTATTCTCGTGTCCTGATCTCGTCTCTGACTTGACTCGACCATCTGTCGGAGCGTGTATACCTCTGCAACCTCTCTGTTCTTTCCCAAATCTATCCCACCGTGTTCCCCCCATACAATTTATTACTGCGCCTCTTCGACTAACATACTTCCAGGTCAAAGACGCTCTCAAAGCCTTCCAAAGAGCCCTAGTCAGCGAGAAAGCCCACGCAAAAGGCTGGACCTTCACAGACGGCGAAGACCACATCCAACAACAGTTCAAGACATTACTATTCGGCAGTGCCGGCCTAGCCGGCGACAAGAAAGTCATCGAAGCCGCCTTCGGCATGTTCAAAGACTTTTGCAACGGCAACAAGAAGGCCATCCACCCCAACATCCGCGGTAGCGTCTACGGCATCGTCCTACAAGAAGGCGGCAAAACAGAGGTATCTCCCTTCCCTCCCCTATTCGGTTTCTCGCCCGTCCCTCGTCCTTTCTCACCTACTGACCCTATTAAACCACCGCAGTACGACGCCATCCTCCACGAATACCGCACCGCGCGAGACGCCGACGAGCGCAACACGGCTTTGCGCTCCCTCGGCCGGGCCTCGGACCCGGCGCTCATCCAGCGCACCCTCGCCCTCCCGCTCTCCGACGACGTCAAAGGCCAGGACCTCTACCTCCCCATCGCCGCCCTCCGCACCCACGCCGCCGGCATCGACGCCCTCTGGGCTTGGATGAAGGACAACTGGGCCGTGCTCGAAAAGAAATTGCCCCCCGGCCTCACCATGCTGAGTACCGTCGTGCAGATCTGTACCGCGAGTTTTACCACCGAGGCCCAGTTGAGGGATGTGGAGGCGTTTTTTAGCGGGAGGAGTACCAAGGTGGGTTTGTTTCTTTGTTTGGGCGCCGGTGGCGTGGCGTGGCGTGGCGTGTTGTAGATATGCGTGGCGTGACGTCGCTGTCGCTTCTGCCGCCATGGTCGTGTTCATTCCTGATTGTGCTTCTGGTGATGTGAGTGGGCTGACGTGAGGAATAGGGCTTCGACCGCGCGCTGGAACAGAGTAAGGACTCGATTCGCGCCAAGGCGAGCTGGTTGGGGCGCGATCGGGCGGATGTCGAGGGCTGGTTGAGCGGGGAGGGGTATCTGGAGAAGGGGAAGGGAAAGGGCATGGAGGCGGGGAGGTTGTGAGTGGTGATGGGGTGGGTGTGGGTGGGGATCCGATTGAGGGAGGGAGGACGGGAGGAAGCGGAAAGGGATAGGCAGAGACGGATGGGTATATTTGCTGGATAGGAGATAGGATATACAGGGACGGTGCAAGTGGGTGTGTCTGGTAGATAGTCTTGTGGAGCTAGGGAGGATATGTAGATGGTGGAAGAGACCGTTGTAGAATAGACGCCATGGGGATTGAGGGATATGGATGTATTTGTCGTTGACACTAAGATGAACGGTCCTACTCCAAGGTCGCCTCGACGGCCATTCATTCGTGCTTCACACAAGCACCGTAACTGATTACAGAACCTTATCAAACTTTATAGATCAATCTATATCCGAGCGCCCGAGGCTAGAGCCCACTCGAGTAAACGTGACAGCTAAACCATATTCTCCACCCCCCGTCGTAAGTCGGGGAATACGTTACGACCATATGTCCTAAACAGTGCCTGAACCGGTGGTATCGCGTCTCGCCACGCCAGCAGTACGCCAGCTACCCGAAATCCCCAAACCTTTCGCCGCCATTCCACGCACGCACCTGGTTGGAAGCTCTCCATAGACACTTGACTCCAAGGCATTCGTCCGTCCGTCTGCGTGCAAGATGCTTGCTATAGCCTGGTATCGCACTTGCACTTCGCCCGCCCCACGCCGAACACGCTCGCTGGAGGCGAGGCAATATGGATCTGAAGAAAATCAAAAACGCCATGATCCTTATCGTACCCTTATCCCGGACCCATACCCAGACAGACCCGACCAAACCAGACCACGTTTCGAGGAAATTCCGATTGAAAGAGAGAATGAAAGAAAAGGAAGGAAGAACGCCAAGGCCATGACCATCCTAGCCAATCTCGACTGCCCCGCCCAATTGCTCCGGCCATGCACGTCGCTGATTGCATGATAACGATAGGTAAGAAAGAACGAAGAGGGAGATATATGAGATGCAGGCTACGAGAAGTTCAGGACAGACGGGCGGACTACTTGGGGGGTGTGCCGGCGATGGCGGGGGTAGAGCTCACGGTCGACGCGGGCTTGGTCGGTGACGGAACTTGTGCGGTAGCGACGCGCTTGGCCATGAGAGCCATTTTCTTGCGGAGGGCGGTGTGACGACCGCGGATGCTCGCTACGACTATAGTAGCATGTTAGTTTTGCTATTCATGTTATCGACCGAAGATTGCCGTGACTTACGTTTAGCGACGACCTTCCTGTCCTCGGCTTCCACGCCATTCACAGCTTCGCTGTCAGACTTGGGTCCTTTCTTTTCCTTCTCTTTATCGGGCCCCTTTCGTGTGACGGGTTCGTCGTCACTCTCTAGGACGGCTTCCAGCATTCGGATGGCCGTCCCATAAGCAATCTCGCAACCGGGAAGGTCCTCGCCGACTAGTTCGTTGACCGCAGCTGATCGGCTCATTTCGAGAGCTCGGTCATACATGAGTTTCTCGGCAGTGATGCCGGAGCTAACGACGACGTTATCCCCCGAGGTGCCCATACCACCGGTGGAACTCGAAGACGACGGGTGCTTGCTCGGATGGCTAGGGTGATCCTCAGGAAGCCGCTTCTGGGATTCGATGAGCTTAAGGCGAACGAATTCCGCCTTTTCTAAAACTTCGTTGAATCGGTTGCGAACCCATTGCACGACATTATTCACACGGTTGCCGACAGCGACGGTGTTTACTGACGGTGACTCCGACCGAGGCGATGTTGATTCGCCGATGATCTCGCCGCGATTCTTGTTGGTCCACCACGCGCCAGCGATATCCATAGACCGAGCCAGTAACGTAAGGGCCTTGACGTACAGCACGAGTGCTTCTTCGGAGAGTGTCACAAGAGCATCAGCCGTGAGGCCTTCGTCTTCGTCAACGTCTGCCGCCTCCTTCTCTGGTATTCCAGCTTGGCGGAGTCCAAGGCCGCGATCCATCGAAGGAGCCAAAGGGACGAGCTGTTTGTACTTGACTTCAGCGAATCCATAAACAACATCGCTCCTCGTTGCAGACTCCTCGATCATCTGAACAGCCCGAGTGTCCTCATCAAGCGGCGCAGCCTTGGTGTGATCTCCGACAATTACCAGACTACCCTGACTCGTTGGATAGGCGGGAAATGGACTATAAGCAGGTGGAGAGGGGCCCAAACGACCCATTCCTAATGGAGGTGAAAGGCCTATGCCCATACTCAGCAGCCTTCCACTTGCCATGTTCAGCGCTTTCGAGATCGCAGAAGTCGCTGAGCCCGGACTTGGCCCATATCGTCTTTCGTAAGAGCTCTGGCGATGATGAAGCGCATCGGGACGTGGTCTACCAGTCGCGATCTGCATAGCCCGTGTGGGTGTGACCTGTGCTCCAGAGGTAGAGGTTGGCGCCCCTTGCGTGGTGGCCCGACGGACCATAACGCCATGGGCTTGCAATTGCGGCACGTCGCCATGTAACCGTGGACTCGCAGCCATCTCGTCTGCGAAGGCGTTAACTTCGACGGCGCGCTTTTCCACCACGACGTAGTCTCGCTCGAACGCAACCTCTAGCGCAGCACGTTCTTGCTCATCTCTTATAGCCTTATCCTCCCGTTTGGACAGTAACCGTTCACGCTCCTGCGCTTGCTCCTTCAGAAGAGAAGACCCCGGTGAAGGTGTGTTGCGACTCCGCTGTCGTTCCATAGCAACAGCTGCCACAACCGGCGGTCTTTCATGGTGAAGATCTTGCCGTGCCGGTGCAGTCACATGCGATATCATAGCTGGCCGCCTGGCTTGTTGCCCTGGTCCTTGAATTACCGGAAAAGCGTGGGATACTTGACTCATTTTACGCTGGCCCGGTGCTGGCCGCAAAGGCGTTGCTGAGGGCTCTCGGGAAGTAGGAGATGGGGCGTCAGCGCGCCCAGTTCGTGCCTCTTTGACAATCTTGTCTCGAGGTGACTGAGATTCCATCACACCCGGCCCGGGTGCCCGCTTGTCTCTATCGATACCCAGCGCTCGTGGATCTTGCGAAGTGCTACGTCCTTGGAGATCTGGTCTTGATTTCTCCGGCTCGGAGGGTGACTGAGGCACATCGCTTTTCCGGTCCTCCCCAACCAGTCCTGGAATATCGTCCTTAACCACGCTGTTGTCGAAAAAGTCCGCAAAGCTCATCCTCTCTACGGGACCTCTCTTCAACAAACCCCTAATCAATCGTTTCATGTCATCCGTCAGGTGCGTCTCTTCAGGGAATTTGATCTTGTCATCGCCTCGCTCAATCTTACGTAGCAGTTCGACGTGATTGGAGGCTCGAAACGGAGGCCTCCCCGTCATCATCTCATACAGCACAGTGCCCACTGACCATAGGTCCGCTTTCGCGTCGTATTTCTCGTACCGCAAAATTTCCGGGGCCATGTAGAGAGGAGACCCACAAAGGGTCTCCGCAAGAGATGTTGACGGCAGTGATCGTGCGAAACCAAAGTCGGCGATCTTCAACATTGGCAATGACTCTACCCCAGCAACGGGAATGAGCGAGTTCTCCTTGACCTTGTAAGGAATGTTATCCGGCTGAGTTCTTGCGTAGTACAGCGGGGATGGATTGAGGAGGAGATTTTGAGGTTTGACGTCGCGGTGAATGAAGTTTCTTTCTCTAAGGAATTCTAATGCGCTGGCCAGCTGCTTAAGGAAGTGCCGGACAATAACCTCGTTCAAGCCACCACCCTGCGGGTTTGGATACTTCCGGATCATATCGGCAGTCGAGGCATGCTTGCCTAACGTATCACGCTTCTTGATAAAGTATGACAGATCACCCAGCTGGCAGAACTCCATGACGAGGTGGATATGCGCTGAAGACTCCTGGCAGTCGATGAGGGCGACGATGTGTGGGTGATGGAGGTCTTTGAGGATATGTATCTCGGAGTAGAGGTTGTCCTTCAACTTCTTGTTAAGCTTCTGCAGGTGGACGGATTTGACCGCTACGTAGGCGCCGGTTTTCTGCGGAGGCCATCCACTGTCAGCAAGTCTTCTGGAAGGTGTAGGAGTCGTTCATGGATGAAAAGAACTCTGCAGCATGAGAAGCAGCATTCTGTCATGTACGGAGTATGTAAGACATGCTTGAGAGTTCGGACGGCTGCATACCACATGCACAGCTTTGTAAACGGTAGCAAAGCTCCCTCTCCCTATCTCCTCCATCCTCTTGAAGTTTCCGATAGTCAAGTCCCCCTGTCCTGAATCCCGAGGGCGCCTCGACGTCGGAGCTGGAGGCGGCGGTTGTGCCGCCATGCTGGGCCGTGACGCTGCCAATCTTCGCCGGTGTTGAGCTGCTTTCCCGCCGAGGGTATGCTCGAGAGATCACCACTGCAGATGCGGATAAAGTGTTGACGTGAGCGAGTTACACATGAAGTGTTGTCGAGGACAAGTACAAGGTGGAGGGTGGTTGTGTTGTCGAAAGGCTGCAAGCTGCCGCGCTTGGCATAGAAAGGCACCGCGGATCGAGATTGGTTGGCTGCGCGACTTCGAAGGTCAAGTGCCTAACGCAGGGGATCGAAGAGAGTGAAGAGCGCGGCGGGCAGAATTGAGTGGCACTACCGGAAGCTGATCGATAAGGCTGTCAGGTGTGAGACAACGAACGACCTAGGCGGCTGTATGGATGTAGGTATGACTCTGGTTCGAGTCGGCATAGATCAAGCGATATCGATAAAGGAGAGCGGCACTGCAAGTTTCCGATCACCAAGAATAATAGTCATATAGGGGAATAGAAGCACAAGCACACACACCAAGAAGAAAGATTTATTTATTTGTTGGGGGAAGGGTGGAGTAGAGATAGGGACGAGTATTGCGTAGAGTTGGGGGGTGATGAGGACATCTTGGGGTTTCCCTGCGTTCGCTCTAAGGTACCTCGAGTTACTCAGTTCAGTTACCTACCTAGGTACTCACTCTCACGGTCGGACTTGAAGGTATTGGCTGCTTTAAGTTTAGTGGATGGCCGTTCCCCAGATCGACTAGCGCAATCCATAAGTTAGTTAGCCGCGCCTCGTTCTTCGTACAGGAAACGGGTCTAGTTACTCTACATGTAGACCGAGTTACTCGCTCATGATACGAGCATCCTCTACCTCTATCTTTCCTTATCTCTTCGGAGATGGACGACAATCTTTTGCGATAAGGGTACGAGCGATCACATGAATTCGAATGTCTTTGGCGGCAGTTGTTAAACCCTTGCCATGTGGCTCCCGGGAAGGCATGCGTGCTACCACGGATTTTACGTACATGAAGTCCTTACTGTCTACTCCAAAACAAAGGGTCCATGAGACAGGGTGAAGAGTGAGTCAATTCAACCTTTTGAGAGCGAAGAGAGCAGAGGATGCCTCATCTACTGGAGAATCGGTTTTGACATCACCACGGAATGACGAAATCTTACGACATCTACCATACCTTAGTATCTCTAGGTGTTAATAAGCAGCTGTAGAGGTCAGTACGTTATGTAAGGTCAGACAAAGACGTCAAGCAAAGTCACACGGAACCACCTCACTGGCAGGTCAGGGACTACCATACCTTGATGATCTCACTAATCAGTCCCCGATGAGGATCTGAAGATCTATCTGCATATGAGGGTACTTGGCCCTATACAGCATCTATAGCCCACACTGCCGCTCAAAGTGCCTATCATGATTGGATCGAGTGTTTAAATGTCCCTGTGTAACACCGGAATCAAAGCGCTGACGCTACATCATGCAGTCAGATGTCAATTGCTTGCCTCGTGAAACCAAACAACGGCCGACGAGGGATCACGCGTGACTTGATTACTAAGACAGCCTGGAGGTCAGCTAACGGGATGCCGCTGGGAATGAATGGGCGCATGACCACGGCTGTGCTACGCCACGGGATTGTGAGAAGGACTGTCTTTGGTTCCTGCCATCGGGGTCGCTTCGCTAAGTTCAAATGTTTAGCCCTTTAGTCAGGAGCCATAAGATAACCGGAACGACGACGTTATCGTTACCGCCTGTCAGAATCGCCTCCGTTAGGCTCGCGCCTGTGGCAGCGACAACTGATTTCAGCAGTGTCACCGACCACCCATCACTATTGTCGCCCGGCCAACCCCCTATTCGCAACCAAGCTTTGGCGAGGACCAGGCCGAGGATGACAGCTGCAGCAAAAGCAAAACTCCCCTCGAGGCTCTTTCCCCCACTCCATAACCACCTTCGGCGTCCAAAGCGTCGGCCAATCAGTGAGGCTGCAGCATCGCCCATACCGACACATATCACGCCACTGACCATGCTTACTTCTCTCCTCGAGACCTCCCACCCGTGCCATGGCGCTTGTCCAGTTCGTTCGATGCCAGCCAGGGAGAGCCACAATGGAATGGCACAGCCGATCAAGAGAAAGACATGTGACACGACAACAGGGCCGCGATGATCTCGTCCGTCAACATATGGGGCAAGAAAATGGGTGAGCGGTTTAGAAATGGGAGGCAATTGAGAGGCACGGAACAGATCGAGCAAGAGAAATATTGCCAGAATCAGAGCGAGTGCCAGACTGGCAAAGGCTGGATCGACGAAGGTGGCAGGTAGAAACATGACAACCATCATTCCATGGAAAACCTTGCGTCTCGTGTCCACCTCGACAACCGAGCTGAGGCGGAACACTATCGCTAAACCTACAGTAATGACGAGGAGCCAGTATGCAGATACCAAAAGACGTGCGTTCGCTGCACCTAAGCTATCTTGCCGTATATGTTCGACCCAGCCCAGATGGCATGCTTGTACTGGGTTGGCCTCAAGGCCTTGTGGTAGAGGGATCCAGTTGTCAAAGTTCCAGTACAGAACCCAATATCGGAAGGATTGGAGATCACCCAAAAGGTAACCTAGCGCCCATCCTACGGGCTCGTTGTCGCTGAGAGCTTTTCGCCTGACGTAAGGTCTGATCCCAACCGCGATAATGAGAATCACAGCAGCGTAGATGTACATGGCATAAATCCATTTGCGCGTCGCGGCTTGACTTGAAGTCAGGGAAAGGAAGGAATTGACGCTTGAAGACGCTGAACGCTTGTGTTGTCGTCTCGATGCCAGACTCGGCAATCTCGGTGATGACAAAGGACCATCAAAAGTGGACAGTGTATGGCGTCTCTTCTGATTATGCTGCCGATCCTGCATAGCAGCCCCGGAAACGGACCGAGCCTGTTGTGATCTCTCGGTATCATCAATGGCAGACGCTTCTCTATTCTCAGACTCTGTTCTTCTTAAATCATGCAACTCTGACACTAACCCCCCGGTCATCCTACGACTCCCTCGAGCTACCAATCCATCTTCGCCCGAGTCATTATCTGAATCGAGGATCTTTTGTCCTCGTGAGCCGATTGCGCCGAACCTCTTCCCAAAGCTGTTATTTAGCGCCATCAAAATCGTGTTCCTGATTGGAGTCGAGTGAGTCTTGCGGCGGAATCTCCAGCTCGGTATTCTCGCTAGCGAAACTGTCCATCCAAGCACATGTCGACATAAGATGAGCAGGGCCAGACCCCCTAGCCACAGTAGAGATTGCAGGATTACCCCCTGAGGCGAGGTAGAACGTAACAGTAGATTGATTAGAGAAATAGAGAGAAGCTGCAACTCTGTCGGAAGCAGACTGGTCGTTGTCAGGTACTGCAGAGTGACCAGTAACGTCCGATGAAGAGGGTACAGAAGGAGAAGACCTGGATCAAAACTCTTGAGTGACGTAGCATTCCTCGAGAAGGGCCCTTGAGGGTCGTTGCCCGATTCAACAAAATCGTCCTTGGCGAACAGTAAGGGTGTTACTGTGATCATCCAATGAATCACACTGTAAATCTGTGTTCGACCAAATTGTGGTACGACCGGTGGAGGAATTGACGACAGACTAAGGACAAGATTCGGAGGGAGAAGCGAGCGGTCGGCAACTGAGTGCACCAGTACCACATAGACAGGAAGGAAGATTGGGTACAGCAAAGGAGCCGGATCAAAAGAAGATGGTATTCGGAGACGTGAGCGACCCTTTGATGCAGACGCAGCTGAGGCATGGCTCGACATCAGAAGGCGAACAGGGTACAGACTGTACAAGCATAGTAACACACAAAGATGACTTATGAGCTCTGTGAAATGTCAGCCAAGAGTTCTCTTCTATAAAGCTGGAAGCGGTGGACTCCACCATTCCGCCAACTACTGGCAGCCTCTGACGCTCCGATGCCTCGATAGACTATACATCCAATAACGCCAAGCAACAGCACTTCAGAACCCCTTCGAACGAGTTCTGCCCTCCTCTTCTGTAAAACCCTTTCTCTTGCTTTCTCCGCCTCTTCGTCTGCACTGAGTCGCGTGTGTGCGCTACTTCGCCGCTCCTTGCCATTATCCAGTGACAACGCCCGCTGGTCCGCTTCAAGATATGATGGTGTGAGTAATGGACTTGGTGTAGCCGCAACTATCCATCCTCTCGCACCTCTAAGGCCTTTTCGAGCCCTATGTGGAGGCGCCGGCAGGCCTCTGAGAAACCCATTGCCTTCATCGTCGGCTTCAGTCCCGCTGTCGCTGGGAGACTTGGAGCTATCCTGCCAGCGCTTCGAACTTGCGATATTTTGTTGCCCATCCTCCTGCTCGGCGTTCGTTCGAGAAAGTCCACGGATGCCTAACGAGTTGCTCCCTTCGCTTTCATCCTCGGTGAGTCGCCGGCTGCGCTCGGTATGGCTGTGGATCTCCGACTGTTGCCGATGATACGGGTGCGGCGAGCGTGAGAATGGTCTCAAGTGATCGCCATCGGGTGGTGTAGTCTCAGTATTTGTCGGGCTTGAGCTTCCGACGTTCTGTGGTCTGATAGCTGTTGGCATACCGGGCCATTCATGGGCGCAAGGTTCAACCCATCTGTGCTGTAAGCTGTTCACGGCAACCGAACATAGGGATCTTCATTACGCAATCCTTGCGCCAGAACCTGTAAAATGACTGTGAATCATCCGTAGATGTCCACATTATGACAATTATGGAGCTCGAGTGACCGTTTTGTTGGGAGCTGCAGCCAAGGATCTCCCACATCTCTGGGATTGAATGTTCATCAAGATACATCACTTCTACAGACAATAACTGTTTTCCGGTTAAAACTCCGGATTAGGAGTACATCTCATGCTCTCACGGTGTACCAGCACAATTGAATCTTCTTGAGTTACTCACATTATGTGCCCACTCTATCAAGTATGACTAGGTATGCAATACTACCAGACTTTGACGCTGGACCAGGGGTTACATGCGTTGGTCTTGCTTGGTGCAACAGATAATGCACTATCGTGCCATATCTGTATGCCTGAGCCCTCACATGTGTTGCCCTGACCTAGCTACATCATTTCAGCTTTCTTCCATCGAGCTTTGACACTTCGGACGGCTCGTTGCGTTGGCGGAATCGACCAACTCACCAACCTCTTGATCTTAGGTTTCCGTTATGACTAGGATGATCCAAGCTTGAGCACGATGTGCTCGTAGCACCGCAACCTCCTGTGCGCGGTTGTGGCCTTGTGCCACTTCTTCTGGGTTGTAGTTCAGGTTATACCCTCTGCTACCCCATGTGACAGAGGATCCTCATCCCAGCGCACTACAACACCAGCAGCTAACTTCTTGCCGTCAGAGTCCCAGACAGACCTACAAGGCACGATTTGCGCGCAAAGATGATGGCAAGAAATTGGATATCGAGTATAGACGGTCATGTGTGGAATGTGTCCGCTATATGGCCCTTTGGTCCACTCGTACTTCAAGATATCCTCCAAGATTTCGTCCAGCCCGTCCAGGTAGCGCCTCGGTAAGATACTGCAGTAAATGATCGTCGTTTGCGGATCTCCCAAGCTACACCTCCTCTTAATCATCCATTTGTCAACGTCCTCATCGACGTATACACGTCCTCTTGCGATCCCCATACTCTGCCACTCAATCTCTGCGCCTCTCGGAAGCCCTTCAACCTGCACAGCGAAGAAAGGCGGAACTGGATGCGCAGCCAAGTGCCCTTGGCCCACGACTATGTCTTCGTATGATGGCAGTCGATGCGGCACGTTGACCTCACTCGTCACACCCGGAATCCTTGAGCCGCCGTATTTTTGGTCCCAAGCGTCAAAGTTGCTGTGGTCTTCTTGCTCGGATTCGGCCTCGGAAACACCACGGTTGTGCATAGACTCCCATATTCGCCATGCAGTAAGTGCTTTGAGCTGGATGTTATGATCGCCAGCCATGAAGGCGATGCCGCCTGTCCACCAGTTCACCTTCATCGCTCGCCCTATTCTCCATAGATGCTGTAGCGAGAGTAGAGCTTGCGTTCGGAAAACCGCTATTGGATCCATATCTGCGTCTAACCCTTCGGTGCTAGCCAACTCCATGGAGGCTGGTATTAGTGGGATCTGTCCTGCGATGTAGACTAGCAATGGGCTCGATGTCTTCTCCGTGTCTACGGGCACACCAATGGCCTGAGAATACGGTCCAATATTCGCCGGTGCCCAGTAGGAGCGTGACTGAACATGTAGACCGTGGCGAGCACCACGTCGTCCTAAGTCAATAATAAATGACACCATGACCCGAACCCCTACCGGGAGAGCTTCTCCACATCCCACTGTTACCCTCGCTGGTGGGTTAGGTCTGTTAAACAATTCGGCATAAACCGCATTCACGGCTGCGAAATCAGTCATCGACCGTAGAAGAACCGTGGCGAAGACGACGTCTTCCGGTAAGAGTGGTCCTCCTGTCCAGACGGCCTTCAGTTTAGTGAGTAGTTCCTCTCCTATGCCTCTCATTTGCAATCCGGCTGTATTTCCTTCGTCGGGTGCTGTCATGTTCGCAATTGTCCACTCTCTTGTAGTCCTTGAGTGAATACAGATTGTGGTCGAGGCGTGGAGAAAGGACAGTGGCTCGCCACCCTCGATTACATCACCTGGAGGGCCCCACGCCTCGTCATCAAGACCTTTTCGAACAGAATCCAAGTCTTTGTCAAACAGTTCAGGAACGCGAAGATCAGCAATGGAAGCTTCCCCGCGCAGCTCTTCGCCCTTCCTAACCAGCCGCGCACCCTTGATCTTGACTGACGCCACTCCCCCTCCGCCCATTACAATCTCCGTATCATCCTTTTCCACCACGATCCTCTTCTTCCATACTGGACGCGGCCCGTCCAGTGCCAAAGTCTCGTACTCACCCCCCTCACCCAAAACTGCCCCGTTCTCAGCCCCTCCAAACCTTTCCACCGCCCGAACCATTCGCGTCATGACTACCTTATCTACAACATTGCTCCATAGGAAGCTCTCATTAAGCCCCCCAGAAGCGACCTTGATGATCATAGTCTCTTGCCCGACGGCTGCCATGTCATCTAACAACGACGTCTGGAGGCCTGGAGGTAAGTATGGATACTGCCATAGATATGATAATGGCACCAGTCCGAGACGACCGGCTACAGACTCCACGCGCGTACGTTGGTAATCCGAGAGGATGGCACCCGAGCTCAAGGCGTTAGCTGTGGGGTGTGCGGCCATGACCTTCCGGATGAGAGGTATGAGTGCCTCTGTTTCATCGTGGTCTCCTTCGTCAACAGGCGCATAAATCTTGTCTGTATTGACCGCCGTGCCAGTTATCTCCTGGCGGTAGAGCGGTAAGCCCAGAGCTTCCGCATAGAGCGGGATTACTCCGTGCCCGACTGTCTGGTACATGTAACTGTGGAGATCCTCATCATTCTCTCCGTTTGCAGGAGTATCAAGGGCTCCATTGGGATGCCCTTCTGAATGCTCAGTAGGGTGACTTGCAGGGGGGAAGAGATTCGCAAGAGCAACCAATGTATGACCGTTGGCAACACAATGTAGAATGGAGAAAAGAGAGTCTTTCCCCCCTGAGATTAGTGCAATGACGTTGAGCTTTGTCTGCATGATCAACGTTGTGAGGTATCAAGGCGGACTATGCCAAATTGACGACGAAGAACCCAACATCTGGAACTGAGTTCAAGGTTTTCAATAACGTCTAGCACAAGTCATTATCAATTGACAAGTGTCGAGAAATAGGTTTATAACATGGAAAAGCCAATCGTAGTTCGCTTGCCTTATATCGAATTACTTGATACCGATATACTTTCACTCGCTGTGCTTCATGCTCATTATTAAGTATGAGTTCCGGTGTATGTTAGCAACAAGGCTACCACAACGGTGTCTGGCTCTCTGTTCAGCGGAACAAACGGGATCAGTCCATCTAGCATATTCCCTAATGCGATGTTAAAGAGATCTTCGGGACATTCTTGCTGACGCATTGATCTGCCACCCCTTCATATCTGATTGACACTTCAAAAGGTAGTCACGAGCTATAAGTGAGTCAATGCTCTTCACTGATAATCAGTAGCCTACACCAAACTCGATTCCCCAGCTCGCCGCTGGCAGATAACCCGGGCCGAAGCCACAACACTGATCGTGAGCCCGTCCAGCCAAAACCCATCCACGCTAAAGTTCACAGCAAAAGTCCCTTATCTTCGAAAACGCACCCGTGGAAAAAAGCGTACAACAGAAATAAGTGTGTATACACCAATTGAACGAAATCAGAGAGTCAGAGCAAGCACAGCGAAACACTGTGGGGACAGTGCTTTGTAAACCGCTAGTTGACTGGCAAAGTATCCGACGCCGATGTTGAACCCAAATGCAGTCCCTACTCATCCCCTCGAGAATTAAAGTTCTAGGGTGAGAAGGGTAGGTCGGCGATCTGTCACCACATATCTTCGTTGTTCTCGTCATCCACCCCTGTCTTTTGTTCATCTATTTCCCATATTCACACTCAACGCAATGAAGCAATGCATTATTCTTAATCATTCCTCCCGCTTCCTCTTCTTCAGCGATTTCTTGTTCTCGATTGATGGAGCAGGGCTGAGACTGTCCCGGACAGAATTATCATTTTCAGATGAGCTACTGCTTGTGGCATTCGCAGCCGCAGCCTGAGCGGCCTCGAAGAGTACTGCCCCGAGCGCACCCGCGTCTCCGTCCTCGAAAGGCTCCGTCTTTGCGATTGGCAGTACCTCCCCGTCCTCTAGGACGCCCATCACGATTGCGCCGCTACCGTGAGTTCGAGCATGTTGAGATAAGTTGTCGCTACGAGAGAACTTCTTGCCACATTCATTGCATTCGAATGGCTTGTCTTGAGTGTGAAGCGAGCGATAGTGGCGTTTGAGGTGTTCCTGACGTCTGAACCGACGGGAGCAAAGAGTGCATACAAATGTTTTGGAAGGGTCTTCAGTCAAGGATTGTTTGCGGCCACGACGGTTGGCAGGTCCTGGCGCCGAAGTAGGCGCATCAGACCCAGATACCAGCGCATTCCCATCCGACGAGCCAGCCTGGCTCTGTGGTGCGGAAGATGTATCCTGCTGATGCGACGTCTGTTGGGACTGCGACCCATTAGTGGCCTGCGCTTTCTTCACGACGTAGGAGCCAAAGTCGGAGTTGTCGCTGTCAGAGCCTGATTTCTTCGTCGCTTTGCGTTCTCGGCTACGCTTCTTCGGCTTCATCCCCACAGACGCGTCTTCGGAATCGCGTCGCGAAGCCCCTGAATCAGGGGGACTGGGAAGGCCGGCTGCAGCAGAGTGATCCTCGTCCTCAAAATCCTCAAAGCTGTCCTCGGTTAGGAAACCGTCGTCTTCAAAGGAAAGAGGCTCCGTCCGTTGCCTCTTGTTGCCTAAGTAGACAGTGCTCTCAGGGGGGGTGAAATCAACCAAGCCGTTCACGAAGTCGTCTTCCGAATCTAAGTCGGAAAATGCATCAAATGTCGGTAGTCCACCCAGCGTCGATCCTCCCATGAATCCGACCGTGTTTCCGGATTCCGGTTCTGACTTGATTGTAAAGGATGTGCCGCCCCCTAATATAAATTTGTGCTCCTCATCGTCTCCCGTGCACAATGTTGGGAGAGGTGGAAAGTCAACGGTGAGAGTAGAATTATGTAGAAGGCCAGAGGAGTTCACTGTGATAGTACGGGGATCGCAGAAATCGATTTCAGTATCGGAAACGACCGATTGTGAGTTTGGGGATGGCGAAGGGGAAAGCGAAGGACACGCATTTACAGAAAGGAGGTCGACTGTCCCGCTAACGCTAGCCGAAGGGGGGTGAATAAACACTGCAACCAGGGATATCTGTTAGACGAAGGCTCACAATTCATGTTATTATGCAGGAAGGTGTTGGGGTTCTGCAAATAATCTAATCTGGACAGCATGATTACGTACCTGGTGTCATTATGGGGGAGCAAGACCGTGTCCAATCCCCGCCAGCAAGGATCTCGGACCGCACATCACTTTCGCACCCTTCCTTTACGCCCTCGAATCTCTCCATCCCGAAAAAGATGCCGTTAGTTGGAGTCGGCAGTATACCGCAGCTGGAGGGCGGACTGCTGATAGCGCTCCCGGAACTGGAAAGCGGAGGAGTGGAAGGCTGAAAATACAAATCCGATCCTGCACACTCGGTGTCCAGAGGCTGAATAAGAATTGCAGGCTTCTGATACAGAGGGCGCGGAGATACCACAGGTGTTACTGCCATTTGTGTTGAATAGGAGGCCCTGGCCTGTAGGTTTGACTGTGGACTTGACGAAGGGGTCCTCGGATAGAGGAAGTGATTGGGGAAAGGCATGATGGCTTCCTGACTGAGCTTCTGTTGCTGGATGTGCTGGAGGTGAGCGTTCGGCGTAGGACCGTTTGGATGCGGCGTAAAATGGCCGTGTTGTCTATGGTCTGGGCTCGGGTCCGGGTTGTAATAGAAGAAGGGCGATTGACCCAAAGTCTGCGGAGGATGAACCGCGTACGAGGAAGGTTCCATTGCAAGTTCTCCTAATGTCTAGTTGCTACCGAGGAAACTTTAGCAGTGTACACGTAGTAGAGCCGCAGTAAACGTCCATTGTCCGAATGGATTGTACACACCGGTAATAGATGGGTTTTCTGGCTCGACTAGGTGCCACGGTGACACGTCGGTCTTCCTTCACCGGATATCAATGTGGAAAAGGTAGATCGTGGTGATCAAGTACTTCAAAGCCTCCACTATTGAAGCTTACGGATTTGATCGTCTGCAGTGAGAACTGTCGAGTTCGTCGAGCGTTAATAGATCGAGCGGTGAGGATAACTGTAGGAGATGTGCCAAAGGAATGACTGGATCGTATGATCAGGGTTTCCGTGTATGTTTTCGATAGAGTGCTGCGGCAGTTCTTCGAACGATGGAGTGAGAAGTTGAGAATAACTTCTTGTGTCGGTATCGTCGAATCAATTAGATGGATAGCGGCGTGATGCCAAAGGAAGGCCGAATACGGTCTTGAGGTAGTCAAAAAACGATGACGGAGATTGCACAAACGAAATAACTTTCCAAAAATGAATGGCAAGAGGAACAGTTAGTTGCTAAAGGAAAAGACGATGAGCGTGGGACAAGAGGATAAACCTGTTGATCGTCGAAAAATGAAAGAGTGGGTAGATCATAATGGCTGGCCGGGCGCATAAAGTAATGAATGGACGAGACATCGAACGAGGGCAGCGCCAGGCACAAAAGCACTAAGGTAAGGTACAGCCTTTGACCTAAAACTCAAACCCTGTGAATGGGGTTGCTCTTCGACGTACTTGGATAGACCTACATCTTCACATCGCGCCGAGCAGAGAACTTTCCTGACTGCTTGCACCGTCTGGTCTGGGGGACCCGGGACGGCGCAGTCCAAGTCATCCACTAAGACTGCCCCAAAGTAAACTCCCATGTTCGACACTAAAGTAAGTCAGTCGCCTTGACCCGCTGTAACCACTCTTGTTCGTCCTTGTAACTTACAAGTCAACTTACTGGCTCGAACCCAGCAGCAGAGCGAAAATGCACTACCTCTCAGGTACGCCGTACATACTCTAGTACAGCTCTACGAGTAATACCTTACATGTACCATAGTCACACTCAGACACCTTCTTTCAACAAGGGCGGCATGCCAATCGGGAACGTCCTGCGGATAGGTCGAAAAGCAACCGACGTATGGGAAATTGCGACCGAGCCCGGTAAAGTGATGGATGTGAATGAAATAATGGAGGGGTGGTGAACAACAGGTCCATCTGCATAGTGCAAAGAGTGGCCAGTGGCCACAAATGAAAGCTAAAGGCACCATTGGCCGATACGACCGTCCTACCAGACTTGACAAGCGTTTACACACGCAATGACGCGCTGAGGCACAGTGTTTGCGCTGTGCATTGCCAGCCCGGCCTCAGACAGCAGAAAGAGAACAACCATCTTATTTGTATCATTCATTGGCGTTGAATTATCGCCAGTTCAGCTCTTTTACCCTCGAGTTGTTCGAGTTGCACCCCCGGTGTCTAAGGTTGTCGGCATTGCTGGCTGCGATAGCGTCTATCGAGTATCAATCGGCACATCGTCTGGCGATTGATAAGTAAAGGCTACTCGACGGAATGTCCCTCTTGCAATCTTGGATTGGCGTCATCATACTACGCATGCAGGTGTCACATATCGTTTTGTGGCAATGGCAAGGGATCCTGTCTGGTGCCGCTTCGTCAACCAGCAGCCCGACCTGGAACCCAGCAAACCAACGGCCACCATCACATGGGCCCTCCCAGTGAAGTAGGAGTACACCTCATCGGCCTTGGACGATAATTTAGATCACAGGAAGCCTGACCGATATGATGGAACACAGAAGTTGAATCAACCCCAATTACACCCAATTACGGAGAGACCAGAGTGACTTGTCTTCGCATAAAACAATCTGGTTCCTGGCTTGCTGCAGGTACAGAACCAGCTGTGCAAGATCGGCAGGCAACGCATCAACGAATATGGCAGAAGTGGCAAGCGTTACAGCTGTAACACACAGAAAGGTTGAAATGCAGTCATTCAGCTCCGTTTCGGCGGAGAGGATGAGGAGCAAGAGGATATCGTCTCCTCCGGAGCGCTTAAACAGCGTGGGTTAACAAAACGCAGAAGTTATCTGCGCTACTCACATCTTGTAGGGCGGGCAGAAGCTGCTGTTGGCTCTCAACTGAGTTGTCACTACTGCAAATAGGAGGCAATAATACCTTATTGTTGTGACGGCCGTCTCAGGTCCCAAGCAGGAAATAACGATTATTGACACGAATTCCAGGTTTATTTGACTTGTTCTAACTCTGCTGGGGTGGAAGAAAGCAAAGTTGCCGACACATTTATCGAATGATCGGGCACATCAACCATTATCGATACACAATAGCCTCTGTGATACCCACCTCCAGCATATTTATACGATAACAATTGCATTCACAACCACCCACCTGGCACGCAGCGACTCGCTTGAATCACTCAAGTCTCATTTATACCGCATATGTCTGTTGCTCTGGATTACCAATCACTCTTCTTCACTTTATGACATGGCTTGGCGTATCTCTGCAATGCGGTAATACACATGCGCGTTGATACTGACCTTTTTGGAAGGAGATCGAAAGAGGTGACACGTACAAAGTGGAGATGCGATTTTCATTCTTTCATTGTGGGGGAAGCGAGTGCGCGGCTCAGACATCCTCGGTCCCTAAAAATAGTAATTAGCCCCAGCTCCCGCGCGATGCGACAAGCCTCCGTTGCCGCTTTTTACTTCTCTGATACCCGCGTATATAATACGGGTATCACATCTCTGTCATACTTTGTACAAAACCGAAATGCCCTGGGGATCACGCCCAGTAGTAGAGTACATCCTGCATACACCGGACTTCGTACTACATATCGTATGGGAGTAGGGCGTCATCGCTTGCGCAGTCGCTAAACTTTGCGATCAAAAGAAGCAGACCGTGACAAACCTCTCCCAAATTCTCCGGAGGGGGCGGACCGTGTCACTGAAAAGCCAATCGGGGAACCCTCGCTGCTGCAATGCAGCTTATCAGACTATCAGTCGAGCTAACGCAGGAACAGATGCAGGTACGAGAACCTCTTTTCTCTAGCTTAGAGACTCGTACTGATGATAGGTCTAAAAACTTTCTCGTTCTCGTACAGTCATGTTCACCGCGTTCCTGGTCACTCCAAGGAGACGAGTGGATCAATCTGTTGAAAGATTTTACCTCGAAAGAAACCTATGACGAACAATAGAGGTTGATCAGCGGTCGAGATCGTCCTTACCCTGCTCAACGGACGGGAGTTTTCCGCTTCAACACCATGGGTGCGGGAAATCACGACCTGCGAGGCGGTTGCCTTTCACGCCTTAGCAACATGCACCGGTCCACGCCTCAAAGTCCTAACGTGCTTTACTTTCGGACCAGCGCCAGTGGCCAAGGTGTCTTGTCACCGTCGTTCCCACATGTCACACCTCTGCAGTAGCGTCAGGTACCGATGAGATTGCTTTTGCCGTGCTTATCGGGGAATTTCTCTTACCAAAGCGTATCGAAGGAGCCGTGGAACCTTCGAAACCCACTGCCCCGCGGGTGTGACCCGAAAGGATGGCTTGGCCGCTATCCGCAACGTTTACCGTTTTGGGCGACGCCCGTCGACGCAACTATGGCCGCCACCATTAAGAGGACCGAGTGACCGGTTTGGGTCAACACCGTGAAGAACTTTTTTCTCCGCTACAGGGGACCTCGTCTTCCACCATGGTTCAGTCTAATCTGCCTAGCAGGATACCGATTGTGGTACCCATACGGTTACTAACCTCGACCATTATTGCTCATCAAAACCCACCTCGTACTTGGTGGGGTGTCATGGACTAACATGTGACATCTACAACGTCTTATTCCTAGGGCCCCATGCACAGCCAAAATTCGACCTGAATGGCAGGCACGCAAGCATCACCAACAGGGTACCAACCATCAGCACATGCCTCACGTAACGTCATCGTAATCTCAAAACCAACAAGGCGTGTGACTAATTGGTATGAGTTCATAAAACTACCTTACCTACTAGGTTATCTCTCAATTCCACCGCAACAGATTACTACCTTACTCATCCTTTCCCAATCCACGTGTCTTCGGTATCAGGCCCCCGTTCGTAGTTCTACCCTTCCCCCATGAGCTGTTCCACCAATTCGGTTTCTCAACTACCGAAGAGACTTGAGCGGTCCAAATTAGGGTCGCGGGGAAACGGCGAAGTGGAACCACTAGAAGTTTCGTGAAACATGCTAAACAGGTATAGGACGATATCAAAGTTTTATTTTCTGGTAAGGCTCACGGCCCTCCAATATGAGCCTTGGAAGAGAAGACGAAAGTATGGGTGTGAAGTCTGGCTTAGTTGTGGGGTTAAGAAGAGGCTGTTCCTAGCCGATGTTTTGGCTCTCGCAGGGTCAGTATAGACGGGCCAAGGAACGGAATCTTCGGCCACGAGGAGGGCATGCCTCGCGGTCTTTTCACGTCAGGCTTCATCAGGGAGACTTGACCATCTCGAAGCTGACTAACAGTAAAGAGAAGAGTACTAAGGTAGTATCGCCGATGGCTTCCCAAGTCCCCATTCTTCTCCCTCCGCGATGACGTTGTCCCATCCATTGCCTTTGTTCGTCGGCACGTGTTGTCGTCCTCTCACTTCTTCTCAGACTACACTGGACGGAGCCAGCCTCGTTGCTGCCGACCCCCGGATCGAGAGTAACATATAGATGCTGTGGTGCACTTCCGGGCTTACGAGCAAAAAGGACTGTAAATCGGTGAGATTGAAGGGACCATTATTGTTGGGTATACGGTACAGCAGTACCAGTCACTCATCACAGCAGATCACACAACTTGGTTTACCGTCCTTAAAGTTATGAAGTCGAGGTTACATTATGTTATTGGGGCTCTGGATGTTGTTCAAGTCGCAGTGCTCATTGTAGGTAGGTAACTGGCTAGTCATTAGATACTACAGTTGGTCAAGGTGTAGATGAGGATGACTTTGATCTCGAATTGGCAGAAGAGCTGAACTTTGCGTGGAGAGTTGATACTCCCTATGAGCGTGATAACCAGATGGTGGATGTTGTCGTCGATGTGAAATGCCTTGTCCAGCTCCCGGCAAAGTTTTTAACCGTCCAGTAACCCCGCGATGTGCCCCGCCATGACGGGGTTGTGTATAAATTTCACGAGCAAAGAGGATCAATCTGTGATTTCATGAATTACCAATTTCTTATACACGAGTTCATCATTTGATCTGATACCACAATGGAGCCATTCGAATACAATTCCAACCCTGGCCGCGTCATATTCGGCAGCGGCACACTCAAACGACTGCCCGACGAGCTCGCGCGACTCCACCTCTCATCACCGCTCCTCCTCTCCACGCCCCAACAAGTCGACCAAGCCGACTCACTGAAATCAATCCTCAATGGGAAAGTCGCGGGCACCTTCACCGAGGCCACCATGCACACACCCACCGACATCACCGACAAAGCGCTCGAATACGCCAAGGCCCGGAGAGCGGACTCGATCGTCTCGATAGGAGGCGGGAGTACGATCGGGTTGGGCAAGGCCATCAGTATCAGGACGGAGCTTCCGCACATCTGTATCCCGACGACGTATGCGGGCAGCGAGATGACGCCGATACTGGGCGAGACGGCGGACGGGCAGAAGAAGACGAGGAGTGATCCGAAGATTCTGCCGGGGACGGTGATTTATGATGTCGATTTGACGATGACGTTGCCGGGGGCGTTGAGCGCGACGAGTGGTGTCAACGCCATCGCGCATGCAGGTATGTTTGTAGGACGCGGACCAGTGTTGAACACGGAGCTAACGTCTGAACAGTTGAGGCGCTGTATGCCCGCAACACGAACCCCATCATGTGCCTTTTGGCCCAAGAAGGTGTCCGAGCTCTTGCCGCGTCCCTACCTGAGATTGTCTCAAATCCACCTTCACAGTCTGCTCGGTCGTCCGCGTTGTACGGCGCCTGGCTGTGCGGTACGTGTCTGGGTAGCGTAGGCATGGCGCTGCACCATAAGCTATGTCACACCTTGGGTGGGAGTTTCAACATGCCACACGCAGAAACACACACCATAGTCCTCCCGCACGCCCTATCCTACAACGCACCGAAGATCCCACAAGCGATGAAGCAGCTGGCCGAAGCGCTGCCGGAGAGTGATGGAGATGCCATCAGGGGGTTGAACGTGCTGTTGACGAAGCTGAAGGTCAAAAGAGGCTTGAAGGAGTACGGGATGAAAGAATCGGACGTCGACAAGGCGGCGGAAATTGCTTTCAGTAACCCGTACTGGAATCCGAGGGAGATTGAGAAAGGTCCGATCAGGGAGTTGATAAGGAGGGCTTGGGCTGGCGAGGAGGCTAGAGCTGATCTGTAGATATCAATACTATAATACCTAGTCGAAGATGTGTTATCAGGGGCGTTGTCGTTATGACGACTTGGCATCACCAGTATACGAATCTTGAGACCTTCCCAAGTAATGAACCGCTGGAGACTGAGCCGTAGGTCCGTCTTCTGCGGGAGTCATGCAATTCAACGATAAACGTCCTCGATCCCTGAAGCCGAGAAATCACAGAGCAAGAACGCACAAGTAAAATCAAAGGCAAGGCCGGCTGGACCTTCTTCTCATGAGTATCATGCACCTAGTACTGGCTCATAAGGACATCACCCACGATTAGGCACAACGTCTTGTATCACAGCATGAGTGTAACTCTGAGACGGGCAGAGGAAGACGCGGATATTCCGTGTGCGTGTGAGAAGGCAGCCATTTGATGGTCTTGGTGCTGAAGTGAAGCAAATACAAAGCAAAGGGTGCATGTCTCTACTGCAACACCGCAGAAGACTGATGGTGTTCCAAGTTGAATTGTCGATCCTCCAAGCGTCTCACATCCCCCTTGATATCCCGCATATCGCCTTTCAAGTCACGAGTGACTTCCCACAAGTCCCCTTTCAACTCTGCAATATCTGCCTTCAATTCTTTTTTGGCGTCACATATTTGCCCGCGAAGATAGTAGGCGTTGAAGGCACTAAATATGGCAGGATAAATCAATTTAGAGAGAGCTAACAACCGTATCAGTAGTGTTTGCTGTTGCTGTTGGAAGAACTTACTATCTGAAAGAATTAGATTCACCATAATGGTAGAGGTAGTCTGCACAAACGCATCCTGCTACTCTGTGTTACTTTCTGACTTGAATAAGAAGAACATTGAAGCATACTGACTTACTAGATGTGACACTTTATACTAAACTTAGAGGTGATGGAGGATTCTGATGCTGGATGTTGAAGGTTGAGGTGGCTAGGTACCGCATGAGGTAAGTCAGCTGCACCCAGATTACTAAGGTACCACAGAAACTTGTGAGACTGGTCTTGGCAGAATTCGACTTGTGGGAGAACGTCAAACAATCTAGGTAATGCAACCAAAATGAACATACACCGACCAGCAGGAGATGTAGGCGATGCTTTCACAACCTGGATCTTCCTGCTGGAAACACTATTATTAAATCATATAACCAAACTTGCTGTTGCTCGGGACTACTTGCATCGCTGGTACGAAAACCCTAGCGGCGCACTGCCGCCGGTGATATCGGTGAGGCAAGTTAGGTGACAGCCACACCAGTTTCATGTTCCTTGAAACCTGACATCACGTAACTATGGACTCAAAAGGGACCGTATGTGTAGATAAAATTGTTGCGAGCGTTTGCAAAGGGAGATAGTGTCGGCTTTTGTCCCTCGTGAAGGCTACCTAGGTAGTTTACTATCAGATAAGTGTACTACCTAGTTACGCAAACGTCCGTGAGGGTTTTCAACCCTTGCGGCTCTGCTACCTACGGTAGTCTCTGCACACCAAGCCTGCGGTGGGCTTACGCAATGTCTCAGTCATGTAACACCAAGGCTCTATAAAGAACCGATCAAAGAAAAGAGGTGCATTAGCCTGAACTGAACTTATGAGGTCATGGTATTTCTCTGAAGTCGTGGGCGTGTGGAGTGTAATACAATGGGTTGCAAAACTGAAAGAATCCATGACAATAGAACAAGTTGCCCGCAGGTTGCAGGAATGGAGCTAGACAGGAGATCTTAACATGACCATCTGGGGGAGGAATGCTTGTCACTTAGGTCAACGTTCTCATTTCTATTCTCTTTCATCATCCACACTGCATAATCAAGACTCTCCATCATGTCCAGTCTTTCTCTGAAGCTATTGCATACATTTCTGCCGCACGATATCTGCGTGATTGCTGATCAGGTCTGTGTGGAACACTACAAGCCCTCAACATGTGCCTTCAGACTCAAACTCTTCCATTTTGTCCAGTCTTCCTCTGAAGTTATTGCATACACTTCTGCCGCACGATATCTGCGTGACTGCTGATCAGATCTGTGCGAAACACCACAAGCCCTCAAAATGCGCCTTCGGGTTGCGGAGTTATCGTGTATAACGGCTACTGGTAATCGGCGTCCGGCCTCCTTCGCAATGGAGAGGAACCAAAGTGAGGGGATTTAACAGCCACAAAGCGAAGTGATGATGCAATCAACCCTCATCAAAGGAATACAAATACCCCATCTTCGCTCCTCGTCCTTTCCGAACATCAACCACTCTCAACCCAACACCTCTCACAAACATCCCAACTTGACAGACTCACTTCCTTCATCCAGCCATGCAGCTCCCTCTGACCATCCTTCTCACTCTCACCACCGCTACTATGGTGTACGGCATGCCAGCCGGCAGCACATCCAAGAAAACAACCTACGCCGCCTGCCCCAACCAGAAATCCCCGCAGTGCTGCACAAGTGTATCCGTCGACCTAGCGGGCTTTGGGTCTGCTACTGGGACAGCCTGTAAACTTCTCCACCTTTCAAACTCGTGAACCCTAACAATCTACAGATCCGATGCTAATTGACGTGCTTTGTAGGTACCGCTCCTGCGCAGGTGAATCTATTAGGTGAATTTGAGTGCCTCCAGGTGAATGCAGGATTGTGTGCTGCTTCTGTTGTAAGTAGCTCATCAATTGTACATTGAGAGTTTCTGGCTGTGTTCTTTTTTTATGATTGCTGACTTGGGTTGTTAAGAGTGCGAACCTCATCGGCATTGGCGAAGTCCCTATCATTATATCAATCTCTTGATCATAGGAAGTTTTGGAAGTGAAAGGACCAGAACGTGCGGGTTTTCTTTGCTGAGCGTCCTGATCAACCAATTCGTCTTGCTTTACAGTAAGCTTCAACCGCTTAACACTACTTGCACTTTATGAAAAGAGTTCTCCTAAGCCCCGACCGCCAACGATGATAGAGGTATAGGAAGTTCGCCACATAGCATTGTTATAAACCACCAATATCTGTGTTCAGATCGGACTTCTGAAGTGATTTCTAATTTAGCATCATAGGTTGTGCTAAGCATAGAAGCTATCATTGTTGCAGACCTACCCGTGCAGAGAAACTCTTAAGCAGGGTGAATATGGAGTCTCCCTTCTTTGCTTTCACCAGAAGCCTCTCATCCCCTATACTGATATGCACTGCGACGGTCACACCGATCAATTACTGGTTCTACAGACAGTATTTCTCCAGGTCCAGCTTTCAATGGCTGTTGCTGTGCTCACCTTTTACGATCGGTCCACATGTAAAGCTTCTGCACCATGTCATGCACCTTGTTAATCGGTAAGGGTCAGCAAGAAATGCGTTTGAACCTGCTTCCCCAGCCGTGGCATAACCATGCTGAAGGTTCTCCCTAAATTCTCTAGGCTCTACTACAATTCTGAGATATCAACGGAACCTGTTTAGGGGACCATCCCACAATGTCCTCAAGCAAGTTATGTGTAGAACGAATCCCAAACTATCCGTGCGAGATACAGGCGCAGAAGAAGCGTGAAAGGAATGCTGTGCAATACCAGAAAAAACTGGAGAAGCAGCAAGCCACAAATGCAGCCGTACATGTGCCGCCTCGGCAGCGATATCGCCTCGTTGAATTTAGCCGTAGGTGGGCCTCCAGGCGGAGATCGTTTAAATACAACAGAACGCCTTCAATGACAAAGCCGGGAAGTCACGGAGCAAGAGCACAAGAGGAAAGACAAGAAGCAAGACGGGCTACACCCTGCAGGGCAATATTTATGAAAGTGTGAAGTATCTTGGTCTTGATCACCAACTCCAAATAAAGACAATCAGAGCGCTCTGTAGCATCGTATGGCAGGTGCACAAGTACGACTGTATGAAGTAATTAGTGGGTTTTTCCACACCACGGTAGTTGAAAGTGCTTTCTGCTCTTTCCACAGGCTTGGAGCGTAGAAAAGATTGCCATACGGTGGCGACAAGAACTGATGTGGCAATTACCTCTATTTGCTCTAGGTACGAGTATTCCGTAGACCACCGACTTTGGTTCAGTGAAAACAATATTCCACGAACTGTGCATAGTCAGGTTAAGGCTTGCGCACCAGTCACACATCGGATTATATAGGTCTCGGAGCTGCAAGGGGCCATGACTACAAGCCTCGAAGCTCCACCAGTCTTGTCCACACCGGATACTCATATACTTGAAGACTCGACTATTCCTGCTGCTGATGGCCAGCGGTCACGTCTTTCTGATGAGGAGGTTTACATCACATATGAGATTGAAAGAACTATACGGGAGATAAAACGGGGAAGATGGCAGAGGATAGCTTTACAGTTCCCTGATGACCAGTTGGTGGATGCGCCAAAGGTTTTCGAGGCTTTGAGCCGGGGTTTGAAGAGTCAGGATTATCTCGAGAAAAGCCCGGCAAACGGCGCGGATGTCGATCAAGATGCGCCGGTGACGACATCTTTGAAAGAGAGCATCAAGGAGCAGAGTATATCATCTGGAGACCCACGGCGAGAGGAGCGACTGTACATACTGGCAGACACTTCATATGGGGCTTGTTGTGTGGATGAAGTTGCTGCGGAGCATGTTGAGGCCGACATTGTGATTCATTACGGTAGAGCGTGTCTATCTCCAACCGCAAGACTACCAGTTATATATGTCTTTACCCACAGACCGTTACACTATGACACTGTTGTGCTGGCATTTAAGGAGGCATTTCCGAATTCGGCACAGAGTATTATCCTCATGGCGGATGTGAGCTATACAGATCACTTGCCGACCATCTTCCAGTTGCTCAAAGCGCAGGGCTACTGCAACCTATATACGGCCTCAATCGTTCGCGATCCCTCATCACCCTTACCAAATAGGACGGTACCGCAGTCCGTTCAGGATGACCCTGGATCTCTGAAGGACTGGCAGCTGTTCCATATTGCGGAACCTCCTAGCTCGCTCCTCCTTACGCTATCTTCACGTCTTGCTGCCATACATATTTTTCCTGCCGCGCATAGCTCGTCAATCCCTTCGTCCAAGTCTTTCCTTGCTTCGACGTCAATGCAACTGCGAAGGCGTTACGCTCTCTTGACATCTCTGAGTACCGTCTCAATCTTTGGCATACTCATCAACACTCTTAGCGTCAAGAATTACCTTAACATCGTCCAGCATGTTCAGGCGCAAATTCTCGCCGCCGGCAAAAAAAGTTACACCTTCGTCGTTGGGAAAGTTAATGCGGCAAAGGTAGCAAATTTCAGTGAAGTGGGAGGATGGGTGGTTATTGGTTGCTGGGAAAGCTCTTTGGTAGAAAGCAAGGACTTCTGGAAACCGCTAATTACACCTTTCGAGTTGGAGATCGCTCTTAAGGCTGACGAGGAAAGAATCTGGACCGGGGAATGGAGGGGAGATTTCCAAGGAGTACTGGATAGGGCAAATAGGGAGGAGGATACAATACAGCAATCTAACGGCATAAAGGATCATCAAGCGCCGGAGAGCCATCAGGAAGATAGCATTTGTGATGGGGGAGGTTGGGATTCCGAACCTGAATCGATGCCTCCAGAATTCGACCTACGCAGTGGCCGCTACGTCTCTCACACCAGGCCAATGCAAACTGCAATGAATCCAGACTTGCGAAGTTCATCGAAACTAAACGGCACTACCAACACTCTTATCAAACGTGTAAATGGTGATTTAGCAAGTGTTGGAGGAGAGGTTTCGCCTGCTGCTGAGTTCTTGAGGTCGAAAAGGACTTGGAAAGGCCTTGGCAGCGACTTCGAGATCGCGTATGATGAAGCAGGCGCTGGCATCGAGGTTCCAGGAGCTTCGATAGAGCAAGGTAGAAGTGGGATAGCTCGGGGGTATACGGTTGGTGATGAGGAAAGTAAACGGTGATAGCTGTTGAGCAGGACCATCTTTAACACATTTTCCACTGCAGATTTGCTACTACCATTCGTAAATGCGCACGTTCGTAGAAAGTTCTTCTTCATCTTCCCTAATTTCTACCATGTTACAGAGTTGACTGTAGGACTGACAAAGATCTATGTGTATCTAAATCGATCGCCTTGAAGGGCGCAAGGCGCGCGACGTCGACCAATAAGCACCGAAATGTTTCACACATCAACGCAAGGAGTGAAGCAACCAATATACCCGTGCTGTGGTATGCTACTACTGTAATCAGCCTATCTCCAAGTCGTCTCTGAAGAGTCGGTGCTAAACCGCATCATGCACCAGGAGACGACGATGGCCTCTACCCAACAGTCGCTGTGTGATCCTTTCTGGAATCGAGGTCCTCAAGAACGCTGCTTAGAAGACAACCGCCAGCCACGCTGCCGGGAGGGAAATCTAAGTCAGTTTGAGAAGTTGATTTCCACACATCCTCCGATCCTCGAATCAATACTACTGCAACTTCCAACCCCGGCGATCCTACAATTATACCATGCATCAAAACATCTACGGTCTTTCCTACAATCCTACCCTATTACGTGGAATCACCTGTCCTTCCGACTTATAACTGCGGGAGCAGTCGCCGCGCAAGGGTCAGCAGGAAGCGAGAGCTCCACAGACATCCGACGTTCCAAACCTCATGCGCTGGATCAGCTCCTCTTAATGGTCGTGACGCCTTTCGGGACTCGACTCAAGACGCTGGATCTGGACAATACTGCTGTATCGGGACTCGTTCTGACATCGGCGGTCCTGCCACAACGAAGCGAGACATTAACACACCTTTCAGTGCGTGGCTGCAAGAATGTGTCTCTCAAGTACCATATTGTGCCATACCTCACGTTGTTCGGTCTGCAGAGGAGAGTGAGCGGAGTCCCCTGTACGTCGCAGCGGGGGAACGACCTAGCGTTAAAGAGCATCTACACATACCGATGTCGGCACCACAGGCGGAGACCATACCTGCCCCAGTCACTGATACGAAGAGACTCCGATTCAGATCCTACTCATGAGCTCGTCAAGCTCTGTCATGAACTCGGGATATGGACAGACACGGCGTGGTGTCCGACACCAGGCGGACGCTGTTTAAGGCGAAGGGAATACCACAGTGGAAGAAGTGCACCGGGTCCGCCAGAGGTCTGGGTCGTGTTTGATCGGCTCTGGCGGTCTGGCAATCGAATTGGTGACATCGAAGAGAACCGAACAGTTCCAGTACAACCCGACGGTCGTCTTTGGGAGCAAGAGGAGTTGGGATATGACGGCGAAGCACTGGGAACCGGGGAGGGCCGTGGTTCTAGAGAAGGGAAAGTGACACCTGCACATCTACGGCAGAGCCATAGAGTGTTCGTCGAGGGCATCAAGTGTGATGGGTGTGGAGACTCGATAACGGAGAGATGCGAGCAGTGCAGTGTAAGAATGCATTGTCTAGGTTGCCGCAAGACTCTCTGCGGTAGCTGTGCTTTTGATCAACCTCTGCCGAGAAAGAAGCGGAAATATCAATATTATCCAAATAATCCAAGTCTAATAGACGCCTCGAACCGGAGCACAACCGATCTATGGTGGGCGGCTGGAGCATATCAGTCGCCCAACCTGATGCAAGAGGTGTCAGAGGATGGAGAGACTGCCGTGGTTGGGCCTAACGGCGCTACTACAGACGAGCAACCGCCACCAAAACTCAGGTTCCAGTGGTGTTGTCTGGAGCCTATGTTCTCTGGCGGTGGTGGAATAGCGTTCGTGGGACCTGGCATGAATGGGCCGGGAGCGAACAGAATACGTACTGCACCTTTGCCCAAAGGACAGGGCTGGGAAGACCCGGAATTTGTGCCTTCAATAGCGAAGACCTTTCCTGTATCCGCGTATGGAAACAAGGACTCCCCGGACTACTCGTCAGGTTCCGGACACAACACTATGTTGGGGTGGCTACTCAGGGGCTCCGAAGAGCTCCAGGCCTCCAGCTGCCCACGAAGCCTTTGCCAGGAGTGTTACAACAGTATGGGGTGGCAAGCGGCATGCAATGCTTGCAAGAAGCCACTTTGTCTGGAGCACGACCTCCGTGGTCTCAAGATGCGTATATGTGGCTATAGAGATCTGACGCTTGAGAAGGCAGCTCTGCATAAGCCCGCCCAGGACGAGGTAGTTTCCACAGAGTCTCCACTACCACCGGATTCCGGATCAGACCACCTCACTTATCCGCAAGCCCTCAACATCGCCCGCAAAATACTTGGTGGTCTCAGCGATGCCGAGCGCATTCAGTTCATAGCCTCGTTAGTAGTGCTTCCGGATGACGATGATGACGATGACCTGTTAGATACCAACTATGACGATACTAAGTCTATCGCAGCACTAAGTAGCACGTCCGAAAACGACGATCAACCCGCGCGGTCCTCTGAAGAGATATTACCCTCGTCATCTCAGCAACCACAGCCAAGCAACACAACCAAGCCAGCTAAGGCCCCGCCCTGGCACGGCTGCGCATCTTTCTTCTGCCAGCAATTCCGGTCGATTGGCGACCACCGGAACCGATGCACAGGCGTGCTCAAGGAGTGCAGCACGTGTGGCGTACATGTCTGCCTGGACTGTGTCACCGCCAATCCGTCGTGCGATTGCACCTACTGTTCGACCAACTATAACTGTCCGAACTGCTACCGGAAACTCGGCGTGGGTGTCTGCAGGAAGGGCATGGAGGAGCTGGAGCGGATGATCAAGGCCAGGGAAGCGAATCTGGCAAGGCTAGCCGAAGCTCTGGCGAAGAAACAGTCCGATGAAGTTGCCGGGCAGCTGGGTGAGTTCTTCGCCGGGTTGGAGATGTTTAGGGTGGAGAATGAGGGGAGTGGAGAGGTCGAAGCGTCGTGATCACATTGCATCTTTACGATCTTGCACGTTTACGAAGCGGTCCCTCTATGAACGATCTATAAGCAGGGTGTTCTGCGGGCATATTTTGATTGCTATGTAGACTCTTGACGAATTGGAAAATTTGCTGGATAGGTACTAAGGCTGGGCGTGGCAGGCGGGCATATATTATATCTTTTCGCAAGGAGCGCGTTTGAGACTTATATATCTAGCTGTGATCTTTCCCATGCTCGAAAGCTATTCTTATCGTGGTGGAGCTGGAGCACTCTGAGAGTCAGTAGGGCTTATCCCAGTGTCTACGCCTTCAACGTTGATTTAAATAGACGAGCAAACCAGACAAAGCAACTGCTTCATATTGAATTCAATCTTCTGGCATATAAACTGTCATGGCCTGACCTGACACTTCGGCCAGAAGGGCATGAATTGGACTCTGTCCTTACTCTCTTTACTTCAATGACTGTAAACCGGGTACACAGTAGCTAAATACCTCAAGCTCTGTTCTTGATACTGTAGATGGATATGATGGGGAGTAAATCTGGAGATTGATATTGTCTGGACTGATCTTGTTTATCTACCTTCGTCGCTCCAGAACACACAGGAGTCACATCGGCACTTGGGGTTCTACCTACACACAAACAATCCCAACGGCATGGATGTACAGTACCTAGTCGAGCTCGAATGCTACCTTACCTTACCTACCTGGGTCTTGAAGGGAATCACGGTGCCCACTCGCGCTACCAATCGATGACAGACAAGGATCATCAGCCTTGTTCCAGATCTTGTGCTGTTAATAGATTGACTTGCAGTATGTCGTGCATTAGTGGGCGATCAGCATTCGCTTAAGTCCGGCAGCGTAGAGGTGCTCTTTCCCGTTATTATTATTGAAGATCAGATGTGGATTTTTCATGGAATCGATAAGCTGTTGATGCGGTTACCGTCTCACACGGTACTGAGCATTTGAGGGGAATACTTACCGTAGGTACTATGGTCGAATAGAAGGCTTTGCTTTTTGCTTTTTATGACAGAGTAGGTCGGTGTTGTAAGGCGGCTATATAAATTTCTACTGCTTCTGGGAGTAGTCGGTGGGCAATGCAATTTGCCTTATTTTCCCTGCCATGACCTCTGGTAAGTAGAAAAACAGCATTTCGAGTCACGGATGACAAGTGCAACGAAAGCATTGGCGCAGTGGGAGTAGATCTCTGAAACTTTGGGTCGACTCTGCAACTGAACTTTGGAAGAATTGCACTCTGCTTGCGGTATAGAGTAGGTGTAGGAAGTAGCCAGTTATAGGTGCCTGTAGAGAAAGCGACGTCAGATCGCTTTCTAGAGATCTTTTGGTCTACTTTTGGCAACTACAGGTGCCGTTTCTACATAGGTAGTAGACTGTACCCTGTCTATGCGGGGAGCAATTGGGCGTTTTGATTACTTGAGGTATGTACTCAATGCTATGGGATAGAATGGAGGTAATTCGTCAAGCATTTTCAAAACTAGGTAAGGAAGGGTCTACTTGGTGAATACGTTACTGTAGGGATGTTGAAGTGCTTGAGATTGGGAGGTGGGGTCGCGACTTCCACATTGAGGCTCCTTCCTAAGCTGACTAAGATCGCAAGATCACCGAGTAAACAAACCACTATATCTTCTGTTTGGTTCTGCCACTTCTTCTTCTCTTCTCTTCACCATCCACAACTCCGTCCGCTTCCCATAGTCACGCTGCTTAATTCTCTCAATCCCTTTCGCTGTTAGCTACTGTGAGCAATTGTATACTTTACGCACATTAAGTCAAAGCATCCACACAATTAGCATCAATCCATCGCCCAGAACTACCAGTAGCGCGACGAGACACCAACAAAGCGTGACACTTTACCTCTTCACCTCCACTCCTTATCCCTAATCTTATCATTGTTTGGTCACTCGATTCATATCTTTCATTTGTATTTACGGAGATAGCCACCCATGGCAGATTCTCCCACCGCGCAACATCGCGCTCGTCTCATCCGTGAGATGGCTCGGGAATTAAAAGGGCCCAGTCAATCGGCGTCCAACCAGGACGCTGCCGATGGCTCTTCGGTCTGGGATCCGGAACATGAAGCCTTTACGTCAACCAGCTTCGGCGACACGACAAACACCACGCAGCGCCTGCCAACGCTCCGCGATAGTGCAAAGAAATACCGCACTTATACTCGACCCCAGGAGCCCGACTTCGAAATCGACACGTCTATGATGGCGAAAGCCTTCCCTGATTTCTCCCAGGGCGCTATCATTTCCGATGACGGCGGCTCTTCCCTTGAGATGAGCAGAGCCGGCAACAGAGCCCCGACCGCCACGAGTAACACCAGCGGCGACTACCATCTCATGGGCGAACAACAACGCCGTCATATCTCCGCTTCAAAGAGGACAGCTAAGGCCGGGTCTGAGGACCTCCGAAAAGAAGCTATGGTCAGGCGTGCTTCCGACTCGCCAAAACCGCAAGACGCGTCTTTCATGTCAACCTCGAAAGTCGAAGACCACGGATCAGACGGGAGCCGCAACAGTAGCGGACGTTATCGCCGACCTCTTGCGGATACTCAAGCACGTATCAGAGTTGACGACGACGCGTCTCAACTGAGCGAGAATAAGTCAGAGAACCTTACACTCAACGTTCGGAGGACGCGTTTCGGAGGCCGGAAAAATCAGCAAGACCATACTACCACCGACGTTGCCACCAACGAAAACAACACTGGCCACGACTACCACCAAACCACTCGAGACACTAGCACTACCGGTCGCTTCAAGTCTACTGCCTCGCGTACAGCGTCAGACAACCTATCGAACAAGTCAATGCCGCGAGCCTTTCTATTCCCCGACACTCATGACATATCTAGTGTGCTTTCGGCACCGCAGCAAGATGGTGGGCATGTACTTCCTCGTCAGCGCAAGTCACGACCGTCTCGGTTCGCGTCTGGTGAAGATTCCTACAACGCCAGTGATATACAACGCGTACATACACCAGTAGAGGACGTTGCTGCTCAAGACGATGAGCAGGCAATCATTGAAGCTCTCAACCACCTTTACGAAAGGGTCGCGACTTTAGAATCGAATGAAGACTCGATCAAGCAGACGGTGGCCGAGTTGAAATCGAAGAATGTTATGCTTCGAGCCGACATGGTAGGACAGGATAAACGCAGGCCTAGTAATGGTACTACCGGTACGGCAAATGGTAAGTCCTCACATCACCCTCATCAAACACATCTAATCTGGGTGACAGAGCTCGTTCAATCTCTTCAAGACCGCCTTGACTCAGTGGAAGGTAAAGCCACAACTGCTGAGGTCACCATCAAGGCCCTTACCAAAGAGCGTGATGCTGCCAATTATCAGCTGAGTATCGTGAGTGAGACTGCTGAAGGCTTGCTTGACAAGATTCAACTTCTGGAGGAGCAGAGAGATGACTTCAAGAGGAAGTGGGTAGCGCTCCAGAAGCAGTACGAGGAAGAGCTCCAGCAATGGAAGACTAAGCTGGAGTCAAAGAAAGACATCCTTCCTGAAAGCGGAAGCACCACTAAAAGAGTTGGTAGTCTGGATTTATTCGACAACAGCTTTCGATTCGTCAGTGGCAAGTCAGGCCCAATCCGATCGACATCGGACATTCGCGACAGCGAAGCCATTCAGAAGGCGTATGAGACTCCTATAGAGGATCATGAGAGTGAGTGTAACAACAGCACGGTCCTACATCACGTCAGCGAAGAAGACAACAGCCTTCCACGAAAAGTCAGCATTGGCAAGTTGGAAGATAAAGAGCCGAAGGCACCTCAGCAAACTACTGGTATCCCACAAGACCTGACTCAAGTGTCTAACGTTGATGTGAGTTTCCATTCTTCCATCAATGCGAGTTGTCACCTGACCTTTTGTATAGACGAACAACCTAGTCGTGCTGCGTAAGGATCTCGAAGGAGTGAGAATCACGCGCCCTAAACAGCCTGTTAATACTGTTGAACACTGTGGACAAGAGGATGCAGTCAAATCTATCGTCCCTGTAGGTGCTCTTTCGGCTCCAGACGCCTCGCATGAACCTTCCGTGAGAGCCTCCAGCGGTACACCCATCAATGGGCCGAATGAGCGACCCAACCAGCCAAGTATTCATTTCAACTACATCAGGAGAGAGGAGATCCTACAAAAAGTCGCTGAGAGCAAGGCCAAGTGGGCGGCCAGTTCCAAACCGAGTTCTGGAAGCTTTACAACACAGCAGACCGACGACTCTCAGCTTAGCAGTGGGACCGTAATTCGCCGACGCCCTTCTGAGCAGTTGACGTCCGCTTTCCTCATACCCGATATAACTTTCGAGAATGTACCAGTACCTTTAGCGGAGGAAGTACCTGAGCTACCCAAGCAAGCTTCTCTCTCTCCACTTGCTAGACAGCTCGTCGTCTCATTATCTGACCACCCTACTAAGTCATGTCCAACATGCAAGCGCACTCTCCACCCCGATGGTTGTGACTTTTGTCGAACCAAACGACCGGGCCGCGTCTCCAAAGCCACGTCGGCCTCTACCAACAACAACGAAACTTTTCCGGTCAGGTCTGGACGAACCTCTCGCTCCTCTCAGTCTCTCATTTACGATAACTCATCCTATGGCATGGAGCAACAACCGGTCCAAGAAGCGAACCGGATTGCCCTTTCTGAGCACGAGCAGCAAACTCACCACGATGACCATGGGGCTACTCACCACTCATCTCACTCTCCCATCAATAACCACACATCTCATGAAGCCGCCCAGCCACAGCCTAGCGATGCCGCTAAACCAGCCCTCGACGCAGAGTCTATGTCGGAAACCTCTCAATACGAGGACCAGCCAACGATGCGACCCTCCCAGCATCCCGGGGTGGCTCTCGCCACCGTCATGAAGGGGCTCAAGGCCGAGCTCAGGGAGATCAAGAGGGAGCTGGCCCTCCGACAAAAGGCGTACACACGCCAAGACCCCACCCTGGGGAAGCGCAGGCGCCACCAGCTGCGCGAGGCCATCGAGGCCCTGGTGCGGTCCGCCGAGACCCAGGCGGACCGCATCTATGCGCTCCAGGACGTCCTGGAGGGTCAGAAGGCCGCCGGGCAGGCGATGAGCCCGGAGGAGTTGGAGGAGACGCTGCAGTCGATCGGCATCGACTGCGACGTCTCCGCCCTCTCCCTGGGGGAGAACTGAGGAGGGGAGTGCCAGGGGGTCCGCGGCGAACGAGAGTGCTGGTGTGTGGTGGTGTTGGGAGCCCCTTCGCGTATTGACTGACTTCGGTGCATGTCTACGTCGAGGGGGAGACTCCCGGCCGGTGGGCGCGGACGTCTGGTGCTCCTCGTATCGACTGACTTCGGTCTATGTCTACGGGTCGAGCTCGGCGTCCGCGTCCCGTCGTGCCATGCCGCCCTGCCTTCACTCTCGTTCGCCCGCCTTGCCCCCTCTCCTACTCTCCCCCTCTCCTCCGGGCTCTTTTCTTTTGTTGGCGTTTTTGTTTTTGTTTTTTGTTTTTTTGGGTGGGGAGGTCGCTCGTTATTGATACCCCGGCGGCGCATTGGTATAGATTTGGGGTTTATGGGGGATACGGGGCCTGTAATTAGGAATATTCCAACGTTCATTCATTCAAGTAATGCTCCGTGCTGTGATGGGATGCTTGTTGTAACACGAAATAGAACCATATTACGTGATGAGGGACCCCAGCTGCCCTGGCTGTCTCCTTGGCTTGGAGAACTACCGCTGCCATCATCATCGCTGTCATCGTCAGATCCAACCTTCAGCTTATCTGCCACTCCAACCTTCTTGGCTTAACCAGCGCTACCTCCAACTTTGCTCTAAAGGTACATATATGCTCCCGCAATCTCGTCTTCATCGGTCAATGACTCATGGCACTCTGTCATAAGCACCACCCTGGAAGTGCTCATCATTCAGATTGTAGTCGCCAATGCTTGTCTCAAGTGGCTCACCATGTATTTTGGTAGATAGGTACCGGTGGGTGACTCACATCAGACCATCTGAAAAATGGGCTTTCATGTCTGTCCATTTGGTCTTTTCCCATTCGATTGCACGTAAATTTGAGGTCATGTAGTGCCAATACGAGATTCGGAGCCCGTGATAGACCCTAGTGTATCAGAATTAAGGGTACAGAAGGCTTGTGGTTCGGTTTCGAGGGCATGAGTCGGGTGTGGTACTGGGGGCGGTCGCGGCGTGGTCTACAATACGGATGCCCTCTTGTACGGGGATGATTATGCTTCTGAGCCTGGAGACCCTCATAACATATTCTGGGCGTAATACACTGAACGCGGATAAGTGGGCTGGGGTGCTCTCTGGTGTCCTGTATGGGAGCTGGGGATGTTGGGTTATGGTGCCTATCGTGATATAATAGGAGCTTCGTGGAATCAAGATCTAAGATATGGAATGTACACGAAGCAAAGTTATCATCGGCATTTCCTCACATATCTCGCCATGCGTCAATGATATATCCCTTCGCCCACAGTGCCGGCAATAGATACTCCGGACCCTATGCCCCCTATTGCGCCGCCGCTATGCTACCAAAACAAGACCATTCCAACGCCTTCCTGACCCTAAGAAGCAACATCCATCTTCAGACCCTCCTCTCCCGCTGCCACAGCCGCCGCCCCCGCCGTCGCGACCGCCGTCGAAGACCCCATCTCCCTCCCCGCAACCTCTTCTTCAATGAAGCAGCCTAGGCCCGCAAACGCCTCCAACAGCGTGCGGGCGTAGTATTCCTTGACGTCGTAGCCGCCGGCCGTGATGTGGACGTCTGTCCGCGCGTTGTCAAGCCAGGGGTGCTCGTAGTGATCTTGTAGGACATAGTAGTTCTTCGCATCGGATAGCCCGCCAAAGGGATCGTAGGCTTTTTCCGGCGACGGCTTGACGGTGGGTTTGAGGCCTTTGATGAAGAAGGCCGAGGAGTCTGCCGCGCCGTTGGTGGAGTCGGTGCTAAAGGGGTCGGCGCTGGGATTCGACGGTTGTGTCTGCTGTTGTTGGCGTTGTCGCTCGGCGGCTGTTCGGCGCGCCGTGCTCCGCTTCAGCACGACGCGCTGCGATTCGCGCGCGATGGCTTCGGCGTTGCCGTCCCCTCTCGCGAGCTTGTCCAGGATCTCCTGCTTGCTTTCCTCGCGCTCTCGGCGTTCTTCTTCTTCCTCCTGCCGAGCGGATTCGCGTCGTTGTCTGGCTTGCTCTTTCTCCGCGGCCTCTCTGGCTTCGAGGGAGGCGGTTTCTTGGGTTTGGAGGCTGGCGTTTCGCGAGATGGAGTCGGCGTTTTGCGAGGCGTAGGCGGCGAGCTTGGCTTCGGTGGCGGCGACGTCGATGTGGTTGAGGAGGTTGAAGGTGAGCGTCTCGACTTCTTCGAGGTAGTTGTTGTAGTCGAGTAGGGAGTTGAATTCGTCTTGTCGGCGGTTGAATCTTTGAAACCACCGTCAACAAGAGCCCCCCTGGAACCAAACACAATATATAGAAGGTAAACACTTACGTTTTAGCAACTCTCCGCCGAACATCCACCTCCTTCTCTACTTGTATGTCCTCAAATGTCTGCCTCCTGAACCGCTGCTTGCGCAAGGTCCGCCCGCACCCTGCTACCGGACACGGTGCCGGGCCCTGCGAGAAGATCCGGTCGACGCACGACTCGCACATCTTGTGGTAGCATTCTGGGTTCACGAGGAACCGCATGTTCGGGTTCAGGTACCGCGACGATTTGCATACTGGGCAAATGTCTGGGGCGAGCGCGTCAGCAGGGGCTTTGGAGGAAGGTGATGAGAGGCGAAGGGTGTAGAGATGGGCGTGGAGCTCACCGCCTTCTTCGTTCGGACGGCGAGGGGCGACGACGCCGTTGCGTTGGGCGACGCGGGACATGGTTGATTTGCGCTGTGGTAGCTTCTGGAGACGATGAAGCGTGATAAGGCAGGGTCCGTCGGTAGGGCTAACAAGTCGGCTAGTTCCGTGGTCCGTAACTACCCTACCTTACCTTTTGTTCACCCAACATTACTCTCAAGCTGTAACGTTCACTATCGATGTAATTGGAGCTGCGCTAGATACAGCGAAATGGACGTAAAAGACAGCTTTGTCGACTTGGAACACCACCGCTTCCGGCTCGAAGAGAATATGATAAAGCTTCGGCAGTCTTTACAGCACTGGCAAACATGGGAGGCAGAATATGAAGGCATAAAGGAAGAGATCTTGGCTGCAGGTGATAAGGCTTCAAACACAGACTTAGTAAGGCTTCCGGTAATAGGGCATCTGGGATATGGAAACCCGCTGATACTCTGCTCAGGTAGCAATCGGCCGTGATTTTGGGGGTAACCTAGTTGACGAAAAAGGTACGACTCTGCGTTGAGCATATCACGACCGTTGACTGAGATACTCAAGAGATCAAGACACTACTCGGCGATGGCAAGAACATTCAGCGTACCGGTCCTCAGATAGCTGATCTAGTTACAAGACGACTGGACTGTCGGTGACACACGAAGGTAATCAGGATAAGGTAGTCAGACTAAACAGTCGCAGATGTCCAGCGGAACATCCAAACAGTCGAAACTCAGATCGCCGCAGCTGAAGACAAGCTCAACTCACTGCTTGTTATTCGACAGCCGGAAGTGCGGAATGACGAAGGGTTACCTTTAACAGAGATCCGGGAAGAGTTAGACGATGATGGAAATGTTATTTGTATTTCTAACCGTCACTATGGTGAGAATTGAGAACCCGCTAACGTCGCTCAAGCAAGTACAACCACTAGACCTGGAGATGCCACCCCGCAAGTTGTGGAAGTCCTGCGGAAAGCTGGCGTGACCGATATACATTTCCGCGCAAACCCCAAGCCGGAGCTCGGGAATGTCGCTGAAGGATCAAATACAATATCTAGGTCCTCTACCGAAGACTCTTATCTACAACAAACGTCGAAACAGACTGCTGAATTTTCTGGAACTGATGAGTCGGAAGGTTTCCGAAAAAGTCCCGAAACCAGAGGCTCTGCAATGAGTGCAGCGGCTGGTCATGGCGAGAAGAGTAGTGAGACGCCAGCACCGCGTGACATGGCTGACAGTGCTCGATCGATCGATGGAGTCAACGCTTCCAGCACTAAAGATACCCCCATTATTAGTTCCCAGGCTTCGGCCCTGGTGAAGTCTGATAGGCTTACGAGCATTGATATACGTGGGATCAGTCAGACAGTGAAAGACACGACCGCAGAGGATCCTCCTCCAGTGATTCCTATCGATGAGTCACCTGAGGATGCAGCCCTTAGGAGGCAGATGATTCAATATGGTCTTCACGAGGTTGGAGCTGTCGTTGCTGAGCTCGATCTCGATGATGAGACTGAAAGTCAATTGTCCTATTCCGACGACGAACACGATGGCGATGAGCAGTATACGAGCAGCACTGACGAAGAAGAAGAAGAAGAAGAAGATGCATTTGGTCGAACAACGCGAAGAGTCGTTGACACTGAATATCGCAGGCAAATGTTAGAGCTGGAAAAGAAACTTAACATCAGAGGATTCGGAGATTCCCAGCCTGAGCTGCAGAATGACCTTGCCGGGAGTAACAAGGTGGCAATGGAGCGAACTAGTGCCAAGCCTCTCACGTCTGTTCTTGCCGATAAGTCGCAAAAACCAACGGTAAAGAAGGGGGTGCGCTTTGCAGAAGAACTTGACATCTCTCCTGTGCCTGCACCTCCGCCTAGGAGCTTCGGTGCTAGCGAACCAACGCTGCCGATGCAGGATTTGGTGGTTGAGCGTGCAGTTCCCTCGACGCGATTATCTGGAATGACGTCTTCAATGCCCAAGAAAACTTCACGGTTCAAGATGGCTCGAGAAGCCGTACAGCAGCACGATCAGGCTCCAGCGAGAGCGGTTCATGAAGCCCTTGAATCAAACGGATCTCTAAGTGGACACATCCAGGAGCGGACATCACCCAGTGCGGCAGCATCATCACCACTCATTCCCGCCATAGGCTCGAAGCGAGCAGACTTTACTGTGCCTATCAAGGCATCGTCTGAAGAAGCCGTAAGGCAAGCCTCCGACGGACCACCGGGAAAGACACATGTGAGCAACATCATCGAACGGGAGGTTGTATCAAACGCAGTAGATGCGCCGGATCCGGATGATATGGACCCGGATTTGCTGCAGCAGGAAGTGGCAGTTGAGTATCATCGGATGCGGAACCGTATGATTCAGCGCGAGGGTGGGTTCCTTCCCCGTGACGACCAGGAGGAGCGGGTGCCGCTTACGGAAGAGGAGGGTGGATCAAGCAAGAAAATGAGCAGGTTCAAGGCAGCGAGGTTAAGAGGCCATGCCTAATGAAAGCTTCGTTATTGTATTCGTTGACTGTTGCCCCCTGCTAGAATAAAGCTTTGTTAACCTCTCTATAAGTATCGTCAACACATGTCCAAACCCAAGGATGACAAGGAGGGTAGCGGTTATCACACTATTCATTTCTGTTCCTGTTACGGTTCCGGAACAGGTGTAATACCCTACGGCACATGAAAGGCAGTTGATACCGTCTGTCTAGTCATGCTCCACCAATGTTCCAAGATCGAGAACAGCAGGGCTCTCTGAAACCGTGTTCACTCTCACCCAGAGCATGGTTATTCGTTTCACTCTGTACATTTAGAAGTCTCGAAGCATCTAATAACCATAAATTGATTGTGTATAGATTGTGCTTGCGGGTTTTATCTTTTGGTTTAATGTACTGCTCCCATCCGGGGAAGCTTGGCATGCAATGCTACGACCACCTCAACCGCTTCCTAACTGCGCACTCGACGACATCTGTCCTCTTGAAATAAGCCACATAGGGCCCAATCGCAAAAATCAGTAAAGGTGACGTCAACGCTAGCTACAAGTCTTAAATATCGTCCTAATAAATTCCAGATGTGTGAAGATAGAGCCTACTTCTATCAAGCCTGCCGTCATTGGCATGCGACCGATATATCTCGATGTGCGGCAGCAATAGCTTCAAATGAGCACTGTCCACCCCCTCGCGTGGAAGGCCGTGACGACCGTGATGTGCGAGATGGGCTATGTCCGGTGTGCAACGGCAGTACTCCACCAATTTCAGATTGACTCGGCGACAGTATGACTGCCATTTGCAAGGCATTTGCTCCTACTAACAATGTAGAAAGTGAACAGATCGAGAGACCGCCAGGAACTTGATTTGGAAACTATCTATGTAGCTTTGTATCTGGCATCTATCATATGTATTATAGATTGAGCCCGAAATGCAGTTGTTGCGCTGTCGAGTTCAAAGTCAATGCCAAACATCATACGCACGTGATCCCTATTCGATAGCCCGTGATTGTAACCTTGGAGAAGAAAGATGTCTAAACATCACGATCATCTTTGCTCCCTAGACATGTAACCCCCCGATGTCTCTTTCAGCGCGTCAGAATGATCAACTACGCATTTTCATCAGATTCCTGTCGGATAATGTCCCTGGATATCCTACCCGGAGGCACTTGAGGCTTGTGGACGACTTCTGTTCCCAAGTACTAGGACGAGAGTACAATCCAACGCAGGATTACATCCACATTCCAGCCCAGATCGACAAGGAGCATGAGAGATGCTGGGTGATTTTCGATCTGAATGTCAAAGAGCGAGGGTCGGATTTGGAACAGGTCTCTCTGCTCTGTTTCCGTGCGACCTATCTGAACGACAATACGGTGTAAGTCTCCTGAGCCAGCCCACACCTTACGTGTACGTAACTAACCCATTTGGAAGCTTCAAGTTGCTCAATAGAAATGTCAAAACTTTCAGTCGTTACTATCCCTGGGGAGGTGATGATGAAGAGAGACTAGCTCGTGGTAAGTGCGTGCTTTTGACTATCCGTTCGTTGGATTACACTACAAAACACTCGTATTTATGAAGCGATACTCTTGCAGCGTCTGGTCGTCACAGAGGAAGCGAGTTCAAGGAGCGGAAGAAGGCATTGGAGAGTTACGGCGAGAGTGTGGCCAAGGATGAGACGTCTAACATAGGTGTTGTTACAGACTGCTCCGGTGACCAGTCTCTGTGTGTGAAAAGCGATCTTCCTGAGAGGACGAATCTCGAGACTTGAAGCTCATAAGACACAAGCGCCAAAGCAAAGGACTCGACAGACAAGGTTACGGTGCCCACCCCGGTCAGTAACTGAGTTGGAGAGCGAGACCGCCAGATCTGAACTCCTTAGACTTCACGTTGTCGAGGGCTAATCAAGGCAACAGTCTAGATTTAAAAGTCTCTGCCTGCGGAGAGAACCGGTCGGGTACCTATAGATGCACAGAGTGCGGTGCCTGCTGGTTCCTCGAGGGATTGGGTGACTGGAGGGGATGTACACGCCGCCTGTAGATGTATTGGTCCATCACAGACTTCATGACTCTGTTTACTGAACCGTGATCTTATGGAGTACAGTCAACGGTGACAGGAGCTTTCGGTCACTAGATTAAGATAGGGCTTTTGATACCTTATCCCGTGTATACTTTATGAACATCAAATCTACTACCTATGTCTTCATCAGTCAAAGTCATCCAGTTTGCTCTGTGGCCTTGTTTATGTAACAAATGAGTACCTTATATTTCGGCTCACGAGTACTTTACATTATAGAGTATACCCGATGGGATGAGTTCATAACATTCTTGATAAATAACACCATGTCAGAAGACCTTCCGATCGCGACAGCGAGTTCCTCTCCGTCCTGGACTCGCATAAGAGCCCATGGCGATGGATATCCAAATTTCTCTAGCTACACTACCCATTAATATTCTACAGTTGACATGATTCCCGGGTGCCACATGTTGTAAACCAACATCGTGAATATGGCCGAGGATGAGGCACGCAGAAGCATGTCAATCATCCCATACCCCACCAATCGCGAAGTGGTCTTGTATGTTGACACAGACCAGCAATGCAATATTGGAACTTTCTACTAATCGTGGTCCTGTATCAGGCGGCATAACGATGCTGTCGTCGTTTTCGACCCGCTCTCCAAGCAATTAGTCCTCCGCGATGCCTCCCACCAAACCGACGTGGAATACGCCAATTGCCCTTACTGCAATCGCCCACTCCATGATCGGTCTCCGGAGACTGGCCGTGAGCACCCGAACTCTAGTCCAGGCCCCTCGGCGGGCTTCGTCAGTCCCGAATACTTTCGCATGCTCGATCACAGCACGCCTGGCTCGGTCGAATCGTCTGCCCCTCCCTCACCAAGGAGACGTCTGGTTCAACCAGTAACACCAAGCCGTAGCAACGCGATCCGTCCACCAGCAGACGCAGAATTCATCACTAGTTCACCCTTATCTCCAACTTCGCCTCACGGGATATCATCCGCTTCTTTCAGCCCTAACTACTTCGAGCGGTTTTTCATAGAGGAAGGGGAGCTAGGGAGAGGGGGAAAGGGTGTCGTACTGCTTGTCAAACACGTCCTGGATGGTGTTTCGCTGGGGTATTTTGCTTGCAAGCGTGTACCTGTGGGCGATGATCACGAATGGCTAGAGAAAGTGCTTATCGAGGTCCAACTGCTTCAACATCTTTCACACCAGAACTTGGTCTCGTACCGACATGTCTGGCTTGAGGAGGCGAAGCTCACAAAATTTGGGCCCAGTGTGCCCTGCGCGTTCATCCTTCAGCAATATTGCAATGCTGGTGACCTCCACCACTACATCTGCAGCTCCGCCCAGTCAACCACTACGACGGAGCAGCTCAAAGAGCGGATGCGCCGGAGATCAAAAGGTCAAGTCGAGCCGCCAATCAATCTGCAAGGGCCGCGGAGACTGCAATTCGAGGAGATATACTCGTTCTTCAGGGACATTACCTCTGGTCTGGACCATCTTCATACCAACGGCTACATCCACCGTGACTTGAAGCCCAGCAACTGCCTACTGCATGATACCGGCAAGGGAATGAGGGTGCTGGTCAGCGACTTTGGGGAAGTGCAGATCGAGAACATGGCTAGGAAGTCCACGGGCACGACTGGAACCATATCGTATTGCGCGCCTGAGGTTCTCCGGCGAGAGCAATCCGACGGGACATTCGGGAACTTTACTACCAAGTCGGATATCTTTTCCTTGGGTATGATTCTCCACTTCTTGTGCTTCGCTCAACTACCATACCGCCATGCGGACAACCTCAACGAGGAGAACGAAGATCTCGATCAATTGCGAGAAGAGATCACTACATGGTCCGGATTGGATGAAGAAAAGAAAAGGCGACCTGATCTTCCCGAGAAGCTGTACAGATACCTAAGGCGGCTTTTGTCGCTCGATCCCGTCGTCCGGCCCAGTGCTGAGGAGATCCTGCAGGGAATCAAAACAGGCGCCGGACTCGACGAGGGAAGCGTGTTCGGCCATGCAGGTTCCGGTGGTGTTTTCGAGGGTCTCCGCAGCGGTACAAGAATATCACCCATGGAAACTCCTCCACCTAAGAAGTCGACGCCACCAACGCCCACCAGACACGTGTCGTCGGGGTTCTCTCGAGGCGGGCAGCCAAAGCTACGACCGTTGCCATTCAAGATGGAGCGCCAAGGAGCCTCGTCCTCGGTCGATGTTGGAGATGGCAGGAATACGAGTCCAGGAGGATCCAGCCTGGTCCTTCATCCTCGAGTCTCGTCACCGGTAGAGGTTTCTGACCTGCCACCACTGTTGCCACCTGCAAGCAGTTCTTCCAGGCTCTATGATGCGGTTACGAGTGAGACTGCGGTGCAGGCCGGCAAGATACTACTTCTTCTGTCAAAGATTATATCGATTACCCGTCCTTGTTCACCGCTGGCTGTCAACGAATGGATAGCATATCCTCTCCTCTGTTTGGCAATCCTCGACTTTGGTTTTAGCGAACGTCATCAACAGATCTCATTCACTCTCCTTGTCATTCACATTTTACTTGTTACTATTGCGTTTCGATGGGAGGTTCTATGCGTACCAAAAGCAACATTTTGGGAAGGGCTATGATACTACTATGCGCGGTATTCACTCCCAGATCCGAATTACGAGCATTAATGGGAAATGTGGGCGGTTGCAATTCGAAAATGTTCTTTGAATTCAAAGACATGTACGAGTACAGTACTAGCGACAGGGCTATGGTTTAGGTCATAAATGAATGCCGTGTGGCTCATCACCAAAATCCAATGCATGTATGAAGTGCTCCTTAGATTCATAGAAAAGAGGGGTATTGTTAGGTTTTATAATCTTAACGGGCATGCTCTAGCCTATAGAGGATTCGCACCCCGCACCCTCCTGACTTTTAGCACCTTTACTGCATGCGCAACACAGATCATTCAAAAGCAATGATACTGAATGTCTATTCTAAGTATAATGGGAGCTGATTCGTCACCAATCCAAGTCACAGCTAATCGAGAACCATGCTCTAGTCTGCTCAGCCAGATGGTCTTTAATTTATGAGTAATCATATTTCATAGCATACAACATAATATGAAGACCTCCATGTAACACAGAAAGCTTCCCCAAAGAATCTATGCCTCAGTACATTCCCGTCTCGTGCTGTGTTGGAGTGCTCCATATGAAATGATTGGCGATAATTTATGACCTAGAACCAGAGCAATGGGGTTATCGCTCCCTTATCGATCTACCACTCCGGCGGTTGTTCTCGTCTAATCTTATCTACGATAAGGCTACAAATTAGCTTTGCGAAGGGTTTACAAGATCTTGTCGTGCCGTACCTTACAGTACCTGATGCACTTCACCTCACCCCATACATGTAACTTTGCTCATCGAATCAGGGCAGATTGGTGAGTCTGACGAGATGTATACTAATCAAGCCACAATAATCGACATACGAAAATGCCAGTGGAGCGGGGTTCGTGATCCTGATCCTGCATACACTGCGTATTTAAGGCATCTATATCTTCTACATGTTAGTTTCTGAGCTTCTATATTGTGATCTCTCCGTACTAATCTCAAAATGCGTGTTCACACGAAAGCTAGTCGCTTCCTCGCTTTCTGTGGGCTCTTCCAATTTGGACTGGCAAGCCCTAGGAGTGCCAAGAATGTTATGCGCAGGAGTTCCGAAGTCTCTGTGATCAAGCCAAAAGTCTTCATCATCGACATGGTACGCTTCTCGTGGAACTTTTCAAACCTCACGGCCTAAGTATCTGCAGTTTCCACCTGAAGGTGATGTTTGGTACGGAATTCCAGAATTCAATCTACTGGCACATAACGTCACCGTTCCCGGCTTTTCGCCCTTGTATCCAGACGCTCATTGCACCGCTGATGGGATCGTCTGTCAATTGGTGACTGGCGAAAGCGGTATGTCACATCACTGTCTCTGATATGGCCTCCGGAAAGCTGATGCAGAAGATGGACAGAAATAAATGCCGCCTCCACCATGACGGCCCTTATTTTCTCTCCCCTCTTTGACCTCAGAACAACCTACTTTCTCATTGCCGGCATAGCTGGCATCAACCCGAAAATAGCGACGCTCGGCTCCGTCACCTTCGCCCGCTACGCCGTTCAAGTCGCACTCCAATATGAGTTCGACGCGCGGGAGATCCCAAGCAACTTCACTACCGGCTACGTCCCGCAAGGCTCGACCTCGCCAACCCAATACCCACAAAGTATCTATGGCACCGAGGTCTTCGAGCTGAATGACGCCCTCAAGAAGGCCGCCGTCGCCTTCGCCCAAACCGCCACCCTCAACGACTCTAGTGCCGCCATGGCCTACCGTGCCAACTACGCCGCCGCGACCGTCTACACCGCCGGCTCCAACCCCCCGTCCGTCGTCGAATGCGACGTTGCCACCTCAGACACCTATTTCTCCGGCACCCTCCTCTCGGAGGCCTTCGAGAACACCACCCGACTTTTCACCAACGGCTCCGGCACCTATTGCACCACCGCGCAGGAAGACAATGCCACGCTCGAAGCCCTCCTGCGTGGCGCCGTCAATAATCTGACGGACTTTAGTCGTATCATCGTTATGCGCACTGCTTCGGATTTCGATCGCCCGTATCCCGGTGAAGCGGCGACTTTCAACCTCTTCTATGCCGATCAGGGGGGTTTTGAGCCGGCGATCCAGAACATTTATCTAGCTGGCGTCAAGGTCGTCATGGGTATTTTGAATGGGTGGGAGGGGGTCTTTTGTCAGGGCATAAAGGCCGGGAACTATGTGGGAGATATCTTTGGTAGTCTGGGTGGAAAGCCGGACTTTGGGCCTGGGAGCGCATTTAATAACAATCCGGTCGTACCGTTGCGGAGGAGGGGTGTCAGGACCGGTAGGCGATGGGCAAGGGGTTGATGGTCGGGGGTGGGAGAGGGTAGGAGCAAGGTAAAGAGCACGGGAACAAGAGTGTCGACCTTTTGGTCGCTCCATCTGGTACTCGTGTTTGAAAATTAGCTTAGACTATTGACACCAAAAGCAGGCTGAATGAGATGAGATAAAGTTACCCGAACCACTCCAGGTCCTTTTCCTAAACGAGACGGAATTCGTCCTGAGTGCTCTCAAGCGGGGCTGTCTACTCAAATGTCGAGGATCATAACCCGAGTGCTGAACAGGCAAATATTGTTGAGCATGGCCCTTTTCTCACCAATACCCTAACAGTCATGTGAAGTCCTCCACTACCTAACCAAAACAAAATACAACCCTTCCCATGCTGACGAACAAGGAGCAATTCCCCACCTCCCCCGGCATGACATGAACCTCCGATCAGAGAAACCATCCGTTCATATAGCAAGGACCAAAAGCAATTGGAGAAAGCCATTCATTTTCCATATATGAAGTGGAGTGTAGACAGAAGGTGTCAAGCGCGATTTGAGGGAGTGATACCTACCTTCCTACCTAAAAGAAGGGGAATAGTGCCCGCATTAAGTGATATTCGATGAGAAGAAAACTCATCATGAGCGCATGATGAGTTGCGTGAATGGAAAAGGGACGCAGATTAGCAGGAGGGGAGAATACTCCTTCCTGCTACGTCGACGATGGTTGGAGGAAACGGTTGGATTTGGTTAGCTGAGGCTTTGGAGCGAGGTAAGGTACTGTAGAGTACTCCGTGCGATGATGGGTTCATCATCAATGTGCAATGGTGAAAGAAAAGATGATCGAGAGAGAAGGGAGTGCTCCATTCTTTGCTACGTTCAACAATGATTGTTGAGAACATCTAATTCTGGTTTAGCTGTGTTATAGTAAGGGGAGATAATTCTTTGCCTGTTGAAGCCATCAGCAAACATCCGGATGGGGTCATCGATGCACGGTGATGGGGAGAAGGATGGGGCACAGGAAAGGGGAGTGCTCCATTTCTGCTACGTTCGACAATGATTGCAGGAAACCTCTAAATGCGGTTAGTGGGAAGCTTGACTCCCACCTTATGCTTCAAGTTTGCTGCATTTGGTACTGCCATTGCTCGTGGCTTTCCAAATACAATGGTCTCCCGCCGAAACCATGTACAGCATACTTCCCTATAAAATTGACCACTAAGGGGTGCACCGAGATAGGTGGCAGTTTTGCGTTGAGTGAGATGATAGACCTGAGGAAAGATTGTTAGTGGCTACTATGGAGCTGTTTTTTAGTTTCTGAGCCAGCCGTAAGCGAGGACCATGGTGTTGAGAATGGATAGAAGTTATTATGTCAAAGAAGCACCATATATGACAGAGACTGCGACTATGATCTGTTTTAATGTTCATTGTATAATCTATCTCCACTTTTTTGATGTGATTGTAGTCAGTTTGAGTGGTTCTTATGGCTGGCTCAGAAACTAAAAAACAGCTCCACAAGGTAGTACTTTTGAGCAGTAACCCCAACTTTTGAAAGAGAAGCCATGAAATAACATCATCTAGGATTAAGCAAGAATGACAGATGAGCAAAAAGAGGTAAATTGTATATATGTAGACTAAGAACTTAGAATTTAAGTACAGAACAATAGAGTATTAATGCTTGTTTCACAGTAGATTTAAACTTAATAAAGTTCTTTCAGAATCTTGTAGAAAGTCTTGTGACTGCTTTTTCTGCATTTTCTTTCTCTGTTAATGTCTGAGATGTCTGTTCATTAATAATTATTCTTTTTATCTTCATGATATATTGTTCTCAATCTCAACAACATTGTTGCTGAATGCTAATCTCTTATAAATGTGTAATTTTCTGTTTTAGAAACAGATTTTGAATCATAGCTTACTTGAAGATCTTCAAAATCTTGTCAATTTGCATATGACTCATCAACATCAGCTCAAATTGTCTGTTTAAAACAGAATTCATAGAGTTTTGAAGTTGTATTGAGATCATAAAAATCTTAATGTAGAACAGTTTCACAGACTTGTATTCTGAAGAAATTATAGATCATTTTGAAAATAATTTGAATAGAATCTTTTCAGAATTTAAAAAATGAAGTTTTACATCTAATTATTCACTCAGAATGTTTTCTTGTTCTAAACTCAGCATTCTAGTTCTTTTATACAGTTTTATAAACTTTCATTTCATCACATCAAGTTCTATACAGATTGCAGCTTTCATCTCTTCTGTATATCAATGTTCTAAGAAATTAAATACATTCACATTAAGTGACTGCATTTAATACATCATATATGAAGATAAAACAACTAATAGAATTTAATTTCAGAAGCAATAGTTCTGAAATTTTTATGTAATGTGACTGTTATGATCATTTAATAATAATAATTGTCAATTATGTGTAGAGATTCAAGTAAAAGAATCAAAATACAGTGACAATTAGTCATATTCAAGATCATTGTCAGTTCATTCTTTAAAATTAACAGCAAACTTTCATTCTTGAGAACAGTAAGATCTATATCACTTTTTCTGATGATGTTCATCTTTTCAGATCAGAAAAAATGTAAAAATATAATCAACAACATTGATACACTCTAGAATTGACATTCATGCTTGATTGTCTGATTTAATAAGAAAGAACTTAGAACTATTGATGCAGACAATGACTTTTTGAACTCTCAATAGTCTCATAACAAATTTCTTTTCATTCATATTTGTAACATTCTAATCTAAGCTTTCTCAAGTATGTAGAGCTAAAAGTTTGTACTTATTGATATAATGATTGATCTGAAATGATTCTGATCTTTAACTCTTAAATAGTTATTTAAGTTGAATATAATTGTTTTCATAAGAGAAATGACTTTACTATATAGTAAGTCTGCTTGCTGATCTTGCTGTTAAGTCTGTTAAGACAGCTCATTTATGCAATTCATTGAGCTTGCTCATCAAGCTCATTATCAAGCATATTGAGATATCACATGACTGCTGTCTAAATACTTTCTGAATATACACTCTTCACATATACACATCAGTCTGTTTTAAGTTCATTCTGACTTGACTGTAACATCATTTTTTTCTTTTCAGACACTAATCTTCTAAAATCTATATAAGCAAGAGTATTCACATCTTTTGTCATTGACAATGATGCTTTTTAAAAATTTCAATTGTCTAAGAATTGCAAAGAAAATTCAAATTGATAATGCATCTGCTCTGTTTTCTTGTGACTATTGTGTCAGTTGTGACATTGATTGTTTTGTAATGAAATCTTGATCAAAATGTGATAAATGCACTCATTGTAATCATTCATGTATCAATATATTGTGAAAGTTTCTCAACAGAACTCATCTTTTGCTTCAAAAGAAAATAAGTAAAGCAAATAACAAATTAACAGTTAAGCACACTAAGCTTATCACTTTTTTCTCAAAAGTCATACATCTTCAGAAAATTCTGAATCAAATGAATCACTGTGCTTCACAGAAAACTGACTGTCTTGTTGCTGAACTTAATAGTGATAATGATGAAATTAAGAATGAAGATTCTCAAACAATGTTGTAACTTATCAACTCAATATCATCATTTTTCTGAACTAATATTGACTTTTTTTCTTAAAACATTGAAGTGTTCTCATACAGTTCTTGAGATTTTCTTTGAATTTTCAGATATTTTCTGAGATATTATAATCTTTTCATTTCACAAGATAGTGAACTTCTTCACTAATCATTTTCTTTTTTAGAATGTTCTCAACTTCATATTCTTCTTTGAGTTCAACAGACATGTCAATGATTTGAAGCAGTATGAACTGATTGCAATGCTGTAACATGAATGTGTGAAATACTGAGTGTATTCTCATTTTCTTGAGTAAGTTCAGTTCATAACTTAACTCTTTAATGTCTTGTATGATTTTGAATGATTCAATGCTCTTATTTTTCAGCTTCTTGCTTCTTTCTTTAGTCTATATGTTGTTCATTCTTAAATATACTTTTTCTTCTTCTTTGAATGATCTTGTCTCTGTCATTCATCTCATTTGCTCTGAGTTGTAGTTATAGTTCACATAGAAAGATGTTTCTTCTGTGGTTTCATTTTTTGCATTATTGTATGCAAATTGCACTGTTGATAACAGTCATACTTAATTGTCTTGACTCTTGTTGATATAGTGTCTCAAGTACATTTTCACTGTTTGATTCATCCATTCACTCTGTTTATCTGTCTGTAAATAATATGTCATCAACATTTTATGTTTTATTCTGAGTTCTGCTGTGAGTGTCTTTCAAAACTTGCTCATAAACAGCTTATCTCTGTCAGTGATAAACTCTCTTGATATTCTGTAATTGCTAACTAGCTTTTACAGTATAGTGTATGTTAATATTGATGCTGTCACAGTTTCTTTGAATAAAATAAACATTGTGTACTTGATCAATCTGTTCACTATAATCAATATACTATTGAATTTCACTTCTCATACTGAATTCTTTAACAGTGATAACTTCATAATGAAGTTCATGATAATCAACTTTCATGATGCATTTAGTGCATCTAGTCACATTACTTCATCATATTATCTATTTCAGTTAATCTTATTTCTTCAGTATGAGTCATACACAGTAATTATTTTGATGATTCAATTTCTAAAATCACTAACATTGCATCTTCTTCACACTAGATTCTCAGTGCATTTGATTTCTAAATATTCATCAGTTCTGCTGTAGTGACACATTTTAATGAGTTCTTTGTCTGTTAAGAAAGCTTGCTTTATTTTATACATCACTGTTAAGTTCTTCATGAGAATTTCTTTGTTATCTTTGCTCAAAATTTCAACATATATCATCTGTACATCTTCATGATCAGATTGTTTACTTAAGACATTTGTTTCATTATTTTCATTATTTTTCTTGTAATAAATCTGAAATTCATAATCTGTCAACTGCTTCACTCAACAAATCTGTCATCAGTTAAGTTGTTTTGTCATTGCAAAGTTTCTCAGATTCTTGTGATCTGTATAGATTTAAATTAATTTGTTTGTTTCTGCAAGATAAGATCTTTAATTTTGCAGTGCTTTCACTATTACAAGAAGTTTCTTGTCATAAATCTCATATCTTTTCTTGAGTTCTGATAGTTTTCTAAATCAATACACTATGAATTTCTGTTGCTTATTCTCAATCTAATACAGACATACTTTTACTGCAGAATCTGAAACATCAGTTTTTAGTGTCTTTTCACATGCTGAATTGAGTATTCTTAGATGTGTCATTTCACTAAAACTTCTCTTTAATACATGAAATACATTTTTCTGTTCTTGATTTCAATGCTATTTTTCACTTTTGCATGTCAAACATATTAGTGATTTCACAATTCTTGCATAGTTTAATACAAACTTTCAGTAATAGTTCATCAACTCTAGAAAGATCTGTATTTTCTTAATTCATTTTGATGTTGATCAGTCTCTAACTGCTTTTATCTTTTTTAAATTCTTCTCAATCTGTTCAGATCAAATCACATAGTTTAAAAACTTAACTTTCTTGATCTTAAATCTGCTCTTTGACTTTTTTATGTACAGAACTTTCTCATTGAGTTTTGTCAATATCTTGCACACATACTCTCAGTACTTCTCAAAATCTTCTGAATATATCAGAATATCATTAAGATATGTGATCACAAAATCATTAAGATATTCTCTCAATATATTGTTGATCAATCTCTGAAAGATAACTGATGCATTTTTCAATTCAAATAACATAACAATATACTCATAATGTTCATATTTTGTTCAGAATGTCATTTTTCATTCTTTATCTTCTTTCATTCTAACTCAGTAGTAAATGTTCTTAAGATCTAAGCTCATAAATTACTTAGTCTTGTTTAATTGATTCTGCAACTCTTTTATTAAAAATAGAGAATAATTATTTTGATGAGTTATCTCATTGAGTTGTCTGTAATCAACACATAGTCATTTCTTGTCATTCTTCTTTGATACAAACAGAATCAGATATTCTGTCAATGACTTTGATGATTTTATGAATTTTCTCTTTAAATTCTCATCAAAATAAGCTCTAACTTTCTTGAGTTGATTCTTGCTCATTGAGTATAATAATATTCACTTAAATTGCTTTCTGTTCAATAGCAGTATTTTATGATTTTATAATTTATACTCTAATAAATTCATCTCTGATTGTTTAGAAATCTTATATGTGTTTTTAATTGCATATATTTCTTTCATAATTCAGTTAATTTTCAGATTTCTTCTGCACAATCAGGACATTTTTAGCACTGTGTTATATTTAATCAATTTCATAATATTGAATGTTATCTCTTGTGAATTTTCAAGAATTGAGACTTTCACACAGATTTTCTCATCAATTCTTTCAATGATCTCATTTATTATTCATATGTTGAATGAACAGTGCACTCATCATGTCTCTAATTCTAACATATTGACTGTTTTTTAACTTATGATGTTACTGTCTGCTCTGAAATTCATTAATGTGTTGATTTAATGTTCATTAATTGTAATCTTAATTCATATTCAATAATTATTGTCTTGTCTTTGAAACATCACTAGCTTCTGATTCTTTAGTCTTGTCAAGAAAGCTTTTTATTTTTTGATTCACTTGATTATTCAGTTCATCTTCAAAGTTCTTGAAATCACTTTGATTTTCTTTCAGTCATAAGATTCACATACTCTAGACTGTATCACTCAATGTATTTTTTCAGATGTAATCAAGATTCATACTGATTATACTTTATCTGCAATTAACTTTTAAAGACTCTTACTCTTTACAGAAATTCAGATAATATATATTCTTCACTAAAGATTCATTTGTCTTTATTTTGTGTAGTATATTCTTTGAGTAAGTGTATTTCAATTTTGTGACTCTTCATTTTTCAAACAAGAAATCTCAGCAATACTGCATCATTACTGTTGAAACATTCATCTTTAACAGCTATCATCAGCTTTTTTAGCTGATTGTATGTCTTTTGTTCTTTTGCATTCTTGTATTACACTTTTTATTTTCAAGTTTGCATCTCTTACTCAAGCTCTTGCTTCTTAAATTGAAGCTTTTTTTCTTTTAACACTCAGCATTGATTCTCAGAGTGTTGATATGCTGTCTTCAGTCTTATATTGATTTTTCATTCATTGATTTCTTTCTGATTCACATTCAGATTCAGTGCTTGTCAGATATTATCACTGTAGTTTTCTTTTATCTGAGTTTCTCAAGTATTAATTTCTTCAATCTCAGCATCAAGAACATCTTTCTTGATATATTCTTTCACAAGAATAATTAATTCTTTCTCATAATTTGATCAATCTGTCATGTCATGTCTGTTTTTATTGTCTTTGTTGTATAATTTCTGAAGATATCATTCAACTTTATCTTTTGTGCTTATGTGTACTCTGCACATATCATTATAGCAGACTGTTCAGCTGAGAACATCATGCACTACACATATATTTTTCTTGACTATCACTGCAACATTTTTTCTTTTTATCTGAGATCTGTTATAATTTTAAACAAGATGTTCAGATTTTCTGCAGTTGTAATACATTCATATTTTGTTTTATGATGTCATCTGAGACTTAGTGAATCACTCTGACTGACATTCATACTTTACTCATTTAGTCTTTCATAACTTCTAACAACACTTCTTAATCATATTGAGATTCATAGAGTTTGTTTTTCTATGTCTTATCAATGAAACATATCACTTAGTTCATGATTGAGAGCTTTCTTCTTGATCTTCTATCATAGATGACATTCAATATTCTTTTTGTTTTATCTGTCATTTTCACTGACAACTATCAATATTAATATTCAGATCAATCATTTTCTGAAGATTGTTTAATTGTTTTTGTAACATTCTAACCTGAGATTTTCTGAGTATGTAGAACTAAGAGTTTGTGCTTGTTAATATAACAGCTGATCTGAAATGGTTCTGGTCTTTAACTCTTAGATAGTTATTTAAGTTGAACATGATTGTTTTCATAAGAAAAATGACTCTACTATATAGAATGCACTCAATGTCTCTGCATTGAGCATCTTCATGATCTTGATGTCTCAACATTAAGAAGTCAAGTTCTCAGCTTGTCTGCTCACTGTTGAGCTGTTGTACTGTTATGTGACTACTGCTCAGCAGTTCTTTCTGTACACACTTTGAGTGAATTTCTGATCTCAGATTCATAAGTTTCTTTCTTTTCAGACATAATTGTAACATCATTTTTTCTCTTCAGATGCTAGTTTTCTAGAGTTTATTTAAGTGAGAGTATATAACAATTTCATCATCAGCAATGATGCTTTCTAAAAATTTCAATTGTCTAAGAATTGCAAAGAAAATTCAACTCAGTGATAGTCTTGTCACATTTTCTTGTGAATTCTGTACTGCTTGTGATCTTGACTGCTTTGTCATGACTGATGAAAGATCAAAATGCAATAAGTATACTTGTCACAGTCATCTGTGCATTGCAGTTTTGTAAAAGTCTCTCAACAAAACTTGTCTTTCACTTCAAAAGAAAATAAATGATGCAAATGCAACTCTTGATGCTTTTGCTGTCAAGATGATGCATTTTCAAAAGACTTTGAATCAAATGAATTGTTGTGTCACACAGAAAACTGACTGTCTTGCTGCTGAACTTGATAGTGATAATGATGAGATTGAGAATGAAGATTCTCAAACAATGTTGTAATTTGTTGACTTGATGTTGTCATTCTTCTGAGCTAATATTGACTTCTTTTCTCAAAATGTTGAAGTGTTCTCACACAGTTCTTGAGATTCTCTTTGAGTTTTCAGATACTTTCTGAGATATTATAATCTTTTCATTTTACAAGATAGTGAACTTTCTCACTAATTATTCTCTTCTCTAGAATGTTCTTGACTTCATATTCTTCATTGAATTTGACAGATATTTTGATGATTTGAAGTGATATGAACTGATTGCAATGCTGTAACATGAACACATGAAATACTGAGTGTATTCTTATTTTCTTGAGTAAGTCTAGCTCATAGCTTAATTTCTTGATGTTTCATATGATCTTGAATGATTCAATACTCTTGTTCTCTAGCTTCTTGCTTCTTTCTTTAGTTCTTATATTGTTTGTTCTCAAGTATATTTTTTCTTCTTCTTCAAATAGTTTTGTCTCTGTCATTTGTTCTGTCTGCTGTCTGATTCATTCTGTTAAATCTTGATGCAGTTTCTTCATCTAAGCAATATTCAAAATTGCTTTCTGACTCTGTGATTCATGTTCTTTAGAATCTCATTATATTTTCAGATTATAATTATAATTCACATAGAAAGACATTTCTTCTGTGATCTCATTCTTGTGTTATTGTACACAAACTGTGCTGTCAGTAACAGTCATACTCAGTTGTCTTGACTTTTGTTGACATAGTGTCTCAAGTATGTTTTCACTGTTTGATTCATTCATTCACTCTGCTCATCTGTCTGTGAATGATATGTCATCAACATTTTATGCTTTATTCTGAGTTCTGCTGTGAGCATTTCTCAAAACTTGCTTGTAAACAGCTTGTCTCTGTCAGTGATAAACTTCTTTAATAGTTCATGATTGCTAATCAATTCTTGCAGTATGATGTACATCAATACTGATGCTGTCATGATCTTTTTGAATGAAATGAATATCATGTACTTGATTAATCTGTTCACTATGATCAATATGCTATTGAATTTCACTTCTCATGTTAGATCTTTTGATGATGATAGCTTCATGATGAAGTTTATAGTAATTAACTTTCATGATGCATTTGATGTGTCAAGTCATGTTATCTCATCATATCATTTATCTTAACTGATCTTATTTCTTTGACATGAGTTGCACACAGTGATCATTTTAGTGATTCAATTCTTAAAATCACTAATGTTGCATCTTCTTCACACTAGATTCTCAGTGCATTTAATTTTTAAATGTTCATCAATTCTGCTGTAGTGACACATCTTAATGAGTTCTTTATCTGTCAAGATAGCTTGCTTTATCTTGTACATTGCTGCTAAACTCTTCATGAGAATTTCTTTATTGTCTTTGCTCAGAATTTCAACATATATTATCTGCACATCTTCATGATCAAATTGTTTACTCAAGACATCTGCTTCACTATTCTCATTATTTTTCTTGTAATGAATTTGAAATTCATAATCTGCTAACTGCTCTGTTCAACAAATCTGTTATTGATTGAGTTGCTTTGTCATTGCAAAGTTTCTCAGATTCTTGTGATCTGTATAGATCTGAATTGACTTGCTTATTTCTGCAAGATAAGATCTTCAATCTTGTAGTGTTTTTACTATTGCAAGAAGTTTATTGTGAATCTCATATCTTTTCTTGAGTTCTGATAACTTTCTAAATTGATATGCTATGAATCTCTGCTGCTCATTCTCAATTTAATATAAACATGCTTTTACTGTAAAATCTGAAGCATCAGTTTTCAGTGTTTTCTCACATGCTGAATTGAGTATTCTCAGGTGTGCTGTTTCACTAAAACTTTTCTTTAATATGTGAAATGCATTCTTCTGTTCTTGATTTTAATGTTATTTTTCACTTTTATGTGTTAAATGTGTCAGTGATTTCACAATTCTTGTGTAGTTTGGTACAAACTTTCAATAATAGTTTGTCAACTCTAAAAAGACTTGTACTTTCTTGATCTGTTTTGATGTTGATCAGTTTCTGACTACTTTTATTTTTCTTAAATTCTTCTCAATTTGTTCAGATCAAATCACATAGTCTAGAAACTTAATTTTCTTGATCTTGAATCTGCTCTTTGACTTTTTTATGTACAAGACTTTCTCATTGAGCTTTACTAATATCTTGTGCACATGTCTGCAGTGCTTCTCAAGATTCTCTGAGTATATCAGAATGTCATTAAGATATGTGATTACAAAATCATCAAGATATTCTCTTAATATATCATTGATCAATCTCTTAAAGGTGACTGATGCATTTTTCAATTCAAATGACATAATGATGTACTCATAATGTTCATATCTTGTTTAGAATGCTGTTTTTCATTCTTTATCTTCTTTCATTCTAACTTGATAGTAGATGTTCTTAAGATCTAAGCTTGTGAATCACTTAGTCTTGTTTAGTTAATCTTGCAACTCTTTTATCAGCAATAGAAGATAACTATCTTGATGAGTTATCTTGTTGAGTTGTCTGTAATCAACACATAGTTGTTTCTTGTCATTCTTCTTTGATATAAACAGAATTGAGTATTCTACTGATGATTTTAATGATTTTATGAATTCTCTCTTAAGATTCTTATCAAGGTAAGTTTTAACTTTCTTGAGTTGGTTCTCACTCATTGAGTATAATGACATTCACTTTGATTGCTTTTTGTTCAATAGCAGTATTTCATGATTTCATGACTTATGCTCTGATAAGCTCATCTTTGATTGTTTGAGAATCTCATATGTGTCTTTGATCACACATATCTCTTTTATGACTTAATCAATTCATAAATTTCTTTTGTGTAACTAGAATATCTCTAGTATTGCATCATATTCAATTAATCTCATAACATCAAACATTATTTCTTGTGAATTTTCAAGAATTGAGACTTTCACACAGATTTTCTCATCAATTCTTTCAATGATTCTGTTTGTCATTTGTATGTTGAATGAACAGTGTGCTCACTATGTCTCTAATTTCAACATGTTGACTGTTTTTCAGTTCATAATGTTATCATCTGCTTCAAAATTCATCAATGTGTTGATCTGATGTCTGTTGATCATAATCTTGATTTATATTTGATGATCATTATCTTATCTTTGAGACATCATTAGCTTCTTGTTCTCTAGTCTTGTTGAGAGAGCTTTTCATTTTTTAACTCACTTGATCACTCAGTTCATCTTCAAAGTTCTTAAAATCATCTGAGTTCTCTTTTGATCATGAAATTCACATACTTTAGACTGTATCACTCAATGCATCTTTCTGAATGTAGTTAAGATTTATATTAATTGTACTTCATCTGCAACTGACTCTCAAAGACTTTTACTCTTTGCAAAAATTCAGACAGTATATATTCTCTGCTGAAGATTCATTTACTTTTATTCTGCATGATATATTCTTCAGATAAGTGTATCTCAATTTTGTGACTCTTGATCTTTCACACAAGAAATTCTGATATTGATTCTCTTGTAATTATTTGTACATCTCTCATTAAATCATCAAATTCTTTGCATATCTCTGCTTTCTGATTTTGAGTTTTTTGCTCTTTTTTTTGTATTGTATTGCAGTCTGATGTCATTTCTTTCTGAGCACTTAGATCTTTCTTAATCTTTACTCAATACTCTCTTGAGAGTTCTGTCTCAGCATTGTTCAAACTTTTTTCTGTGAGTGTATCACTATCAGAAAATATTCAAAATTCATCAATCTGAGATTCATGATCATCAGTCTCTTCAATGTCATCTTTAAGAACATTGTTTTCTTTCTCAGCATCAAGAACATTTTTCTTGATAAGAATAGTTAATTCTTTCTTATAGATTGATCAACTCATTGTGTTGTATCTGTTCTTCATGTCTTTGTGTGATTTCTGAGAATATCATTTAACTTTATCTTTTGCACTCATGTGTACTCTGCACATGTTATTGTAACAGACTGTTCAGCTGAGAGTGTTGTGTACTACACATGTATTTTTCTTGACTGTCACTACAACATTTTTTCTTTTCATTTAAGATCTGTTGCATTCTCAGACAAGATGTTCAGATTTTTTATAGTTATAATATGTTTGCATCTTGTTTCACAATGTTATCTGAGACTTAGTGAACCACTCTGACTGACATTCATACTCTGTTTATTTAGTCTTTCATGACTTCTGATGACACTTCTTAATTGTATTAAGATTTATAGAATCTGTTTTTCTATGTCTTATCAATAAAACATATCACTTCATTCACAGTCAGAAGCTTTCTTCTTGACCTTTTATCATAGATGACATTTAATATTCTTTTTGTTTCATCTGTTGTTTTCATTGACAACTGTTAATATTAATACTCAGATCAATCATTCTCTGAAGATTATCTGATTGTTTTGCTCAGACTATTTTGTCTTTGATAAACTTTCTCAATTCACAATAATACTAATAAGTAAGTGCTTCATCATTTCATCTGATAAGTGCTGCTAACTGCTGAAACTTTGTGACATATACTGTTGTCAATTCACTCTGTCACAAGATGTAAACTCATTTCTCTGCTGCTCTTTCTTCATCAATTACTCTGAAAGCTTTCTTGAGTTTTTTCTTGAACTATTCATAGTCATTGAACATAGACTTCATGTCTGTGTTGCATTTCTCATACTCTTTTTCTAAAAACTCATGCAGCTTGAGGTCAACTCAATTGAAGACTGTGTTTATGAGATAGATTGTTGCAAACAAGATTTTCTCTTGATCAGTTTGAAACTTTAATTGATTGAATTCAATATACAGATCAAGCTTAATCACAAAGACTTGCAGCTTTCTTCTTTCTTCATCAAAGATATCTGATATCTGTATCTTTGATGCACTTGAAGATAGTTGTATCATTGAGACTGATATCACTGATTGTGTCATCATTCTATCTGAAGTAAATGATAGAGATAAATTTGTCTGAGCTTGTTTCAAAAATAAGATCAAGATGTTCTTTTGTGTGTCAGACATTGTACTTGTTATATTATAAGAGTGTTCAAAGTGTAACATTCTAATCTGAGATTCTCTGAGTATGTAGAGCTAAGAGTTTATGCTTGTTGATATAATGACTAATCTGAAATGATTCTGATCTTTAACTCTTAAATAGTTATTTAAGTTGAACATGATTGTTTTCATAAGAAAAACAACTTTACTATATAGAACACACTTAATGTCTCTGTGTTGAGCATTCTCATGATCTTGATGTCTTAATGTTGAGAAATTGAGCTCTCAGCTTATCTGCTCATCATTAAGCTATTGCATTATCATGTGACTGCTGCTCAGCAGTTCTCTCTGTATGCACTCTGAGTGAATTTCTGATTTCAGACTCATAAGTTTCTTTCTCTTCAGACATAATTGTAACAGTTTTGTTCAGACTATTTTATCTTTGATGAACTTTCTCAACTCACAATAATATTGATAAATGAGTGCTTTGTTATTTCATTTAATAAGTGCTGTTAATTGCTGAAACTCTGTAATGTATACTGCTGCTGATTCATTCTGTTGCAAAATGTGAACTTGTTTTTCTGCTGTTCTCTCTTCATCAATTATCTCAAAGACTTTTTTTAATTCTTTCTTAAATCATGTATAGTCATTAAACATAGACTTCACATCTGCTGTTACAGCCATATCTTAAGAAGAGTAACATAATAGAAGATACACCTGAAGGAGACATAGTTCTGAGCATGAAATGATGAAATGCCAGACATTTTCTCATGAGCATGTGCCAAGAGCACACCAGAATGCTGGAACACTGAGCATGTCAGTGTGTCTATTTCTATATAGTAGAGTCAATTTTCTTATGAAATCAATTGTGTTCAACTCATCTAGTTATGCAATACAAAGCTACTGTTTACCTAGAACCTTTGAATCTTTATATCAAGAAGCACAAAACCCTAGCTCTATAATTGAGAAATCTCAGTTGGGATGTAACACTTTGAACACTCTCACAATATAAAGAATGTCATTCAAAGAATCAATCTCAGACAGTGTGTCACAAAGCACTGAGTCAACAAAGACAGTTAATGTCAATCTCAAAGTACTCAAAGTCAAGACACCAAAGAACTTCACAGACAATCAACAAAACCTGAGACAGTTTCTTGCCCAACTAGACCTGTACATTGAATTCAACATGAAGAAGTTTTCAAGCAATACCAACAGAATCTTGTTCACAATATTCTACCTGAAGAACACAGCATTCAACTGAGTTAAACTCAAGCTCAAAGAGTTTCTGACCATGAGTCTGAGAAAGAAAGAAGTAAACATTTCATACATCAGTCATTGAAAATGATTCAAGAAGAAGCTTAAAGTGATCTTTGAGATAATAAATGAGAAACATGCAGCAGAACAAAAGATACACACATTACAACAAGAAGAATCTGCAGTCAAGTATGTGACAGAGTTTCAACAACTTGCAACACTCATGCAATGAAACACAGATCAGTTAACATCAATGTACTATTGGGGCTTGAAGAAGTCTATCAAAGACAAGATTGCATGAGATGAGAGATTCAACAACTTACAAGAACTAATCAATCAAATGATCATGATAGATGATCATCAATGAAAACATCAGATGAAAAGAAAGAACTACTGACAACAAGAATGAACAAGTAGACTCATGAGAAGTAAGCAAAGACAATTCTACTCAGACTCTATGAACCTCAATATGATCAAGAAGTGTCATCAGAAGTCATAAAGAACTAGATGAATAAAGTCTGAATGTTAAACAGAGTGATTCAATAAATCTCAGATAACATTGTGAAATGAGATGCAAACATGTTACAACTGTGAAAAACTCAAACACCTTGCTTGAGAATGCAACAGACCCCAGAAAGAGAGGAAGAACATTGCAGCAGTGATGGTCAAAACAAAAATGAAGAAATCAAGTGTAGTGCATGACATTCTGAGTTGAACAGTCTGTTATGATGATATGTGCTGAACACATATGAGTGCAAAAGACAGAGTCAGATGATATTCACAGAAACTGTGCAAAGGCACAAGAAATAGATATGACACAATGAGTCAATCAATCTACAAGAAAGAATTAACTATTCTTACCAAGAAAAAAGTTCTTGATGCTGAGATCAAAGAAATCAATGCTCAAGAAACTCAGATAGAAGAAGACTACAGTGATAGCATCTGACAAGCACTGAATTTGAATGCAGATCAGAAAGAAATTGATGAATGAAAAGTCAATATGAAGCTGAAGACAGCACACCAGCACTCTGAGAATCAATGATGAGTGTTGAAGAAAGAAAGACTTCAATTCAAGAAGCAAGAACTTAAGCAAGAGATGCAAGCTCAGAAACAGAAAGCACAACACAAGAATACAAAAACACAGAAAACATATGATCAGCTGAAGAAGCTGATGATAGCTGTTAAAGATGAATGTTTCAACAGCAATGATGCAATATTGTTCAGATTTCTTGTTTGAAGAATGAGAAGTCACAAGGTCAAGATATGCTTACCTGAAGAATATACCACACAAAATGAAGGCAGATGGATCTTCAGTGAAGAGTATATATCACTTGAATTTCTGCAAAGAGTAAGAGTCTGTGAGAGTCAGTTGCAGATGAAGTATGATCAGTATGAACTCTGACTACACCCAGAAAGATGCATTGAGCAGCACAGTCTAAAGTATGCAAATCTTATGGTCAGAAGAAAATCAAGATGATTTCAAGAACTCTGAAGATGAGCTGAACAATTAAGTGAGTCAAAAAATGAAAAGCTTTCTCAACAAGACTAGAGAATAAGAAGCTAGTGGCATCTCAAAGACAGAATAATGATCATAGAATATAAATTAAAATCATGATCAATGAACATCAGATCAATGCATTAATGGATTTTGAAGCAGACAGAAATATCATGAGTCAACAAATAGTCAATATGTTAGAATTAGAGACACAGTGAGTGCACTGTTCATTCAACATACAAATGACAAATGAAGTCATCAAAAGAATTGATGAGGAAACCTGTGTGAAAGTCTCAATTCTTGAAAACTCACAAGAGATAATGTTCAACATTATGAAATCAATTGAATACAACACAGTACTAGAGATGCCCTGGTTGCACAGAAGAAATTCATGAATTGATTGAATCATAAAAGAAATATGCACAATCAAGAACACATATGAGATTTTCAAACAACCAGAAATGAGCTTACCAGAGCATAAGTCATGAAATCACAAAATACCACTATTGGATGGAAAGCAACCTAAGTGAATGTCATTGTACTCAATGAGCAAGAACCAACTCAAGAAAGTTAGAACTTACCTTGACAAGAATCTAAAGAGAGAATTCATCAAATCATTCAAGTCACCAGCAGAATACTCAATTCTGTTCATACTGAAGAAGAATGACAAAAAGTGACTGTGTGTTGATTACAGACAACTCAACAAGATAACTCATCAAGACAGTTATTTCTTATCACTGATAGAAGAGTTGCAAGATCAGTTAGAAAAGACTAAATAGTTCATGAGCTTAGACCTTAAGAATGCCTACTACTGAGTTTGAATGAAAGAAGATGAAGAATGAAAGACAACATTTTGAACAAGATATGAACACTATGAGTATATCATCATGTCATTTGAACTGAAGAATGCCTCAGTCATCTTTCAGAGATTGATCAATGACATGTTAAGAGAATATCTTGATGATTTTGTGATCACATATCTCAATGACATTCTGATATATTTCAAAGATCTTGAGAAGCACTGCAAACATGTGTGAAAAATACTAGCAAAGCTCAATGAGAGAGTCTTGTACATGAAAAAGTCAAAGAGCAGGTTCAAGATCAAGAAAGTTGAGTTTCTAGACTATGTGATTTGACCTGAACAAATCAAGAAGAATTCAAAGAAAACAGAAGCAGTCAGAGACTGATCAACACCAAAATGAATCAAGAAAGTACAGGTCTTTCTAGAACTGATGAACTATTATTAAAAGTTCATATCAAATTATGCAAGAATTGCAGAACCACTGACACATTTGACACACAAGAGTGAGAAATAACATTGAAATAAAGAGCAGAAGAATGTGTTTCACATATTAAAGAGAAATCTTAGTGAGACAGCACATCTGAGAATACCCAATTCAGCATGCAAGAAAACACTGAAAACTGATGCTTCAGACTTCACAGTAAAAGCATACTTATATCAGATTGAGAAGAAGCAACAGAGACTCATAATCTATCAATTTAGAAAACTTTCAGAACTCAAGAAAAGATATGAGGTATATGACAAGAAACTTCTTGCAATAGTGAAAGCACTGCAAGATTGAAGATCTTATCTTGCAGACATCAGCAAGTCAATTCAGATCTATATGGATCACAAGAATCTGAGAAACTTTGCAATGACAAAGCAACTCAATCAATGACAAGTTCATTGAGTGAAACAATTAGTGAACTATGAATTTCAAATTCATTACAAGAAGAGTAATGAAAATGATGAAGCAGATGCCTTGAGTAGGCAATCTGATCATGAAGATGTACAAGCAGTGCACATTGAAATTCTGAGCAAAGATGACAGCAGAATTCTCATGAAGGGCTTAGCAGCAATGTACAAGATAGAACAAGTTTTCTTGACAGATAAAGAACTCATCAAGATGTGTCACTACAGCAGAGTCAAAGAACATTTAGAAGTCAAACACACAGAAGATCTAGTGTGAAGAAGACACAATATTGATGATTTTAGAAATTAAATTACCAGAATGATCACTGTATGTGATTCATGTTGAAGAAACAAGATCAATTGAGACAAGCAATACAACAAAGTAACACAACTAGACTCACTGAACACACCATGAGAGTCAGTTATCATGAACTTTATCATGAAACTATCATTGTCAAAGGACTCAGCATGAGAGATAAAATTCAATAGTATATTGATCATAGTGAACAGAATGACCAAATACACAATGTTCATTTCATTCAAGGAAACCACAACAGCACCAATATTGACATATATGATACTGAGAGAATTGGTTAGCAATCACAGACTATCAAAGAAATTTATCACTGACAGAGACAAGCTGTTTACAAGCAAGTTTTGGGGAATGCTTACAGCAGAACTCAAGATAAAACACAAGATGTCAATGACATATCACTCACAGACAGACAGACAAAGCAAGCAAATGAATCAGATGGTCAAAACATACTTGAGACACTATGTTAGCAAAAGTCAGAACAACTGAGTACAACTGTTATTAATGGTACAGTTTGCATACAACAACACAAAAAACAAGACTACAGAAGAAACACCTTTCTATGTGAACTATGACTATAACTCAGAAGTTTGGCAAGATTTCAAAGGACACAGATCATGAAGTCAAAAAGCAATTTTAGATATTGCACAGCTAAAGAAACTGCACCAAGATCTGACAAAATGAATCAGACAGCAGACAGGACAAATGACAAAGACAGAATCATTTGAAGAAGAAGAAAAAGTATATCTAAGAATGAACAACATACAGACAAAGAAAAGAAGCAAAAAACTGAAGAACAAGAGCATTGAACCATTCAAAATTATATGGAACATCAAGGAACTAAGCTATGAGCTAGATTTACTCAAGAAAATGAGAATACACCCAGTATTTCATGCATTCATGCTACAGCATTGCAACCAGTTCATATCACTTCAAACTACTGAAATGCCTGTCAAACCCAACAAAGAATATGAAGTTGAGAACATTCTAGGGAAGAGAATGATTAGTGAGAAAGCTCACTATCTCATCAAATGAAAAGAGTATGATACTTCAGAGAATACCTGAAAATCAAGAGAGAACCTCAAGAACTGCATGAGAACACTTCAACATTTTGAGAAAAGAGATCAAGATTAGCCCAGAAGAATGGAGACATTGCATTCATAAGCTGCAACATAAATTGAGAATTTTTGTTCTCTGTCCCATCATTATCATCTGCAAGCTCTTTGACAAGACACTTCACTTTCATGTCAATCTGAGCTTCAGATTGTTTCAAGATTTTCTGTAATCTAGAAATTTTTGCTAAGAGCACAGAAAGTTGCTCATTGAGAGTCAGAGAGAGCTCATTTTCAGTCTTTAAACAAACAGACTCTAAGAAGTCAAGGAAGAGGTCAACACAGAAATGACCTTGATGCACACACTCAGCACACTTCACAGACTTTAAGAAGTCAGACAACACCAAAGAATCAGAAGGCATCATGATACAAGAGAGATCAATGTCAAGACAATGATCACAAGAAACAAGTGCAGGATTTCCTTTATGAAAGATGGTATTGACAAGGCAAAGACAATTTTTGAATTTCAGGTGCATCATCAAGAAGATGACAAACAAGTACCAATATATACTCTCACTTAAATAGGTTCTAGAGGACTAGTGCCTGAAGAGAAGAAATGGTGTTATGATCATACCCCAAGAAGAGTAGTGTAATAGAAGGTACATCTGAAGAAGACATAGTCCTGAGCATGAAATGACAGAACATCAGGTGTTTCCTCATGAACATGTGTCAAGGGCACACCAGAATGCTGAAATGCTGGGCATGCCAGTGTGTCTATTTCTATATAGTAGGGTCGATTCCCTTATGGAATTGATCATGTTCAACTCATCTAGTTACGCAATACAAAGCTACTGTTTACCTAGAACCTTTGGATCTTTATATCAAGAAGCACAAAACCCTAGCCCTATAACTGAGGAATCTCAGTTGGGACGTAACATCTGCATTGCATTCTTTGTATTTTTTCTCTAGAAACTCATGCAGCTTGAGATTAACTCAATTGAAGACTGTATTCACAAGATAGATTGTTGCAAACAATGTTTTCTCTTGATTGATTTGAAACTTTAATTAATTGAATTCAATGTACAGATCAAGCTTCATCACAAAGACTTGTAGCTTTTCTCATTCTTCATCAAAAATATCTGATATCTGAATCTTAAGTGTGCTCAGAAATAGTTGTATTACTTGAGCTGACATCATCACTGATTGTGTCATCATTCTATCTGAAGTAAATAATAAAGATGAGTTTGTCTGAGCTTGTTTCAAAAATAAGATTGAGATGTTCTTCTGTGTGTCAGACATCATACTTATTATATTGTAAGAGTGTTCAAAGTATAATGTTTTAATCTGAGCTTTCTTGAGTATGTAGAACTAAGAGTTTGTGCTTGTTGATATAATAATTGATCTGAAATGATTCTGATCTTTAACTTTTAGATAGTTATTTAAGTTGAACACAATTGTTTTCATAAGAAAAATGATTCTACTATATAGTGAGTTCACTCATTGATCTCACTGTCAAGTCTGTTGAGACAGCTCATTCATGCAATCTGTTGAGCTTGCTTGTTAAGCTCATTGTTGAGCATGTTGAGGTGTCATGTGACTGCTGTCTAAATACTCTCTGAATATATGCTCTTCACATATACACATCAGTCTGTTCTAAGTTCATTCTGACTTGGCTGTAACAATGTTTCACATGTTATCTTTCTTGATATTATACTTCTCTTTTAGCTCTGAAAAGTTCTTAAATCACTGACATATAATAGAATGAGAGATTTCTAGTTGATGATTTCATACAATTGTTCAAGTATGCATGATTTTTAGAGCTAAGTGACATGAAAGAAACTGTCTCAGTCAATTAAGATCTATGTATAAAGTTTTTGAGAAAGAATTTTGTGCTCTAAGAAGCATGATGATCATATTGTGCAAGACATCATAAAAAGATGATAAATTCTGATGACATTGACATCTTATTCACTTTATTATAATCTCTTCTTCAACAGAGATCAATAGCTGATGAGAAAAGACTGCAGTCACATGATCTGAGTGATTCTTATATCTGTGATATAGAGTAAAAAGTGGAATCTCATGGACACAGATGAAGACTGCAATTGTTTTAAATTTATGTGACTTCAAATCTTCTAGAGCTTTACAAATGATCTCTTCAGAATTAGTTCTTATAGACTTCTTCATGGTGATTCAATTGATGTTATTATTTCTATCTATGTGTGGATTCAATATACAACAAATTTATCTCTTTTCACTCATCCATCATTCTTGCTTAATCCTAGACGACGTTAGTACGATTGGTCGATGAATTGGCCAGTCCCGTCGTTCAGCCTCAGCGCGTGCCAATCGTGGCGGTAGACAAATACCGGCAACAGGGTAATCTGTCGTGCCAACTCCTCTGTCACCCACGAGCGTATCTGCAACAAATCATGTGTCCTGTTTCGCACGACCAGTTTGCGCCGTTATGCTCGGGTTCAATTGCTCATCTACCCCTCTCTCAATGTATTATATGTAATTGCGTCTGCGTGCCCGAGCCGCTCGAGCTTCTGAGTTTACATATACCGTCTTGGTGCTTTTGACTTGCGCGTTTCTTTATTGAATCAATTGGTTAAGGTCAAGGGTTGGAATGAATGGTACTGGATCACGCTTTCAATGCCTCGAGGTAAAAAGGGAAAGGAACTTAGGTCAAGGTCTCGAACAACTCGAAAGAGCACCAATCGAGTCACTCGAGGAACCGGGAAAAAGGTAAGAACCTGTCCCCGTATCCCGCCCAAGGTAAACTTCCCCCGTCAGCAACATGATTGGGTATGATGCTCCAAGGCAGGTTCAAATCTATCCTCTGATACATCTTGGTCCAAATTAGGCCCTAGACGACTCGGCGACAGCCTCAGCTCCTCCTCACGAGACCAGGTCTGGTCTCAGGTCAAGAGCTGCCGCTGGTTCCGCTGTGTCCATTACCGACGACCCGGAGTCGATTCTTCGCAAGGCTCGTAGATCTCAGAGAGCCAGAGGAACAGCACAACCTCAGGATCAGCCAGAGATTCAAAGCCGCCGTGAGCTCCACAGTGTTGCAAAGAGTATAGATAGTTCGCTCGCGGAAGAATATCGGCGTGTTGACGACGGCGCTTCTCAAGAGTATTCGGATGAGGGCACAATTCTTGTGTCACAGGATACAGATCCAGAGCAAGCATTCTACCGCAAGTGGGGTTATTTACCACCACTGGATGAAGAAGCTGCAGCCATCATTGACGCAATCATTGCAAATCCGGACATGGGAAAAGACTTCAAGAGGATAAGCGCTGAGAACGCACACTTTTTAGAAGGACTTCTATTCCGAAATGTCTTCCTAGATGAAAGCCCGGCTCCTGACCCACATGCGGATCATATCAGGGGTCTTGCACCAGGAGACACCGTTGTGGAGACTGAAGGAGAACAAGAGTCGCATGGACAGCTCTGGATCTCAGATCAAGCCAAATGTAACCAAGGATCGAACGAGGCCCTCTTTCAGCGAACATTCATGATGAGCTTGATTGCGCGCCATTGGTTTATCTATGAGAGAAACCCGACCATCCAACGTTGTCTCGAATTTAGTTTCGAAGAGCCCTGGAGTTGTCATCCCATGCCGACCCGAGCGTACGCGAAGCGTAAAAGTTTCTTGACACAACCCAAGCCTGATCTTGCTGTGTGTTTCCGTAGACGAGCTCTTATACCTGATTACTTGTGGAACAACATGCCAAGTGCGACAAGACTCCTCGCCTGCTTCGAGAATGTGGGCGATATTGGGATCACTAAAGTGTTTCATTTCTTCACCATCGAGGCCAAGAAAGCAATGAAATCCGCTGATGACACTGTAGGAAAGCGTCAAGTTTTGAATAATGCAAGTCAGGCCCTACACAACATGTTCGAATTCTTCCGAGATGCTGGACAGCAACACGAGATGATCTTTTTCGAGAAAGTGAGATTCTTTTCCGTGGTAGCCAGTACTGAAGGGCTCACTATTCGCATCCATCGAGCAACCCGAGAGCCTGAAGACCGCCGTGATCAGGGCTTCATCATACCGGAATATCCATTAAGATTTGAATATCAAGAGCTTTTCAGGTTCCAGAAAGACAACCTTGACCGAAAGACAGTCTTGAAGATCTTCGAAAAGATCCTGATCGGCTATGGAGCAAATGAGCTCAGTCATCTACTCCAAGATGCCGCTAAAGCCCTCATGGAAAAGCTGGAGACTGATCCTAAGGGAATGCTGGATCGAGAAGATGAGGATTTCTATCGTTATGGCCAGACACAAACTGGGCTAGAGAGTAAAGCACTGATGCCCGCAACGAGTCAAGACCAATCAGTACAGAATAACACGCCGTCTCACATACAGCAGAGTAGACTGGCAATGGAGGCCCCGAGCCGAGCTCCATCAGAGACAAATGTATCAATCGACATGCTGCGAAGTGGATCAGCCACACCAACACAGAGCAGAATTCAGACGTTAAGGCAGGCATCGAACAAAAATAGGAAACGACGGCGGGAGCAATCGGCGGATGGCGAATCAGCAAGGAGGACTCGGCAGAAGCGGCAGAAGACCCAGTGATCAGAACCTCTTGAGAACAAACGTCAGTTCAAACCACCCAGTCCTCGATGCTAGGCGCAAGCCTCCACCCCTTCCTGTCAAGTTCAGAGTAAACAAGCTGTGACACCAGGCCCGACACAGCACCCCATCGGAATTCAAGACAGTCGCTTGACCCGGGATAGTACGGGGCACCCCACGAACTTACGAAGTAAAACACACACATGAATGGTCTAATGACACATCATACCCAGCGGGGCTGGACGACTGGCGACGGGAGGCAGAAGCAAAGCACACCATTAAGCCATTGGGCAATCGCAGATAGTCCCTTTTCCGCTTCGTAGCAGCTGAACGTACAACTTACTGATACCTGATACGGAGGAAGCCTAAACCCAAGCCGATTTCCTTGGCACGAGAACTCACACCCGAAAGGTTCATAAGAACTTCACGGTGTTTCAGGACAAAGTGATGCGCTGCTGTTTGAGGCAAAAAGGGTACATAGCTATACACGTGCGCTGGTCAGTGGATCATACAAGGAGAAACGTTTGATCTGAGGAATGTTTTGAATTTTCAGATTTCTATGTAAAGTGTGTGCGCGGGGACTATCGTTATGCGCATTATGGGTACTCCCAGACGCCCATCCATGCCTGTTGACGTCGTTACGCTTCATGTCATGTCCAACATCCTAATTACCTTTAGCATTTTCATTGCGCCGGGCTAGATGAACTATCTGAGAAGAGACGAGATCAATCAAGCTCCTCGAATCTCCCTTCCTCGATCGCTTGCTCTACTGGGTTCTTGACGTCGATGACGCCCGTCGCCTTGAGTCTGTTTTTTTATCGGCGGTTAGTGCATCCGTTGCGGATATAGAAAGGGGATTGGTAGGTAAGCGTCCTACCTCTCGAACAAAACAAACAATCTCTCCGCCTCCCTCTCCTTTTCCACCTCCGTCATCTCCGGCTCCGTATCGACGGGTTCCATGTCACGTCTCTGACCCGTGATGGGGTTGATATTGGGGTTCATGTCTCGCAGATACTCTAAGCTGAGTTTGCCGTCTATCTCTTTGGTGCTCCAAGCCTCGGCGGCAGTTCGAGGCACCACGGGCATTTTGTGCGCCATGAGGAAGCCCGAAGCGAAGCCGTATCCGACATTCTTCACAAAGCTCGTCGCGTCCTGGTCGGAGAGCTCGAACATTAGATTGGAGATGGACTCTCGTAGATTTGGCGCCTCGGTGGCAGTGCTCAGCCTCAGCAGGCGGGAGGCGAGCGTCTCTGAGCGTCCGAGCGGTCGGATGCGTTCGTCGTCGGAGGGTAGCAGGAGCCATCTCATGTATCGCTTCACGCCATCCGGGGCGAAACTGTAGATTTTGCGGAGTAAGGTGACGAGAGGTGTTGCGAGCTGTTCAAGATTCTCTGCATCGTAGGCGCAGACGGCGGCGTCGAGGATGTTGATCAAGTGGTCGGCGTTGCAGTTCTGATCGAACTTCGGAAAGAGAGGGTTTGTGCTGAATTGTTGGCTCTTGTTGCCTTCGAGATCGAGGTTGATCAGAGAATTGATCAGGTAGTTGACTGGAGGTTGAAGAGATGGATGAGGTATTTTGATTCGTGTCAGCAACTTGAGTATGTTTGTGATTGACTTCGTAAAGACTTCTGCGCGGTGAGGATAGAATTGGGTGATGTTGAATATGAGCTTCAGCGACTCGGACAAGGCCAACTCGTCCATGGGATTGGACGATTTGCGGCCGCCTTTGGAGAAAGTCTTGGAATGTCGAGCTATGTTCTGAAAGATGTCAGTTGCCCGGACCTCCCCTCTTGTAGAGGTGGACAATATAGCTCACCGCATTGATACTGTCGCCTAACTGGTGCTCATCGAACAACGGATTGAAGTCAAGATTGGTGTCGTAAGTCATGAGAAAGAGTATACGTGAAGCAAGAAACTCGTCATCTCTATTATCGTTCTAATTCATCGATTTAGCTATGACTATTTGGATCTCGAAGGCACAAATATACCTTCAACTTCTCTGCCGCTTTCCAAGCATAGCCCAAGTCCACAAAATTCTGGCGGCTCTCCACATTGAGCAGAAGGGCGTTAGCTAGACCTCGAAGTGCTTCCCGTGACGTTGTAGGTGAGTTGCCATCGAAGCTGTGTCGAGTCAAAGTCTCGATGCCCTGAAGAAGTCCCATTAACAGCCAAACCACACCTGGGTGAGGTTGACAGCATACTTCCTTGCTGAAAATAGGACCGACATCTTCGACTTTGCGCGCGTAGATTTTCACTTGCTCAAGCTTGGCATTTCGAACTGGTCACGGTGCAAGTTTGTCAGAAAAGCTCACAGTTGTTCCATCACTAGCGAGTGAGACATACCAGGTGGTAAAAGGTTTTTCTCTTCCAGGTCCAGCTTCAGTGCCCGCATCAACTTTGTCACATCGTCGAGCTTGGCTGTCAGGTTACACAGGTGTCAGCCAAAGCACAGGTTCCTACAAGATCATGATCGAAGACGCACCTGTGCCGCTGAGCTCAGAGGTCATCGCTATGGCCGGCATTGTTTTCACCGTAACGCAATTTCAATGTTGATCTGGTAAGTGAATGTCGTTGCCAGAAAGTCCGTTGGCATGGCTGAAAAGTTCCTTTACACCTGAGAAAAGAGTTGCGCGGTTAAGGTGGAGGGGCAGATTCATGTATCAGACCGCTGATCTCTCACTTCTGACTTCTCGATATTATTGGCAAGGCTCGCTTGAGCTCGAGCTTTGGAGACGATCAAATTAGCCTGGGACTTGCTGACTGGCGTAAGAGCTAGACTATTTCGGGCTACATCACCCCACTTACTTTATTCGTTAGGTACCTTATGTGTAACTACCTTTCGTATTTGCGGAGAGTCGCATCAAACTTCAGGTACAACTACCCGAGACGTACTGTCTGTTGACACATTAAGGTAAGATCCGAGATATGTGTTATCATTCAGAGCTGCTATGTGTCTGCTGAGCCGAGTCATGTATGTACTATTCTCGTGTGATGTGCGGGCGGAGCGCATGGGCTAACATTTTGGTTCCGAGTCACGCAGGTACCTTACTAGGTACTCTGGGGCTAGGTAAAGCTCACGATAAAGTGGCACGCTAGCCACTTAACGCGGTGTCGCGTCTGCCATAGCGCGTTGAGCTCACAACTACCTATACTTTGAACCACTACATTGTCTGCAAACTGAAGAAACCTCCGTGCTCGAAACTCCAATTCACTGTTTATGTAGTAATGCTTAGGTTTTGGTTTGGTTTGGATTCATAAAGAAAGACAATGTTGGATGTTGCTCGAGGACTGACTACCTTACCAACCCGTCCACCCACACCTCCAATAGGATCATCCATCCACCGAAACCGTTCGAGCATTTCCGGAAACAGCTCCTCATTCACCGGGACTGTCTCTGGGATCGATACCCCGGATCTGTCTCCTTCCTCATCAGCGGAAGACGCTCAACCAGCGGGAAGGGTTCAGAAGCGCGTGGGATTCTCTCCATGGACCGAATACCACAAAGCGCCGTTGATATGCGGTGATAAAGCGGACGAGAACCACTTCAAGCGGTTGCCGCCATCCAGGGAACGTCGGACTTCCTACACGAGATCAATACTCAAACCGTTCGCTCGGTCAATAACTTCCAACCTATCTGCAGGCGTCCTCGTACATAGCTACGAGAGTTTTGCAGCAATGCTGGAGTCAGTGGTTCAACAGTTGGCGGGAGAGTCACGAAGCTCGAGACTCGATGCATATCTCGTTTTATCAGGCACACTGAAGGCGTACGAAGGCGTTCCGGACCGGAAAGCGATAGCGGACAAGATGGGACTGCTGATGCAGTTCATGCGGCGGGACATGTGTGCAACTATCTCCGATGCCGGAGTAGACACGGTATTGGTGGTTCAAACACTGAAACTTCTTACAATGTTCATCTGGACGCCCGAGCTCTCGGATTACCTCTCCGAAGATTTCCAGTCGTTCGTCGTGGATCGTTCACTTTATGTCCTGGAAGAACAGCAGATGCCTAAGGCAGTTGTGACCCACCACATGCATCTACTAGCAACACAAAAGTTCAAGGTTAGGGTCATGACAACTGAGAGGGCGAATCGGCTGATCACAACTCTGGACCATGTCCAGGATCGTGTCAAGGGAAACGGGATCTTAGGACAGAAGCTGATCATTTATCAGCGATTGCTCGGACAGGTACGATCGATCATGGTCGCACGAGTATTGGATTGGGTAGACCATGTATTCTCTGGCATGCTTAGCACTTTCAAGCCAATTCGAGTCCGCGCGATTGCCTTCGGCATCGATGCTGGTCTTGCGTTGGGAACCATCAGCACAGTGTCCCGCGCTGTCACGGACATATTCAATCGGAGCACTGAAGATGGCAAGAAGTTCATAAACCTCGTCTGTGAGCGACTGAGTAGCATGGCATTGTCAAAGGAGGACGGCGCGCATGTACCACAAATCTGGAGTGTACCGGTGCTGTTCTTGCGCGCCCGTCGACATCAATTGGAACACTGGGAACACATGAAGGCGTGGCTGCACATCATCCAGAAATGCTTCAACGCCAGCGACACGATGGTCAAATTTCAGGCCAATGTTGCTTGGAACCGACTAGTATTCGCCATCAACCCTGATAAGTCCACTGGACAGGCAATGACGAAAATGCTGAGGCAACCGCTCGTCTCCCAACTAGACCGCAAGGCTACTGATAAGCATAGCAAACAAGTCAGACAGGTGGTGCTTGCCAGCTACTGCAATTTGTTATACTACGCACTGAAGCCTTCCGCGACTCACCAGCAACTCGACGTATTCTGGACACAGTATGTGTCCCAAGTCTTCACCCATAGCTTTCTCTCGAGCACAGCCAATCTCAACATGGGATGCCAGATCCTTACAGCCTTGCTTGGCGATGCTCAGCCTCGGCCTTGGAATGAAAACAGGGCGAACGAGCTAGGTCCAGTAAAGCCGGAGGAGCTCCCACGTGTGGATCCTAAGTGGGTGCGATCTAGGGTGACTTCAATAACGACACTATTGGAGCGGATCTTTGACGCCGCTAGATGGTCTGCCACGCCGGACCCAGCTGCTCCGGTAAAGCAAGCTTGGCACAGCTTTATGAAAGCCATTGGCGACGCGGGTAGCAAGGAGGTGAAGGTGTCAGCAGACTGCATGGAAGCCGTTGCTGAGATTCTCAACTTGCTACAAAGGCTTTGGCAGAAGGCACCCTCAGGTCCCGACATGGCACCTATTGCTGATAGCGAAACTTTCGTGAGCTCGATCACCACCCTGCTTGAAATAGCAATGCAGCGTATCGGCCCGCTCCCTTTCTCCGAAAAGCTGCTTTTGAGGAGTTCAAAGGACTTCCACCATGTACCTGTCACTCCGTCCCACAAGTCGGCGCCTAGCGACGGATCTCAGAAAACTCCGATTGTGCATATGCTGGGATTTTTACTTCGGCCGCAACATGAAATGGAAATCACGGACTTCTATCGTGACCTAGTCAAGAACCTGTTGGAGAAAGCGATTCGTTCTCGGACAGTCCGGGGAAAACAGCTTGAGTTGCTCCGAGATTGGATGCAAGTCTTTCCCCAAGATTCCTCATTTGCTCTGAACTCCACCGCCGCGTCATTCATTTGGGCGGCTATAGCTGAGCTGGCGGGTTCTTGCTTGACTACTCTTCCACCGATGGATCACAGCAGTGACAGTCCGCGGTCCGTTGGTCACGAGTATCGGGATGTTGTGAAAATCCTGGAGGTAGGACTAAGGTTTGATAACGTCGGAGTTTTCAGCAGATGGGAAGAGCTTTGTAAGAGTTTGGTACGAGTGGTGAGGCGTGAGGCCGGCGATGGAGGAGTTATAATCGCTGTACTTGAACCTCTGGCGAATCTACCCGACCTAAAGGACCGCAACCCATCCCAAGACCTGGCGTTCAATTACGCTTCCTTATGTTTGGAGGACCTTATTTGGCCGTCGAACAGTGCAGCAATGGAACGATCTCGAAAGGCCATCTGGGGTGTAGCGTCAACAACGCGGAAAACGGCTACCTTCGACCCTCTGGATAAGACCTATGACTTGATTACCCACTTCCTTACGACCTCTTACCAGGAAACAGATACTGTGAAGGCCAAATCCAATCGGCGGTTTCTTAATGCGTTTCTCTTGCTTCTGCAGAGAGTACCACTGTCTTTGCTTGCTATCTTCCTCAAACGCGTGCAAAGTGGTCTCGCAGTGTGGGTAAAAGATGCGGATCGTAAATTGCACCTCAAACGTAACCTCTTCCCAGAGACGAGGTCGAATGTGAGTACAATTCCCCAACGTAAATTCTCTGTGTTTCACTGACAGACCAAAGATTGTCCAGCTGTGGTCTGCATTTACTGGTGCGATCGAAACTCTTCCCAACAAGGATAGTAGCATGCTTCGCCTTCTCGAACCTTTGATCCTCTCAGGTTTTCAAAGCAAGCACAGGGGTGTAGTAAATGAGACTATCAGAATGTGGAATAACACTTTTGGCTGCTTGGAATCTTTGGACTACCCTGACAGTCTCAGCCACCACCTACAACGGCTCAGATCACTTGTGGAGTTGCAATTACCAAGCTTCCCAGAAAGTCCTGAAGAAGACGTGCGTTACGCATTCTAGTTTCATCGATGCGATGCGCTAATGTTCTCTAGGTTCTGGAAAGTGTATTCGACTTCATTGAGTCCCAAGAGAACCAACCCGACGAGATTCCGCAGAAAACTCAATCCACGAACTTAACACCTGAAGTAAGAGGCGGCGTAGAGCCAAGTGCATTCACTGGTAACTCACTCTCATCACCAATACGCCAAGACCGGACCCCACAGGCATCGAGCAAGCGAACGCCTATGAAGATGACGCCAACTGCTCGCCTACGCCACGATGATTCTCAAGTACAATTCGCTGCCATTGAGTCATCACCCGTTGGCGAGACGTTCTTGGATTCGCAGCTTCTCACCGATCGCCAGCGAGAGGTCAAGGAACGGCAGCAAGCCGAGAGGGCGGCAATGTTTCCTGACTTACGATCAAGTCCAAGACCTAAGTCATGCGAGGCGAACAATGATCTCCCAAGAATCTCTTTCGTTTCTGATCCTGCATCGAACGGTGATCTAGTTGCAGACGGACCCACAACCCCTACCCTTCCCCCGCCGCAGCATGGGCCGATGAACGATTTTATCGGCTCATCTCCTACTCCTCGCTCGAGAACTAGGGAGCAGCTGATTGGGAGCGATGATATCGAGCCTCCGTCCTCCCCACCTGACTTTAGATCTATTGCCGCTAAGGAGGAGTTGGCGGGGCAACCATCATCACCACAGTCTACTTCCGTTCAGCCTGTAAACGTGTGCGATGTGGGTGAGAGGCCGGAGCCACCTGCGATAGAAGAGCTGAATGGCCACTATGCCAAGATGGACATGTGCAATCGCGAACCCCCAACTGGACCTGACCTGGCAAAAAAGCTATCGTCGTCTGCGAATAGCATGGGAGGGGCCGAAACAGTCACGCCAACCACTGGAGAGATAACCTCGGTCTTGCAAGATGTTCATCATCCCTCAGATATCGAAACCTTCGTCGACGCTCCCTCCAGTCCAATTCCTTCTAGTGCGGTCCAGGCAGCAGATGTCCCTGCAAAATCCACGGAGGACTCACCATCTGACGCACGGAACAAAGAGAAACAGGAACGATGTCTAAGTAAACCTGTAGAAGGGTACTTGACTGATGCGCAACCAAGTGGTTTTGGTCCAGTGAAAGCGCCTACAAGGAGTTTCTCCTCCTTGGAAGATAACATCAGCCGAGTGTTGAACTCTTTCGGGGATGATGGTGCCGAACAATCATCTTCCAACGATGGTCAAGTCTCGTCACAGCTGAAGAAGGATTTGAGTAAGGCAGTTGGAAAAGATAACAGCATTAGTGGTTATGCGGATCCCGATACCACAGCAACGGTGATACCGGACGCCATCAAGAAACGCAAACGGAAGGCCGCAGACGGAACCCCACCGCAGAAGAAAGCCAAGATAACCTCACACCGGAGCAACATCCAAGTCGTTATTGAGGTTCCACGTCGGCCTGCACCTGATATAGATGACAGTGGTATGCTTGACTGCATCGTTGTTGATAGCCGTCCCGCTACGGCTCGTCCACACCTGCCACTATCCGGTGTCAAGTTGGAGCAAACTCCGTCACCTTCGAAGTCTGTACGTGGCCAGGGTGCGAATACGGTTCAAAAGAAACAGCTCGGTCGTCCCAGAAAACGCGCAGCAGAGGATGATACGCCAGCTTCTTATGTGATGACGTCCCCACAGTCAAAGAAGCGGAGAGCTTCCGAGTCTCCTACACAGCACCAAGACCGGGCATCTACTAGTGTGACAGGTCCTTCGGTCCACAAGAAGAGACGGTCATCCCGGCTCAGTCAGACGTCGCCTCCTAGCTCGGCACAACGTAGTAGCAACAGTAACATCGTACAGGAGGATATTGATGCGGGTGGAGTTCAAGTAACCAAGCCCAGAAGAAGCGCGGCGACATCCGATGACGACGCTACTGCAGGCCACAATCCCGCAAAGGAGGTTGGAGCTGGTGCAACCTCTGGCCGTGACGATGACGATTACACAGAAGAGTCCCGACTACTTTTCAGCAACTCTGAGCCTCCCCTCATCGCCAAGAAGCATAGCGATGTTGTCAATCGTGGCGGAGCCGAGGAAGATCAGAGCAGTGCTGATAAGGATGAGGCCGACTCCCGCGCAGTGGCACAAACCGCTACAGAAAGAGCTTATGTCACCGGACGTCTAGCATTGGACTTTGGTTTAGGCACGGTTGGTGGAGGAACATCGATCGTCGAGGCATCTGGCAATCTTGACACAGACACCACGAAAGTGAGACAAGACATAGCTGAGGTTCAAGATGTGGCAGTTCAAACTCGCTTGACACCGGGAAGGTCTCGACCTGGCTCACCCAATGGGCGAGGGATTCTTGGCGGTCTCAAGCGTATCTTGAAGGATCTCCAACGCGCCGTGCTCGGTTCGCAAGAGGAGCGAGAGATCGATGATGTCTTGTTTGATATCAGAAAGGAAGTGCATGAAGCGGGGCGTCGGGGCGTGTAGTATCCTAAATTGATACCTGGTACTCTTGATTGGGGTTCTGCAGAGGGATGGATGCTGGCTGCTTCTGCGGCTCACACTGTTTCAACTGTCGACCTCTCACAACTAGATATTCTGCAGTAGCACGGAGAGCAACACATCCGCTGACCAGTCCGTCCACCGGTTTGAGGCTGGAAACAACTGATGTGACTTTGAGTGCTTCGTACAAGTCTCCACGCTAACATATGCCCTAAGCGAATCCGAATGCGCGGTAATCCCCCTACCGAGTTAAGGGGGCGTTTCAGATTCATGCAGACTCGCTTACAGCCCACCTTCTGCTGTCTTTGTTTGAGATCTTTCGTTTCTGATGGGCTGCTGAGCAGAGAAGACTTCGTCATCCCGCTTTGAAGTGGAATTCGGACTTAATTCACTAAGGTAAGGTAGTAATACTAAGTCAGATGAGAACAATCTGAAGGTCGATCCCAAAGTGCCCCCCTCCCTTCCTTGTGGCCTTATATCCCTCTCTCTCCCCCTCTCCACCTCCTTCTTTCAAATCCCCATTCCTAAGCTCCTACACATAAAGGGCCCTTGGCGTTTCTCGTAAAAACTAATAACAACCATGGTTGAACGCGGAAAGAAACCTCCCGCAATCCCTGTTGCAGCCAGCGAGCCTATCGCTCAAGTCGACATCTCGGAGGACAACTCTCGTATCACCGCCACATTACCCACTGGTGAATCGGTGGAGATCTTGCTCTATGGCGCGACCGTCATCTCTTGGAAATCCGCCGGTGGGGAAGAGAACCTCTTCCTGAGCGAGAGGGCTCATCTGGATGGCTCGAAGGCTGTGAGGGGAGGAATTCCCGTGGACTTTCCGGTACGGCTTGTAGCAGCAATCCAGTTGAGACGGTCACTGATTACTGATGTACAAATCTCCAGGTCTTTGGCCCACCGCCAGCGAAGCACGCAACGTCAAAGCTCCCTCAACATGGCTTCGCACGCACCTCCCGCTGGGAGTACCTGGGCAAATCCTCTACCGAGTCGAACAACAGTACCAGTGATGATGGCGTAAAGCTCGACTTCGGTCTCTCCACCGCGATGCTGAGCAAAGAAGCCAGGGATGCCTGGCCATATGGGTTCGGCCTGACCTACAGCGTCACACTGAGCAAGGAAGGACTGGAGACGACGATGAACGTGCGTAACCAGGGAGATGAATCATTTGAGTTCCACGTCTTGCTGCATACCTATCTGCACGTACAGGTAATTAGTTCCCGATCTTGATTACTCAGTTGTATCAATGCTGACGACTGGTAGGACATCTCCAAGGTCACCATAACCGGACTCACGGGCAAGACTTACATCGACAAGACTGACCAGTCCGCTCAACATGTCGAGTCCTCGTCGTCGATCAGTATCACTTCTGAAACCGACCGTATCTACAAGTCATACAAGCCAGATCGCATCGTTGTAGTTCATGAGGACGGCAACCCGAGGTTCGAGATATCGAGGGATACACTCGGGGATGTGGTTGTTTGGAACCCATGGAGCGAGAAAGCCAAGGGTATGAGTGACTTCGGGCCGGCAGACGGATACAAGCAGATGGGTATGTCACGATCCCTGCACACATGCACCTCTTCACTTTCCTCTCATATAGACTACTACGTTACACCTTGCACGTCTAATTCGAAACATAGTATGTGTGGAAGCCGGCTCGGTTGCCGGATGGCAGAGGTTGGATCCGGGCGACACGTTCGAGGGCGGACAGATGATCAAGTCGCTTCTCTAGCCTCGATCATGCTGGATTCGACGTCCCTAGCATCTCCGTACACTGCAATGTCATGATGCGATATGACTGACGATACTCAACTGGAAGAGCGATTCTTTGGCCGCCGAGGCTTGAATAGTATTTGGTGGAAGGGGCTTGTGGAAGGCTGTGACCGTCTTGCGGAGAGGACTTAGAAGCAGACATCACAAATTTAAATTAAAACTCCCTCATCCTGGTGGTGACGAGCATGGTCACGGACAATGCTTCGATCTCATATAATTGCTAACCTAAGCCTCATACCAGCAAAACCACCTTATCAATTATCCCGAGCGAATCGAACGCTCCGATATCGCACCATACTGTTGCTCTCAATCCCACTATTGCACATCCCTTTGAGCTACTGTGAGGTGTTAGAGGACGCAACAAGAGCTACTGAGTTGCTTGTATGGTTGATCATATCTAGATGGGTCGCAACAGAGAAACTCGCCGCAGCATGAGTTATTCGCGATTGATTCCAGTTGTTTGTGCTATGCTTTGAAAGTGGCTCATTCAGCGCTTTCTTTACAGCTTATATTGAGAAGCAGGGATATTTAATACATAGAAAATCAGTACAAGTCTAAGTACCTTGCATGTAAAGTCGTGGCCGGGAAATCTGCCTTCCAGCTTAAGTAAGTTCTTAAAACCGGAGAGAGTTGGACAAGTTATTTGGGGGTGCTTAGTCAGCAGTTCATTGAAGGGGACCTTCCTTTGTTCTGCCTAGATCACATCGGTCATATCAAGAGACACCATATCAGTAACGTTTCTTCATTTATCTTACCTTGAGATCTCTTACCGCACTCTTCTGGCCTTCATGTCCGTCGTCAACACCCGTTCAGTAGGCCGAAACGTACACATCTATGACGCCAGAGAGCCAAATCAGGAGCTCGGTGGGCTTTTACTCACGAATGGTGTTACCAACAAAAACCTCTATGATATGATAAACATCATACTCATTGTCCACGGCTCCTTTATTCTGCAACACAACAGCGACCATCTTGCAGCCACCGAGGTCCCAAAAGATGATACTCCTCTTCTGCCAGGCGATTACTACGTTGTGACAGCTGGTAAGTTTCTATCATTGGTTCACTTATGACTCAGTAGCTAAGCTATACACAGCTCAAGTTGAAGTAAATGATGAAGAACCACTGTTGCGAGCAGCATCCTACGGAAGTGGAAGTGGAACCCGCCATCGCCCATTTCGACACGCAGTTCGTTCGAGGGATCAGCGATGTGTTATAACACAGAGAGACCCAACCAATCCTGGAAGAGGAAACTGGAACCCCTTACAAGTAGCACACATATTCCCACTGGCCTATCACCAGCAGTGGATCGACGGCAACCTCAGTCGGTGGATCACAAGTCTACCAGATAATGGAGACGCCATTAACTCGGTTCAAAACGGGGTTCTACTTGATGCTGGGATGCATATGCTATTCGATTCATATTATGTGTCCATCAACCCAGATGTATGTATAGCTTTGAACTTTCTTTCTATTGACTTCTTCTAATTAATGATTATTTTAGGACAATCACAAGATTATTTTCTTTGATCGAGACACATATAACGTTGCCGGCACTCATCTTCAACCTCAGTTCCTCAATCATCCTGATCGACCCCCTGATGCACTCTTTCGATGGCATTTTCGGCAAGCCGTATTGACCAACATGAAGGGTGCGGGTGAGCCGATATTTGAATATGATTTTCCACCTGGTTCGGATATGATAGAAGATATCGTCAATGGCCCAATGGCTGCAGAACGGATTGAATATGAGCTTTTCACTCGTCTGGCCGGTCTTCAGGATGTTTGATTTTGCTTTCAAGGTTGTTTTGTGGTGATGGGAAGTGGGCAGTGGGTAGTGGGTGGTGAGCCGGGATGGCTGGCATCGGAGGACAAGCGTAGCTTACATCGGCGGCGAAAGCATCAATTTTCGGAGGCGAATTTTCCCGAAACCCTCATTTTGCGGGTAATTTAGTTGACAATCTAGCTGTCATCTACCTGCAATCTGACTGCAACCTGAGACTGCAACCTGACCACAATCTGACCACAATCTGACTGCAACTGTTGACAATGGTTTTGGTGACTTACAGCTGTTAATTGTGTCGTGATTGTCCTTAAACTATTAGAACATCCTTCACCACCATGAGCGAAAAGGCATCTAATGACATTGCCAACATCTTCTACGATGAGAAGAACGCAACTCAGGCTCTGAAGCCTGAGCTGGCCGACACAGCCAGCCGCCGCAAATCGGTCGCTCTCAACATTGTTGAGAACCCTCTGAAGGTGAGCTTTGCAATGTCGAGCCCTTCGCCCACCTCCCGTAATCAGATCGAGTATTGACGCCGATCCTCTTCCCTCCCACAGCGCAGCTCCCCGGAGCAGACCGTTGTCGATGCCCGGGCTTTTGCAGAGTCGCACGGTATGGCCGAGCACGCCGCTCTGTTCGGTCGGGCTGCTCTCGTCGCACGTGACCAAGAAAGGTTTCAGATGGTCACCGAGCTTGATGAACAAGAGCGCGGTGCGCTCACATACGAGAGGGACCACAAATGGCACGGCCCTTTCATGCTTTGGTATTCGGTCTCTCTGTGTGCCGTCGGAGCCGCTACGCAAGGATGGGATCAGACCGGATCCAACGGGGCCAACTTGTCCTTCCCTCAGGAATTTGGCCTTATTGGTACAGGGAGAGACGAATGGATTGTTGGACTCATCAATGCCATCATCTTCTTGACAGCCGGTCTTATGTGAGTACATTGCCAGCGCTGGTTCCCTTACTTCTATCTTAGTGACTGACCTTGTACACAGTGGTGCTTTCATCGTCGATCCACTCAACCACTACTTTGGACGAAGAGGCGAGATTTTCATTACTGCGTGCTGTCTCACTGCTACCCCGATTGGTTCTGCTTTCGCAAAATCTTGGGAAGGACTGTTCGCTGCGCGATTTGTGCTGGGTATCGGTATCGGTGCAAAGAATGCCACGGTCCCCATTTACTCTGCCGAGATGGCCCCGGCTCGAATTCGAGGTGCCCTCGTCATGTTCTGGCAACTTTGGGTCGTGGCCGGTGAGCGGCTTTTTATCGCTCGTCCCAAGACATTTGCTGACTGTCGCCCGCAGGTATCTTCTTGGGCTTCTGCGCCAATGTCATTGTCAAAGACACTGGTAACATCTCTTGGCGTCTCCAACTCGGTTCGGCGTTTATCCCATCCTTCATCCTCGGCGTTGGGATCTTCTTTTGTCCCGAGTCCCCGCGTTGGCTCATGAAGCACGGCAAGCACGCCAAAGGGTTTAAATCAATGTCGCGCCTTCGAGCTCATCCCATCATCGCCGCAAGGGATTTCTATTACTCGTGGGTTATATACGAGGAGGAACTCCGAGAGGCTCGTGGCGCGGGCTATTTCTCCCGTCTGTGGGACTGTTTCGCCGTGCCGAGGATCAGGCGAGCCAACTATGGTGCCTCGACTGTCATGCTTGCTCAGCAGATGTGCGGTATCAATAGTAAGTTGCCTCTTGTCTCGTGCTAGTGGTCTGTTCTGATACCTTGCAGTCATCTCTTTCTACAGCTCGACCATCTTCGAGAATGTCGGCTATACAGCTACCGAGGCCTTGTACGCGTCTCTGGGCTATGGTGCTATCCAGGTCTTGGCTACGATCCCTACTCTGTTCCTCATTGACACCAAAGGCCGAAGAACCTTGACTTTGATCGTAAGTCGCTCGCTCCGAGCTTTGCGTCTGGAGACAACTGATCATTTGCTCTATAAAGACCTTCCCGCTCATGTGCATTTTCCTGTTAGCGGCCGGTCTTTCTCTTCTGAACAATACGGGTTCCCGTGCCGAACAAATTGGACCAGTTGTCTTGTAAGTTCATCCAGGATGTTTATATTGCTGAGTCTGACTGATTGCTTTCTTTGACTAGGTTCGTCTACCTCTTTACTATCTGCTACTCTTTGGGTGAAGGACCAGTCGCTTTCCAGTACTCCGCCGAGGTGTTCCCTACCATTCAACGAGAGCAAGGGATGGCTTGGGCCGTCTGCATCAACAACACTTTCGGTGAGCATTTCAGACCTCAATCTACGGGGATCTCACTCACAAATTCTATTTTGTAGCTGGTATCCTTAGTTTGACATTTCCTCGAATGCAGAGCGTCATGACTCCAACTGGAGCTTGTAAGTAAACTCTTACTGGATTCTTCTGCGGGACAATTCGCTGACCTTATTCTAGTTGGTTTCTATGCTGGGCTCAACCTTCTGGCCTGGTTTATGATCTTCTGTTTCGTCCGAGAGACCAAGCAGCTTACCCTGGAAGAGTTGGACCGTAATTGAAACCTTGCTCAACTCATCTGGCTCCCCGCTGACATCTTTCGCAGAGGTCTTCTCGGTCCCAACGAGAAGTTTCATCTCCCATGAGTTGACCGTTTGGCTTCCTTACTTCATCAAGCGACACATCTTCCGACGGAAAATCGTCAAGCCCCCACCAATCATAGAGAGGTCCAAGAACGCCGAGACTACTCTTGAGGGTTAAAATAGCAGGACATAGCTTGTTGTATGTCACCGTCCTGTATGCATCTCGACGTACAAAGTTGGTTTTCCCTCCATCAAATCATAACAATTAAGAATGACATTCAACGGTCATCGGGCGAAGATGCAGCCACATCTTTCTACTCGTAGATCCACATTCAAGAACCCCATTAGATGCGCCACCCATAACTCTCATCTTGCTGGAGGTAGATTTGGAAGGCTCGGGTCGAATCTTCCCCATTCGTACAATGCCGTTAGTAGGTGCTGTGGTTTGGGCCTAAGATCCTCTTGATCTGCATTGCACCAGAACTTACAGTCCCAGGTCGTAAATGAATGCCGTGTGGCTGATCACCAAGACAATGTATGGATGAAGTACTCCGCAAGTCTATACAAATGTTTAATAAACCCCATTTACTTATTGACAGCTCGTTATGGAGATCTTTATGGAACACCGCCAGCTTATCTTAAGAACACTTCTTGGTATCTTGATGTGTTGGAGTGCTCCCTCAACATTCATTTACGACCTTGAATTATAGTGAGATGCTGTCGGCTAAAAAGAGAGGTGGATTATATTGGTCTTGAGATGCACAATTATGAAGCAAATACTAGATGAAGCACACTGGAGTTGTGGAATATTGAGGGTTTAGCTCGGTCAGGAGGAATGATACATGTACTTTCACTTTGTTCAATCTACAGATCTTACCAACATAGCATTAAACGACAGAAGTGTTTTCCGGGTTCTGAAACGACGCTTCCAGAGTGTAGAGCTTCAGATCTGTCATGACTATTAGGGCTAGTCATATAAGAGAAACTCGCGTCATGTGCTACATGTATGATGTGAGGTCATAAACAGAATACTGGATTATCGATCAATGTCAGGTCCCCAGCTCACTGTTCGTGACTTGAATCAATGCACAAAATAGGCTAGTCCTGTACAACCGGGAACAGTAAGCACAAAGCAAAGTCTCGCTCGAACATGATGAGTAGGGCTAGGATAGCGGGCCGACGTTGTTCCACGATATCAGCATCCCCGGATCGAATGCGTCTTTCTGGGGCACAGTACAGCATTTGGTTGGTAGACAAACGCCAAGCGCATGAAGTAATATAATTCATCAGCTATCCGACCTCGGCAAGCTGACTGCTTCGTGCATACCTAATTCAAGTTGCGCCAAGGCAGTCAAGTGACAAGAGTGCAGTGCCGCTACTCGATCAGCCGAGGTGCAAGATGCCGAGGAACAAGCGGAATCGGACATGCGCGCAGAAGATGCATCGAGCTCTCGTAAAGTAGTAAATACCATAGATCAACTTCATTCCATCTAGGAGGATAAAAGGCCAAACTGTGAGCGAGGCACACGTGAAGTATAGCATACCAAAGTCCGGGGACCGAGACCATCATTGTGTTTGACCGGCATCAATCTCGCCTTTGTGGGGAGTTGAACAAGCGCTTGCATGTGATTGTCATCCAGCAGACACAACCCAAACTCCGCCAGCCCGCAGTCTACGAGTCCGGTCCCTTACTGCCTTCCTGGTCTTTTACAGATCGCGTACTTGAATCTGTACTTCAAATCACACAACATGTCAAAGACATTCTCGAAAAGCGATGTCGCGTCGCATAACAAGCCCGACAGCCTCTGGATCATCGTCGATGAGGATGTGTACGATCTGAGCAAGTTTCAAGATGAGCATCCAGGTATGGCAAATACTCCAAGCGTATGTGTACGTATAGAGTCATAGCTGACGCAATATAGGTGGCAAGAAAAGTAACCGACCCGTTGCACTTTCTACACTTCAAGGCTGACAACCTCGACTAGTCCTCCAGCGAGTCGCCGGCAAAGATGCCTCCAAGCAGTTCTGGAAGTACCATAACGAAGGCATTCTGAAGAAGTACAAGGGACAGTTACAGGTCGGCTCCTTGGACAGCAAGAAGCAGGAAGCTCCACCGACTCCTCCAGCGACACCACCACCAGCGGAGAAGAAAGAGGTTGTGAAGCCACAGGCGGAGTCCGGTACTGTCGCGCCCGTCCCGGGGAAGGATGCGAAAGAACAAAGCGAGTCGCTGGATCCGTACGGTGACCAGGTGCCTTTTGCAGATCCATCCTGGTACCAAAGCGTAAGTATCCCATGGGCGGAAATGGCCCCGGTGCTTATGGGTTTAAGACTAAATTAAGTTCTAAAGTATCATTCGCCTTACTTCAACGAATCTCATGCTGCTCTTCGCGCCGAAGTTCGACAATGGGTGGAGGCTGAACTCCAACCGAATGTTACGGAGTGGGATGAGGCTAAGAGGGTCCCAGAGAGCATCTACAAAGCTATGGGCGAACGTGGATATCTTGCGGGTCTGATGGGTATGCACTATCCTACGCATCTTACCGAGCGGCGGGTCAAGAGCGTGTCGCCAGAAAAGTGGGATCTGTTCCACGAACTACTCATCACAGACGAGATCGCACGAACCGGCAGCGGTGGACTCGTGTGGAATTTGATCGGTGGATTTGGCATCGGATGCCCACCGCTTGTCAAGTTTGGGAAGAAACCTCTGGTCGATCGGATCGTTCCGGGCATATTGAACGGCGACAAGAGAATCTGTCTTGCCATCACCGAGCCAGATGCCGGCAGCGACGTTGCAAACCTGACATGTGAAGCGAAACTCACAGAGGATGGCAAGCACTACATCGTCAACGGTGAGAAGAAGTGGATCACCAATGGTGTCTGGAGTGACTATTTCACCACCGCTGTGCGCACCGGCAAGGAAGGCATGAACGGCGTTTCCGTCCTCCTCATTGAGCGCGAATTCGGCGGTGTCAGCACAAGACGGATGGATTGCCAAGGCGTCTGGAGCAGCGGCACCACCTACGTGACCTTCGAAGACGTCAAGGTCCCCGTGGAGAACCTCATCGGCAAGGAAAACCAAGGCTTCAAAGGTATCAAAACAAACATCCCGAAACCCCAATCGAACCTGTTGACTAATCCAATAATCAGTCATCATGACCAACTTTAACCATGAGCGCATCGGCATCATCATCCAATGTCTCCGCTTCTCGCGCGTCTGCTACGAAGATTCCATGAAATACGCACACAAGCGCCACACCTTCGGCAAGAAGCTGATCGATCACCCGGTCATCCGCCTCAAGCTCGCCCATATGGCGCGCCAGATCGAAGCTTCCTACAACTGGCTCGAGAACATCATCTACCAGTGCGAAAAGATGCACGAGACGGAGGCCATGCTCAAGCTCGGCGGCGCTATCGCCGGTCTGAAGGCACAGGCCACCACGACATTTGAGTTTTGCGCCAAAGAAGCCGCACAGATCTTTGGCGGTTTGAGTGTTAGCAGAGGTGGACAGGGAGCGAAAGTCGAGAGGCTGTACAGAGAAGTGTTGAGCTATAAGGTATGCTTTTAAACCTTTCACAACTTGTAAGTGGCTAATTAAATCGTGGTAAAAGGTGCCAGGTGGATCGGAAGAAATCATGCTTGACCTAAGCATCCGGCAGAGCTTGAGGGTCCACAAGGCGTTGGGTATGAAGCTGTAGGGCGTTCATAGGGGTCGGGGAAGGCGGCCGGTTGTACATGCTGTTCACCAGCGAGCTTTCCTAGATTCTTCGTTTAGATTGTATAAATACCATAACTACTTCAACTTGATTGCGCACATGCTCTTGACCTCAGCGTCATTGAAATAGGCTGTCATGGCCCATCGCAGCATCAAGGGCAAGTCGTAGCTGACTGAGCAGAACTTTTTGGTGGAATCCCACTCACAGATCACAATAGCTATCATCGGAGAAACCCCAGGTTATCCTTTTCAAGGTACATAGTAAGGACGCAGCAGGAGATTATGGTCCTGGAGAGTAAAGTAAAGTATATCGGCGTTACATAAAGCTTCAACATCTCTCTGCTAATTAGCTTCGTATACGCCTAATGAAGTACGAAGGCCATCAGCAAAATTCTCCGCCACCCCCAGAATCTATCCTACCTACCGGGGGGGCCCCAAAACCAGGAGTGTTTGGTCAAAATAAGCTCTATGAGTTGTACCTCATTACATTCTGAGATATAAGCAGTAGGAGAATGAGCTCCGTCGGTTGGAATTGTGGCTCATTGTTCTCAATATTTCCTTGAATGCAAAGTCGGGAGGCGGCGGAGAATTTTGCCAATCGCCTTCGTACAACCAGTAGTGTTGGGACATTACTATACAATTGAAAAACGCGATTTGCCAGATGAAACTCCATGCCACGCCTTTAGTGGCTCATCGAGTCCTCGCATGCACTCAGAAGCATATCACCGATCATTGTATCTCCCACGGCGAATTCCGGAGCGACCGTGAGCAGCAACGCATCAAGTGCTTCAAGGAACATTTCACAGACGAAAGCCCCCCCTGAATCGACCTCGAACTCCCAAAGCGCATCGAGCCACATCGCGGCACCGGTTTTCTGGCCATCATAGTACTGCACGCCCGCGAAGCCGGCCGCGTTGCACAACTTTATCTTCTCTGGCGCACACGGCGGCCTGTCACCACATACCTCGTGTACGGCTTCGTAGCAGTTGGTGCCGTTCGCCGACGATTGGGCCGTGAGTGCGGCGGATTTGATCATAGCGTCACGGAGCTTGGTGGTGTTGTATGAACTGCTTTGCACACTAACAACGAGCTCGCCTTGCTTAAGGAAATCGTCCGACACATAGTCGATCCTTTTGATCGGCACGGTGTCGGTAGAGCATGACACCCAATTTCCGGTGGCGGTAGGACAGATCTTGTCGAGAGCGCTGGAGATGGAGGTGTATAGAGCAGTTCCGGTCAAAGTCCCGACGTTGCGCTTCTGTTTACCGACTTGCACCGAAGCTGATGGGGCGACAGACAATGTCACGGAACTGCCTGCGCACATCGTCTCCTTGAAGCCGCCGTAATTGGCTAGAGTAGAGCTTTCGCACTCAATTACATCATGATTGAGTAGCGTGGTAGTAAAGGCGTACTGCGCATGCTCGGAGGTGGGCTTCGAGGGCATGCTTGTCGTCGCGCTTGCGGGGATAGTGGTCCAAGGGCACGGATGATACGCTGTGCCTGTATTTGAGCCCGTCGATGCCGCCACAGACACGCTCGCGCCGTTGGTGCAAGTACAAAAATCTCCGCGTCCTTGATCAGGATCTGCATAGTTGTAACAAGGCAAGTTCGCTGTCACAGTAGGACTGATGGTCGATGTTGAGACGGTGGTTGACGCGGGCTTGGAGCAGGTATTGCCGTCTCGTTTCTGGTGACCGATGGCATAAACCATTTGGTGGGGCTCAGCTGCCCAGGAATGCTCATAGACTGGCTGGGGCCGATCCTCAACCCACACCCTGAGTGTTGCCTGCTGTATCGGACACGAATTGGCCTGAGGATGCGGCAGCATGGCTTCCACAGGGTCATACTGAACGAGAATCTTTCCTTTGGCGCTAGTAGCGTGTAACATCATGTCCGGACCGATAGTAACATAGTCAATGACCATAGATGCGCCGTTAGGAATACAACGGCTGAGTGCAGTTATGAGCTGGTTGACCATGTCGGTATACTGAAGAGCTCCCACAGTAGAGCTTTGCGATCTATGTCTTGGCGTTATAATCAGTACCCGCGGCATCTGGGGAGGGGAGAACGGGCCCCCGGGTTGTGTGTACTGCGCAATTCCAGGTATCCAGGGGGTACCGTCCCCTGTGCAGATTGGATCAAGGACATCTCTCTGAAAGACTTGCTGGCTTACGAACGAGGGGACCTCGAAAAGGTGTGACATCCAGATTCCTGTTTCGGATACCACGACGACGGATGTGCAGCCATAGAGTCCTTGGACGGCCACGTTGAATGGCTGATTTCCTAGTGGCCGTATTAATGCAGAGGACGCGCCCCCGGTCCCACCTGGTCGGAGAGGTACAACATTGCCCTTTACGTCCGCGTAGTAAACTCCCGACAGGATGAAGTCAGTCACACTATCATAATTTATCGGCACCGGTAAGGTTCGCTTGGCTGCCGCTTGCTGCTTTGTTGACACACCGAGGGACAACAAGGTCGTCGCCTCCGGAATAAGAGGTAAATCGGTGCCGGACAAACATCCAGAGCAGGTTCCAGTAGGCTTCGGGACGTTGGTGGCTACGCATGCTGAACATCCAGTTGCTGCACAGAGCACGGCTGACGTGGATGTGACAGCGGTATTTGATCTGAGGCCAATACCTGCAGGCCCCGCAAAGACGAGGCTAATGTGGAGAAGGATTATCCATGTTCCGATGAGGCTCTGCCGCATGGTGGGCGGCTAGTTGGATTGTCGGTAGCGACAAGCTGCAGGCGATTGATTATCAAAAATTAGACGCAGTTTTTGGGAGTAGGGCGTCGAATGCACACAATGATAATAGTGACAATGGTGCGATTGGGAGGAATGAAGCCCCAAGAGTCTGTATATGCGAATGCCTTTGCTGCGAACAGTAATGATTTATACCCCGCTACTCCGTAGAAGACCACCAACATGTTGGTCTTGACGCCCACAAAACAACGTTGGTATACGTGTGTTCTGGACTATTTGTCTCGGCTGGCGCCTACTGACAATGTTGGTGTTGGTGCCCTACTCAGAATGTTGGTGTTGGGCCTGCCGTGCTGCTCATGTACGGCGCATGTTTGTATTGTATGAAACACACCCTGAAGGTAAGGCGGAAAGGTCGCTCATGCCGACCTGATATGGAGTGAAATTGGGCTACATCTGATAGTAAAATGGGATCGATGTCTGGAGCATCTATGGATCTCCCCATACAGTGTACCAAGCTTGATGACTAAGTATATAGGGCTGCCGTTGATCTCAATTCCTTGACTTGATACAGCAACACTCATCGAAGATAGAGCTGTTGGTAACTCATCAATGCCTACAGTGCGACACCAAAACGGACTTACCGCTGAAATGCTGAGGCTTGGGCAAGGCGACCTCCAAACATTAACTGTGCCCCAGGGGCACATCACACTATAATTAGGAATTCAGCCAGGCTCCAACGCAACCTTGGGGAATAACCGGCATTGTCATTTCCAACTTCGCACCCTGCCACTCACGCACTGCTACATTCAAAAACTGTACTACACTTTCGTGCTTGGAGCACAATGTCTAGAGTCCTGGATTCTACGACCCCACCCCAATTCGTCATCCCCACCCTCTCCACCCCGGCAGATGGTTCACTGCAGGCCTTCTTTGAAGCCTGCCGGTCAGGTAACCTTGAAAGCGTTACTGAACTCGTTCAAGGCCACAGCCGGCCCGAGGATTATCTTTCGCGGGGACTGCTCACAGCAGCTGGGGCTGGCCAGGCGGCGATTGCGCGCTATCTGTTAGAACAAGGCGCGCGTCTCGGACCGGGTCCGATACCGATAGTGGCTGCGCGAGGCAGATCCTTGGCCGTCTTCCAGGTGCTAAAAGAGTATGGGTGGAATGTTGAAACTGAAGGCTATAAGGTTTTACCGTACGTGTCCGGAAACGTGCGCTATTTCTTCGTTCTACAGCTTACTAAATCTGAATGGAATTACAACGGCTTCATCTTACGGGAAGAAAGATTAGTTCTAGTATTTTACCTAACACATGCTAGGGGTGTGGTTAAAGACGAGCCCATCGTGCGGTGGCTGCTTGAGAACGGCGCTGATCCAACTCGCGGTGAGCCGAGATGGAACCAAAACGACCCACACGATGACCGCAACGCTGGAGCAGCGTTGAACTCGGCGGCGAGTGCGGGCAAAATCGCCGTTTTCAACCTCCTGCTGAACAGCGGCTCCAGGATCGAGACGAGCGTCCCGCTTCACATGGCTGCTGGGAATCCGGCAGCAGGCGCAAGCAACATTCCTATGATGAAACATTTGTTGGAGCTTGGACTCGATATCAACGGATTGGATGACGTACAAGGTCCCTATAGGCTTGGCACACCTCTTCACTATGCGGTCCACCATCGAGTCATCGAGGCAGCGCAGTTTCTAATAGAAAGAGGGGCCGACCCGCACAAGAAGAATCAGTGGGGTTACACACCCGCTGAGAGTGCCATACGAGACGGTTACGACGTATTCACCACGATGTTTGAGGCGAAAGAGCAAAAGACACAAGGTTAGGATCATTTGACACCCAAGGCTGTGATCCAGTATCGGGTGCCTGGCAGGGCAATACTAGAATTATTTCCAACATGTAATGTACATTTAATCGAGTTAGATGCGTCAAATGATGATCATTGTCTGCGCTACAAGGAGACAGAAGGAGAGAGAGTTCTAACCGATGTCCTAAATCAGTGATATTGTGGACACCGAAGTGGCTGCTCGTCTGTTGATACAGGTATAGACCTAGGTCGTAAATTAATGCCAGAATACTTACTCTGGAGCACTCCAGTAACTCAAAGAAGCTAATAGCATCAACAATGAGATCAAATTCCTTCATCATACCGAGGAGGGCTTCAAAACAGTACATCAACCGAAGATTGAAATCCTTGAAAACTATACAAGTGATATGGGGGAACTCCTCATATGAGTGATGTGTAGCACTTGGCAATAATATACGACCTAGAACTACAAATCTAGTCATACACCCCATTACTACTTCATCTCCTGCGCTCCATTTCCACTTTCTTTGTGCCTTAGCATTTTCCACCTCATTGTTAGATAGCAATGGTGCAATGCTAGCGGACCAATGTTGGCCCGGTAGAGTGAAAGCTGAGGCTAGAGGACAGAGGTCGCGGCAGAGCCATAACTGGCACTCTATACAGAGAATATGTCTAGACGGCATCAACAGCACTCATTTCAATGCTTTCAGTATTACACTTATATGATAGTACACTGAATATTTAGTTGCAGATTTTTGATGTTGTCTTCTCTGTTGTTATGCGTCCCTTTATCATACTGTGAAAGGGAGACATTCGGTGTGCTCATCTGGGTTTGCCATCATTTCTGTCCACTGGCCTCGAGCTTATCAACACCAAGCAACAGCTACCGTTGCTACAGCTAATAACAAAACCATTCCCAAACAGCCAGTTCACACAACTCACAATGGTCCATTCCGTCCAAGTAACCAAAGCCTCCGCCCTCCAAACCTGCGCCTCCTATACGCCGCCCACAAACACACGCCGCAGTCCAGTGATCTGACACTGCATCTCTACATCCAGTAATGATCGTCAAACCGCACTCTGCATCCGCCATCCACCACCACGGCGAGCAAGACACCGTCATCTACGCTGTTCGCGGGCACGGGACGATCGTTTCCGAGCGGGGCGAGAAGAGGCAGGATCTTACGCCGGGGGACTTTGCGCTTATACCGGCTTATGCGCAACATCAGGAGGTTAATGTTGGCGAGGAGGAGGTGCTGTGGGTTATTACGCGTACTGGGCGGACGCCCGTGGTAGAGAACTTGAAGGGCTGGGTGAAGAGTTGAAGGCAAGGGGTACGGACTTCTAGCGGAGCGGTTTTGTAGTTTCTGAGGCCGTGGATATTGTTCGTCAGGCTCCTGAATGCTGTACGCATTGAGACTTCATTAAGCCTGTGGGAGAAACGCGGTTATTTTGCTGCGGCCGCAGTCTGATATAGTTCTAAGTCGTAAATGAATGCTAATAGTTCCATGGCGCACTCCAAAACATTAAGACATCAACAAATGTGATTCTTGAGAACAGCTGACTATGTTACATGAGGTCTCCATGAGATTGTCAAGAATAAAAAGGAATTCATTTTACAAGATGGGCCTAGACTTGGGGAGTACTTCACCCATACATTGTCTTGGTGCACAACGGCATTCATTTACGACCTGGAACCATATTGTATCTACAAGTGCCTTCTATTTCTATGTGAGATACTAAAATCTCTTCAAGATATCTTCCATCACCTCCTTCGTTTTCGCCTTCCCCCCCATATCCGGCGACAGAAACTTCCCGTCCTCCAGGTTGCCATCCACAGCCGCATAGATCCTCGCCGCAGCCTGCTCCTCTCCCATAAATTCCAGCATCAATCCAACGCTCCTGATTGTGGCAATGGGATTCGCAATGCCCTGACCCATGATATCCGGTGCACTCCCATGACACGGTTCCCCAATTGCAAAGCTATCCCCAACGTTCGCGGAAGGGACCAAACCCAATGACCCAACGAGTGCGGCCGCACCGTCGGACAGGATATCTCCGTACAGGTTCGGCGCAACGATGACGTCGTACGCGGAGGGTTGTCGGAACAGCTTGTAGACCATGGAGTCGACAATCTGTTCCTCAACAGCCAGATGTGCGTATTTCTGCTGTGCGAGTGCCTTCCTCGCCGTTTCTCGGAACAGGCCATCCGTCTGGCTGAGAACGTTGCTCTTGTGCGTGACAGTCACAAGTGGGGCTTTATGGATGCTGGTGGCGCCGGTATCTCGGACCTTCTGTCTGCGCAGAGCGATTTCTCCAGCCATGCTCGCTATGCGGTGAGAGGCACGCTCGGAGATGCGTTTGATGGCTTCAGCAACCTTCCCGCTGCCATCGGTTGCATCGTAAATTTTTTCTTCCTTGACATAGAGATCCTCTGTGTTTTCGCGCACGATGACAAGATCGACGGGGGATTTGGCCGAGGCGGTGGTCTTGACGGGGCGGACGTTGGCATAGAGGTCTAGACGTTTGCGTAGGGCAACGATGGGAGATGAGTAGCCGGCGACTTTGGTGGTGGGGGAGCTGACGGCTCCGAAAAGTGCACCGTCACATTCTTTCTGGAGTGTCTCGACCGTTTTGTCGGGAAGGGCGTTGCCGGTTTGTTGGAAGGTTTCGAAGCCGGCGGAGAGGTTGGTGAAGGAGAATTTGAGATGCGTGGAAGATGAGAGGGCTTCGAGTACTCGTCTACCGGCCTAGAGGGGGTTTGAAGTGTCACTTGAAAGTTGCGAGGAAGTTTGCAGAATCCATTGCTTGAGCTTGGGGAGGTGCAATTGCTTACAGGAATGACCTCCTTGCCAATGCCGTCTCCCGGGATGAGACCTGCCGCAGCTTAGTTCAATTGGCTTTGTGGTCATCGTATCAACAAGTCTGACCTATTCTCAACGTTCGGGAAGCCATTGGGTGCAAGGACTTAGACAGCTGCTCGTATGGGATTTTTGGAGCTTGTGTGATTGGTGCGAGCTGCCCTGGCAGGTTTAGCCGAGATGTAGCTACATTGGCCGGACAGCTAACACACCCCCTTTTGACAGTTGTCATTGCTGTCATGTCATGTCATTGTCAAGGGGCTCTGGTAACAGGCTTTGACCTTGTTGAATCCCAGATACTGTCTGATCTATCTTCAAGAGTGCTTGTGTAAGTGTTCTTTCCGGTCAGATCCACTGTTTGCAATGTCTGAGGCGCGTTGCTTTGGCGCGTCCCCCCCTGGTTCAAGCGAAACGCGCGGATTCACCTCCTTCGTTTGCTGCTCACGGACCATAACAACACTGCTCCTTCCACAAAGCATCCATGTCCTGATGCGGTAACTTCGACACTCATCAAAGCTAACTTACTCGATCTTTCCTAGCTATGTCCGATAATCGTGCCAGTAGCGGAGTCCGTAATCTGAGGGCCATGTTTGAGGGGAACAAAGACTCGACATCTCCACCATCTAGAGGACGCTCTCCTACCGGCTCAGACACGACGAATAGTGGTCCTCGGCCGTTGTCCAAAGTACGGACGAGTTTCGTGGCTGTTGAGCGGAGTGGTCAAATGGCGCCTCAACTAGGATTGAAGAAAATTAGCAGTGATGTTGAAGATGAGGTTGGTGGAAATGGCGGTGACGAAACTGAAGCACCAGCAGATCTGCAGCAGGTCAACGGAGGGACCGTACAGGATGGCAATGGCAACGACAAGGGAAGGTTGAAGCCAGAAGCGAAGACAAAGCCAAGTAGCAAGGAAGGAGTTGGGGAAGGTTCGAACAACGCGCAGGATGGAGCTGATCAGCCGTTGTTGACTGAGCCTGAATCCACTGAACCTACCTTGAGTCGCGACGGCGACAAAGCATCGTTATCATCCGAACAACCTACAGCACCAGAGACACCATCTGCACCCGAGCCTGAGAAGACCACGACCGAGACTGCGGCCCTGGAAGAGTCAGAGGACTTGGGATCTCTACTGAAAGGCTCTGCATTTGAACCGTCACCGGCAGAGAAACTACCATCGGCGCCGCCCAAAGCTTCACAGAAAGCTGAGCCAGTAAAGATGCCTGTGAAAAACAAGCCAGGGAAGACACCAATCAATGGAAAGTCAGCAGATATAAAACATCCAAGCAAGTCAGAGTCGAACAAGGGGGAATCCAAACACCCGCGTCCGTCGGCAATTTCCACCTCGCGTGATACCACCTCCAAAAAGCCCTCCACTCAGCCTTCTTCTAAGCCTTCGTCTGCCACATCTGCAGCCAAGTCACCAACGACTCCAACCGCGCCAAAAACACCGCTAACGCCTCAGAGGCAACCTTCCTCCAAGACTGCTTCCCCCAGGCAGCAGGCAAATCCTAAGGAGACTAGTAAGGCACCTCTTAAGAAACCGAGTCGGACGTCCTTGGCTTCAACAACCACCACAGCTCAAGCTGCTAAGACACGCCAGCCCGCACCGTCTGTCCCATCGAACAATATTTCGAAGAAAGCACCAAAGACCTCACCTGAGAGCAAAATCCGTCCAAAGTCACCCACAAGACCTGTTCGCCTCCCAGCGTCTGCCACAGCACCCACCGCCTCTTCGGCAGCGAAGCTCGGAGGTGCAGCTCCCGCGACAAGTACCACAAGCCTCGGCCGTAAGCCGTCTACTTTGAAGAAAGACATTAAACCACATACATCTCGAGGGACTGGACTATCGGCCTCTACCGTTCAAAAGAAGCCGTCCCGTCCTTCGCTCCCCTTGCAGAATGGAAACGAGCGTCCGAAGTCTCGAGTGAGTGCTGCTGGCTCCAAGGCACCAGATGAGGGGTTTCTAGCTAGAATGATGCGGCCTACGGCCAGCTCCGCGAGCAAGACGCACGAAAAGGTTGAGCCTAAGACACCACCTAGGAAGACCTCTACATCGAAGCCAAATAATAAGAGGGAGAGCACAGGGGTGGATGGGAAAGGAAAGACAGAGGAGGAGGATCACGAGCATGTCCCTCAGCAGAACGGGCTCGCGGATACGGCGTCTTCTTCGATCCCAGAACAGGAAGTCGAACCGTCCGAGGAGCCTGCCAATCAGTCTGTCCTGCGCAACGAAATTTCCGCTTAGTGTTGCTGGTGCGGAGTCTGCGATTGTTTTACTGAGAAGTATGTATGGGGTCCTTTACGCTAGGTCTTGCCGCGAGCATGCCGGCTAGCTGTCTAGGGTGCCGAACCCAATGGTGCTATTCTTGCATAACTGCGCAAAGTATGAAAAGCATAGCGGGCCGAGTTGAGTGTTTGTGAGGCTTTAGTACCATATCAGATCCCAAGTTTCCATTACGCGCGCTGGTCGTGGTGGTAATCAACAATGAGAGCTTGTCATGATGGTCCTATTGTATGCCTGGTTGACTATACATCTAGAGTCTATTGAACGAGTCCTGCCTTCCGATGCATGTATAATACAGTTTGTGTCATAGAATCCGGTATATACCATTGTCCCTCCGCTCCTTCACCTCCAACTATCACCCATTATCTTGCCCGTCATAAAACTCTACACAACACCATGCCCCCAACCTTCCTCTCCACACACTCCCTCGCCTCCATTACCCCCCGGTCCGTACTGACAAATAAACACTCTCCCGGCCTCGTCAGCCCATCTACATATCCCGCCCTCCTTCCCCGCACAATCTTCGCCAAGCTCTCGACATCCAACCAGATTCTCTTCTTCGGCTTGCTCACCATACTCATCCGACTCAGCACCGGCTCGCTGTTCCAGTACTTCAAGCCTAACCACAGTCGCCGCGTCGCTATATTCGACTGCGTCACGGGCTCGACGTCGCTCGGGTTGTTTGATGGGAGATTCAGAAGGAGGGATTGAGGTGGGGGCTCAGGGCCGCCGCGCGCGACTGTGGAAATGAAGCCCGATGTTTGGAGGGAAAGCATGAGTGTCAGAATGAGGTTGGAAGACGGGACGGAGGTGAGGCCTAAGCGGGCGCGCGAGGCGTTTTGTAGGTGCGAACAGACGTGGGAGAGGGTTACGAGAGACATTGTGGAGTCGTATGGTGTTGATGTCCTGTGGGAGCGGCGTGCAATGAGCGAGGAGCCCTGAAGGGCGCAATATGAGCGACTTTCTCAGGCGTGGTAGGAAGGCATGGGGTTGCGGTAGAAGACTTGAGCTGCTGATGGTGGTCAGTCGATATCATGAACGCAGAACAGTAAGAGCCTACCTCAATCCCTGAGGTTCGGAGGGGCTCCCGACCAGATTCGTTATGCTCTTTCGTAGATGTACCTTAGTAATAGTTCGTTGGGGTCTTCCTCAATATATTTCAAAGTCACAGAATCTGGAGCTATCAGACGGCAATTGCCGGAACCTTCCGCCCGCGCGTAACACTGGCGCTTAAAGGTAGGGCTTGCGGGGGAGGTACTCCCAGCATCCCAGTCTCCTATTTAGCATATGCGGAGAATATAATTCACCCAGAACTTCTCAGAGACATTTCTTTTCTAGCTATCAACCGATACGTCTTTATCTAGCGTTAGCCATAATGTCCAACTATCCTGGCGAAGAGCGAGTTTTGACCCTGTACGCCTTCCCTTACAGTCACCAGATATCCACATCTGCTGACCTTGTACAGCTTTGCAGACATTCATTACTACTTTGGTGCTCCGAGCCCGAGACCTTTACATCATAGATTCGACAAGGGTTCATATGTCTACCTCTACCAAGATCCATCCAAAGGCAGAGGAAGGCTGGAGATAGCGAACAATCCTGGAAGACCTGAGCAGGATGCCTTTACCGGATGTAAGATGAAGTTGAAAGATCTAAAGAGGAATGTGTGCGCTGACATACAGCCACAGTCTTGGACTCGGTTCATCTTCGTTACTCCCACAAGCACCCTACCCTGTGCACCATTGTTGTGGACGGGAAGGTGCTCAGTCATGCGGGCGCTTCTCCTTCGCCATCACAGCAGGACTCACATCATTGGCGCCTGCCCAGTATGGACCCTCGCGATGAGGGCAAGTTCCTTTTCAAGCTTCATACGTTGGACATCTACTTTTGGACCGCGGAGGATGCAGGAATGTTTGTGAGCTCTGTGAAGAAGATCTTGCTTCAAGAACAGTTGGAGATACTTGACGCTCCTCAAGGTCCACCTGCGCATGAAAACGTTATGAGCCCGGTGGTTCAACAGTTGGAGAACGTGGCATTCGAGGATCCAGCGTACAGAAACGGTCAGACACGTAACTCCAGAACAGCTACAGTCCCTCTCACGTCCCATCCTGCGACAGAGAGATCATCAGTTGACACCAAAACGGAGGCTTCTAATGCCGCAGAACAGCCGGCAAATTATGCACCCTTAGCATATAATCCCGCGGCACCTCCGGCACCGGAACCAATCAAACACCGGGAGAAGACTCCTCCGCCGCCAGAAGCTGAATCAGGAACTGGACTTACCGCCGCCGCATATGCGGATCAAGGCTACGTTCCATCACCGGCGCAACATCAGGCCTCTGTCTCTCCGGGCCTACCCGGTCATTCGTACCAGCAGCAATCCTTTTCTGGTCCCCCACAACGACACCCTTCTTCCTCGTATACTTCCCCTCCACCGTCTGGACAACATCAAACCTCCATCTCTTCACCACTACCAAATCATCCGTACCAGCAACAGTCCGTGCCTGATCCTCTGCAGCCGCACCTTTCTTCTACCTATACTTCACCCCCACCATCTGCTGGACTGCCATACTCTCCAGCACCTATACAGCAGGGCCAGCGCGTGTCCAGCATCTCATCTTTCCCGCCACCTCCTCCTAGCACTGGTAGCCCCGCCTCAGCAGTGGGCAAATACCAACCTCCATCCTTTGCAGCACCTCCAAGGGACCTCAACGCGCATCTATACGATCAATCATCGAATCCAAAGTCATCACCTACAACGCAGATTCTCGGAAATTCCTATCTCGCCCAACCCCCACTGCCTCTCGCCCATCTCCAGCCACAGTACCCAGACTACCTACAGTCCCGTCCGCAAAACCAGCCACCACCGGGCGGCTACTCGGACTACGAATACAACCAACCTCATCAGCATCACCACCATCACCACCACGGCCAGGACTATGACGTGCACAATCAGGTCTACAGACCGACCGAAGCCGAAGGCCGTCATGGTCATCACAGGCCTTCGGAAGCGGGGCCGGGGCAGCAGCCAGGGAGACTCGAGCAGAGGGCTGATCGGTTGGAGAAAGGCGTCAATAAGTGGTTGAAGAAGCTGGACAAGAAGATTGGATAAACTGAGATGAGGATAATGTTCTCACAATGTGCTATTCGGCCCCGCAGATTCTTTGCATCCCTCATCGGGTTTCACTCGTCCTCTGTGCTGAACCTTAGCTGCGGTAATGCTAAGCTTGGATTAGGCAGGCGGAACACTGTATATCCGTCGGAGGTTGTGGGATCCGCGGCCCTGTTCGCGGATTACCCAGCATGAAGGGCCAGTAGAGTATCAAGACTGTTACTATTGACCTTTTTGAGCGACTGAACGACTTGACGACTTAACGAAGCCTTTTTTTCAATATTCATAGCGTGTACAATGAAACCATTCTGGTGTTGGGAGAAGGACTCGTTGTGTATGCGACCGCGGCCAAGATGGATCCTGTTCGCTGCCAAAGAATGTTTTTGCACTCTGTAGCATCCTCGCTCAGAGCGGGGTTTCAATTTAACCACAACTCCATGCGCTATAACGGACGGACCCGTGCATTCGAACATCGAATACCGAACCATATACGTGCATAGCTTCTTCTATTCTATCACCGAGTGTCTATCACCGATTGACTTTCTACAAGAACCCCCCATCTCCACAACGCCAGACACTATGCCACCCACGCAAAAACCCCGCCCTCAATCAAGATCATCATCCTTCGGTTCAAACGCCTCGTCCTTCTTCCCCTCCCCCTTGCCCGCCAACGTCTCCTGCTCCTCCCTCTCCACATCCGCCGTCGGCACGAGCGTAAAGCAAACGACAAACAGCACATCTCCCGTGTCTCGATTCTTCATGACGTAACTAAGAGTGTGCGAACGTCTTCATCAGCAGATGCCGAGACGGGGTCGGCGGCAAAGAAGTAAGCTAGGAGAGCAAACGCATATTTTCCGCCAAAGAAAGGGAATAGAAACGCACCGTAACGAATCTCTCTTGTCGAGATAGGGGAGGATGGAGAGGGTGAAGCCGGGAAGTTTGAGCGAGAAGTCTGGCCGGTGCGTCCTCAATCAGTCGCAATACTGGAATGGCAGATAGATCGCGACTGCTGCCCACCGGCGCACGCAGAAAGAATAGAACGTACCGTTAAAGTCCAAATACGGATTGAAGAAATCCGCCTGATAGACCCTCCCCTCCTCGAACACAAACTCCCTCCTCCGCCTCTCATCCAGAAAGAACTTCTTCCTCCTCTCCGCCTCTTCCGGCACGCCCTTCTCCCTCCGCACCTCCGCCCCATCCCCCTCCCCACCCTCCTCTACCAAATCCTCATGCACCGTCACCGGAATCCTCCACCCGGCCCCTTTCCCCTCCCCCTCCGCCGCAACCTTCTCCCCGACGCGCACGATGTTCAGACTCGACAGCGCGGGCCCATACAGATACGGCCTGTCGGCGTTGACGTCGCCGTCGAGCCCCGGGTCGATGGCCCACTTGACGATCTTCAGCGCCGTGTTGAAGCCTGGTGGTAGACGGTCGCGGATCGGGTGGTCGAAGTCGTTGCCGAAGACCAGCGCGTTGCCGGAGATGGGTTGTTTCGGGAGGAAGCTGAAGGCGATGCTGTATTGGTCGTGCTTGTGCTGCGGGTGGGAGAAGTAGGGGGACGTGGAGGGAGATCCTTTGGGGAGGCCTGTAAGAGCGGGTTAGAGGCTGTTGGATGGTGGGGAGGCGGGGGAGTTTGGTCAATTGACCGACCTCTGTAGTTCTGGATGCGCACGTGGAGGTTGGCGGCGACGTGTTCGTTGTCGATGTGGATTGGCGTCGGGCCGTTGACGGGGACGGGTTGGTGGTGGGAGGGATCGTATGATGGGCCGGCGGTTACGCGTAGGAGGTATTTGTCGGCCATGGTGGAGCTGGAGATGATGCGCGCAGTGAAGGTGAGAAAGAGAGCAAGATCAGAAAACTCCTTATAGAACTAGATCCTGGAGTCGCATCAATTGTTATTGCCTAGCCCAAGAACAGGTACTGAGAAACTAGGGGAGATAAAAACCGGCTGTCATCTGTTGGAAGAAATATCAATTGGCTACAGTAGGACGAAGAAAAGAGGATCTGATAGTTTTTGTGACTGTTTTCATACCTGTGCAAAACATACGGAAAATGACGTCGGCGGGTCTCTATCTTATCCGCCACGTGGAAGCTATGCCTAATGTGGAACCACACATAACATTACACTGAAATCACATGCAAGAAGCCAAGCTCTATAAGGTCACGGCCGGATGACTGGATTACAATCTTCATGTGTATGCAACTGTTCGGATTGGTTATCTCTTGAATGAGATGGATTGAAGTCACAAATGCTGAAAATGTTCCCTTGGTATCGGCACAGATCCGTCGCCGCACACAGGCTTAGCTTAATCCCGCATTTAGGTATTGGTCAATGTTAACCCTCTGATCTATATTCGATATTATTAGCAGAGCTCTAGATTAGTGAGGAGGTGAAACACACAGAAGCTGACATGCCCAAACGCCTAGTTGACCATTAGCCCTTGTTACACCGGACGCCTTCTGACTGATGCACATACCTCCCAATACTGCGCAAGCCTGTCATGGCTGATCATGATCAACTGTGATGGGATATACGTGTCTGCCTGGAGGTCAACACAGCCAAGCACAGCATTGCCTCTCCCGGCTGAAGGCTTGGAATCGACCTACCGTTTCTGAAGAATCTTCCGGCAACATGACCCCTACTCTTGACTACCCTCGCGCCCCTAAAGATAGGCTCCTCTGCAATTCTGATGAAGCCGCGTCTCCCAATGTCATCGGCAATCCACGTATATTCTCCTCGTGGAACGTTGGGATCGCCTGTCAATTTGATTGCTTCCAATCGACCCTTGCACGCGTCTTCGTCCTTATCCTCATCGTCTTCTTCCTCCTCCAATCTTGGCCCTTCTTCGGCTCCATTGATATCGTCTTCAGGTAGCTCCACCACTGCCGACACATAAGATCCGGATGAAGAGGTGGAAGACGCTGGTGAAAGCGGAAGGCGCTCCTTCTTGCTCGATTGTAACACAACCAGAAACTCGCACCCATGTCCGGAGTAGTCCCCAACCCAGATCCCTTGCCACGGCTTCTCTTTTGTTGGGGTGTAGCACTCCTCCGGTAAAGTGCTGAATGTTGTCACATCTTCCCCCATCCTTACGATAGCCGGTTGACCCATATGTGCGAACTCCATCCACTTCCGTATCCTGAATGCAGCGTCACTGGCCTCCGCGAACGTCTGCGGTTTCTGACCCCTCTCTCGAAAGTGATCCCGCTCATCGTTCCTTACACGCTGAACGGCAGGTAAGATACGTGGAGGCCACAGCGTCATCGACTTGTCCTGGAGTGCGGTGGGAATCGATCGCGCGAAGAAAAATAGCGAATAGATGCCTTGCGATGCCCTTCCCGTGTCCATCGGAAATTCTCCCTGCGCTCGGCCCTCGATAGTTCCCGTGGAGCCTATATCGAGCTTCAGAACCGGATCATCGAGCCACAGCTGCACTCTGGGAGTGAAATCGTGTATGAGGACGTCCTGGTTCCAGTCCCAGACCTCCAGCGTGTGAGGGCCATGCTCTGCGACCAGCCGGTAGGCCTCGATGCAGGCGTGTCGAGGGTCATAGCGTGCAAGGATCAATTTGCCCGTATGAGGACTGTCGGAGAACCACAGCTTGTTGCGCGGCAAGAACCAGCAAGGGTAGTGAGCGATATAGAGTTCCTTGAAGCTGTTGCATGGTGAGGGAGATGTCAACTTGACGAGAGGAATGTTCTCCTGCACCAAATGGTACCAGAGACGGTCATCGATCGTGTAGGTGGAAAGAAGGCGGCACGTTCGCGAAAGGATGACGAGGGAAGTGGAGGGGAGGAAGACCAGGATCTGATACACGAGCTCAGGCGGCAGAGCGAGCAGAGACGGCAACGGCTGTTGACCCATGTTCGCAGGGTCTGGTTGGGACTCATGCGATGTCGACGAAGAACCCGAATGAACTTGTTACGAGTAGCTCATTTCTTCAAACCTCAGTATACATTCACTCATCGAGGTAATTCTTTTCCTACCGAAACAACGATCCCGCGTCCATACTTATACCGAAGCATGAGCGCTCTAAGTCCGATGAACGGCGTCTACACCTACGTATGGTGACTCCTTTGCTTGCCGTCTTTCGCACAATGAGCTTCTAGCCTCCACAAGGTGGCAGGATTATGGCAGGACCAAACATTCAGCTCATCTCTATGACTGCATCACTTCTCCTCGGCCCCTACCCCACATCCGTCAGGTGCGAACGCTCTAGGAAGGTGGGTGCAAGCCTTGCATTGGGCGGAGGAGAACCAGATTGCTGGTCATGGTAGACAAACACTGGAATTGGTACTTCGTGCACACAAGGAGCTCATACGAAAATGCTGCTGTCAGTCATCAGAGAGGTCCCACCGAGATGTGGCACGCTCTTTCGTAGCGGTATGGTATACTCTGTAGTGCATTGAAGAAGAGGTGGAGTCTTATTTCGCTCCAATCATACGTGAGAGTGTATGGAGTGTATTAGAGAGATATACCTTACCTTATACATATGTCGTGTCGAGGAGCAAGTCAAACATCTTGAACGTAAGGTAACCATCAACGGCGCATTGCATTGAATAACTCTGAACACTGCACCATCACGCGTAGATGACATCATACCTTACTGCCAGCAGGCCCGTGTTTTCTCCTACCTGCAAGTCCATTCACCTCAAGCTTGCAGATTGCCAACCTTCGGAAAACGTCCGGTAAGAAGTAATACAAACGTCCATCAACACAAGAACCTCATACAAATACTGTGGTGTGTTAGGTATTCGTCCTCACCTGTGCCCGTTATTTTCGCCAAGCCTCTAACTTTGGAGGTTGACTGTACCCCAGCCTTCGCTTCCCGCTTCCCTCAAACCTGTATAGCACCCAGATACCTTACATAGCTTTGGATCGCTCCTGAGTTCTCACGACTAAGTAAAGCTGACTATCAGAATCATCAGTCTTCCATCTACTACAACGCGCAAAAAGCCAACGATATGCCAAAGCGAAAGATTGTCGATCAACCTATACCCATTGAGGTGGCAGATGACGGATCCACACGGCGAAGCAAGAGACGAACCAGTGCAGGTCCGGTTGATGTACCGACCAAGAGAGCCAACGCGACGAGACATGACCAGGAAACCATCGTGGAAGAGTCGGTCGTGACCGACGTGACGAGCCTCAATGCTGATAAGCACGTCCATTTCCCGGATTCAGAGCAGCCTGATATGGTCGCTTCAACGTCAGTAACAACTTCGACGCAAGAGGTTCACCAGACAATCCTCGCTCCTGCATCGGAAGCTATCTTGCCTGCATCACCCCGTTCAACGAAGGGTGCTAGCCGTCAACCACCACATCCGCGCGTGTCTTCTTCGCCAGTATCAGATCGACAAGCTAAGTTGTTGAAGGATGAGTCTGAGACGCGTGTTAAGCGGCGCTCGCGAAGAAATCAGTCGATCGAAGAACTGAATGATGCAATTGTAGACTCGGAAGATGAATTGCTTGGAGCCACGGAAGAGAGAGATGGTGACGCGGTATTTCCTGGATATCCCAACCTCGACAGCGCCAATCCGGCACCGACAGCGGACGAAGATGATGACAATGCCATGATTGTCGGTGCAGTAGAACCAATCAATCACATCGCTCTTCTAGACGGCGATCATGAAGCTACGATTAAAGGACTCGAACATCAAATCATAAACTTGGAGGCGAAAGTCCAACATTGGCTCATTGCATATCAAAGCTGGCTTCTAAAGCTGGAGCCATACGCGTTGATGCCATCTCCCACCAATGCAGAAGAAAAAATGGACCATGCCGTTGATGGCGTTCTCTCTCATCTGGCCAAAACAGAACTTCGTGCTGCTGATGCCGAGGCTGCCCTTGGTGCCTTGCGCGAGGACATCACAAGCCTCGGGTTCGAGGGTGAAGAGGTAGAAGATGTCCTCAGCTCGATAACGGAGCAGTTCCGCGACACCAGGCTCGCACTTGAATACCTTGTGCCTGGAGAGACCGTCCATGGCTTCAACAACAGTAAGCTTCTGCAAGGTCTGATGGATCGGATCCGTGCTTTAGTGCAACAAGTTAAAGAGGCAGAGACGACTATGAAGAAACAAAGGCACGAGCAGGCTGCGCTGCGGGAGCAGTTCAACATCACACTGGAGACTCTGGGCTCTACCTGTGAACAAGTCAAAGATTTGAAGAGCCAGCTCGAGAATCAAACATCTTTAGTGAGCTCGGCGCGGACGAAGATCACCAAACTCGAGGTGGATGTAAACGAGAAAGAGCGAAGCATAACAAAGCTTCAACAGGCACTGGAGGGCTACCGCACCGAAGTGGCCAACCTTGAGAAGCTCGTCACGCAGCTTGAGACAGGCCACAAGACGGCAGTTGCGCAATTGCAGCAGGAGAACAGCGGAATAATCACAGACCTCGAAAGCAAAGTTTCAGCCGAGACTCAGGGTCGGCGGGCCGCCGAGGCTGCAGCGGTTGAGAGCAATGAGCTTGTGGCCGAGCTTGAGGAGAAACTCGGTGAAGCGCGAAAGCACACCGAGGACACCAGAGCGGAAATGGAGGCGATGCTCATCGTCAAGGAGACTGAAGTCGCCGTGGAAGCTCAAGGACGCCAAGCCGCCGAGGCTGCGCTAGCTGGGAAGAATCATGCGATTTCAGAGCTTGAGAGGAAGCTCGCAGCCGCAATCATGGACACCGAAGAAGTGCGCGCAGGACTCGGATCTAGGCTAGTTGAGATTGAACGTCACCTCGCCGAAGAAAAGAAAGGACACCGAGCCGCCGTGGCTACCGTGGAAAAGCTGACTAAACTCGTTGACCAGCTTCAGGGCCAAGTCAGTGCCACTGAGGACGAGATCGAAGAAGCCACAGCCGAACTACGGGAGCAGCTGGCGGAAAAGGAGCAAGAGGTCTCTCAGGAGACCGCAGCTCGCCAGGCCGCCGAGAGCGGCCTCAATGAAAAGACCAAAACCATCGCGACGCTAGAGAAGAAACTAGCTACAGCCCAGAAGCACGCCAAAGACACTAAAGCCGACACGCAAGCCCAGCTCGCCAGGAAAGAGGACGAGATCGTGAGCATCAAGTCGACGGTCTTTGAAAAAGAGCAGCAACACGGCGCGACCCTCGCTTCCAAAGACCAAGAAATCGACGCCCTCCGCCTCGAAATCAGCAACCTGACCGCCGCCCTCGCCGGCGCCAACGACTCCATCTCCACCCTCCAGCTCGCCAACACCTCGCTCGAAGCGCGCCTCGCCGAGGAAATCGACCACGGCATCAAGGCCGTCGAACTCATGCAGGCCGAAATGATGCGGTCGCTCGCGCGCGTCTCCGACGTCAAGAACACGTACGTTCACCACGCGAAACAGAGCCGATCCGCAACGGTGGCCGTGAACGGGCAGGCGGTAACCGCGACCGCGGACGCAGGTGCGGAGGTGGGTGTTCATCGAAGCGTGGGTCGGGCATCGGGATCGGAGGTTGGCGCGTCCATGCAGGCGCCGTCGACGCCGGCAAATCGCAATACGGTGCGCTTCACGGACGTGGAGGTTACGAGTAGTGGGAAGCGGCAGAGGGTCAGTCGGATGAATGGGGATAGTGGGGTTGGGGTTTTGGATGAGGTTGAGTAAGGGGTTGGGACGTGTGGGTTGGAAGGAAGGGGGGCACTGGAATGTGATCGGTGATTACATAGGAGACCTCGGACATTCCTTTCCTGAGCCGGCCTGGTTTCTTCTTATTGTAGTTTCCTTATTGGCCGAAAATTAAAGTACATGAATTTGGGGATTCCGGGAAAGGTGTATTCGTATCAGCAACAGAACGTGAGGTTGATACATAATACAGCTTCAGCTTACGGCTAGACAGCAGCCCATGACCTGACCTGGAACTCGCCCCTAAGACTCCGTTTGTCGATGCCAACATGGACAATAACAAGATATCTTGATTTCAGCTTTGTGAAGTAAAGGTTCGTTTTCAAGAAATGCTTAGTCATGATATCACAGTGCTAATTCCGCTAGGATAAGTACGAAGGCTATTTGCAAATTTGTTCGCCACCTCGAGACTTTGCTCTTCAAGGCAGTAACAATAACAAGAACTCAGAATATCACCTAACTGACCTCAGATTTGTGCTTTTCTACTGCTTGTATAACAGAATGAAGATTTTACAAATCATAGTCCTTATCTTGACACAAGTAGCTCTGAGTGAAAGGTCCTTCGGTGGGTAGGGTAAAAGTCTGGGGGTGGCGAACAAATTTGCAAATAGCCTTCGTACCAGGCTGGCAATCCTCTCGACCTGAAATGATTCGAATATCGATTGACAGCCGACAAGATACTGTTAGAACATGCTGCTAGCTGACTTCTGCTACACTCTAACTCTTTTCAATACTTTGATTATACCCACCTTGGGTTGCCCTCAACTTGTGCCATCAGTCTTGTCCATGCCCTGTATGGCTGATTGGCCTTGTACTTGACATAAACAATCAACATGAGGTGAGAGCTCCTGCTTTAAATGAAGCAGGTCGGCCAGCTCGAGTTTGCGACTCTTCATTGTACGCCGGAGACGTCCCCGGTTTTGCTTCGCGTCAAGACATCGGTTCGCCGCGCAAACTTTCCCAACAGCAACACCTCGTGTGGGCGCCGTGCTCAGCTTCAATGGGTCTCCTGGAATGCTCATACAGATCATATCGGTGCATTTTCATTCATGGCCAGTCTTAGTAGCACCTGCATGCTCTTCACGCAGGATCGTTGCGTCCAGTCTTTCAAAGGCGAAGTTCCATAACTTTTCCGCAACGCTCATGTGATATTTCGCGTTCTTCCCAAAGTCATCTCCTTTGGAGTTCTTCCGTCCTACGTAGCATCGACGTAACGGGAGTGAAGCTGTTTTAGGCTTGCTGTCAATACTAGGCTTGACCCTCAATTATTCCCATCTCGGAAGCCGCTCTCGCAGCAATGTCCTTGACGCCGTCCTTCAACACCTGGGTCGTCGCAATTTCACTGAACCTCTTCTTCCAAAACGCCCACCGCCTCAAACTGTAGCCCCTGTCCTTACCCCACAGCCACTCGTCACCGTCCCACGTCGAGCCTGGCGCGCCGTCCTTGCGGTGATAGTCGCTCTTACAGAACTCATAGATGCTCTGCCCGGCAAGGAGGACCCAAGTGGCAGCAGGTGGCACGTACATGCCTGCGCGCCGTTGCTGCTCAGGCGTCTGACAGGGCACCTCGACACTTTGCATGAAGCTCACCTCTGCGTGGAACGACATGCCTATCGGCTGCTTGCCACGAGCAAGGTACATGGCGCCGAAGGTGGTAGCGTTAAGTAGAGGCACGGCCTGATCATCCCAGTAGCCACCCATCTCGTCCTCAGGCTCGATGTCTGCTCATGGAGTGCCTGTCAGCAATCGAGTACTACTACTTGGGCACGCCGCAAATGCTCAACTTACCAATCCCATACTCCCTGAACATCCACGCGAACTCCGGCAGGTCCCTCCAGTACACTCCAGCACTGCTCCATTCGGGGGTGATGGCGTTGCCGTGCTCGTCCCTGACGTCCGGCAGTGTGGAGATCGAGTTGAGAAGATCAATCAGCCGTTCCGAGAGTTCCTTGTTGCCACCTAGAGCTCGTATTGCTTCGCAGAGGATGCCCCAGAGCGTGCACACAGGCGATGTCTTGAAGCCAGCTTTGAGCAATGGTTCGTATATCAAAGAGATCGTACCAGCGGCTCTGTCTGACTCTGTGTTGCCTTCGAGGAGACTCTGGAGCGTGTTGATTGCGTGCTGATGCTCAGGAACCTGTCGATACTTGTCTTGACGTGCGGCGTCAGCCCAAGCTTCTATCGACATGCTGGTGGATGCTATGGCTCTCTGATGCTGGTGTGGTGATGAATTGATGCGAATATAACGATTCCTTCCGCTTGCAAGGAGTTCTTGGATGAAGATAACTCTAGATATAATTGTCCGCGTCGAGGCAGCTTCTTGCAAGGTGTCATTTACTATTGTTGAACTTGGCAACAGTGAAAGGGCTTGTCAATGGCTTTGTGTAATGTCTAGTTGAGTGATGCCTAGCAGAACCCCATGATGTGACATCTTAGATCCGCAATCCTGCACTGCTTGAGTTTAAGCAGCAGATACCTACCTGCTGTATTAGTGTGACTGTATGAAGAACCCCCATTTTCCGCAAATCTTCTGCGCTGGTACGAGTACTTGAGACCGCTGTCAATGCCGGTCGGTAGTGTCCTTAGCATGGGCGGACGATCGATCTAAATGAAACGGCGCAGGTTTTTGAGGCCTGTTAGGCAAGAAATCAGGCACCGCAAGTATTCCTGAATCTATATACCTTAGTACTATGATAAGGCAATTAAATCACTAAATCATTGGCTGTCCGTTGAGCTTCTGCTTGACTTTCACTAACACATGACTCTGTCTTCTGAGCAAACATGATTCTTTTGTTTCTGTCACTGTACAGTTATTTGCAGCTCTTCAATGATTTATTCATTATCAAAACTGACTTTACAATGTCTGTACAATCTATCATTCATTCTTGCACTGTCTGTTCTGTTCATAATAATTTTGCACACTGATTAACTTGATTGATTGTTTAATTCAGAAGCTTGATAACTCTTGCACTGTTAATCAACTATTTACATATATTTTTCAGCGACAGGCCCTAGTGACGGAACTAGCCGCTATGCTAGCCTTTTAGCGCCGCAGCATAAGATTTGGGCTGTGCCTCCGTAAGGAGGATAACTCGTACTCTACGGAGGCCACTAACATAACGTTTTCTAGGATTAAGCGAAAATGATGAGTGAGCGAAAAGCTAGCCGACCATAACTATAATCATAGGCCCTAACTTACTTAATTGCAGGCTTTCAGGCCTAAACTCACACCTAAACCCACACCTAAATTCACACCTAAACTGCATGTGCACCTACATAGATCTCACTATGAAGGATTTCTACTCAGATTTCTTAGAATTTAGAGTAAGTTGTTATTCTCATCATTCAACATATCAGTGGACTAATTCAAATCTTCTTGGGTTGAGTTTTGATTTAGATGTGAATTTAGGTGTGAATTTAGGTGTGAATTTAGATGTGGGTTTAGGTGTGGGTTTAGGCCTGAAAGCCTGAAATTAAGTAAGTTAGGGGCCTATGATTATAGTTATGGTCGGCTAGCTTTTCGCTCACTCATCATTTTCGCTTAATCCTAGAAAACATTAAGTCCTGCGACACACTAAAATAGAATACTGAAATGTAACATCACCATACACACTTCCGTCAAGATCCACAGAATATCAATAATAGCAGCTATCATGAAATGATGAATGACACTCTTTAGTGAGATATGTTCAGCTGATATATAGTGATAATGACTTTCAGATCTTATCACAGCTCTGTAAAGACTGCTCTTCACTGACAGCTTGAATGACACTGCATTCTGTTTTGAATAGATTATGCATGAGAGATCTCAATATTTAACTGTAAATTGCTATGTTACGGAGACCTTCTCAACTATCTCAACTGTAAGTCATCACTAACTTCAGTGCTCGCTCCCTGAGTGTATTATATGAAATAAAACATAGATTTCCATACACTTTTAGCGTGTCGCAGGACTTATGTTAGTGGCCTCCGTACAACTTTCCCCACCACCTCCACTGTACAACACTTCCAGCAAACAACAGATTTTGAAGATGATGTCTTCGCATCGGGATGTAGTAGAACTATGGTACAGCGCTGCACGGATCTATCTATCTATAGTACCCCTCACGCACCAGTGAGACCGCAAACCATGCTCACGCTCGAAGTTCCGCACACGCACAGCTGTTGCCGCTCAGCGACAGCGAAGTGTCTCTCCAACTAATGTTACAAGTCAATCTCGCGGGCCGTATTCGCAACCACAAAGTTCAAGCTCTTCACCTTCAATCCACTCTTACTCCCCATCCCCCTCGTCATCAGAGTGATATTCGAATTCCCTCGGCACCTCCGCCTCCTCCGCCCCTTCCTCGTCCTCGTCCACTGCTGTCAAAACACCCGCCGCAGCCGCCGCACCACCGGTAGTCGCGAAGCCAGCAGCGCCGGCAGCCTGTTCGCGAAGGAAGCGCGTGCGCTCGCTCTCGGGCCGACCTTCTCGGGCGTCGTATGCGGCGTTGATGCGGTCCTCGAGCGTTTCCCCCGAGACGGCGGCGGCCTTGGCGGCCTTGGTCTTGGCTTTGAGCTCAATCAGGGTCTTTGGTTCCGAGGGGTTGGTGTCGATGACCATGATGACGCCGCCGGTTGGCTAAGTGTGGACGTTAGCAAGTTGTGATCGGAATGAGGTCTGGAGTGGGGTATGGTTAGGTACCTTTTTGACAGGCTCGTACCGGCTGTTGGGAAAGCTGATGAATTTCAGCTGCGCCGGGAGCACCCTGGACATGTTCTCGAGCTCGTAGCCGACTTTCTCGTCTTCCATCTTCTTCTTGAGACTTTCTGCCGGTGCGCCGCCCTCTTTTTCGTTTTCCTTGCTGTCGTCCTTGACGGGGTCTTTCTTGTCTTCTTCCTTGATGGCAACCTCGTCCGTGTCCATCTTGTCACCCGTACTGGAGACCTTGGGCGTCGTTGGTGTCTGGTCAATGTCCATGCTCTCGCGCCTTTGTTGCTTCTCCTTCTTTTGCGCCCTTCGCTTGGCTTGCGCTGTGGTTGAAAGCACGGCGGTCTTGACCTTCTCCGGGGCCTCGTCCGCCTTTGCTTCTTGCTCTGGTGGGTAGTCGAACAAGCTTGGCCGGGTAGCGCTGTGGAATTTGAATGAGGGTGTTTCAAGATCCTGATCAACAGCAATGATTGATGTAGGTGTGAAGCTTAGAGATAAGAAGTGCGTCAGGGGGAACCAGTACCAATATTGCGTGAACATGGCCATCCCGACGATGCCCGCCATGTTAAGATTGCCGGTCTGGGTTTGTAAGCTGATGGTGCAGTTACGGCCCCCAGCATCAATGATACCCAGCGCAATAGCAGAACCAAACTTGGTCATGGCATCCTCGTTTCTGTCGCCAATTGCCTTCTGCAGCGTTTTCCGGATGGTGCCCACTTTAGGGTTCATGGCCTCGTTTTGCTGCACCATTATCATCGCTAGGGAGATGAGAGCGCCTTGTCGCACGAAGTTCGTAGGGTCTTTGATCATCGGCTCCAGGAGATCGATGGCTTCATCAAGACCAGTCCCAGCGCACGAAATACCCAAAGCCATTGCTGCCCCGTAGCGAACATGTGGATTGTAGGATTCAGATAGCAACTCAACCATGCGGGGAACACTGCTTGGCTTCCTGAATAGGATGAAACCCAGACTCATGACAGCGACTCTTCGGACATCGTCACTCACGTCGCTCACGGCAACGTGCAAGAGCTTTCGAACAGCTTTATTACTGCCGGTGCCACAGTATGCCAATGCAACAGTCATTATGCCTCCGTATCTGAGCGTCGGATCGGGATCGTCTAAGAGACCATTGATGAGCGCGTCTGCTGCCTCTTGCCGGCCATACATTATGAGAGCCATTCCCATCGCTAAGCCTCGGACAATCTTCTCGTGCTGTGTCTCGTGTGCATACTGGACCATATCTTCTAAAGCTTTTATGTTGCCCGTACCTAACATTACCAAGCCCATGGCCGATCCAACAGCTTCACCGCTCAGAGCAGAGTCGGTATACAGGACGTTCTTGAGGTCCTCATAGATGCCTTCGTCTCCGGTGGCCATCCCAGCCACACCGAGGCCAAGAGCACCACCGTGTTGCACGACCTCGTCTGTGGCCTTCTTAAAATGTTCTCGGATGACATCCAGTGCGAGCGCTTCGTGGTTGGCGTATATCATGCCCAGAGCATACAAGGATCCTCCTTGACTGTACGGGGAGCCCGCGCTCACACCTCCCTGTTCCTTAGGTAGGTAGGGTTCGAGGAGTTTCTGCCCTTGTCCAAGGTTCCCTCGGTGAATTACTCCAAGAGCAGCTGTTGCTGTGAACTTAGACCAGTTGATGGCCTTCCCGAGCCACTCGAGGTTGTCCCGGAAGAACTTGTCATTTGTAGTACCAGCATGCATGAAGGCGTTTGAGAGGGTAACACCTGTATGAAACATAGAGTTCCCCGCTTGCAGGCTATCCTTGATTTTGTTGAGGATATTCATATCCGTGTGATTGTTTCGATAGAGAAATTCGAGATTTAGCTCAATAGTATTTGTCCCTATCAAGATCTGTCGAATTGCTTCGAACGCGGTCTTCCGTTCTTGCGACATGGGTTCTGCCTGGTCCTGTGAGCCCGTAGCTGCTGGATCGGGTGCTCCGGAGCTGTTGTTGAGCTCATTTAGCAACTGATCCGTTTCTTCAGAACGTTCGGCGTTGTTATCCTCCATTCGATCGTTGTGCTGCTCATTTTTTGAAAGGTCCGGTGAATCCTCGGTCTTGGGCAGCTCCTCTCTAACCTTCTTCAGGAACTCCTGCGTACTATTATCATATAGATCGAAAGAGATTTGGTAGGCTACGGCAAGAGAACTTGGGTCGCCTTTCTCGACGAGCTGACGGAGGATATCTGTCGCCAGAGAATGCTGGCCAAGGTAGACGATGCATTTCGCAATAGAGAAGTAATCTGGGGAGGGTATCTCGTTGAGCAAGTCGAGAATGAGCGTCAAGATCTGAAGAACAGGCAAGTCAATCACAGTTTATAGCCACCACTCAAAGTGGTGCGGATGGCTTACCTCTTGTCTTAGACCGCGCTCCTGTACAACCCCCATACATATCTCCAAAAGATACTCCAGAAGCTCTTCTCCTTGACTTACGGCTCCCTCTTCCTGCTGCCTGCTACGCTTACTCTCATCCTCATTGGCCCTCCGAATCACGCTCCGAAGAACATCAAGACTTCTGGCTTCCACCGCAATCCCAATCACTTGCCGATAGCGGCCTTCCTTGAAACATCTCTCGAATAACTGCTCAATAACTGCCTGTAATTGTTTCTGGATGCCCCGCTCCAAGGTGAGCGGAGTCGGATGCGCCCCTACAATACCGGCGTTGCCGCCACCCGGTAAAGACGGATCGAAGGTAGACGATGCTGCTTGGCGTGATAAGAGGGATCTTGAAGGTAAGGTAGACTGAGAGAAAGGAGTGGTGGGCGATGTTAAGCTGGCAGATGTGCTGGATGCGCCGTTCGTCGTTGAAGGGAACGCAGTAGTAAGCTGCGGTGGGAGCTGAGTTGCAGTACCCGATGGTGTTGTAGGGTTGTGCATGGCAGACAGTGCAATGTACGTATCGACACATTTCGCTATAATGATAGTACGTAAGCTGTATGTTACCGATTCAGATTGGAGTGCTAAGGAGCTGGTCATACATATGATTGTCTCTTCGAATTCGCCCACATGATCCAAGTTGAACAGCTTACCCGCGCCCAGCGCGAAAAGCATACTCTCATCGTATTCTTGCAAGTTATAGTACACTTTGGCAGCCACAAGTGCCGCAAGCTCGCGCTCCGGGAAGCTGTCGTCCTCGTATAGAGCCTCACTGCACGGCAAACCAGAGTTAGGTACCTTGTTCCAAACAGCCCCACATGGGCCTGTAGATGGACTCTTACATTTGACCGACGGATCCGGCGACCTCAATCCACAGCAGGTCGATCTCCTCATCAAGCCTTTTCAAGGCGTACACCTTCAGTTCAACATCCGGTTCTGACAGAAAGCCCACCAGCCCAGCGGCTGTGGTCAAACCAACCATATTGAGTTTCTTCGACAGTAGCGCAGGACTGCTCGAGCAAGTTGTAAGGGCAGGTAGCCTGGATTGAATAAGATGGGGCGGAAGCGCGAAAATTCGGCTGAAGAGTGAGCAAGTACAGTCTGGGACCACAGATTCCTAGCACTTTACTGTATTAGAAGAGCTTCAGGGAGTGCGAAAGAAGTGAAGAAAGGGAAGAAAGTATGGATGGAGTAAAGTCAAGTCACCAAAGCTGTTCTTCTTGCACGTCAACCTCTAGGTACCTATAGGTAAGCTGCAGAGTTTCGCGTATGTCATGCATTCGGTGGCTAATAGACTAACATAGTCACGTGATACAGTCTCTTGTCTGCCATCACGTGCCCAGTCCCTTTGCTTTATAGCTTTCCATGGAGCGTCCTTTGGTAGAACTGTGCAAATACTTCGTCGTTGATCGGAATGTAGCACCGTCGGGAGTCCGTACAATGGAAGTACAGTCTACCTTGCCATTGATATACATATGTTCCTCATGCTATATACATCTGTAGAGTCCGCCCAAAACAAATGTCACCAAAGGTTTTATACCTTACCTTCACGGGTTGTTGTAGTCTAGGACGCTGCACGTCCCGAAGCGGGTTTTTGTCGCAACGGGGTCTTGGCGAGCCTCGGGATTGCAGCAAAGAAAACACCGCAAAAGGATAAATGTGCATCAGGGTCGTCCCTCGCCCGTTGCATTCTTGAATCCCAGAGCATCTAGGATCCTATACCACACCTATGATTTGGTCCGGGTCTTGGCCGACAATCTCCAAAGTGAAGGGTCAACAATGGATCTGAAGTCTATCATCAACGCCGAAGCCTCCAGCAGTTCCCAATCACGCGCACACTCCACAACAGTCAAGCAATCATCGCAGGAAGATGGGATCAGTCAGAATAGCTACGTGCCGCCGAACCATGCAGGCTTTCAATCAAGACCTGCGCAACCACCTCCACTCCAACCACTAACCCAGAGCGACTTCCGCTCACCTGGGGGTTCTTCATCATACATTCCTGCCCATTCGCCATACTCTCATACTCCCACGTCGTCATTAAGTGGGAATCAATACCCTTTTCCACAAAACCCAGTGCATGGCGGTGGTCACAACCAACAGCTGCATCAGCATCCACAGCGTGACGGTTACACACCAGGTACGAAACCTGGTCAACCATCTCATGGTCAGCCTTTGCCTTCACCCTATACGCCATCTACCACAACTCCTGGAAGCTCGTACGGATATGGTCAGGATCACCGCTCACAGTCAGTACACTCAGTTACTACTCCTACTTCTGCGCAAAGTCAGGCAAATACCCACCGTGGAAGTCCGCTCTCTGCAGGCTCTCAGAATCAACAGTTTAGCATCTACCCTCACCATCACCACTCTCAACCGGGAACGCCGCTAGGACCCCCGTCTTCGTATCCCAGATCGAGACCGAGTCTCCACCAAGAACACTCCGGATCTTTCGAACACCACCGCAGTCAGTCGGGAAGTTCAATCTCGGCGCTTCATTCTCAAGTGCAGTCGCCCATTGCGGACGTACATGGAAGAGTTATTGCTTCTCCCACCACGTTTCACCAGTCACAGACTGCTCTGGCAGGACAGGAGTATCTAGCTGATCGGGAAAGGGAAAGAAGTCTTAGTGTCAGTCCGAAGACAATGTTACCAAGTCAGACAAGACAAAACTCGATGGAAGGCAGACCTACTGTGTTTAGCACTTGGAAAGAACAGACTATACCTCCGAAGCAAAATCGACTGGAGGACTTAGCTTCCGCAGTGAATGTTCCACCTATACAAAGTGAATCAAAGGCTGTTATCGACCACAGGATGGGTCACGATAATAGCCAACTCCACCTCATACCCAACAATCACGACCGTGCCGATAGAAGTCAGATTGCGCCACCTAAGGGCTACGTAGCGCCGTCCCCTGGCGCTATCATTCGAGGCTTACAGGATATGGCTCCGGCAGAGGAGCAGCAGCGAATGGACACTCTTTCGCCGATAAATTTATCTGACACCGCATATTCCCAGATGCGGAAGGAAATGAGTCGTCCTCTTTCCCGAGACGAGCCACATTCTATATCCCCAAGCGTAACACCGTCACACCAACAGCCTACAACACCACAGGCACCCTCAATTCTCCAAATTCCGCCTCAACAAACAGCACCTGGCCAGTCTTCTGGCACGGGATACCCTCCAACAAATCTATCACCCCAGGTTGCAAGATCCAAACGAGACTCGGAGGCTGCGATTGGAGGATCCGGCTCAACGCAACAACCAACAAGGAAGCGACCCCGACATGACGAGCCTCCCATCTTTGCGAGAAAGGCGAGTCGAAGTACCAGTAATAGTCCCTTACTTCCGAACAAACGTCAAAATGGCCCTAAGAGCGGTGCCTCAATTAAACAAGAACCCCATGACATAAAATCAGCTTTATCGCAGACGTCTGTCCCCGCAACGATCAAAGAAGAACCTAATGGACACTTGCCCCCTCCAATTATGCAGGACGTTGCTCTACCAAAAGCCCAACCCGAGCTTGCTGACATGGGCCCTCTTGGTCCATGGGAACCGAGCATCCTCAATCTCATTCCTTCAGAGGAGGTCACTCGCATCATCTCGGACTTCCTTTTTACGCAAGTTGTCTTAAGAGAAGATGTCGGCGCCGGGCCAGCTGGAGGTGGACCAGGCCAAGGAGCTGTCCTGGAAATTGAAGCCAAGATTGGCCAGCTCATTGACAAGAACACAAATGATCGACTCAGGCTACCTGTTATGTCCGAATGTGTTGTGAGCAAAGACGATCCCAACCTTCGAGTCACCTTCAAGAGCTCTATGACCGAGGTGAGCAGCCACCCCTTTGAAAACACCGTGATGAGTGACTAACGTGTTCACTGCAATATAGGCGCAACATCGTGCTTTAAATGGATTTCTTAACAAAGCTCTTGTGGACTCGCAACCACCCAAGCAATTACCTACGAAAGGTGCGATGCCACCGAAAGCTCGCATCCCAATGTCCTACGTTCACACCAAAGAATGTGACGCGTTCTACGAGCTTTCCCAAGCTGGCCACCTGAGTCTACCACCTTCGATCCGCGCACAGCTCAACCCTCGTCACAGGGCCAAAGTTCGCATCACGACGGACCAAAAGACAGGAAGAGAGCTTGCGAAGATTGTCAAGGCAAGGGTCGCGGACTTGGACATATACAGTCCTCGCACGGCGTTCGATTGGCGTGTGAGTGTCAACCTCGAGATGAACTATGAAGGCGATATGAGAGATCTCGTGGAGACGACGGAGGGGGGTAAGAAGGCGGACAGGAACAAAGATCGCATGAGCTACCGGCACCTAAAATACCAGATTGATTTGACGCAAGTTACACCTTCTGATGTAAGTTTTGCAACTATCATCCTTCGTGAGATATCACAGCTCACAGAAACCACAGTCTACTTCCAAGGCCGACAAAGAACACGAACTCGAGATCGAAGTATCTTCCGACGAAGTTCGCAGGCAAGGTCTTTTGGTGAAAGCCCACCAAGTCTCGCAGTACGAGGATTTGATCCGAGGCTTTGTGGACAACGTCAGAGTACTGGCGCGACACTGCTGAGGTAGGCATGTGCGAGTCCGAACTTCGAGAACAAAGTCATGGTCGGGGCTGGGGCTTCTGCTACTCTTCTCTTCATCGTACAGTGGCGCTATACCATATACCCCTCCCTTTGGCTTTACGTTTCTGTGCGGTTGCATTAGGTATGGATAGACCTTCATTTTTGGGCCCAAAGCTTCGATTCTACCTAGCTTTTACCACAGCTTTAGCAACGATTGATGCCTGTCAGTACAACGATGTGGGTGTGCATGAACGGTATTTCAGGCGAAATAACGGATGAAGGACTTTTGATTCCAGGAACAGATGTCCGATTTAAGAAATAATCTCCCACGCAAACCATGACGCTCACAATCAACATGCCATCATTTTGAATTTACTGCTGCACCGTCAGTTTTACTTACATTACTAAGCGGATTCACGGGTATCTTCACGTAAAGTCAATACCGTATCTTCAGACATCATAGCTAGCAGACTCAGCGTCTGTTATATTTATCTGACTTACTTATGTCTCAAACGTCTTTCGCTCTCTACCTGACGGAGAGCACGGCCATCGGTATACCCGACACAGGGAAGAGTCTATAATCAGTCGGCGCATCAGCGTCCGACATTCCACTCCTGTCCACGCTGATGCCATTGATACCAGGTCTTTGGGGAAGCTGTGATGCTGCGTGTATTAATGTCAAGAGAGTGGCGCAGTTGGCATTTCGCTTTGTAAGATCGGGGGCCAATATATTTCGAGAAAGACCGAACCTGTGTGAAATTGTGATTTACGTTTTGCTGTTGCCCCGTCGAATCTAGCTTAAATTTTTATCTCAATGTTTTCCTTATAAAAGCCACAGCTTGGCTTTGCATCTGGTTCCTCTCAGGCATGCTTCTCACTAACTCACCAGCTTCACCTTGCAAAGCCCTATTTTACCCTCTCCCTCTTCGTGTTACCCTCTTGCTTCGTATTACATTCGGTCAATGGCTCTTCCACAGATAATGGAAGGCATATGGACCGAGAAGGCGGGCGGGACAGAAGTTTTACAATACAGGACTGACCTACCTGTCCCTAAACGCAGCGACGGCGAGATACTTGTCAGGATGATTTTTGTGGCGTAAACTACATTGACATGTGCGTTGCCTCTGCTCTATCCTTCTTTCCTCTACGTTCCCTCCCAACGGATTTGCCAGATTTAGGTTCCCAGTTATTGACTCTACGTCAGCTATTTCCGCACCGCTGCTTACCCTTCACCGAGGCCCGAAATCCCTGGCCGCGAAATCAACGGAATCATTGTCAGCACCAACAGCAACGTCTATGATCTTCAAACCGGCGACCGTGTCGCATGTCTGAGTGTCGGTGGATACGCTCAATACACCGTCGTGTTAGCAAAATACGCCTGCAAGATCCCTGATGGGCTCAGTAGCGAAGTCGCCTGCGCCGCCATGCTACAAGGTCTCACTGCTCTGACTTTAATCAGAGAGTCGTATGAAGCTAATAAGGGCGACTGGATTCTGGTCTACGCCGCGGCCGGGGGCGTGGGACTGTGGCTGTTTCAGCTACTGAACGCTGTGGGCGCAAAGGTGATTGGCACAGCAAGCTCGGACAAGAAGAGAGCATTGGCATTGGAACACGGGGCGGCGTATGCGCTGGATAGCAACGCGGATCTGGTGGCGGAGATCAAGGTGATCACAGGCGGGCAAATGATCGCTGCCGTGTATGACGGTGTGGGAAAGGCAACGTTTGATACCGATTTGGAGGTCGTGGGGCGGAAGGGCAGCGTGGTGTGCTTTGGCAACGCATCCATGCCGGTGGAACCCGTGGCGCTTCAGTATGTTCGTCTCCCCATAGCAACGTCACTTGTTCCACAATTTTTTGAGCCGAACTAACTCTAAAATCAGTCGTTTGACCCCGAAGAGCATCAAACTCCTTCAGCCTATGCTCTTCACTTACATCGCTTCGCGCGATGAGTTCGAAGACTATGCCACCGAATTATTCGACTTTATGCTCAGAAAAGAGGCGAACGTCCTGCTCCATAGGATCTATTCTCTGCAGGATGCAGCTACGGCTCAGAACGTAAGTCTTCTCTTGATCTACCGAAAGTGTCTCGTAAGTGACTGATCGCACAGGACCTTGAAGGGCGTAGTACAACTGGGAAATGCCTGCTCACTCCCTAAGGAGCATAGCAAAGCAGGTGTGAGTTAAAGAGAATGAGTTTGTGTCGAATAGAGTGTGTGTTCAATACTAGATAGGTTTGACTGCAACCAAAGACCTCCGTGGAACTTGCACCAATGGATTGCTTCGACCTACCGTAGCTTGCACATTTGAGCACAATCTTCACTTTGCCCTTCCTACGAGTACTGGAACTTCCTATATCACAGTTATGTTGCCACGGTTGTGGCAGGCCAGATTGCCCAAGCTCTTTGAAGCCGATGCGATATGCCTACGGTGTAGACTTCTGAACTTGCTGCAACCCAAAAACCCTCAGCCGAGACGGGGGTTCGCGGCATCACGTTCATCCAAAGATGCCCTCTCCGAAACGATACCTAGAGGAGGACTGTTCAGAAAGGAATACTTTAGCGCCAATGGCTCCATACATACCTCAGCAGGAAGGAGAGCCGAAAGCTCTGTACTGTCGCGTACAGAACTTGAAGATCCTACTGGATCCACAAATCCTGTCCTGCGCGCCCCAGATCCCCCGCCGTCTACGGTAAATATAACAGAGGAAATGCCACACCGTCGTCGGAAACGCCTGAAACAGGAAGCTCTCGAGTCAGCGGCCGCAATAACGGTAGCTCTTCCGGAGCCATTAATCCCGCCAGACGCTTCCTCGCGCCTATCGACACTGTCATCGTCTCTTCCTCCCAATTCCTTCCGACGCATGTTGACAGCCTACCTCGCTCTCTCGAAGCCCCGACTATCCTTCTTGATCGTCCTCACGACAACCACAGCATACTCTTTATACCCTGTTCCTGCCCTCCTCCTCCCCTCAACGACCGCCTCCCCATCGCTCTCTACGCTCACGCTTCTCTTCCTTACGACGGGCACCGCACTCTCTACAGCGTCAGCCAACGCCTTGAATATGCTGATGGAACCGGAGCACGACGCGAAGATGAGCCGGACCAGAAATCGGCCGATAGTCAGAGGCTTGATCGGCAAGAGAGGGGCACTGGTATTTGCAGGGTTGAGCGGAGCATTAGGATTAGGGGGGCTCTATTTCGGCGTTAATCCCACGGTAGCATTTCTCTCCGGCCTCAACATCTTTCTGTACGCCGGCGTGTATACACCTATGAAACGGATATCCGTGCTGAATACCTGGGTTGGGGCGATTGTGGGAGGCATACCACCACTCATGGGATGGGCTGCAGCAGCCGGGCAAAGTGCGACAGGCAACGGAGGATGGCAAGAGCTCCTGCTTGGCGAAGGAAGTGTCGGTGGATGGTTGCTGGCGGGTTTGCTTTTCACATGGCAGTTTCCTCACTTCAACGCTCTGTCCTGGCCGATACGAGAAGAATACAAGAATGCAGGCTATCGCATGCTTGCATGGGTCAACCCTAGGATGAATGGCCGGGTAGCGTTCCGGTACTCGTTGCTGTTTTTTCCGATCTGTGCTGGTCTCTGTTGGGCGGGTGTGACGGATCAGGGGTTTATGGTTACAAGCAGTGTCGTGAATGCTTGGATTGTACGGGAAGCTTGGAGGTTCTGGAGAAACGACGGGCATAAAGGGACTGCAAGAGGATTGTTCTGGGCAGGCGTGTGGCAGTTACCTGTGCTTATGGTGTTGGCGATGGTGCATAAGAAAGGCCTGTGGGAGGGAATTTGGAGGAGGATAACGGGCCAAGAGGAGACTGAGATGCAAGACGATGATTTCTGGGAAGAGGAAGCTCGCCTACTGCCTGGGAAGGAGAGCGGAACGTTGGGACCGACAGGGCAGATATTGTAAAGAGCTGACTTTCCGGGCCAAATCTGGAGGACCATTATTGCGACTCAAGACTTTGCCCTAAATGTGTAGTTGTATTGCATAACAGCGTTGATCTATGGGACACCGGATCATATGACATGCATTAAACCCTAACATGTGTAGACTGGGCAAAGTCGCACTTTGGCTGGGTAGTCATTGCAAAGTTATACTTGAAGAGCATCCCACAAACTCAACCTACTCGTTGTCAAATTTACAGTAAGCACTTGATGTGATCGACGCCAAAACAAGCATCAGTGGGAACTAAATTCAGACATCTTGATTCGCAAACCTCCCATAAAAATAAATTTCCACACAAACCACACCCCACAACCCACCACCCCACCAAACCGAGACGCAAAACGACGCCCCACCAACCCACCTTGACAAATCACAAAACTAAACATACCCCTTACCCAGCATGTCCACCTCCCCAACACCCGAAGAGCGCGCGAAGAAAGACGCCGAGCTCAAAGCCAAAGAGGCCGCCGAGCAAGCCCAGCTGCCCTACAAATGGACGCAGACGATCCAAGACGTCGACATCACCGTGCCGGTGCCGGCGAACATCAAAGGCAAAGACCTCGACGTCGTCATGACGAAGGAGAAACTAAAAGTCGGGATCAAAGGCCAGACTCCAATCATAGACGTCCGTCTTCCCCCGCTCCTAGGGTCGCCTGCGCATAACTTCTAGCTATCACCCTACACAACGCTCCACCGACTAACACAACCCCACCACAGGGCACGCTCCCGGCCTCCATCCACGCCGACGAGTCGACCTGGACGCTGGAAACGACGCCCTCGGGCAAAGAGGTCGCCCTACACTTGGACAAGACGAACAAGATGGAGTGGTGGGCGCACGTGGTGACATCGGCGCCGAAGATCGACACGTCCAAGATCACGCCGGAGAACAGCAAGTTGAGCGATTTGGACGGCGAGACGCGCGGCATGGTCGAGAAGATGATGTACGATCAGCGGCAGAAGGAGATGGGGAGGCCGACGAGCGAGGAGGAGAAGAAGTTGGACATGCTCGAGAAGTTTAAGAGGCAGCATCCCGAGATGGACTTTTCGAGGGCGAAGATGGGGTAGGGGAAGAGAACAGGGAGGGGGGCCCGGGTTGCTTTTAGCATAGCGATGGTCATGGTTTGTTTGGTTGGCTCCTCGACGAGATGAATGACATGTGCACGGGTTATATAAGAGGTTGCTCTACTTGTGAGATGGAGTGACGCTTGAGCGTAATGGAGAGTATTAATCTAGAGGGTATCCGAGATCCACCGTGTCCGCGCAGCTATGCTGCTCTACTATAGTACATTGTAATTCTAACCTCCACGCCTTGATGCTTGCTATCTACCTGCGAAACTGCAGGTGATGCACGCTCAGAGCCTCGTCTGTAATCGGGCTGGGGCTCTTCACCAATCGATCCTCACCGAAGCCGCTTTTGGGAAACGCAATGACATCTCGGACAGAGCTTTTGCCCAACATGACGGCAATAAGCCGGTCGAACCCGAGCGCGATGCCGGCGTGTGGCGGACATCCGGCTCGCAGGACTTCGAGGAGATGCGAGAAATCTTGAAGTCGCTCGGGACTTATCTTCAGGATATCTTTGAGGATGAATTCTTGGAATCGCGCGTGATGGATCCGCCTGCTCCCGCCGCCGAGCTCGACGCCGTTGACAACGAGATCGTAGTGCTCTCCGACCGCCTTGGTTGGATCGGTCAGGAGCATGTCGACATCTTCGGTGCTCTTGGGTGAGGTGAATGGATGGTGCGTCGAGGCCAGTCCGGCAGCTCCTCCTTGTCCAGGTTCTGAAATGTCCATCGGGGAGAATAGAGGAAAGTCCGTGACCCACAGAAAGGAAAAGCCCTGCACAGCGGGAACGTGGCCTTGAGTGACTGCGGCGTTATGCAGCGCGATCCGGAGCTTTCCCAGTGAAGTCGATCCTCCATGATGCGGGCTATTCTTGCGCGCTTGGAGGACGACAAGATCGCCGTCTTCGAGGTCAAGCATCTCTTCGACTCGCTCCGCCGCTTCGAAGCCGAAGGCTTGCAGACCTCGGAGCGGCTTCCTTGAATCGACGACGAAGATTCCAGGCGCGCCATCTGGGTTCCTTCGGAAACCGACAGAGCTGTTCGAGTCCATGAAGGCGGTGATGAATTCGCGCGTTGCTTTTGGTTCTGCTCTAACTCGAAACTTCATGACTTCAACAATCGGATCTGTCAAGGGACCTACCATGCTGATGAGGTCTGCTGGAAGTAGGTGACCGATGGAAGTTATCTCCATGCCAAGCCGAGTGTCTGGCTTATCCGAACCAAATCTGGTCATTGCTTCATGATAGGTCATTCGTGGAAACGGGTCATTTAGCGATCCAATTCCTAGCATCTCTGCCCATAGTCGTCGGATAAGTAGTTCTATACATTGCATGACATCCTCCCCAGTGGCGAAGGCCATCTCGAGATCGAGCTGTAGGGAGTAAGCCATGGCAACCTTAATATTCTGTCTTGGAGGATAAGATCTCACCTGCGTGAACTCCGGCTGCCTGTCAGCTCGCAGGTCCTCATTTCGGAAGCATCTAGCAATCTGGTAATATCGCGGTATACCGCTTGCCATCAGAATCTGCTTGTACTGCTGTGGGCTTTGCGGCAGCGCATAAGCCAAGCCTTTGTGCCTGGTGGGAACAATGAACTCCCGAGCTCCTTCGGGTGTCGACTTGAAGAGCAGCGGTGTCTCCACCTCCAAGAAGCCTTGAGACTTGCCCAACTGCTCTCTGCACACATCGGCAACTGCAGCTCGAAAAGCAAGAGCATCCCGCAAGCTTCTGTCAGTTTTGAGCTGCAGATGCCGTTGCTCAGGTGGATAGATGGCATCTTTAGTATTGATATCGCTGGGGAACTCATTCAGACGATAGAGATCCAATAGTTGAATGTCGACCTGCTTGGCTGCCTCTATATCACTAGGTTTAGAATGCGCAGCCGGACGCCGAGGTTTCAGCGTGCCTCTGATGGCTACGGGACTGTAGAGCTTGAGCTTCCTTAGTTGTGCATGAGTGGAATTGGGCCGGTCATCGCCTTTGGTCACCGACGAGACGATCTGGACGCTGTGACTGAATTCTTTATTGAAGATGGGAACGAAGCATAGATTTCTCGAAACCACTCTGCGTAAGCCTAGGTAGCCATGAACGACTACTTCTTCTTCTCTTTCAAATGCTTCAATCTTGACCAAGTCCCTGATGTCTTTGGTAGCAGGAGGAAATTTGACTAGAAAGTATGAGTATATACGAGGTGAAGCTGAGTTGCCCTAGGTAGGTGGGGGAGGATTACTCACAGGACTGCTTATAGGTTTCCAGAAACTCCAAGCCGGCAAGTGAGACTTTTGATTCCTGAAGGCACAAACGCCCGGTAAAGAAAGATCTTCTTCTAGATGAATGACATATCAGATTATGCTTCGGTATGTACTTCCAGGCCTCATATAGGTAGTTGTTTGCTCGGGACTGGACGAATTTGGATATCCTGGTACAGCTGATCATAGTCTGGGAAGCTTCAGAGGGGCTATAGGTGCATTCTCAACCCTAATGGTTACAATACTGACTTTGTCGTCCTGCAACAAAGCTCTGTAGACATGAGATATTAGTATTACGAAGAACTGGAAGTGGTAGGTTTGCTTTCAAGGTCAGGGTGGTGTTTGATTGGTCACGCTAAGGAACTCGCAAACACTCAAAATATTCCTCGAACAGCTTCACTTCTTTTCTTCTTCATCCTTCCAAGTTTTGAACAAGTATGTCTGCCAGCACCTCTCACTGATAACCGACTCAGCTAATTAGATCAATACAGATGATGAAAGCCTAGAGTGTTGTATATGACAGTAATCCCTCCTCTCCGACGTTGGAGCTCTCCCTTCACCGGGTTTGAGTGGCTCTAGCATTGGCAGTCGGAGGGAGAATGAAATGGGCGTTCGGCACACCCACCTTGTTACTTCACGGACGCGATGAAGGCATCTCTGATCATCGAACTTGGAAGGTGTCTGATGTGTTCTGGGGGGATTTTGCACAATTGCGGCGATGGTAGTAGCAGCTCTGAGTGGCAGGATTTGATCATGTATATAAATTCCAGGAACTCATTTGTATCAACGTCGGTGTCTCAGACGTTTCAACGGTGGCTCGCGGGCTACGATGGGGACGACTGGAAGCCATCCTCGTCTTTACAATAGCTGAAGCGATATAATAAAGCCAAAGCGCTGTCAACAGTCTTGCATCCTGACGCTCGATTGAGCAATATCTTAGTAGATGACTAGGCGTAACAACAATGCCACATATTATTCAATTTTGACATCAGGTGCCAACGTAGAGATGCGGTGGAACAAGATGCGTTGGCGAGCATCGTGATTGCGGTTGTGTTCGCCATCTAAACCTTCTCTTCCACCTCACCTCGGCGTCGGCCGACTTCACCGCTCGACCACTGCGTCACTGAATCTCGTCGCTTTGTGTTGAAGGTGTGGGGAGAGCTACCGGAGATATCAACCGACTCACTGTCAGACAGATAGAAGTGTTCTTTCGGAGATATGGTCTTAGGAGGGCCCACGGTAGTCGCATATGCCATGTGATTGCCCAGCATCATCACCGGACAGCCCGTAACACCAAATTGGGGGGCGTAACTACTGCGCAGTAGTACCTGAATACACACGGGCAACAGTGTCGTCAACTCAGTTATGCATTACAGATAACAGCTGTGGTCGACACGAATTCATCGCAAAGTATTCTCCCGACTCGCGCTGAATGTCTAGGCAGCGCCCACCTCGCTCGCAACAAGCAATGTCCTCTTCATTCGAGAAATCTGTCAAGGGTGGAACGAAGATCAAGGTGCATAGCCTCTGGGCCTCCAAGGAAGGTCATTTACTTTACTAAAAGACCTGCTAATTGTCTGTCTGCAGCTCGCGGCGCCCAAATCTAAATATGTCGAACACATTCTCGTCGCAACGCACGCTGGAGAAGCCGGTGTCGCGGAGGTCTTCCGTGCCCTTCAGAATCGCTTGCGCGACTCGACCTGGACTATCGTCTTCAAGTCTCTCATAATTGTCCACTTGATGATACGAGAGGGGGAGCCGAACGTCACGCTCATGTATCTGGCAGAGCAGCCTCGGAAGCTCGCTATAAGCAATTTCTCTGACGGTGCGTATAAGGTTGAACGCCTGCGGATGTTACACCTCACACCTCTTCTTCTTGCCCCCGAAAGTCGCTTGGGAACGTGTAATGATGGGTCTGGAACGCCCTAGGGAACTTTTTGGACGCCGTACTGACTGAGCATGGCAAACCAGTCCAAGTACAAGGGGCCAACATACGGCATTACTCGGAGTATCTGTTGGAACGAGCAAGGAGTTATGGAGAGATCAAGTTCGATTTTGTTCGAGGCGGACAGGGCAGGCTGAAGAAGTTGGCCGTCGATAAAGGCCTGTTAAGGCAAACGGAAAGCGTGCAGAATCAAATCGAAGCACTCCTGCAATGCGATGTCAGTGATCCCGAGGATCATTGATTCGGTCATGTCTATGAGATTTGCTGACAGAAGTCACTCTCTGCAGCTTTTAACAAATGAGCCGGAAAACGAGATAACGCTGACTGCCTTTCGTTTACTCACAATGGATTTGCTGGTCCTGTATCATGTGATGAATGAGGGCACAATCAACGTTCTTGGTGGGTCTTACTTCTGTAAAGCTGAGTATTTGCTAAGGACTGTTCTCAGAGCACTATTTTGAAATGTCCAAATTCGATGCGGAACGGGCACTCGGAATATACAAGACGTTCAGCAAACAGACCGACCATGTGGTTCAATTCCTTGGGGTGGCAAGACAATACGAGAATGCAACGAGGCTCGAGATCCCGAAGCTCAAACATGCACCAACCAGCCTGACAAAGTCGCTGGAAGAATATCTGAATGATCCTGACTTTGAACTAAATCGGCGGCAGTACCTCGCGCAGCAAGAGGCTAAGAAGAGTGGCCGGACGGCGAACACTGCAAGTAAGCCATTCGGAAACTCGAGACCAGCCACATCGAAGGTTGCCGTTGGCCAAGCCTTTCCAGAGCCAAAGCCAGTGCAAGCAGGTCCAGCAAAACAAGAGACCAAGGCCCCAGCACCAGACCTGATCGACTTCTTCGAGTCCATAGAGCAGAATCAGCAACCCATGGCACAGCAATTCCCACAGCCGCAAGTTCCAAGCTTTCAACAGGAAGCAGTGTTCCAGCATCAGAATTCCCAACAGTCAATGTCACAGGAGCCACGAACCGCCTCACAACCTCAGCAAACCCAGCACATGAATGGCACATTCGGTGCGCAGAACGGCAACCCATTTGGCCAACCACAACAGCAGCAAACCATGGAGCCAAGCTTCACAGGAGCTGGATTTGGTGGCTACACAACGCAAGTGCAACAGCCCTTCCACGCGCAACAACCTCCCCTATCTAGCATACCGCAAGATAATACCGCGACATTTCCACCACAACAATCTCCATTTTCTACCGACCAACAACAATCAACCAACCCCTTCCGCCAGTCAATAATGCCGCAACCGACCGGCATGACCACAGCCTCTTATACCGGAGGTTCTACCTATAATGCCCCTCCTACGCTACAATCCACAAATCCATTCGCGAGGAACATCCCTGTCCAATCGACTGGTCAAAGCCAAGGCAGTCCCTTTTCATCACCACCACCTGTACACAACTCTCAGCCTCCACAGCAGCAATACCCTATCCCTCAACCTCTCCAATCTATACCGACTGGGACCAATCCATTTGCTCGAAATGCCTCCCCCTCAAACCAGCCGCAAAGTGTACCTGCGCCTTTGATATCTAATCCGACAGGGAGTACGAATCCGTTCAGACAGAGCGCCTTTGTGTACCAACAGACGGGGCAAGGCTGGCAAGCAAGCCAAGGCACCATGGGAGGGTTGGAGCAACTGGATACAGTACCAGTGTTCCCGCGGCCCGGACAGCCGCTTCAAGCACAGCAGTCGCAGTACCAGGGGTGGCCATAGTTCCACGTGGGCAACTCTTGCGTCTTTCGGGGCCTCGCTGGCATCACTTTCAGAGGATTACTTGTAGCGCGCGTTTCGACAATAACCAAGTCGAAGTCTTCAATATACCGCTTAGATATGCTTTCAGGATAGCTATTTGCATACTTGGTAGAGTACCATGTCCGACCGCAGGTGCAGATCAATGTTTCCCCTAGATCATCATATACATGTGAACCCAACCAGATCTCCTGTCATGCCTCGATACGTATCATGAGCGACTGGCTTCCTGAGAGATATCTTCGTTCGGTGCAAAGCAAGCCAAACAGCCCGTCACCATCCAAATAACCCGCTAATCTTATCAGTCAAAGTCTCTTTCCCCTGTTCCCTCCGCTCCTTCTTGTTCTGCGCCTTTTGCTCAAACAGCGTCCCAATCTGTCTCGCCAGCCTCTCGCCCGCCTCGATCTCGGCATTGATCGCCTTCTCCTCAACCTCCTTCTCTTCCGGGGTCAAGCCCTCCAAGCGTTTCCTGAGTTGTGCTTGTACATCAGGCCGAAGCTTGTCCACTGTGATCCGGTCGTCTGCAGGAACGGTCTCAGACTGTGGGGCTGGCGATTTGAGAGCCGCAGTGGTGGATTTCGAGGGGATTATAGGCGGGAAGTGCGGGACAGGCTGTCCAGCGGCTTTGGCGGCTTCGATGGCTTTCTCCTGGTCGAGCATGCGGTGGTAGAGCGTGTCGGCGTGCATTTGGATCTTCTCGTCGACTTCCGGCGGTCGGTCGAACGTCGATAGATAACCCAATGCTTTGAGGAATTTCTGCCTCCACAACCTTCATTAGCCTCGCATCCACATCCCGCATCACAAAGCGAAAACGCCACGCGCACCGCCTGCATCAAATAGCACCTCTCCAACTCCTTATTCTCCGCCCTACACATCGTCATCCGACTCTTCCACCCCCCGTTCCGGAAACAGTCGTTCACGGCCCACTGCTCATTCGCGCAGTTCTCCAACGCCGCCCGCCCGATCTCTCCTTTTCGGAACTTGTACCCCTCCAACACGTCCAGCAGCTTCTCCTGGTCCGTCTTGTTCGCATTCTCGACTTCGTACAGCGGCTTGTAGCTCTTCCACAGGTGCGCGTAGCGCCCGTCCGGGAAGAGCGATTCGGCGGGGACTTTCGGGGTGGAGGCATCTGGCGATGAGGAAGCTGTTGACTGGGGGCTTTCTGAGGGCGGGAGGATTTGCTCGGTGTATGTCTGCGGTTTCGGCGGGGTTGGGGCTGGGGGATGAGAGGTGGGGGAGTCGCTGGTCGTGTATTTTACCGGCGATTCTTTTTCGAGGAATTCGCGCAGGCTGGGGTCGAGGTTGCGGAGGGGATCGTCGGTTGCGGGTTTGCCATTGCCGTTGTTTGAGGAGCCCCAGAACCAGCCCATTGGAAAGCGGTGTCTGTGTGAGGTGATGCTACTTGTGGTGTTGTTGTCAATTCACAATCGGTATCGGTTCATGCAGCTCCATGTGAACGATGATGGTGCGGTAACTTCCGACCTACAGTATCCCTGCTCCCCTAAGTGTCAAACAACACGTCCCCTCGAGCTTTGAGGCGCGACTTGCACTCGTACAGGTGCGACTTTTGGGAGGTGCTCAGTCCCTAACGGCATCACGATGGCATCCAGTGAGTAATATCTCGACATTCCAATGGAGGTTGCTGATTATACAATTTCTAGATCGTGAAGAACGCTTCCTACAACGCCAACGTGGTGCCGGGTAACCCTCCCCTCCATCCCGAGTTTGATATAATGCTAATCTCGTTGAAGAATACATAAGATTCAAGATATTGATTTCGGACTCGCATTTCCGGGCGGCAACAATGTGCCACTGCGGCCGCAACGGTCTTCACGTCGCCGAACTCCACAGCCAGAGCAAACACCCCTCATACCCCAGCGATCATCACGGCGAACACCGAGCTCTAATCGACCATTGGTCCCAAGGTCGTCTACACGACGGACACCTACGACCTTGCGAAATCATCTCCCGGAACGACCTTCGCCGTATGATCTACCGAGGGCGGAAGATGAGGAGCGGGGGTCGAGTTCGCAGTCGATGCGAAGCGATAGTCAAGGCAGTGTCTCGAAGAAGCGCAAGATTACTGGTACATACGTAAGGAACCTTGGACTGTATATGGATGACTGATTGTTGGCAGCGCCAGCGTCAGCTCGCCGATTGTCTACGATTGCTCAAACTGCCTTGCTGGAGACGCCTGTGACCAGGAGTAGTGAATCTAAATCTGCCTCCAAGTCGAATGAAAGAATGGAAGGTTCTATCGGAAGTGGAGCTGAGACTCGCGGTGATTCAGCAGTGGTTATACCCGACTCAGGGGACGATCAAAATCAAGATAACTCGGTATCGATAGCGAAATCAAGGGGAAAGCGGAGGTCGAGTGGTACCCCAGGAACGGACAGCATTCATTTCACGTCCTCAACTAAAGGCTTGGTAGACGAGGCTGAGCCTGTCGACTCACCTGAAACTCAATCTGAGGTGCAAGAGCAAGACAGTACGTTCAAGCAGCGACAACCGACACGGACAACCAGATCCAAGAATCGGAAGTCCCCAGAGGCAGTAGTTATTAGGCTAGGCAAGCCGTCAGATGTTGTTACGGAAGTAGCGGAGGCTCAGGAGGAACAGGAAGGGGAGACTTCAGAGGATGAGGTGCAGGCTCCCGTGAAACCTTCCACGACTCAAAATCGCTCAAGAAAAGCCCTGGATACAGTTGAAGAGGAGGACTGGGAAGAGGAAGAAGAGCCGCAATCCGAAATAGAGAATGATAGAGGCAGCAAAGTTGGAAAAGTGACGCAAAAGGCCCCCAAGTCGCATCCTGGGTCATCAAGACCGCGGGCTATGCCAATAAACAGCTGGAGTCGGAGCTTCACCAAAGTGAAAAAACGCAGAAACAAGCGGCAACGACTCTCAGTCTCGGGCGAAGGGGTTACTGAAGACAATCACGATGCATCTGAAGCGAGAAGGAGCGGAGATTCTGTGCCTATCACCGTCCATCGTCTCTCCAGATTGCACGCTTTACAGTATGGGGACGATGAGCTAAGCTTTCTCTACGGACCACCTCCTTTCCCAAAGCGTAACGGAGTCAACGCTGTGGATGTTTTGGGTCAGGCCTGCAGAGAGATAATTGACAAGATTGTGGAGAAGGTTGATGCGGCTGCGGAGAGTGGGCGGAGTGAAGCCACCAAAGGGGAGTGGAAGATCAAGAAAAAAGCGGCGAGAACCTTTGGAACAGAGTTGGAGAGTAGGTTGTTTGATATGGTGAGTCGTGATCCTCTAGATAGAGTATCGGGCAGCTGATTTCCTGACATGAATGCAGTCTGAAGCACTCGACAACAATTGGGCGCTCTCAATAAGGCTGAGACAAGCGAACAAGGAGAAAGCGGCGCTGCGTCAAGAGCTGCTTCGTATTAGACGAGAACGAGAGAAAGTGGCACTTCGTACGGATGAAGTCAGAAGGCTGCATGAAGAGTCGACGAAGAGTAGCCAGGTTCGTTCAACGTCCAAGGGTTACTAGTCTGAAGGGGAATATTCTAACCAGCGGTGTAGGCTCGCAACGACCTCAACACAGCGTTGCACGACATCGAGTTGGCCGTCGAACGCGGCCGGACACAGCAGCAAGCTCAAACAGACAGCAACCCTGTCGAGAGCAGTATCGGTGGTGGACTTGAGCTGCGTCTGCAGACTGTAGCTGCAGAAGCGAGTTCGTCATCCAGCGGTGGAGGACTGCTGAACCAGGTGAAGCAGTTTAATGCCTTCCTGGAAAATACGGCTACATTGCTGGAGGGTAGAGCTTCATGAGTACACTGTCTTTATGCGCTTCTTTCCTCTGATAGCTAATGGGTGTGTTGCTGTGCTTACGGATGGACTTGGAGCTAGGTAGTAGCAGTATGATACCCATCGTTATGCCCTCTTGGGGTGCTACTAGGTACCTAGCTTCTGACCAGACTGATTAACACTTCAGCATAGCGCTGAACGTGAAGACAGTCTATCCAGGGTCTTTGCCTCAGAATACCCTGTCGTTGATCGGCAATAATAATGCACAACCTCCCACATGTAGAACCTCGAAGGGCACTACTCGTACTTGAAGAGGGAAAGGACTCACGTGCGGGAGCTATGCACTCGCTTAGCCAAGCATGGCCCAGACGAATGCATCTTACCTTACTCATACCATCTACGACTACCTTAGATGCTGTAGTCTTTCCAAGCTGAAGTGCTCTGGAAGTTATCTACTAACGGACTACGAATCTCGTGACTGCCCTGTGACACATGACCGGATGTTCTTCGTACCTATCTAAATCCTCACATCTTCACATCTTTTGAATATTGCCTACCTGAGGCCATGAGGTGATCTGAGACAATATGTCTTATCAAATTGTATTTGGTCGTCGGGTTGTGCTGCCCATTTCTCCTTTAGTCTCATCGCACATCCAAATTCTGGGTGTTTTCGAGGTCTTCCGGATCATTGATGTATATGTAATGGAACAAACGGCGATGCTGACCAGAGCGAGCAATGGTCGTACCTAATCTACGTCCTTGCAGGGTCAGGACACTGCGGAGTGCAAATTGAATTAGCAACTAGCTGAATTGACTGAGATAATGCTTGATGTCAGGGGTTCTTATACTGATTTGGTCTGTGCCATCCTGGAATCAGCGGATCTTCATTTGCAAATTTCACTGAGCTTTGTCCTGACCCCGTGCTGAAAGGCTTCAGTCGCAAACAAGGTGATGCTTCACCTATTCAGCTCCATCGAGAACTATCTGGCCTTCAACATCCAGCCAGACCTTCACCAAACATATCACTATATATCCAACAAGGAACGGTCTAACCTCTTCTCCTTCTCTGACCTTCGTTTTGTCTACTTTCGATGCAAACCAATCCTACATAAAGGTTAAGAAATTCATTCTTTGTTCACTCGGAAAGGGACGCACAACAAAGTGCTGAACTATAGGACCTGGATTAATACTCGGCTCAGTCAAGCCAGATTAACTGACTCTTAGCTCGGTCTTCTCATCTACTCCTACGTTCTGACGGCGAAGACGATGGCTTCCAGTATGACGGCGGACGACCAATCCTCAGAGGACGAAAGACATGTTTTAAAGAATGGATCCCGCGCTCTTGGACTCTCTAAGAGATATGTTCCTGCTTGGGGCAGACAAGAAGCTTTCAGAGAGTTCTATCAGAACTGGCGAGTCAACAGTGAACCAGTCCGTGCAAAGCTTGACTGATATTTTCTTCTAGGTAGGACGGCATCATCTCCTCCTCTCAAGTCAAACTCCGAACTTTTAGGCCTGCCTACCGAGAAGACGAGAAAGGAGTTTACGTCACTGTGCGTCGCCTATGGGACCAACCAGCCAGCTCACCAGACAATCAGTTACTCGGTTTCATACGATTTGATAAAAAGAAAGAAACCCTCGAGTTGACGAACTTCAATGCTAAGATTACCGCCGAAAATTTGGAGTTAGGTGACACAACCAAGCGTAATAAGGCCGACCAAGCAGGGACTCATGGGGAAGGGTTTAAGGTGGCATCTCTAGTGATGTGTCGTAACGGGCATCGTGTGCAGTTTGCAAGCGACGACTTTTACTTCACTTTTGGCTTCCGTGGGGCAAACAAGGCCAATTTCTACTGCAAATTGAGAAAGGCAAAGGATAATGAGATTCGAAAACAGCAAGCTGCGTATGATGCTGGACTTGTCGCGGGCAAACGAGAAGTTCTCCAGGGGTTCATCTCGAGAGACGTTTCGGTGCTGATTGGAAAAGCTCGCACAAATGGCATCAAGATCGAGCTCGATGATTTCAAGAATTGGCTCAAAGTCACTATTGACGTCAACGCGCCATCTGACATTGTTCATACTACCAGCGGCGATTTTAATCACTGATCAAAGCTTCGCTGGCAAGATGTACCTGAAAGGCCTCCTCTTATCAGATGAGAGCGCAACGGGTAAGGTGTGCAAGTACGGCTATAACTTGTTCGAAGGCAGCACCAACCGGGACCGAGGGCGACTGATAGGCTCCCGTCAAGAAGCAAGGCAAATCTATAACATATGGACGGCAGCCATTGATCAAGAGGGCGAGCATATCGTCGACAAATACGCGACTCTGCTTCAAAAGCATCAAAATTGTGCGGACGTCAGTTATGCGGAGACCATGGTTACAAAAGATGTTGCTGAGAAAATCTGGGCGAATCTACTTCAGAAGGCTGGCAGTGATGGCTTCTACGTTTCTGAGAAAGACCATGCTGATGTAAGAAACTCTGATATCATATATTTTACTCCTTGTTAGGCTAATTGGTGCTACATAGACCGTCGATATGGTTCGAATAAGCCTAAAAAGAAGACCTGTAACACTGCCTGAAAGTCTTTGGGATGTTTTGCTCCGGTACGGGCTTATTAGAACGCCGCAAGAGCAGAGGATACATTTATTTCGTAACTCGGGACCCTCGGTCAATTATTCTTCGGCCTTTTCAAACAATGTCAAACACGCCTTCCAAGCCGCTCTAGCTCTGAGTGAGTCTACACGTCACATTGAGACATGTTTTGTTCAAGGCGGACAGGTGGACCTTGACTTTCTCTATTTACCGGCGGAAAGAGCCCTCATGGTGCATGAGAAGTGGTTGAATTTCGGAGAGATACACAAGACAGCTCATTGCCCCCTATCCAGGATGCCTACTGTGCAGCCTGTGCAATCGGAGGTGTTCTTCTGCGACCATATCGTGATTGAATTATATGGTTTGATCTTGCCAGAGATAATAAAGGGTCTCTCTGTGACGCGATCAAAGGCATCTGACCTGGAACGCTCCCTACGAAGTGAGGCCCAGGAGAAGCTGCAGCAAATGCCACGAGGTATTAGGGCTTCATTCACACAACGTGGTGGTGAACTGGAAATCTCCTGGCTCGACGGTGAAAGTGCGCTGCTCTCAAGATATTTTCCGGATGCAAAGGTCCACGTCACTTTGCATCGCGAGACCACCTGCTCTGGCCGCAGACGTGATATGATACATCAGGAAGGTAAGTCGGTTCTCTCGCATGCCAGGGCAGTGCAAAATCTCAAGATTGACTTTCCATCGTATGAGGGATACTGACCAAGTACTTTTCCTTCAGAACCACAAATACCGCAGAGTAACGGGGGACCGAACTTAGGAGGGGCAACCACCGCACACTGCGGCTGCCTTCAGCGAAGCGCAGCACTCAAGGATGGGATGACAACCTTCCATGGATTGGATCCACAACAAGAATACTTTCCCATGACAGCACGGCTCGGCAAAAGTTCGATATTCGGATTTCCTCCAGCGGCGGCGAGACCAAGAAGTATGGATGTTACACCTGACCTTACATTACCATCTAGCATCTCCGGTGATACTATGCTTACTCAGGAGAACAAACTTGCCTCTACAACAACATATGATTCCGATGACAGCGATCATGATAGCCTATATCGTGCACCCACACCATTGTCCCCCCCGCGCCTGAGTATTGGTACTAGAAATCAATATAACAGCAATGTTGAAGCTTCTGTGCAGAACTTGGCCGTTGGAGCCCGGCCGAGACCAAACTCGGCCGCGCGCCGAACATTTAACGATGACACTAGCCGTGGTATGAGCGAGAATACACACTTATCGGGGATCCATCCAGAACCCGACCGAAGGAACAACGGGATCGGGCAGCAGAGAAAGGTCCAACAACAGCAGGAGGCGAGATCCTGGAAAACCTGGGAAGAGTCTAGGATGAATGACTGCTTCGCACTGTTCACCCCGAAGGGTCTACCTAGAAAGGTGAGTTGACATCCGTCCCAAGTGTTGTACATAGTGATTGAATCTAATCACTAACCCTTGACATTGCAAGGTCATCCCTTCCCTCTCTGCAAAGCACTACACAGACAGACGTCTTGATTATGTCTTCGAGGAAGGTGATTATGTACAAGTGACCCTGGGATCCGCCAACCTATGGGGTGACTCGTCCACATTCATCTTGAAGGTCCACAGTATCGTTTGTCCTACCCAGGATGAAATTGGACTTGGCTATGGCCTCACTGTTTCACGGTACTCGCCTCTCCTCACAAGTCCTCTCCATCAGAAATGCCAAACGGCAAGTGACGAGGAAGCCTCGGAGAGCGAATTGGTCCTACATTTCGAGAATTTCGAGTCTATGGGTCAGAAGCAAGATGCAGAATACTTGTCCGTTGACGATATTGAGGCAGTCCAGGGGCTGGATATAGACTTGGATGGGAGAGAAGACCCGGTGATGCATGTTACCAAAGTCCCAGAAGGTCAGTTCACTATACATCTATCCTTCCCAGAAGGCCATCTTCAACCGTGCATGCAGCATTCGTGGTCATGTCAAGCTAATTTGTGGTAGGCCCTCACCCAGCATATTTCTGCCGCTTTGCTATACGGAACTTTCGTGGTAGCGATTCTTTCGACATTACACCTTTAAACTCCCATCTACTTCCTTTTCGCCGCGATCATTGGAAGAAACCCCGCTATAGACATCCTTGTAAACCTGCCGTTTTCGACCTGACACCAAACGTTCTCGGTACTGCGGAGGGGTTGTCGCAAGCTTGGTTTGACATCTACGCGGGATTGGGTTTCGATGATGCTCACCACATGACGTGGAAGGTTAGTTTCTGCTTGTATAGCATCAAAGTTACTTGGCATAGGTTCTTATATAACCTTAGGTGCGACACCACTCCGCTTTTGTATACGATGGCTCGCCACAAACCATCCTTAACGACTTCACCTCGCAGCGGCTAGATCAACCCAGCCTACCCGCGTCTGATATTGCCAGGATAGTGACTGTCTCCGGAGCCAACGAAAAATTCAACATAGCTGATCCAGACAACGACGAGGGTCGTCTACTTGCCAAGTTCTTAAGGCCACTGGAAATTCTCAAAGCTGCAGTCCGCTCGTCAGCGCTCACTCCTGACTTTCTGGTGTTGACTATGCCATGTGAAGTCCTCCACGAGCAGACTTTGGGTGCCTTCATCCTCACCGTTTTCACTCTTATACAGCATCGGTATTGTTTGCATGTGAGAAGGGTGTCCGTCCAAGAGTGCGGTCTACCTCAAGATCGCACAGTACTCATCTTATTGGCATCACCCGTTTGTGCTGAACCAAACTGGGCCTTCAGAAGCTTGACAGGGGACCTTTCACTCAATAATGGTGAAAAGATAACTGTAAAAGATGCCCTCGAAGATATCTCGTACCACAACTCACGCAAACTCGAGAGTGGGGGGACTGCATTTGTGTGTAAATACACACCATCGCTGCCAGCACGGCCATTTTCAATTCAGTCGAGAACCGCTTGCGTACGGGCAGACATATACAATCACGAGACTGGATTAGCCCCACCACCACACGAATCTGAACCCATTGTCATGGATTCCACTGCGGTTTCCTTGGACCCTAGATTCTCGGCCTGCTTAACGCATCCTGGTGAGTCTTCCTCCCAAAAAGTCTTTAATCGTGGTCAGCTGATTTGACTAAGCTCGCGATGACGTCTTAACGGTCCGTGAGATAGCACGACTGCAAGGCTTTCCGGATGACTGTGTCTTTCTACGGTTTAGATGCTTACTCGCAAGTGTTGGCGGCTTTTCCTCCCCCAATAGCGATGATGATTGGCCAAACCATCTTACGGACGATATACGATTACCGGCTGGTATGCGGAGATAACGACTCGAATGCTACAGAGGCCAATGTGCGGAGGGCCAAGCGGTCAGAAGTCGAAGTTGGAGGCACTCCTCGAGCTCCTGAAAGTATTCCGCATTCGAAAAGGCCTCGAGTTGAAGCTAATAGGTCCCCTTCCATACCCTTCCGTTCAGAGCGAACACGATAAAATCCCGTATCATTTGCTTCGCCCAAAAACCATCCAACACTAGATCCTAGGCCGGTTGGTGTAGTTCCAGATCTGGCAGAGTAGCTCATCGAAACCCGGCTTCTGTCACAACGGGCCCTACGAGATATTACGGGCCGGAACGGAACACAGAAATTGGCTAGCATCATGTGGCTATCTCGGTGCGAATGGTGAAACGCACCAATGAGCACAGCAGCAGAATCTAGCTCTTCTCTAATTCAACGCTTTTAAGCCTCCAGCTGCAGGTCAGACTGGACGTCATCATATGAAAGCGTTGTGGTTCCTTTACTACTTTTACGAATCCTTAGCTGGTAGATCTATCTGTGCTCGGACAAGAATTCGTCGCACGGTATTGTGATAGAACTTCAGACCAATCCAACCATTCCATTCCACGAGAGAGTAAAGCTTTGCCAATCACAACAGCTTCTCAGTCTCATAAGACCTCCCCAGAAGTTGTGGATGAATCAACAGTTGTGCTCGATTTATAAGACTACGTCATGCCTGAGGCTCATTGTGATACCCTTATAGGGGTTCCGTTCGTGAATTGCTACAGAAGGCGGAAAGATCCTATAAAGAAACTGGGGATTATAGAACACTGGCACTGCAAACTCAATCAAAATCTCCACAGCCGGGTGGCTGAAGTTGGACTTGGTGTTTTGGACACATCTACGGAGTAACGTTTTCTAGGATTAAGTGAAAATGATGAGTGAGCGAAAAGCTAGTCAACAACTATAATCATAGGCCCGAGGCTTCATGCAAGAAGTCGTCACCACATCAAACACAAATCTGTACAAATTATTGTAGCCCTATTATACAAAATCTAGTAGTTAGACTGCAGTAATCTGAGGAGCATATATGATTCACAGATTTCTACATGAAATTTATATACTGATTGATTTTCTCATTGTATCTGTGTCTATATCAATTGATTTATGTGGACTTGTCTTGAATCTCTAATATTCAGTGTGACAATGACTTCTCACATGAAGTCTCAGCCCCTAACTTACTTAGTTTCAGGCTTTCAGGTCTAAAACCACACCTAAATTCATATCTAAACTCACATCTAAATTCACATCTAAACTGCATGTGCACCTACATAGATCTCACTATGACACATTTCTACTCAGATTTCTTAGAATTTAGAGTAAGTTGTTATTCTCATCATTCAACATATCAGTGAACTAATTCAAGTCTTCTTGGGTTGAGTTTTGCTTTAGATGTGAATTTAGGTGTGAATTTAGGTGTGAGTTTATGGTTTCAGGTCGTAAATGAATGCCGTGTGGCTCATCACCAAAATCTAATGGATGTATGAAGTGCTTCTCAGATTCATAAAAGAATGTCCATAATTATTCATATTTCATAGCATATAATGTGATATGGAGACCTCCATGTAACACAGAAAGCTTCCCAAAGAATTTATGTCTCAGAACCTTTCTGTCTCGTGCTGTGTTGGAGTGCTCCATATATTGGGCATTCATTTACGACCTAGAACTATAGATGCAAGTTTAGGTGTGGGTTTAGGCCTGAAAGCCTGAAACTAAGTAGGGGCCTATGATTATAGTTATGGTCGGCTAGCTTTTCGCTCACTCATCATTTTTGCTTAATTGTAGAAAACATTAATATTAATGACACCAATCATACAACACCGGCAGCAGCCAGCAATATTCGACCAACTCCCTCTCACTACCAAGGCATGGCGCAGAAATGGCATGTCGACTTCCATACTCCAACTACATTCGCTCCAAGACGATTTAACCTGATTCTGCTACGTGTCAAGAGCAAAGAATGTTCATCAAAAGGCATATTCGACTTCCTCTGCTTGACTTGAGAATGGTGTTGAAGCGCCAGCTTTCTCAGAAGGCGTGAACACTTCTAAGAGCTACTGTCGGTCATTCGAGGTCACCGTCTATCACGAGTGTGTATCTCGGAGGAACTGGATGCGCTGATACAGCATCATGCCTTGGCGTTTCAGAACAGCGGGACAGAATTATCTCCTCTCGTTACCCTTGTCAGAGAGATTTCCGACGGGCACTCTCGAAACCAAACCTTGACAAGCACAGCCCTGGCGGGATAGCTGTGACCACCAGTTTCTCATCTTTTTATCTACATCGTGGCTTTCCTTCGTCTTTGCCATGACTATCACGTCTGCTTCTGCCTCTACTCTTTAGAGACCTTTTCAATTCTATGAATCCTCCGTAATCATTGCTTTACCTCTATACTCTAATCCCCCAGGCACATCCGTCCCCAGCTCCCCAGGAGCTCTGACCCACCGTCAAGACGCCATCCACCATGCGCTCCGCAACGCTCACAATCACTCTACTCCTCACCCTTACCGCCCTCGCCTCCGGCGCCGCACTCCCCCCAACACTAGGTCGCGTGGTCGGCCTGGGTCCGACGTGCCGCAAGATCGGCGCTCAAGGGACGACAGCGCGCGGACCGCAACCACCCGCAGCCCTCACCAGCCGAAGAGACACCGAAACCGCCATGTTCCCACACTCCCCGCTCTCGCCCCGCGCCGACCCAAGCCAATACAACCCGTGCGGCATCCTGCGCGGCACCCAACGCAGCCGCCCCTTCACGCTCAACCCCAACAACAAATATAACGCGTTCTGGGTCGACGACCGGGTTGTGGTTGGAGGTCAGTGTTTTTGTGCCTCTTCCCCGGCACTCCCGGGCTTCGAAAGGAAACGGCAATCGTTTTCCTAGCCCCCTTCCTTCCACCACGCTGACTGCGATTCTCTCCCGCTTCTAGCCTCTATGTTACTCTGGGAACTAGGCGGGAACGGCGACCACTTGATGAATTCGGCCCCGATGTATCGCCGCCACCTCGAGCCCTTCACGCCCAAACCCTATAGGCAGTATGCGCTCGAGCTGCGTGCGGATGTACCCGACGGGGAGAATGCGGTCGCTAGCTGGTGGTTCGCGACGCAGTGAATGGGTGAGGGGACGGGCTTGGGGAATGGGGTTGGAGAGGGGGAAGAAGGATTGCTGTGCAGACGTGTCTATACCTAGTCTAGGTTGTAACGCAACTGAGTTGCCTTGGTAGACGCTCCATTTCCATACTCAGATTACCGTCCTTCCAAAGCCCTACAACAACCGTCATCAAGTCTTGTAGCTACATGGCTGTATTCTTTACGCTACCGAACCTTACAGACCAACCCACCTCTCCTCTCCTCCTCCTCCTCCTCCTCCTCCTCCCTTCCACTCTTCCACTAAGCTCCTTCAGTGGTGCGAGGTAGCAGGAAGAAGAAAAACCCTACTGCTTTCCCTTCTCTCTTTCTTGTCGACTGGTTTGCCTACTTTCCAAGTTTCTCGGCACGTGTGTTGGGTTGGACTGTGCCGTTCGTGTATGTCGCTGCACTCAATTCCATATTGTAACGTGGACACGATATGAAGTGAACGTGAACAATGATGCTGCGGTGGGTACGGGTAGTGGTAGTGGTCAGGTAGGTTGGTAGGTAGGTAGGTAGGTAGGTGCAAGCGTGAGCACGACTGTGTGAAGTGCGGAGGGAGGGACGGAGGTAGGGAGCGTGCTGGGATGCATGACAGCATTGAGGAGACAGGTGTTGTTTACCCAGGAGAATACAAGAAGGATGATTTCAACCCACGACACGGACCGAAGTCTCCTCGCAAAGGTCGGAGTGCCGCACCTGCCCATGTCTGGATCTGATCAGCAGAGGATAATAAAGGATTGAGACGGAGAAGCGTTGTGCGTGTATTGAGTGTAACGCTGGGATCTCATTACTGGGCTACTTCGTTCCCGGTTCCGGAAGAGAGAACCGGCGGGAAACGCGAGAGACAGATGGCCGTGTCGGGAAGATGTAGGAGAGCTTCATTTGCACAGAAGAGGGCGCCGAGGAAGAGCCCAGCGAATAGTTGAATTACATCTGTCGCTTGTGGAGGTGGGGTGCTCTGGTAGGACGGCGGTTGGTGGAGAGTCTTGGTTCCTGGTATGAGATACAGTATCGCGGTGGCGCATCTTGATACTATTCATGTTGCGCTTCTCTGTCTTTGGGCAACGGGGCGCGGTTCTGAGCAACGTGCGCGAAAAGGGGGGGTTTGAGTCCGTAAGGTGTAGCTGCGCGGTTCTGGAATGGATTGAACGGGCATTGGCGAATTGAGAGCGTGGCGGAGGCTATATGATTTCGTCGAGGAAGTGAGGCGTTGACGGTGCGGTGGATGGACGCCACTGCGGTATGATTGTCATGTTGGCTGAAGCCAAGCTTACAGGAGAATCCGGTTCGGATAGAATCCCCAGTTCCTCTTTGAACTCGCGGCGAAACTTCACAGTAAGATCTCCCCATAAAGAGACAAACATGTACACCGGTCAATGTCCTTTTCAGCGCATAGTCAAGCAGACCTCGTGCGCTAATCAGCCATCAATTTTTCAGAGTAGTTCCGTCTCCCTTCCCTATCTTCCACCGTTTCCGCCTCTCCTCCATTCTCGAGAGAGGGAGCTCATCCGAAGGAACGTTCACTCCGCCTTTGCTTCGTTTGAGCCGTGTTTCGAGCTCGCTGTTGGAGTATTGATTCACCTCCTCGCCCAGATCGTCTCGTATCGCGGTGGCGAGGTTTATGACCGACCAGAACATACCTCCCAACTTTCGACCACTGCGATCGATGCGGCTGTTCTCGTGGGCGTCCATCCACATAGCGTGCATGCCGATGCTCCATACAGTGGTTAGTACGCAGACAATGAAGGTGAGTATGAATGAAAAGCCCCATTGGTAGGTTGAGCCCATGGGTTGGCACGATATGTGGCTTTTAATCCAAACAGAGTCATATACGAAAGAGGTGTCGTTTTGGTAGATATAAAACTCGCTCCTCGCTCCGTCAGTTATATTCAGGAGTGGAGGACCCAAGTGATAGGTGTTATTGCTGATGTTGAATATGCTGCTGAACGTGGGATTATAGCTGACGTTGTAAGCGCGTATGTCTATAATTCAGGTCAGATAAACAGTGGGCAAAGTGACCAACTCGGCTCTCTCTGAAAACGCACAGTTGATTGTTGCGTGAAGCAAGTCGGAACTGCCCGGCGGAACCGGAGTCCGGCGTTGGAAATGAGGTATCCGATCAGCATCTTCAATGATGAAGGCGAGTCGGCTGTATGACTCCCAAGGCACCAAATTGTGACTCTTGTCTTCAATATATGCTCCCATAACGCTTGTATATCCGGTCATCGCACTCAATAGCGTCGGAAATGCGATTATGTACAGCGTCGCTATGAGAACCCAAGATATAATCATCCTGTTGCGAAGGCTTCGATTCGATGCAAAGTTCTTAGCAAGCATAAATACGCCAGCCGCCGTTCCGGGCTCGAATGCAAAGGCAGCGAAGGTGTGATAGGACACCTGAGAACGTTCCATAGCGCGGGCAAGAGATTTTGTAAAGATACTATATGCGACATATGTGAGCAGCACTTGCCCACCACGACCGACGACAACATCCCAGAACACGTCGACCAATTTAGCGGTTGAGAAGGCCATGGTCCCAAACCCAAGGTTGATGGTGAGAAGTTCCGATAGCGGCCATGGGTCGTAAGAAGACATGCTCTGTCTCAGCTGCTCAGTCGTAGTGCATGACGACCCAGCAAACCCAGGGGCCAATAAAGCAAAGGAACAGGTCAAGGTCAATATCGCAAAGGTGATGAACGGGGTAAGGATGTGGGAGAGCGGTATTAGTTCGGTTTCGTTGTGTTGCGTTTGTTGTGGGGGTGACTCTGGAGCTTCTTGTTGGCAGGCTTCCATTTGTTGTGCGGATATGCGTGTCAAGGTACTGTAAGCATCATCACGATATGGAGCAGATCAAGAAACAACACCGAGAATGACAGTGAGCAAAGTATAGAGAAAAATGTGTCTGAATATAAAGATACGTGCTTCATTTCAGCTCAAAGAGGCGCAGCGACTGATTGTTGCAAGGCGCAACCCACATCTTAGGGGCTCCTCATGACAAGTCGAGCGCTGCCAATCGAACTTGCAAGTCCCAATCCCTTGCTCTTGTCGGAGTCCACTGATATGACCGCATTCCTAACGAATCACTCGTTGCTGATTCAAACGGCATAAAGGCGGATACGCCAGAACAGCCTCCACTGCACCAGATTCATCAATCTTCCTCAGCTTCCTGCTCCCAAGAACTCCTAAAATCACTCTTTCCCCTTATTCTACATATATCGTCGTCGCTCATCTGCATTGAAAAAGAAAGGGTATTGATGAACTTCAGACGACCTGGAAGTAGCTTGATACACGGATGAATGACTGGAGGGCCCGGAAGGCCGGTGTAGTGTAGTGAATGTAACGAGAAGACGAGCAAGAGAACAGACAGTTGTACTATAACTCTTTTCTAAACGTCAAGTAAACTCGTCCCCATTCATATATCTTATCCATATATCCTCTCCTATTTTTATACACCCGACGCTTTACTTGGTGGATTGATATCGTCGTCCATTGGAGAGTAGATTGAGATATATTGTGGATTCCATATCGCTTGGTATCCTATCCGAGGTTTGTGCGACGTTGATGCGGGATCCGAACGACAATGTGTTCCAAAGCAGCTTATCGTCAACCACAGAAGACGACAAGTCCAGGATATCAGATACTGCCGTCGACAGTGGGAGCTTCAGTTTACAGTATAGAACACAGCCGGGCCCATCGCAAGGTTGGGGAACACGGCTTGTAGAGGATAATAAGGCAGGGGATATTGATTCGAACCATGAAGGAGAGAGCCTCCGTCAAGGTGGCCAAGAGAGACTACAAGGAGGCCATCTTTCAGACATGCTTCCTCACCTGTCCACAATCGGGCGACGGTCATCGTTCATCGAGGACGGCGAAGCTCTTCCAGCAGAGGAACCTCTCCCAAAGAAGCCGAAGCCGGTTGCATGGAAAGATCTACCACGCAAGGGCCAGCTTACCATTCTAACGATGGCTAGGCTCTCGGAGCCTCTGACACAGACATCGTTGCAAGCATACATGTTCTACCAACTGAAGTCATTCGACCCTTCTTTGGCCGACTCGGCCATCGCGGCGCAAGCCGGACAACTCCAGGGGAGTTTCACCGCCGCACAATTTGTGACGGCTATATTGTGGGGCAGAGTGGCCGATTCGGATTGGGGCGGTAGGAAGATGGTCCTGCTAATTGGCCTTCTCGGGACCTGCTTCTCCTGCGTGGGCTTCGGATTCTCGAGGTCATTCCTACAAGCGGCCATTTTCCGGACTCTGGGAGGGGCGCTGAATGGGAATGTCGGAGTCATGAGGACAATGATTGCGGAGATAGTCCAGGAGAAGAAGTAGGCGCTCCAGCGCCTCTGGTGTGAACATCTCTGACTAGAGTAGGTTCCGATCGCGAGCATTTCTACTCATGCCCATGTGCTTCAACATTGGCGTCATTATCGGACCTGTCTTCGGCGGCATTCTTGCTGACCCTGTTGGGAGTTACCCAGGACTGTTCGGTGATGGCTCCATCTTTGGAGGGAAGAACGGCGTCTGGTGGATGAAGCATTGGCCATATGCATTGCCCAACCTATTGAGCGCCTTCTTTCTATTTACCGCGGCTGTTGGGGTGGTCCTAGGGCTTGAAGAGGCAAGTGGCCTTCTTTGTTCACCTGAAGTGTCAAAGGCTAACACGAAAAAGACCTCGGAGAACCTCAGGGACAGGCCTGACGTTGGACGCGCGATCGGCAAACACCTAGCAAATTTGTTGCGGCGACTTTACCGCTCTCGCGCTGTCGACTACATGGCTGTTAGCAGCGATTATACATTTGACTCTGGTCAGTCCAACATCTGTGCGACAGACTCATATGACCTCGAGGATGTTCAGCCCTCAGCCTCAAGACCAGTCGAACCCAGCAAGCCCCGGTGTAAACTGCCCATCCGTCGCATCTGGACACGCAACGTCCTCTTCACGCTATTTACTCACGCCATTCTCGCCTTCCATGTAGGTACCTTCAGCAATCTATGGTTCATCTTCCTCTCAACCCCACGGTTCGATCCAAAGCATCCATCGCCACCGGACCATCAACGCCGACTTCCCTTCATCTTCACAGGCGGTCTCGGCATGCCGCCACGGAGCGTGGGCATGGCCATGGCGGTATTGGGAGCTATAGGCATCACCCTCCAGTTACTTGTATATCCGACCGTAAATCAGAAACTCGGCACCTTACCCAGCTACCGCTTATCGCTCCTGTGCTTCCCAATCGCGTACACACTCGCGCCATACCTCTCCGTCGTTCCGTCCTCGGTCCCTCCGCCAACGCAAGCGAGTGGTGTTCTGGTGTGGGTCGCTCTTGCCGGTGTTCTGCTAATCCAGGTAGTCGCGCGCACCTTTGCGTTGCCGGCCGCGATTATTCTCATCAACAATTGCTCGCCGCATCCTTCCGTTTTAGGAACGATTCATGGGATCGGACAGTCTGTCTCGTCGGCTTCGAGGACTGTTGGACCTGTGTTGGGAGGATGGGTGTATGGGCTGGGATTGAGTCATGGCGTCGTCGGAGGCGTGTGGTGGGGTCTTGCTGCTATTGCTATATGTGGTTGGGTCGCGAGCGGATGGGTGTATGAGGGAAGTGGACATGAAATCATTTTGGAGGGCGAAGAAGAAGGAACGATAAAGTTGGGAGGTCCTTCGTAGTTTTGGTGGTTTTGTACCTATCACCCATGGCAACGGAGCGCGCTAAAGATATCTCTCCATTTCTAAAAACAAACATCTGCCCCTCGTCATACACTTCTCTCGTCACCATAACCAACACCAACGTCGGTGTCTTCCATCTCTTCCAGAACTCTCCATACCACCATCGCAACCAATTGCTTTTTTTCGAGATGAAGATACCAGACGCGCCACCAGTGCGCATGACCCGCGCCCGCGCGCGGGAGATGGAGGCGGCCGCGGCCGCGGCGAAGGGGCGTGGCCGGCCCAAAGCGGCCACAACGACGACGAGCAGCCGGGGGGACCCCCAGCTGGATAAGGAGAACGCGGGCCTGCGGGCCAAACCGGTGCGTCGTCCTGCGGCTCCCAAGGGAGCCAAGAAGGTAAGCGGGGGTCCCCCCTTGTCGCCGAAGAAGGCCCCGCAGGTGGCCAAGGCGGCCTCCGTCAGCTCGGAGGAGGACGAGCTGAACGGCGGGAAGACGCCGTTGGGGAGACCTGTTCGCGGGTGCGGAGTCGGGGCTTCGGCCCAGGTGGTTCCGGGGTGGGCGGCGCGCGCGACGGAGGAGGCGCCGGCGCCTCCTCCGTCGCGCATCCCGCGCAAGAGGGGGAGTTCCCTCTCGGAGCCGGTCCCTGCCCCCTCGACGGGGGGCAAACCGAAGGATATCAACACGCCGGCAAACCCGGCGTCCGCGGTGGACCCCACCACACGTGCGAGGAAGCCGGCCCCGGTCTTCCTCACCAAGGAGCACGCGTCGCCGATCGTGCCGGGGGAAGTAGAGGGTCCGAAGAAATATCGGACCCCTACCAACCCGGCGGCGGCCGAGGACGCGTCGAAGTACCGGACGCGGCCCAAGTCAACGCCGATGTATCCCACCGCCGGCACCATCACCACCAAGCCGACCGTCAAGGCGGCAGTACCAGTGCTCACCACGGAGCACAAATCCACCAGCAAGAAGACGGTGGTAGTTACTCGGGAAAGCAGAATCCCGACCAAGCCGGCCTCAACGGAGTCGGCTCAGCAGCAAAGACCGGCATTCATACCGGCAACCAGCAACCCAGCAACCCCCGTTCTCGCCAAGCCGGTTTCTTTCCTCCCGGCGAAGCCTACAAGACGTCCTCGCTGCGGTGTTAATCTGGGGGTTTTGAAGGGAGCGGTGATACACGTCGACTGCCGAACCAGCGACGGAGAAGACGCGAGTGAGATTTTCAGGGAGTTGGTGATACAGCTGGGAGCGAGGGTGGTGAAGAACTGGACTTGGATGCGTCAGTCTATCCTTGTCGACTCGGATCAAACCATCAGCTTCGCCCAGGATCAATCGCATGGAGACTTCAAAGAGGTCGGACAGAGCGGTCAGAAGGTTGCAGTTACGCACGTGATTTTCAAGGACGGCAGTGAGAGAACGCTAGACAAGGTGCGAGGGCTCAACGGCAAGGTCCATTGCGTCGGCGTCCGATGGTTGCTAGAGTATGTCTCCTGTCCACCCCACACATGCCGTGCCCCTTGCTGACGCCTCGACCTAGCTGTGAGAGGAAGAATCAATGGATTGAGGAAACAGATTATGCTGTCGACCTCTCCTCAGTACCTCACGGAAGCACTCGTCGCCGCAAATCGATGGAACCGCGCGCACTCTCCAACCTCAACGGCACCCTCATCCCCACGCCCTCTCCTTCCAAGAAGCCTGCCGAGCTTTCACCCACCAAGGAGTTTCTGATCTTCGACTCGCCCACCCCACGCCGCGTGTCGATCCGCACTTTTCCTCCCGAGCCAGTACTAGCGACCCCGACTCACGATGACGGAGGCTTCGACTACTCGAACATGACGTTTGACGGTTCGCCGACCACTCCCTACTACCTCAGCAAGGGAGCAGAGTTGGTGCAGCAGACTTGTCCCCCGAAGCAAACGCGGGAGCTGTTATTCCCACGCTCTGGGATCATCGAGGAGCAGCCCAACGAGATGTTGAGGAAGCGGTTGTTGTTGGCCAGACGCAAGAGTCTGCAGTGGGCACCAAAGCTGTCCAGCCCTCTATCCAACGCGGTGGTGAATGCTCTTTAACTGTACAAAACCGGTTGCAATCTGTACGCGGTATTGGAGTTCTGCTTGGGTTCTCGGTATGGGTTCTCGATATGGATTCTTAGTATGATTCTCGACGGAGGTTACGGTATTGGACTCTGATGTCGGTGGAAAACTGAATTCCGCAAGCGTACAGGATGGGCAAAAAGCAGGCGCAAGGTGTGGTAGTTTTGCTTTGATTTCTTACAACCATCAAGGGCTTTCGTTATCAAAAAGGGGGCAGCATTGTTTACTCGGCGATTCAGCGAGATACCCCCAATATGCGTTTAGACGAGCCAGGACCCTCCTCTGAGGACGAATTATGCAGAATGAAACTCAGTTAATACAATCTTTAGCTGTTGAATGGTGTTGTGCCATATCGAGAATAAATTCGGCAACAACGGTGTGTCTTAACTGGTATTTTCGAGTAGCTCGATGAAGCTCTTTCGAAAATGGGATTGAGATCCTCGCACTACTGGCGGCAACAGTCTAGACCAATCTATGCACTCAGAGCTTCATGTACTCCAGGGAAACTGGCAATGATGAGAATAACATCGATTCCTCACAGGAAATTTCAAGACATTTGTCGACTTGGCTTGTTCCATCTCTACGGAAGCTGTGCATTACTCTCACGTGATTAGATCCGTCATGCCCCACTATTGATCATCACCAAGGTCCGGCAAGGTCATCGGTGTGCTGGAGGTCGGACCAGCGGAGGGGTTGATCTTGCGAAACAGGCCTTGACCATCTGGGTTAAAAACGCCAAGCTATATCGCTGTTGACCCTTCCTTCTCCCTTCGGAGCTTAGTCGGAGCCTTCTCAACCGAGGGCATCAATTTCGAGGTCAGCACAGGGATCAGTTGACGACTTTTGGTTAGCAGCATCCAATACACCCAACCAGATAAGTTCCTCATACTTATCAAGAGTTCAACTTTACTGTACCTACTTGATAACCGGATCCGACTGTGAGTTTCGGAGCTTTCCCCGCATATTCACCCCACACCTCACCTCAATGCCACCACCTTAAATTCAAACTTCCTACCTAGTAGGTAGGTAGTCAACGTCTATCTCAATGGCTGGCTGACCGTTCCCGCATTCGACTTTCTTTAGCGATAGGCGGTACACGGTCTCGATGTTCGATCAATGGGTGAAGATGAGACGGAGAAATCCGGAGAGGGTGGAAAGATGAGGAATGACGATGCGGACCTTGTGGACTCAAGGATCGTTCGAGGAATCCTGGACGTAGATCACACTTGGCCTTACGTCCAGTAGACTCTCACTGGCCACGAGACAATGGTGTGGTCGCTTCTGGAGCCGCTATACTTGGACTCTGCATCCTTTCAAATAAACTATACCCTCGGGGTTCGATAGCCGGAGACTGGGGTCAACCAGGTGGATCATGTTCGATGTTTGTATATAGCCCAACGTTTATCCGGACTCCTCCCTGTTCGAGCACGATCTGGTTTTGCTCGTGTCTGGTATCAGTGCACGCTTGATCTTCCGACTCTGATCGGGCGTCAGTCAGAACCATTGAAAAGGCCTGCGGCTCGGAATATACAACGTATGTGGTGTATTCCTCCATCGATTAAGATCTACTACTCACTAAATTCTTCAGCCGCTGCCGACATGGGAAACCTCATCCCCAATGCCTTCAACCTATGAATCGTCATCTTCGTAGCCCTAGGGTCGACAGCCTGTAGTTATGGCATGGCTGTCATCAGCTCCACCATCGGTCAGCCAGCCTTCTATATGTTCTTCAACTTGGCCACGGCTGGCGAACCGGGCTATGCTCATACCTCCAACCTCATCGGGGCCATGAATGGCCTGAATTCGGCTGGGTCGGCCTTCGGTGCGGGCTTCACTTCTTGGAGTGCGGACAAATTTGGCCGCAAAGTTTCCATACAGCTGGGGTCCGCAATCATGATCGTTGGCGCAGCCCTCTGCGCTGGCGCTGCGAATATGGCCATGTTCTTGGTGGCAAGATTCATTGCCGGCTTTGGTATTGGCATGCTCATAACTTCAATTCCGATGTATGACCGCGTGTGCTCAACTCTCAGCTCACTGCATAGCAACTTCTGTACATCTTGGGACTAACACGATATGTCCGGCAGGTATCAAGCTGAATGTTCGACACCTGCGTCGCGAGGCTTCATGGTGTCGATGCACGGGGTGATGTTTGCCGTCGGCTATAGTCTGGCCGCGTGGATAGGCTTCGGTTGCTACTTTATATCTGCTACAGGATCTCAGTCCTCGTTCCCCTGGCGCTTCCCTCTGGCCTTTCAAGGAGTGCCAGCGCTGCTGCTTCTAATCGGATCTCCCTGGCTTCCTTACTCTCCTCGGTGGCTCCTGCAGCAGAATCGGCCCGAAGAAGCGCACGATGTGATCCGAAGACTGCACCACACGGGGAACGACCCCCACGAAACGATTTCGCAAAGGGAATTTTACCAAATGAGGAAGCAACTAGAGTTAGACCGCCAGATTAAAGCTAAAACTGGCGCGTTCGATATCTTCATGACTGCTCCCAACCGTAGAAGAGCATTCGTCGGGTTCACTCTCATGGCTGGGAACGTATTCACAGTCAGTCTTTCTGTCACATATGTCTATTCACGTGGCCTTTCTCGACTAACGGAAAATGCAGGGAGTCCTAATCATCGCGAATTACGGTGTCCTGCTCTACGTTTCTCTTGGTATGAAAACCTACATGCCCCTCCTCCTCAGTGCGCTGTGGGTCACTCTATCTTTCCCCGGCAACGTTTTCACCGCCTTCTTCATCGACCGGATCGGCCGACGCCTCTTTCTCCTCACCGGCCTCGGCGGCATCCTCGTCTCGCTGATCTGCGAAGCCGCCATGCAAGCCCAGTACCTCGGCACGGACAACGTCGCGGGCCAGCGCGCCGCCGTCTTCTTCATCTTTCTCTTCATCTTCTTCTGGTCGACTTTCGTCGACGCCTCGCAGTACCTCTACCTGTCCGAAATCTTCCCGACGCACATCCGCTCGCAGGGCATGGCCGTCGGCATGGTCGGCCTGTACACGGCCAGCATCATCATCCTGGTCGCCGGCCCTATCGCCCTCGAAGTCATCAAATGGAAGTTCTTCCTCATCCTGATCTGTGTCACGGCCCTCCACTGGGTCAACGTCTACTTCCTCTTCCCCGAGACGAAGCAGCGCTCATTGGAAGACATCAACGTCGCCTTCGGCGAACAGGTGGCGGTCCATTACTACGGCGCGACGGCGGAGGAGGAGAAGATGTATGCTGCCGCCATCGAGGAGGACGAGCTTCGCCATCATCGCCGCGCCTCGGAGAAGGGCTCCTCGGGTACGGATTATCATCACGTAGAGGTCGGGCAGAAGGTTTGAGGGTAATTGGAATTTTATGCTGGACGACTTTGTCATGTATATGTACGGGCATGGTGTTAGATATATGTCGCACTCGAGAACCAGAGAAGATGGGTTTTGAGTAGTGAGTCGATCTGCGAATGAACTTGTACGTGTCACATGTATCCTCCATCCCAGACTCGAGAAGAGCATTTCGTACTATGACCGTCGAACGTCGACACTACAGTATGACACTGCGGGAGAAGTAGGTGGTCAGCAGACTATAGTGATAACGAACAATCTATGGTTTAATCACGCAGAGTAAGATGCTATAGTGAGGCTCCGATTGTACTTAGGGGACCGCAGCCTTCGTCATACCGCCATGCCCGTCTTGTCGTCTCGGAAGATTTTTGGAAACCCTATCCGAACCCAGCGCAGTATCTCATTCTTCCAAAACTCGTAGACCCACTTCTCACAATGATGACTCAGATCTACACAAGCAGCAACCTCACGATCACAGAACGCAGTCATAGCTGCACCTTGGAAGATGACTTTCCAGAGGAGGATTTATCTGAGGTTGAGGAAAATAGGTAAAGGATGTGGTGGCCGTAAAGTTTAGTCTCCTACAATCGCACACACACACGGTCCATTACACCAACGCGTTCTTCACAGAGGAAGAACATGCCGTAGCTAAAATTTCGTTTCTGAGGAAAGCTGTGTTGCGATGGTTATTCCGAATGGTGGACAGGACCAAGCCAAAAAACCCATTCCTCGAGATGCTGGAGTCGAGCGAGTTCTGTAACATGGAAAAGATGTGGCGGTGATTCATAAGTTCGAAGACCTCTCATAGACAGTATACCCATTCAACATGTAAAGATATAGATCTTTGGTTCAAATATACAATCGCGTCACCTCACCTTAAACCCCCCAGCCCCACCGACTCCTCAATCCGCCATGCGCAACTCCAGAACCACCTCCCTACTTACCTACCTGCCTACCTGCCTCTCAATCCGTCGCCTCCCCCACGACCACAACCTCCCTCTGCCCTTCTCGCGGCGGCCGATCGCCAACAAGCCTCTTCCGCTCCTTGCCCAGCACCACTACCACGTGAGGCAAACATCAGCCCGCATCCCGAAAATGCTCTGCTCTCCAATCTCCCCTTTCCCCATCACGGCCCACCTAAACGAAAGATAAAGGAAAGGGAAAAGACCTACGCCTCTCCCACAACACCCAACTCGTCACCAGCGCAATCGGCAGCGCCACGATCGCGTACGTGATCCTACCGCACCGAATCAAACCCCATAAGCCTTCCACTTCCCCACTCCCACGCTTAAACGAGGGAAGGAAGAGGTACCCTTACCGTCTCGCAGCAGGCTTATATTTCTCCGGCAATCTCCCATCACTGATACGCGGCGCGGGCCGCGACGGGCGCGCGCTGAGCGCCGAGACGGCGAAGGCGTTGAGGGCCGCTGGCGAGATGTGCGGACGGGTGGGGTTCGAGGTCGAAGCCGGGGTGGAGACGGAGGGCGAGGGTGCGGCCGTGGGCGGCGGTGGAGGCGGGGCGGACGTCGATGGTGACGGCGCTGTTGAAGCTCGCGGTGGCGCGGGCATGCCGTTTGGCGTGGGTGCTCCGTCGGCGGTCGGCATGCTGTGCTGCAGTGGTGCTGGTTCTGTTGTCGAAGAGGACGCGGCGGCGCGGTTCCGGGCGTCGGTGACGGCTTGGAGGATCGGTGAGGTGGTGGGCGTGAGGGGCGTCGGGGACATGGGCGCTGCGGGGTTTGGCGTCGGTGTTTGGGTGTGGGGTTGTGTTTCGGCCGTCATGGGCGTTGCTGATGGCGATGGAGGTGGAGTGCGTGGGATGGTGTTCGAGACTATCGTGCTCTTCCCGGAGCTTGTAGAGGGTGCGGCGGACTTGGTAGGAAGTTTTGTGATTGTAGGCGAAGAGCTCACTTTCGGCATGGATGGACTCGGGTCTGGTTTACTACTCGATGCCGTCTTGGACGATCGCTTCCGGGCTGTGGTCGTGGTTGTAGACGTCGCCGTTGATGGCGGGGCAGCAGGAGCGGCAAGTGGAATGTCTGAGGATGTGGTTGGAAGGAACTGAGTGGTTTTCGGGGGGCGGCCGCGCTTGCGAGTTATGGAGGTCGCGGTTGTTATGGTTGAAGCCATTGTTATGATGCGACGGGGTGGGGAGTCAGTGCTGTCTTTCCGTGGCGATGTGAAAGTGCTGCAAAATCCGGGGAAGGGGGTTCTGGAAACGCGCTAATTCACACGCGTTTCTGAACGTGCAGTACAACGTAAGGCTGTTGTCAATGGGGATTGTACGAAGCGCATGTAATCAAGAGGCTTTCACACGTAGAATATAGAGGGCTGAATCCAGCCAGTATTTGAATCCTACATATGAATGATGTTGGAGAGATGGAAGGTTTCATTTCTATCAAGTCATTTCAACTCCTAAAATTACATCTCCATGCTTGTTTGATCCCGTGATCCCGAAACTGGCTCATCCCCGACTAAGAGTATCTGGTAAACACACCAAGTGACAAGCGCATTCTCAAGAATTAGGTAGGTAGGAGTACGCGTACGCAGTAAGCCTCATTCTCGCAATCGATCTACGCCACGTACTGGACACCCAAAAGAACCATTGCAGTACGCTCCACGTGATGCATCGGAACCAAATCTTCCTTGCCCTAACATTTGGAGGTCCAACTTCCCAATTTCATCTATCTTACTTACTTCTTCCTCATCCCGAGCTTCGATCCAGGCAAAGGCGGGAACCCATAACTCTTGACCTTTCGAAGCTCCTCCGCCGTTCTCAGCCTCAAAGGTGGACCCACCACGTTCGCGCGCGAGGAGGAACCGTTCGAAGTTTGTAGCGGTTTGTTGACCCCTGCACTCTTCGAGAACATCTTCTCGTTCATCTGCGCCGTACTCCCAAAAGCACTGGCATGAGCCGGATTGATACCACCTCCTACTGGCGTAGAAGAGCGGGCCCGGTTGGAAAGCCGTGCATAAAGCTGAGAAGTCGCATGTCCCTGCGCTGCAGGGATCACGGTATTGATGGACACACCTGCACTGTGCAAGAGAGATTGCAACGCCGCCGCGGGATTTTTGGCCGATTCGATCCCATAAGGGTCGGATTGTGATGTGATGATCGGCATGCCTCGCGTGGTAGATAGTTCAGGAGTGCCGTTCTGACCGTCTCCGATTTTCTCAGCCATGAGCTGGTTGACTATGCGCTGCAGAGTGGCGGTGATATCACTGTCAGGTTGAGGCGTTGAATTTCGCTCAGCTTGTTGGCTGGCGGTGTCAGGAGCGTCGGTCATGACGTTATCGTCCTCGTCGTCCGTAAGAGAGCCACCATTCGCCAAAGCCAGAAGTGCATCGATTTGTGACTGATCAAGTCCATGATCGTTAGTCGCTTGCTTTGAGCCTGTAGACTTGGGAGTCCCATTTGTGTTTGGTCTTGCGCCTCCATTGATGGCGGTAAACCCGTTCACCTCTGGCCCTTTCGTCGCGGCTGACTTGCTCTCTGGCCTTGCTTCGTTCATCTCATTAAGTATGGCCGTCGCTGCGTTGAGTGCCTTGATTATTTCGCTAGACTCTTCATCAACCTCCGCGGGGTGCTCGCCGGCCGTAGCCCCACCACGCATCTCGGTCGACTGCATAAGCGGATACGGACCATCATCACCGCTATTTGTATCTGCCTCATCGTCATAACCCGAACAACCTCCGCCAAGAACTGCGTTGATGCCACTCATGATATCTGGATTCATGGCCATAGTACGTAAGGCTTCGGTGAAAGGTTTCGGATCGACTTTACCTCCCTCCAGCGCCATCGTCAAGGCCTTGGCCGCTTCGGCGTTGGGTCCAGGGCCGTTGCTGCCTACGCCAAGCAAGGCGTTTGCTAGCAACAAACCAGCTGCGTTAGTTTCGGTACTGGTGCCGTTTTCAGAAGTGGAGAACAACGAGTTGCCCAAGCCAGATGCGAATGAGAAACCAGTGAAGTCGCTGTCGTCAAAAGATCGCAGTCGCTCTTTGCTCTCGCGCTTGTTTCTACGCTTGTTGAATTCTGATTCCATCCATGCCGATTTCTCTGCTGATGGTGTTATGCCGTAGAGCTTTTTGGCACGTTTGTTGATCCGGCAACGAAGGTCGTTATCTTTGTCTGTGGCAAGTCAGATGATAAGAATGTCTAAGTGAATTCGTCGCGGCTATGGCCATTTCCCTTACTTCGTTCAGTGTTACTCTCTCTCCACTTCTTTTTCCGTGCTCGGTTCTCTTCCCGTACTCTCTCACGTTCGGCTACTTTGATTGGGTCATTGTCTTCATCAAAGCGTCGGTTAAACATTCCTGGGGGATGCAGCATCAATTTGCGTCGCTCTTCGTCCTCGTCCATGTCCATCGAGTCCCTCCCTTCGTCACGGAAGTTACTGATTTGCTTGGCAACCCAGATGGCGAGCTCCGTGGGGTCTGAGGGTGCACTCGAGAGATCAATCTCGGGGGCAGAAGTCTGTGAGCGACTTCTAACGTCTTTCTCGATACCGGTGGTGGTATGGCGTGGGTTGTTCGGTGAAGCTTCTGCTGAGCGCGACGGCAGAGACAGATCGGGAAGCCCATGGTATGACTCTGATGCGGACTCGGCCGTATCCGAAGGGAGCGCATCTGTTTCAGCTTGTCCATCTCCGTCCTTATTTGCCTGATCGACATCCATAGAGTTGGCCACCTGCTTGCCGTGATCGTCTGGCAGCTGCGGTTCAGAGCTGGGAGGGTGATCTGGAGCTTCGGGCTCGTAGAGCGCTGTGCAGTCCGTCGTGTCCTCTGTCTTGATACGTTTTGTTCGATGACCACCAACCTCACTCGTTTGTGGAGTCGGGTCCAATACTGATTCGCTGCTGCTGTCAGTAGCAGTGCTTGTGGCCTCTACAGAGTGGTAGAATGGACGGGGCCCATTGCGGGCTCGCGCTGAGGATGCTGAGAGCTTTAACCTTGTCACTAGAGATTGAGAACGAATCAGTGAGGGTGTGAGAGAGGTGTAGTGTTGAGAAAGATATATCGAGGATTCAGGGCTAGAGTGAAAAAGCATAGGTGAATAGGATACTTAGAGGATCACAAGGCAAGCTGTGCGTCTACCAAGGAAACCGTAAGTTACTCACTCATGTGACTGAGATGCAGTGGTGACGGGTCACGTAAGATGGGTGATCGAGTTGGACTGCGTTTTTCGTGACTGTGTGTTCTGTCCTCGTTGTGAAGATGCGACAAACCCAGGTCAAGCTAGATGTCTTCGGTTGCGCATTTAACCCCCCATTGTTTGTTCTTATGTAATCCTTCTGATTTACTTTTCAGGGCCAGGCCATCTAACAGGTAAAGTGAAGCTTACCTTGCTCCCTCTGATGTTGATACAGGTTACTGGTGACTGCGAAAGTGTCAGTGGCTCATAAATTGTGATTTCAAGCAGGGTTAAGAGGTACCGCGATACGCGCCTTGACGCGCGCCTGAACTCGACGCTAGCTTACATCGATCTGCAACGTTTCCTCACCTAAACACCCATTTATCTGAAGCTTAACTCGAGCTTCCAAGGATATACAATGCGGTTTCTTTGGTCCATTATACCATCGGTACTACTCCTGGGTGGTGCACGTTCAGTATTGGGTGCTCCGTCATGGGGCTTTGAGGATGCCACAATCTCGGTACAATCAAAGGGAGCAGGTATTGGCGGTGGCTTCAAAGAAAAGTATAGCTTCCACAGCCCGGTAAATGGACGATGCATTAACAAGGAACTCTCGACAGACTCATAAAGTCCAAAGCATTGTCACAGCCAGTCGTCTTCGGAGCCTCGGATACCCTGAAGGTCATTCTTACAACTCAGGAAGACAAAACTACGAAGCGGCCTCATCAAGCATTCCTCAACATCAAAGAAGTGGATACGCAGTTGGAAATATCTTATCCTCTCGCTGTCAAGGAGACTGGCAAGGGCAAGGTTGAACTGGTGAATATTTGACGTAATTGTATCTTACCGCGCTGAAACTGATGAGCGGCAGACCCAGAAAGACCTCCCAGCGCAATTTCTCCTCTCCTCAAAACCTCTCTATGGAACGCTCATCATAGCGTCCTTCGGGTCATCGGTACCATACAACCGCCATGTGTTTGATCTGAGCGTCAGGCTAGACCCAAATGCGCCTTTGCCAGCAGCGGAGAAACCTTTGAGATACGGAAAGCTATCTGAGATCCATCATACCTTCAAAGCAGACCCAAAGAGCCCACCGAAAATCATTACTTTGGTTTTCACAGCAGCCGTTGTCGCGGCACTTCCACTTCTTCTAGGAACGGTAGGTTGTGTTCTTAATACGTAGAGACACCTAAACTGATAATTACAACTGCAGTGGGTTTCACTTGGCGCGAATCTCAACCACCTTCCGAGGGCCCTTCAGGCGGCACCCGTCGCGCATGTCATATTCTATGGTTCTATCCTGGCGCTGGAGGGGATCTTCTTCATGTACTATACCAGCTGGAACTTATTTCAGACACTTCCAGCTGCAGCTGGCATTGGGCTGGTTACGTTCCTAAGCGGGAGTAGGGCACTCTCGGAAGTGCAAGAGCGGAGGCTTGCAGGGTTGAGATAAATACAACCTAATTAGATCGCATCGAATGTTAGAGGCTTTAGGGATTTGCACATGCCAGGAACTGCTGATCTGCAAATGGTTCTCTTTCCTACCTATATGTAGTTTTCTGTAGGCTACTTCGGTCCTTTCCGCCTAAACCTCGTCTAGACTGTTCCGTAAAAGAACATAAGCACGTCTGTCGATCGTCCTCAAGTTTATGGACTTAGGAGACTTGACTTTGATCATAAGCACATGGTGATGTGTCATCAAGCTACCTATCACTACACATATGGCCTCGAGGAACGTCGCAAGCTTACCCTACAAGATACCTAGCTGCCTACAATATGACTAGGCTCCCCGGTGTTTTGATGCGTATAGATAGTGACTCTAACAAGTCTTCTAAAAAAAACTCATTTGGAGCCTATGCAGAGATGGAGTCATCATCGTCTGACAACGACTCTCTTCGAATGCTTGACGACACAGATCTTATTGAGAACGAGGATGAACTAGGATGGCAAGATGCAGAATCATCAAGGCCATTTGACCATGCGGATGGAACTTCCACATTATGTCATGCGTGCCAGAATTTCTTCTCTGGTACTAAACAGGAAGAAGTCTGCACCAAGCACCTCCGTCTCTTCTCGTCCCTTCAACATGCCGCTGAACGTGGGTGTCATCTCTGTGCCCTAATCTATCATAAAATCAACCGGGAGACAAGAAACCACAGCCCTTGTGAGGTCTTGCGGTTGTCTTTCCGACTCTATGAGAATTATGGCGGCTTTCTGATTCTGTGGTATGAGTTCTGCCGGCGTTCCAAAAGGGCAAAGTATGGAGATGTTGTCTGGGGTATAAAGCAGATCCACTTGGTTCCGTCCGAATGTAAGTTTATCTGAAGCGGAGTCTACAGACTTTCTTTAACCTGGCATGTCTAACATATCTTGAGCGCTACAGATTTCAAGGGACAAGCTGGCATCAGCCACAAGCTCACCCTGGACACTGGATCTGATGAGAATCGCCATCTTGCCCGTCAATGGTTAAGGCACTGTATTGCACATCATCAGCTTTGCAATCGCCCAAAGACCAAGCAGAATTGGATGCCGACACGCCTAATCGATGTCGGATCAATCCAGCCCACCAATGAAGCCGTACGACTCGTGAACTCTGCAAGCATTCCCTCAGACTCTGAATACATAACATTGAGCCACTGTTGGGGCAGAAAACCAATCATATCCCTCCGCCAGGCCAATATTGAGCAACTAAAGGCAGGAATTGCAAGCAAAGACCTTTCTAAAACCTTTCAAGATGCAATCATAGTCACGAGATGGTTCCACTGCCGTTACCTCTGGATCGATGCACTATGCATAATTCAAGGTTCAGTGGAAGACTGGCAGAGAGAAAGTGTGCAGATGCACCATGTCTACAGGAATGCTTTGTTCAACATTGCTGCCACCGGCGCTAAGGATTCTTCGGGTGGCCTTTTCTTCGATCGGGACCCTCTCCTTGTCAAAGTGGGTGTAGTGTCAGCATCTTGGAGTGGGCCACTGCGGAAAGGGAGTTTCCACTTTTACACTGACGACATCTGGTCTCATGGCGTCAACAACGCCCCATTAAGCAAAAGAGCATGGGTTGTCCAAGAACGCATCCTATCTAGACGCAACCTGCACTTTGGAGCGCAGTCACTCTTCTTCGAGTGTCACGAACTGGAGGCCAATGAGACACTCGCAGAAGGATTACCCCCCGCAGTCTTTGATTGGCGCTGGGCCAATCGCTTTAAAAACATTCAATTCGCTTTCGAAGATCAAACGGTTCAGACGACCAGTACCGAGCCTGATCCACTTCTTAGAAACTGGCACAAACTTGTCAGTGCTTACATGATATGTGACCTGACCAATCTCAGCGACAAAGCAATAGCCATATCAGGCCTGGCGCAAGAGTTTCAGTGCAACAACCACGACACCTACCTGGCCGGACTATGGGAGAGGCACTTGAGTGAGCAGCTCCTCTGGTCAGTGCGACTGTGTAGACAAAAGAATGGTCTACCATCCATGAGGCCGCCAACATATCGTGCCCCGTCCTGGTCATGGCTTTCAATCGATGCCGACCTCACCAACCCTATAACATTTGACCCTATTCTCATCCAGATCCTGGACGTGAGGATTCAGCTTGTTGATAGAGACAATCCCACCGGACCGATACGGAACGGAACTCTGACCGTTAAGGGACAACTCCAACCAGCATCACTGCAAATCGGTTCCAAGCCTGAATTCTACGCACGAGCGAAACACTTCCTGAATGACAGAGACAGCGAAGAGCCGAAGTATCTTGTGTATGTGAACTTCGACGAAGCAGCTATTAAGCCAAGGGAGGTATTCTATATACCTGTCCAATTCTGGGCCGAGAAGACAATTACTGGACTTCTTCTTGTGCCCACAAGGGAGCGTGAGATGCAATTTACACGCGCCGGGACGTTTGAACTGGAGGGTGCTCCTGAATGTCATCAAATGTTACGGAAGAAAGACGACAGAACGAAGATTTTTACCATTGTATGATGTTAGACAGCACGAATTTAACAACGGAACATGCCATCTCAACTTCCGCTTCCGCTTCAACGATCAGAACCCTATGAATTCACACCACTAGCATCAACCTCAAACGCAGTAACACAAACCAACCCAACCGACACACCCAAGGACTCCCAAAAGAAATGGGCTCCTCATCCTCCAAAGCCGCCAAATCCGCAGCCGGAGCCGCCCGGCGCCAATACCCGCAACGAGTACCGCCCACCTCAACCCCCACCAACTCGCCCTCCGCCCGCCCACCAGCCGGACGCCAGCCACATGCTCCAGGCCCGACCGTGCATCCGCAACCAACAGCTAGCGAGGCTAGGGACGAAGGTACGTTACTGCTCATCGCGCTCTCCCAACGGGACAGCCTCGCAGTTTCATGGTTACCCAACTCCGACGTCCAACTCCCAACCCGGTGAAGCTTCTCTCCTGAGCCGACTGACTTGGTTCATTGTAGCGATCAACCTCGACGCGCGCGACCCGCACTTCGCCGCCTCCCTCCGCTCCCTCGGCGCCGTGACGCCAACGAACACGTTCTCGCCCTCCTCGACCTTCGACCCCACCTCCCGCTCTTCCTCCTCCTCCTCCGCCCCACACTCCTCAACCGCATCTTCAAACTCACACCCCATGTTTCCCGATCCCTCCCGCAACCCGGCGCTTCAGATCCTGCAAGCGCGCGAGCAGCTGGCGCGTGAAGCGGAGCGGGAATTCGAGAATGTGGGGAGGAAGGGTAGGCATGGGAGGAGGTTTCTGGATGTGGTGACGATTCGGCAGGTGTTGATGCTGAGGGACGAAAAGGGCGTGGAGGGGGCGGAGATTGAGAGGCGGTTGGGGTTGGGCGAAGGGGTTGTCGGGAGGTTGGGGTGGAGGGGTGTGGTGGGGGATACGGGGATGTGAGATGCGTTTGGGAGGGGTTGTTGGATTCCTGCATTTGATACGGCATGCGTGGGAGGGTGTTGGGAGGATTAATTGACGAACGCGATTTGCCATTGGGTAGGGGTTTGTTTCGGCTACTGGTGGGGAGGTTCTGGTGAGTCGAGCAGGATCGGCTAGGTTGGCGACGGGCGCAAATTCTACGCGATGTACAGACTCTCACCGGCCTACCAAGCCGTATGTCCACCGTCTATCTTCAGATCCGCACCGGTCATGAAGCTCGACGCGTCACTGAGCAGGAATACTGCGGCTCCTCTGTACTCCCTCGGGTCGCTCAACTTGCCGAGCATATTCTGTGTCGGCCATTCCGTCCGCCGCTCCGGGTATTGCTTGAAGAGCTCCTCCACCATGGCGGTGACGATGTAGCCCGGTGAGATCGTGTTGACCCGGATACCATATTGGCCCCATTCCGAAGCCAGATTTCGCGCCAGCTGGACGACGCCGGCTTTGGAGGCGTTGTATGCGGGACATATCAAGCCCTGATAGAGTTGAGCGTTCTTTTCGAAGCCTTTGCTTGATGGAAGAGCCGTTCAGACAAGACGTACCCTGTTCGCGACGGACGCGCTCATGCTCGCGATCATCGCGATGCTCCCGCCATTACCGAACTTGATCATTTGTTTCGCAACTGCCTGTGCCGTCATGAAGACGCCCGTGATGTTGATATTGAACATCAAGTTAGCATCCTTGGCAGTGTAATCCAATGCCGAAGTTTCCTGCTGGATGCCAGCCGCTGCAATGAGGCCGTCCATCCGTCCATGCTTATCGCCAATGGCCTGGACGTACGAGTTGAGGAGGCCAACATCACGCACGTCAATTTGGAGGTAGTGAAGTGCTGTTCCGAGCTCTTCTGTAGCCCGCTTCTGTATCCGGGTGAAGTCTGTTGACTGTGACAGTCGTCAGCTGCTGGGCTTTGCGCCCGATACTTGGCGTTCAGGATGCCTACTGGCTCTTCCAGACGGTCAAGTGCATATACTGTAGTTGCGTGGCCTCAGTCAATGCCCCACAGACGAGACGTCGTGATGCAACTCTGCTCTTGAAACAAACGGCGGGCTCACCGGTTGCGCCAGCTTCCAATAAGGCTTCTGCTTGAGTCAATCCTAAGCCTCGCGCGGCGCCTGACACCAGTATGACCTTGTTAGCAAGACTGAATTCAGCTAATCGATTTGAGATGCCCACGGATGGTGTGGGCTCAGCGTTTCCAGGGCGTTTCTCTGGTGTGGCATGTGCACTTGTTGGTAACGGTGATGGTGTGGGTGACGGTGACGGTGTCGGTGGGGCTGCCGGTGCGGCAAGGTTATGAAGGGGAGAGGACAATGGTCGGCGCCGGGCAACAGCACGGTTTAGAGCTTTGCTGGCCACTACTCTTTTCCCTAGCCTTTGCAGGATGCGCAAGTCCTTCCTCATTGTGGGCGGTTGAGCAGATATGGTCAGTCGTGGTACGTCGCTGTCGATGTTGCCCAAGCGAGGTTTGCAACATTTCCCGTCGCAGGAAGAATAGGCGGAAGGGTTGGAGGAAGAGCTTCGAGTGACGTTCTCCTAAGACTTTGCTTGGTGTTTCTGATATAAGGTATCTCAATGGAGGTCCGACAAAGTAAACTTTCGCCCTGGAAGACTCCGTAAGTACGGGCGCTAATACGCATCGAAAGTAAGTGGAGAGTGGGGTAGCTTAAGCGAAGGAAGCGGAACGGGTTGAGAGCGGGACAACTTGGCAACGCTGTCGCAAAGTACGGAGGTATCTCTCCTCTTCCTTCCAGCTGTGAGCTATGTGATTTAAAGGTGAGGAGACCTAATGTGTCCTCTTTTGCTCCTGCTCTACGGGTACACTCGGCAACCTTGGTAGAAATACGACTAAGGAGATACTGTCTTTATCAGTTGTTATCTGCACTACCTTAGCCTTGTGCTACCCGACTCTGAGACCGGGTAGTACTTTCGGGTCCTTTCAATAAGATGGCAATGGTTCTTGGTCAGTTTCGGGCTCGAGTTAACTTCGAACATAAGCATCATGACCTGGCAGGAGGTGGTTGAGAGAGCCCAAAGGCATCGAGACGACACTATCGCTCAAGTTCGACCACCCGTTCCCGAGGTGCCGTCTACGCTTCCACGAGATGTTACACCGATCCCGAAGGCGCTTCTCGCCCCCAAAGAGGTGAGCATTACGGAGAGCTCTCCAGAAGGGCTTGTTGCTTCCATCGCTTCGGGGATCTTGAGTAGTACAGAGGTCACCAACGCCTTCCTGAGAAGAGCTGGTCTGGCACAGAAGCTGGTATAAGCCGAATGTTCATGTTCATCATTGTGATTGGATGTAACGGAGGATGTTACGCAGGTCAATTGCATCACCGAACTTCTCCCCGAGCGCGCTCTTGCTCGAGCCAAGGAACTGGACGCATACTATGCAGAGCATAAGAGAACAGTAGGCCCCCTCCACGGCTTGCCAATTAGCGTCAAAGAACATGTTGGAATGAAAGGCCTGGGCCTCAATGCTGGGTTCGTAAGTTGGTGGGATCGAGTCGCAGACGAAGATGCACATATTCTCAAGATCTTGTGGAATGCTGGCTGCGTATTCTATGTCCGCACCACACAACCGCAAACATTAGTAGGTTACTCGAAGCAAGAGTGGCGATATCGGCACTTATAGAAGGGCAGATGCACCTTGAGACATCCAGTAACCTCTATGGTATTACCGTTAATCCTTTCAACCGCGATCTCACATCTGGCGGAAGCTCCGGGGGCGAGGGTGCACTTCTTGGAATACGTGGCAGCTGTTTGGGTATCGGCACAGATATCGGGGTAAGCGATCTCAAGCACATCTCGCTCATGAGTTAAGTTCGGTCAAAGGGTAGCATCCGCAGCCCTGCTGCCAACTGTGGCGTATATGGCCTTCGTCCGACCAGCTTTCGCTTGCCTACGGACGGATGGATGGCAACTATGCTGGGCGCTGAACATATCATCCCGGTAATCGGACCGTTGAGCACGAGTTTGGAGGGTATCAAGCTCTTCATGAAAGTTATATTAGCGGCGAAGCCATGGCTTGTAGAATCTTCTCTACTGCCTTTCGCATGGAATGACAAGTCTAGCCACCTCGACAGAGGATCAGGGAGGATGTTGAAGGTCGGAGTACTCTGGAACGATGGCGTCGTTAAGCCCCACCCACCTGTCATCCGGGCTCTGAAAGAGGTGGTTGAGAGATTGGAGCACGTGAATGGCATTGAGATTGTGGACTGGAAACCATACGCGCATTCTCTAGCATGGGAGATCATCGCCAGCCTCTTTTTCTGCGACGGTGCAAAGGAGGAAACCGAGGCACTTGACGCCTCCGGAGAGCCTTGGCGTCCCCTATCAAAGTGGATCGTCAAGGACAATCCTCACGTCATCCACCATGACATTGAGAGTTTGTGGAAGTCGACGATGAAAAGAGAAGAGTATAGAAGAAAGTATGCGGAAGTTTGGAATGCGACCGCCACCGGTGTTGGTGAGAACGACGAGCCCGTTGGCGCTGTGGACGTCATCCTTTGTCCAGCCGGTCCTGGCGCGGCACCGCCGCTCGATCACGCAAGGTACTGGGGATACACGAGCCAATGGAATCTTCTTGATTATCCTGCGCTGGTTTTCCCGGTCACGAAAGTCGATCCGAGCGTGGACGTGGTCGAAAAGGACTACAAGCCCTTGAATGAATCGGATGAGTTCAACTATAAGCTGTGTAGGTATGCCTTTGCCGCTTTGGGACATGTGGTTTAATGATGGTACTAGATGAGCCTGAGAAATACAAGAATGCGCCGGTGTCGTTACAACTTGTTGGTCGGAGGTATGACGACGAAAAGGCACGTGGACTGGAGAATCAATGCCTTGCTCTCGGATTGCTGACAGTCTAGCAGATCATCGAGGCCCTTGAATTTATAATGGAGAAGACAGGACTTCCATTTGCAACCTACGTATGATGACAGCAATTTCTACAACAAAATGCAATACTCTTCAGCTGTGTCAGTGTTCATAGTCCGAGAGACACACAAACAGCCTTGGTGATGTTACACTGACCCGACCTCCCACGTTTCACGCCGTCCGAGGACCTCACATACTGATCACATCAATTTATGAGAGATACAACTTCGTCCTGTTGTTATTATTATTATTGCTGTGTCGGTGCTACCATATCTGAAGCGCCAAATCACAGTACATGGTAGGCTTATGGGGGCTTAAAGGATGTACGCTTAGGTAGGCTCTGGGACGGGGTCTCCACAGCAGCTACCTTAGAGATGTGATAGGTTTTGCCAGGTTTCAGAAGCTCCACTTTCTGCTGACCGAAGTGCATGAAAGGCATCTATTGTTACCTACTTCGAGTGCTAAGCCGGACACTGCCCCAGCCTTGGCCATCCGCCTGAAGCCTGTCGGTTGGGGGCAGCACTTTGTGGATCTGAAGATCTTCGATCCGTGCCGACTTTCCGCCGCTTGCGCAGCTGCTACGAGGATAAGCTGACTATCTTCGATCTCTCTAAGTTTAGTGACTCAGCTTACCCACCTTTTGCTTACTTTCCACTGTTTCTTGACTCGTACATGGACCGTTGATAAGTTACTACCTTATTGCATCTCTAAGAAACTCATTTGAAACTGCACGACTTGAACTATTTTAGATCGTCAGGTACCGAAACGTCATCGGCATCAGCCACAGCACAGTAGCTTCGACAGCACAACCGGAATATTTCCACTCCGCCACTTAAGGTACGAGTACTTTACCGTATTTCTAACTGTTGCCAACTGACATCTTAAACTCAAACTCAGTCGCTTTCGATTGCATAGGTGTAAACTTTTCTTGATGATTTAGCAGCTTGAATCGATCATGTATTTGACTCAATACAGTCCGACCGTTCTTACTTTCTTTGCTTTCTTGGTATCATGTCGAGGTAAGCACATGAAAACATCTGGGCGGAGGTGAAGTCAGAACACTTTGATTGATCTCCCTATGATAGGATCTTCGATACTCCCCCGGGACGCGTCATATGATATTGATGCTGCTTTCGCGTTGTCAGCAGTGCGAAGAGGCCTCCCCAATGCTCCGAATGGTTACACACCAGAGGCTGGCAACTGCCCTTCGAACAGACCGGTCATACGGAGCGCATCGAGCATCTCACCGAACGAAACATCATGGCTGCACACCCGACGCAACAACACTGTAGGTGCGATGCGGGATCTCTTGGGTAGACTGAATATCGGCAATTTCAATGCGCAGACCTACATCAACAACAATGCCAAAAACGCTTCCGCTTTGCCGAACATCGGAGTGGCAGTATCTGGAGGAGGTTATAGAGCACTGATGAATGGGGCTGGTGCTCTGGCCGCGTTCGACTCGCGCACGAACAACTCGACCTCTTCCGGCCACATTGGAGGGCTCCTACAGGCGACAACCTACCTCGCAGGCCTCAGTGGTGGATCGTGGCTCGTTGGGTCCTTGTTTACGAACAATTTTACAACAGTGCCAGCGTTACTGGAAGACAACACCAGCACAGTTTGGGAGTTTGGGAATTCCATCTTCACAGGTCCAGCGACAAGTGGGATACAGATCCTAAGTACGGCTCAATATTTTAACCACATATACGATTCGGTACAAGCCAAAAACGATGCTGGGTTCAACACGTCGATCACGGATTATTGGTGAGACTCTCGACCTTCCGATGCTTTCAGGTGGCGCCTAACATCTCACAGGGGCCGTGCTCTATCATTCCAGCTCATCAACGCTACGGACGGAGGACCCGCATACACCTGGTCCTCGATAGCGTTGCAGTCTGATTTTACGAATGGAAATTGGCCTATGCCGATCGTAGTCGCGGACGGACGGGCACCGGGCGAGAAAGTCATCTCTGCAAATGCCACCGTGTACGAATTCAATCCGTGGGAATTCGGGACTTGGGATCCAACCACATACGGCTTCGTGCCAACCGAGTATCTTGGCTCGAATTTCTCGGGCGGAGTCCTGCCCAACAACGAAAAGTGCGTGCGTGGTTTCGACAACGCCGGATACGTGATGGGAACGTCATCGTCCCTGTTCAATCAATTCCTCCTGCAGCTCAATGGTACCAGCGTACCCACCCTCCTCAAAGACGTACTCGCCAAAATCCTCACCCAAGTCGGCAACGACAACAACGACATCGCCACCTACACGCCGAACCCCTTCTACCACTACCACAACGAAACGAGCAAGAATGCGCAGTCCGAGTCGCTCTTCCTGGTTGACGGCGGCGAGGATTTCCAGAACATCCCCCTCCACCCGCTCATCCAACCCTACCGCGCCGTCGACGTCATCTTCGCCGTCGACTCCTCCGCCGACACCGACTCCCACTGGCCCAACGGCACCAGCCTCGTCGCCACCTACGAGCGCAGCCTCAACACCTCCGGCATCGAAAACGGCACCGCCTTTCCCCACATCCCCGACCAAAACACCTTCGTCAACCAAGGCCTCAACACCCGCCCCACCTTCTTCGGCTGCGACTCCGCCAACATGTCCGGCCCCGCCCCACTCATCGTCTACCTCCCCAACGCCCCCTACGTCTACAACTCCAACGTCTCGACCTTCGACCCGGCGTACAACAACACCGAGCGCAACGCCATCGTTCAGAACGGCTACGACGTCGCCACCATGGCCAACGGCACCGTCGACGCCATGTGGCCGACTTGCGTCGGCTGCGCCATTCTCAGCAGGAGTCTGGAGCGCACGCGCACGACGGTCCCGGACGTGTGCAAGCAGTGCTTTCAGAAGTATTGCTGGGATGGCACGCGCAACAGTACGGTGCCGGCGCCGTATCAGCCGAAGATCTCGTTGACGCCGGTCAATGTCAAGAGTGGGGCTAGTCGGATGGGGGTCGGCGGGGTGGTGGGATTCGTGGTGGGGGTTCTGGGCGTTTTGTGTGTGCTGGGTCTTTAGCGGTTTTGCGTGGAGGGGTGTTTTTATACTATACTTGCACATCTTCTTTGTCGTTGCATACTGCGGCCAGGGCTTGGTCCGGACTGGGTGGATATCGTGTTTTGATCTGCTGTACCTACCTTCTTTTCCAGCCTGGTAGGAATACGTTCACAAATGGGGGCTCCGTTCCGGGTATATATCGAAAGTGCTCCGTCTTCGCAATCTGCGTTTCAAAGCGGAACAAAAGATTCCACCGCGTCGAGGACCCATTCCCCCAACCTCTACTCCCAACCCCACAACCCCAGCTACCTAAGGCGTTTCCCCACCACCACCGAACCCCTCCCGCCGATAATACCCCGCCACCAAAAACGCCAACTCAAGCGCCTGCCTCTCATTCAACCTCGGATCGCAATAACTCATATAATTGCTCCCCAAATCGCCCTCCGTCAGCCCCTCACTACCCCCCACACACTCCGTCACGGCCGCGCCCGTCAACTCCAAATGGACGCCTCCCAAAAACGAGCCACATTCCCTATGGATCCTCAACGCGGCCGCGACCTCATCGAGAATATCCTCGAAGCGTCGCGTCTTGATGCCGGCGGGCGTGGTGCGCGTGTTGCCGTGCATGGGATCGCACTGCCAGACGACGACGTGCGCGCTCGCCTGCACGGCGGCGATGTGGGCGGGGAGCAGGGCGGCGATGCGCGAGGCGCCGTAGCGCGTGATGAGCGTCACTTTGCCCGGTTCGTGCGAGGCGTCGACCGTGTCGAGGAGGGCGAGCAGCTCGCTGGCCGAGAGGGATGGCCCCACTTTGATCCCGATCGGGTTGTGCACCCCGCGGATGTATTCGATGTGCGCGCCGGAGAGTTGGCGGGTGCGGTCGCCGATCCAGAGGAAGTGGGCGGAGGTGTTGTACCAGCCTTTGTCGGCGTCGGCGGTGGCGGTGGCGGCGGTGGTGGAAGTGGAAGTGGTATTGAGGGGCACGTCGGTGCGGGCGGGGGTTGGGTGGCACATGTGGCGGGTAAGACTTTGCTCGTAGTCGAGGAGCAGGGCCTCGTGGCTGGTGTAGAGGTCGACGGTTTCGAGGGCGTTCGAGGCGGTGTCGGCGCCGACGGTGCGCATGAAGGTCAGGCTCTCGGTGATGCTCTCGACGATGCGCTGGTATTTGGCCTTGATCGACTGCGACTGCACGTGGCCGAGGTTCCAGTTCATGGGCGAGTGCAGGTCCGCGATGCCCGAGGCGAGCGCCGCGCGGAGGTAGTTGAGCGTCGCGGCGGAGTGGAAGTAGGCCGAGACGAGTCGGGATGGGTCGGGTTGGCGTTCGTCCAGAGGGTAGCCGTTTAGAATGTCGCCACGGAAGGAGGGTACTTCTTTGCCGTTGACGATTTCGGTGGGACTGGATCTTGGTCTGCGTGGCTCAGGGCGTCAGGCTGAGTGTGTGCGGAACAAGATTCGACAGGGTACCAAGATTTACTTTGCGAATTGACCTGCCATTCGTGCTATTCGCACTACTGGTTTATTTATACCTGGTAATGTTGTTGGCATGAGATTATAGGAAGAATGCCCAAGAGAAAGAGGACAAAGACGAACCCCAGATCAACACCAAGCTCATCTGCAGGAGAAGCTTAATCTTGGACTCTATGGATTCCTCTTCGCAGTAATCGAATAGCTCCGCACAATCACCTGGAAGAGCATTAGCCTCGCGGTGATCGTCGTCTACGGTAAACACGCACCGCCCTGTAACAGAAATGCCTTGCCCAACGCCACGTCTCTCAGGCTCCTTCTCAATTTCTGTATCTGTTGGCATTTCAGCCTTCAGGCCTGCGTTCTTGCAGATGATATGCTAACCTCCGTCGGTGTCACGAGTGGGGGAAGTCTCTCCAGCTTCGACAAAGCTTTTTCGACCGCCCCTCGGTCGTCATACACAACATCTTGTTTGATTGGTTTCGTCGTCCAGGCTGAACCAGCGTTAGTGGCGTCATCCCGACACCCTTGCACTTTATGGATGAGCACCAACATGACGGAGTCCAGGTCCCTGAAGAGGTGTGATTTGGCGTTCCGTTGGCCAGGACCGTTTCCACAGCCGCTTTGGCACCATTGCTAGGATCGTGTGACCGACGAGGGTCTTCCGCCATAGCGAGAACTGTTATAGAGTAGGAAACAAGATAGATGTGTAGTCTGAGTAAGCACTGAGGTAGATGTTGCAGGAAGAAACCAGTTCGACCTTTCAGAGGAAGAGCGCACGCAATTAATCCCAATGTACTCGCAAGGCACAGACCGTTGCACAACGATCGCAAGGTCCCACTCGTGCAAGTTGAAGCTTCAAACAACAACCAAAGTAAGGAGAATAGTCACGCAAGTCGATACAGTCCTCTAAGAGAGGGGAGAACTACAGATATGCAAATCAGAGGGATTCAACTCCGCCAGTGTAGGCTACTCCAATGCAATGCCCAGTCAGCAAGCTAAAGAACAAGGACAATTACCAACCAGCTTTTTCGATCAGAACAATTCTTAGGTCTTAACCAGATATGGGGTCAATTTGGATGACAGGTGTAGAGTCTCAAGTAGGTACGGAGTAGGGTTCGTCTTAATCGCCGCACCTAGCCGAGACCTACACCACCTCTAATTGGCTGAATCGAACTACCACCCCGAGACCCTCGGAAAACCCACCTTTAACGACCACGCGGCAGTAGACCACACATCAACCCCCCACAAACTCTCACATCGCTCCTAAACTAAAGCATCTACTTCCCGTCCCTCGATCAACCCTATCCGCGCAATGGCCGAAGAACCCCAACCCCCCACCATCCACGAAGGCGCCGACCCGGAAGACGAGCCCCCCATCGCGCCCCCCAAATCCGCCGAAGACCGCAAGACCGCCGCGGCGCTATCCTCCCTCGACAAGCGCGGCGACGAAGACGACGATGGGACGTCGGGGGCGAAATCGCAACTCGACCAGGAAGCGCTGGGGAAGGCGATGAGTCGGTTGGAGGTGGGGGGCAAGAAGAGCGGGGGGAGCGCGGGGAAGGGGAGGGAGGCGAAGGACGGGGAAACGGAGGGGGAGGTGGTGAGGAGGAAGGCGGTCAAGGTCGATCAGGCGGATGTGGCGCTTTTGGTGAGTCCCCTTGGGGGTGGGTTGTGTGGAGGTGTGGGGGATGTGAGATGGTTGGGAGGGAGGACAGGGCTAATGCGGGTGTGGTCGGGGCAGGTCGAGGAGTTGGAGCTGTCGAAGGCGAAGGCGACGGATCTGCTCAAGGCGCATGAGGGGGATGCGGTCAAGGCTTTGCGGGCGTTTGTGACTGCGTCGGCCTGAGGATGGTTCCTGATCTGGGACGTGGTATGGGTTCGTCTTCAATATTTCGTCTTAGCGGCATTCTGGGAGTTTGTACTATAGGACGATAATTGCATTCGGTATCGCCAGGGTTGTTGACTTTTGAAGTGTTTATGAGAGTGTATCGAGGCGGTGATTCCTTACTGAACCGGGGCGATTCTGGAGGTATGTATAACGGCCACTTTCCCTGTTGCCGTGCGCTTCAGCCGTCTTTGCGAACTCTATTCTACAGCAATCAAGTACTAGATTCAGACCCGCCTGAGTGTGGTCCCATTGTTGCTGCTGGTCATGGTTGGACATTAACGTAGTTGCTGACGGGTTATACATAGTATTGAGTTTGGAAACGACGTGACTGGTCGAATTTAAGAAACGATAATCAAGGAAGATTCAGCTTCAGATTGCAAGAGTAGTGAGCCGTTCAATGATATGACTTAGTCTGCCCACAAGCATGAATGAGATGACCTTTCCTTCCGGGGTCTAAGAAGGAGAGCAGTGTTGTGACATGGCAATGGTAAGGATGCGCATCTGGACACGGTCCAACTATGTTTTGGTATCACCACGTAGGCTTTGTACCCCTCTGTCTGTCGTGTTATTTGAAACACAATTAGGCTGTACAGAAATGATCAGTCTGTTCTTCTGTTACACAAGTAAACCTGATTCAAGTTATCTAGTTACATGGGTTCTGTCCATACACAGATCATACCTATCTCAACATATTTCGAGTTATGGGACTGTCTTGACAGCTGCTCGACAAGTGCTTATACATACAAGAACAGACTCATAGGTCGTATGTACGTATCATAACTATCCTCGACAACTCCAAAGGTCAGTTTCACAGCGCTCTTAATAATACAAGGGAATCGATCGTGTGAACGGCCTCTCTAGTAGAACGACCAAAAACGAAAGTGCCGAAAACAACACCGGTGTCAAAATCAAAACGGCCTAGAAAACAGCTTCCCTAGGGTATATTGCGTGGTGCCCTGGATGTACAGTACACAGGCTTGAGCCCTTCTCTCCGAATAGTCGCAGTATCTACAGCCGGCCCGCCGCATTTTCGCCAATGGTTTTGAACAGGAAGTCGTTGAACGCTGAAGAGTCAAAGTGCCACCCAGGGTATCACAAGGGATTGGAAGAAAGGTGTATGCGCCTATTGAAAGATAGATGGTGTTGAGTCAAGGAAAAATTTGGAATCATGAATGAACGACTTCGTAGTGTTGTCTGAGCGTACAACCACATGGGCGGGAGGGCAATCTTGCAGGTTAATATCTGTATGTTCATGTATTACCGACCTGGATTCCAGCTTCGGTCATACTTCTCAGGTTGGAAAGGTTGGTAGGGTCTGCTGGTGAGTGGTAGGCTCCTGGTCGAGGGCTCGGAAGGTTGCTGGCCAGGAGCGATTCTGGTGTCCGGAAAGGTGGCTTGAAATGAGGTTGGTGGTCCATACCCTTGCGGCAGGGGAGGGGCCAAAGTGGTTGGCGGTGGTAACGCGAATGGTGGAGCGTATGCACCTGTCCTTCGACGAGTAGCCCTTGTCGACTCCGCACGAGAATCTGCTCCCTGCCAACCACCTACCGAGGTCGAAGAGCGATTGGATGGTAACGCTCTGCGCTGCTGGGGAGATGGCGGACGCGCCACGACCTGTGCTCGTAGAGAGCTGCCGAACACCAGACCTTGAAAGTAGTCCCTTTCGTGCCTGTAGAAATCACGATCTTCGTTCAAATCTCTGATCTGCTGCTCTAACTTGGCAATCATCTGTGATGCTTCTTTCTCCTTCTCTTTCCGCCGTTGTCGGAATCGTGCGGAAGCACCGGCATTGCGCTTACGTTTCTCGTCAGCCATTTTCGACGCAGCTTGCACGTCAACAGGTACCTGAATGGGACCTTGATCCGTGTCAAACGTCATCAGCTGATAGCTTTGCCCCATCGAAGTCTCGGCCGGGCCAAACGGACTATCCGCAGCCAGCGTGATTTGTGGCTCGCTCGACGATGCACGAGCTGTGCTGAATGGTGGTTGAAATGGTTGTGCTGAGGGGAGATGAAAACGCGGTACTGGGGACGTATGACTGAGCTGGCTATAGGATGAATATGAGGTAGCTGGGCTGTCGCTCTGCGACTGCGGCGCTTGCGTTGTTCCACCACTTACTGAACGAATCTGAAGTGGGGGCGTCGGGGCTGGGGGAGGCAAGCCGTAAAGGTACCGCGATGCGCTCGGCGGGGTCGGCAAAGGTGGGACCTCGGTGTTGACCAAACCACTGGGCTCGGCAGCGTATGCTCCACTCCCAGACGTCAGGAATGGTGATTGTCGTGCGTCTATTGTCGCTCTTCGAATACCCCTTGGACCTATCGCCGCAGCTCTGCTTGTTGGAGACTTGGGCGTTAGGATACGCCTAGTTTCTCGATTCCACGCAACTGACTCAGAGATAGATCCCCTGAGTACTCGACCTCGGCCGAGCGTATATTCGCTCTCTGGCGACCGTGTCACGGAGTTTGGCACATTGCGAGGTGAAGCCAACGCATATGATGGCGCGAAACCTTTTTCAGGAGCATCTCGGTTTTGGACTTGCTCTTCAGATGCAGTATCCGCTTCAGTAGGGTTCAGAATGCTGTGGACACCAAGCGATCGTGAAGACCTCTGGTCCACAGATGGTGCTTCTGGGCCAGACCCTTGCTGTTCCGCTGATACGGAAGACAGGGGAGGGTTGTGACTCGGTGTGTTGCCATACCCGGTACCGTACGGTAATCCCACAGCCGGTATTCCAGCGCTTAGGGTTTGCGATGATGATGGTGTCGAGGAGGGCACAATTGGTCGACCGTCAAGCGGAACATTGGATTGAGGATGTGACGCAGTGGGCCTCTGCGACATGTGATTGTGGTCCTCGAAGCACTCTAGGTCTCGCGAGTCGGAACATGGACGTTTCCTCCCTCCCTCCCAGCGACTTTGGCCCTTTTTTAGCCGCAAATGAGAGAGAGAGGTTTGAATCGACGCGTTGAATTCTCCAACACGAGCTTCGATGGCTGATGGAGAATATTGGTGTGGGAATGGTGGATATGGTAACCAGAGAGTGCTGACTTTCGACGCAGCCACGGCGGCGAACCTCGAAAACTCGAGCAACTCTCTAGCAAGCGCAGGGATTCAGGTTCGACGGGAGGTGATGCGCAATGTAGGCAGCAAGGTAGAGCAAGCAAACAAAGCTGCGCAACGTTCGGCCAGATGCAAGATGAGGTAGCACAAGGATGTAGAGCAGTAGAAGGGAGATGGACAGCTTGAGGTGACACAAGAATGTCAGAGTAAGTAAAAGCAATTTGACTCCCGTGACTCTCGCATAGATGGCCAGTGATACGCTTGGCTAAGGATTGGTTTGAGAGCGGTGTGTGATCGAGCCATGATGACACCGCTTCGCTCGTCAGATCTCTGGGTTTAAGAAGAGCGGGCAGTACAGCATTCGTTCTTGGTGACGGGGCGACGGGTTCGCGGAAGCCGGGAAGGAATGTTGTTAGCATAGATCACTGGTAATTCTCCATCGGTCTGGCTGCTTGAACCAGCCTGTTGAGGGTTATGTTGTAGTCATGGTTCTGAAGCTACCAATCTGTAGCTGTTTCTGTGTGGTAGAAGTGCCATGTACGGCTTGCCTGCGCTAAATGATTGCTGGCATGTTGGCTTCTCCGACTAATTTAGTTCCGTATGCTGCTTGGGACTTCCAGCAACAGTTTAGACAGGGATGATAGCTCCTGTGAAACTGAACTCCTTATCCTTGGTTCATCCTCTAACCCTTCTGCACGGGAGGGCCTTTTAGGCTCTCGGGACAGAAGTTGGTCCTTGGAAATTTCACCTGATCCGTTTTGCATCGGCGGAGATGTATCTCAACGCCGTAAGTATGTCCCGGGTACAAGGGCAGTATAAGCCCCCATCCCTTTATATGAACTAATGACTGTGGTAGGTACAGAGTTTTTGAGTTGTGATGTGACCGGCTTCCTTCCCGGAGCCTCGTTGTAGAATGGTTGCTTAGCTTAATGCGCTCACTGGCATTGCTGGCACTGGTATCGATATCCAGCATGTACCTATGTACGAGCTTGCAAGCATGGGATGTGAAGGGTGCGTCGTAAACGAAAAAGGAGGCATGTTGCGGATATGATTGGTTGCCAATATATTATCTCAACCAGGGCCTTTGAAAGTACTGGTGACTTGCTGAGATACCTGACACAGTGTCATCTCCTCCTGCTGACGACCCGCAAGTAATAAACGTCAGAAGATTTGGTGCTGCCTAACACGAAGTATCGTTACCGATCGAGAATATTCGTACCGTAATGCTAGGCTCTAGTTACAACGATGGTGACCTGGATACGGGACGGCGATTAGCGATAGAGTGATAGGCACCCTTGGGTTGCCCAGCGCTGCGCCAGCGGAAAAGTAACACACAGCATCGGGACCCAAGATGACGCTATTACTTTTGCCAACAATCTTCCGAGATTGCGGAAAGGCTACCATGCCTTTGGTCCTCTTTGACTTAGTCTGCGCTCAACGCTCTGCTCCATGGCGAAGGGCCGGCCGTCTCTCAAGGACTACTTGCGCGGCGCACTAACTTCATTTCGATTGGCCTTCTAGCGCCGTGGCTGCAATCGACCTGATGTTCTTTCTCACAAGTGCTTGCGCCCAGTCCAAGACTGGCAAGCGACGCGTTGGTACTGTACGAGTACTCGTAACGAAGGTACATACTCATACACCGTGACTGGCGCAGTGGCGCCAACGCAGGATTGCGTCTTGTTGCCTGCCTCGGATGGGACCCATTAATATTGAAGTGCATCCAAGCTGGCAAAGGGTGGCCCGAAGTGGGAATGAAAGGTCGACAAGCTAGGCCAAAAGGTGTACAAGAGGAAGAGTACAACGCCATCGTCCGAGCGTAAGTTCTGTCGTTGCTCTGCAGCAGCGCGCCTTTTGCCATTGGATCCCATCTCTGATCCTAGCCTCATGCATACACGGTCATGTGCTGATGCACCATGAACCCGTGTAGGGTAAACTTCCTAGGTAAGGTGGAGTACGTGCATGTGCCTGATATGAAGAAGTGTGCCAGCGCATACACAGTACAACAGAGATCGCTGGTGAAAACGTCAACAACCGCGACCCACAGGCTTCTCTCGTGTACCAACCGAATTGATTGCGGGGCCTTTCCAAATGCCAAGGGAAAGTGTGAGGCTTGAGTGGACGATGTGCACCAACAGAAGTTGTACGCTCTGCACGAGGGCCCAATTTCCCTACCACTTCTTGAGGCGGATGGCCCGCCGTTGGTGTCCAGATGGCGTATTGATCCTTGCTAACCAGATTGTTTTAGAGTCCAGTGTGTGCCTGCCGTTCATCCCATTCTCGATCCATAGAAAGCTCATCAAGTCCCACAATCACCCACTGTGGAGTCTGGAGGCCCGATCTACCACCACGGTTGCATCAATCGCATTATTAGTTGATTGGTGAACGGGACGTTCGTGGATGATGTGCATGCCAATCATAGCGTTGAACTGCGGTCCATATCTCCCTAAGTTACAACATCCCGTAAGGTATACCCTTCTCGTTGCGATGCAGGAGGGGTGATTTTCTCGCCTTGGCATACAGTGTACACAGTAGGGAGTAGTCTGTGCGCAATTCTCTCAGGCTGAGTATTGAACAGTTTTGTACACAGTATCGAGGTACTTCGATCCCGGGTATCTTCACCTCTTCGCGACTGACTTTCGAGCCGGTTTCCGCGAGCGTCAATAGCGTGGGCTAATTTCCATATCCGTAAACATGGCTGTACTTACACGAGAAGGCTTACAGAGTAATTAGCTGTTCACATAGGTGCAGTACGACTGTACCACCCTGAGCCGGCCCACCGTTGTGGCAGACCCTTGCGCGATGCAAGTTTGACAAGGCGCCATGGGGCCTCCCCAGGACCAGTTCATCTCCACACCGCTGGGAACCACTTCACGGGCCGTACAGATAATCGTAGGACGGACCTAGGAACAAACACGGGATGCTGCAAGCGAGGCCATGAGCGACGTGGACCTGGTAGAAAGCCGTGGTTTGGAGTTTTGATATTGCGGGCGTAAGAATAAGAGTGCCAATCCCGTGGTGAATGATAGAGATTGAGGAATCCTAGGACCTTGCGCACGTACTCGTACTTTCCGACCAACCTTGGTGTGAGAGTTTTAAAAACGTTTGGGAATAGTATAGAACAACGGATGGGGTGAAATCTACAGGTATTTCTTCTCTTAATAACGAGCTTCTAGTAGTGTTCGCGAATCTGGAGATTGGTGTGGTGCAAAACTCAGTCAAATCCTTTCTACTGTTGATCCTGGGATTTGTCAACTGGCGTTCGCCTTGGGTAGCTCCACACCCTGCGATAACCTGAATTTGTTCACCGGTAGCCCTTGAACGCCAACGTTGACTTTGAAAAGGCTGCCGGCGAATTTGGTAGACTCTGGGTACCGTTCGGGCGCTTCTTCCGCCGCTGAAGCGATGCACAGCTCCTCTCCCGCAAAACTTGGGCATGAGATGCAGCGCGTTGGTAGGGAAATCTCTCCCACTACTTTGCCGGCGGGCGAGATACGCAAGACCTTCCAACCACCAAAGGCAGCTGTCCAAAGATGGTCTTCGACGTCAACTGCAAAGCCATCCGGCACGACGCCTTCTTCGTCCAAGTGAAAGAACACCCGTCGATCGGTAACATCGCCAGTCACTGGGTCATAGCGAAATTTGTAGATGTTCTGCGTGGGCGAATCTGTAAAGAACATAGTGTCGTTCTTGACGTTCCAGCCTATGCCATTGGGTATGGTGAGGTCGCCCATGATTCGGTGGAGCTTCAGGTCTGGATCCAGGCGGAAGAGCACCCCTTCGTTCGTTGGTTCTTTCACCAACGGATCGTTCATCGCCCCGGCCCAGAATCTTCCTGCGCTGTCCACCGCGCCGTCGTTGAGCCGCATTCTACGACTTCCAGTAAGCATGTCTAAAAACCACCATCAAAAGTCAGCGGCCACGCACCGCTCGGCTCTGTCAGGGCCATCTTTGTCGTCCCAAAGCTTTTTCACGTAGGTTAGCTTTGCAGTCTGGCGATGCAAGACGGCATAACCAAGCTTTGCTCCGACTATGATATCGTCCTGAGATCCATCTATGTCTGCAGTGACACTTTAAAGCTTGTATTAGTATGAGATCTTTAAGCTAATATGGATCGTTACTAACCCGACTGCTGCCTCAAGATCATAAGCTTTGTGTGAGGATGGCCCTTTTTTCAAGTCGACGAAATGCAGCTTCTGCTTGACAATGTCTACAAATCGTAGTTGGTGCAGATCCTTCTCGTAGTAAGGAGCCTCAAGAAGCCCGCCGTCCAACTTGAGGTAGGGCTAGGGAGGTTTCCGGACCCGGTCAGCTCACAATTCCACGAGAGTACAGTACCTAGTAAAGATTCGCACCTCTTTCACGATCCACTTCTTGATATCCGCCATCTTGAGTATGCCTTTGCTGATAGGTCCAAGTAGCTTGGTGCGGTATATCTTGACGTTGAGGTACCGTGGGGAACAGTCACTCGTGGTCGCACCGCGCTAAGCTCAACATGATTCGACATCACACAGGTACTGTACGAGCACCAAAGTTCGTACCAAGGACTTACGGCTACGCAACAGCACGAATTTGGTTGAAGGGCCACCTTCTTTACGCACTGGGAAACTCTACTGAAGGGCCTTCCGAGAGTCCACCGAATGAAGAAGTGATATGCTCTACCTAGTTCAAGACGACTATGAGAGTCTGCGACAGTCACAAACGTGGGGCCTGACATGTCACACGGATCGGGAGCACCATGAACCCAGAACACGCAGGATGCATCACTTTATCTGACGAACCTGCATATGCACCTCGTTAAGGTTGGCAAGGTAAGTACACATACTCCATATGGGTGCCAGCTGGCTGCTCAAGCTTTCAGAGAGTATCTTTGCCGAATCAGAGCGGAGGGGAAACATGATATGCTGCGAGACTTAAGCGCCGGATCACACAAGACTTGAGCTCTGCAGGCTGCCGCTGTCAAGCCGGCATACACATATGCGTTTAATATCCAGCAGCAGGTGACTGAAAATTGCTGCGGGACGAGATTACTTGCAGCCGGATGGACTGCCACACTTTTCTCCCATAGGTGCCTGTCAAGGATGCGTTGGGGGTTGTTGGCACCTACCAGCCCGTTAGGAAAAGTTGTGTGATATGTCGTACATATGCATCTTTAATTGAGCCTATAGGCTATATATGTAAGGCAGCCAATGCCACTGCGTTGCAGACTTGACCGATTCTGGTATGTTCAATCGCAGGATTCACCCTTTCCGACACCCGATACAATACTGCTAGTCCAAGATTGTCAAATGTACCCCTTCTGACCGCGGTTCGGTATTCGTGAGTACAAGTCGATGCGGTCAGAGGTCAAGTAAGTAGGCTGTTAAAGTCCTTTTAGGCTCGGAGGGACAACTGTTATCAGTAGGAGCTCTCCTTACCCAGCCTAACTCTTCAGAGACGAGAATGGAGGTGTGGTAAAATGACCGAACAACAAAGTATATCCAGGGTTGATCCTGCTGTACGTTCATCCGCTACACAGCCATCCTGACCTTCAGCTTGTCCCCACTGACAATCTCATCCTTCTTGGTCAGAAATTCTGGCATGTCCCAAGTGCAGCTGATGTACCTCCCAGCCAGCCAATCGCGCTTCTCTTGAGTCAGGTAGACAATCGTATCTCCAGCGACCACAGGTGTATCAGTCAACACTATAGCATGTCAGTGAGCGCGGCCGAGTGCGTAGTAAAGAAGTGCAGATCAACGAACAGCTGTGGATTTGACTCGGCATCCGCGCTCCCATCTCGGTCATTACACCACCCGGATGCACTGCGAAAGCTAGAACCCCCTTTTCACCATATTCGGACATAATAAACTCCGTAAATCGCATGATGGCTAGTTTAGACGTTTGATATGCACTGGCCCCATATCGCGTCGCATGTGCGCCGATACTAGACAGGTTGACGATCTGCTTGTCACCACCTTTCAGCAGCAGTGGTAGAAACGACCTGGTAACAAGATAGGGGCCGCGCATGTTGACGGTCCACGTATACCACCACTCGTCCGGGTCGCTTTCCACAATCGGCGCAAAGGGCTCGAGACAGCCGCTGTGAACTCGGTTATACTCCTCTCCCAATTATGGCATATCCCACGATCTCGACGTACGCGTTGTTGACCAAGATATCCAATCTCCGGAACTCTTTTTCGATTTCCTTTGCTGCATTTTCAATGGTTTCTCTGTCGCATACATCAACCTTGACGCTCAGAACCTTCGGCTCTTCCTTTCCTGCATCCCGAGCGGCTTTCTTGATGTCCCGCTCCAGTGGTTTCAGATCCGAGCGCGCACCGATGGCGATGGCGGAGGCACCAGCTTTCGCATAGGAAATGGCGGTCGCCCGACCTATCCCTTTCGAGGCTCCAGTTATGAACACATATTTGTTGCTGAGATCTGATCTAATAGCCGAGTCAATGGCCGCGTACGTGTCATTGTGAATTGTTTTGGTAAAGTTGAAGCCTTGAGAGTATTAGTTAGTAAAGGCGGCTTGTAATATGTCAACTAGGGCTTCATGTATACCATTGCTCATTAATTGATCTCCCATTAATGCGGTACAGTAATCAGGAAAAGAATACTGGGAGAATATGCATCAGGCATGGTGGGCCCTCTATGAACCATAAACAAGACATGACGTCGAGGCCATGCCGTTAACTCCGGAGCAGGCCCGAGTTCAAGGATAGCAGTAGCACCATCCTAATCACAGTGAAGGTCAACATGACACACTGCGTGGCTTCTCACCAACCGTAAAGGCGCTCCCAGAAGGCCTATCGAGACTCATCTCCTTGCTGAACACTACCTAGTAGGCGATGTCTAGGCGATGTCGTCCCGCCTCAGTAGCACCGCCACGGTAGGCTATGCACAGCAGGTAAAATTAACATAGTCTCGAAGGATTCTGCTAATTTCAGCGCCTACATGCATATTGGCCTCTCTGCTCCAATCGATCGATCGCTGCAATGGTTTCATACACAACCCGTAACTTGGCCCCCAAGGCAGGTTCAGCGATTAACGCTGACTTATACCGTCGACGTGAGCTTCTTCTTCATCTCTGTACGACTTTCTCATTGAGACAGAACGCATGTTTTCGAAATATCCTGCATCCTACTTGTTTACCTAGTTGCTGTATGGGTTTCTGTGTCATTCTGTATAGTTTCCAATTTACGCTTCAACATGAATATCGAGCTACTTCCACGTCGAACTTCTCGCCAGTATAGCGGCGGATACGTAGAGGAAGATGTTGTCTTAGGTGGCTACAACGTCGCTTCTTCACAACAGGGCTCGGAGCCTCTGTCAAAATCATCTGCGAAGTCGGGTGTAGAGGAGCGGAGTCATCTTGTGCCGACAGACAAACCTTGCACTGACGGAACCCGACACGGCTATGGAGAGGATGGCTCCCTACCCGCGAAATCATTCTCGATCACTTCCCGACGCCGTCGAATTTGGAGACATATTTGGATTGCATCGCTGGCCTTCCTTCTACTGTTCCTAACCCTCCCGAACACGGGGGCGGAACCTGCACTCGACGAGTGTACCTATGACGGAACTTCATCATATCAAGTTCAAACACTCTTCGTGATAGACCAGGCGTTTGGAACATTTCCATTCCCCCTGGCGAAGTTTATTGATTTTGCGTGGGATCTAATTGTCGGGCGAGGGGGTCAACTTTTGTTTGGGTGGATCAGCTATCGTGTCTGTACGGACTGCTTGATGTGGATCATGGAGGCTAGTCCTGTATCATACGACCTGTACACAAATCTCACCTTCTCCTGGACAAGCCTTGCGTCCCTCAGCCCCCTTCCGATGTTCGTCTGGACTCGAAACAGGTTCGGTCACAAGATCGTGGTTATTTTACTCGCGATCGACATTGTCTGGGTCGCCATCTACCCCACCATAATGTCAGCGATGACTGGATATGTATCCAACAACGACCTCAACGTGCGCCTGAAGGACGGGAAGTACCTTTCATGGGCAGACTTTCAATCTAACGCGATATATGAGTGTGGTCAAGGCTGCGGTGCGGAATTTGGCAACACGACTTTCCGCAAGGACGGGCCCAACACAGCTCTATGGGAAGAGGTGAGGAAACAGTCCCACCCTGAGGATGGAAATGTCCTTTACCGTTTCCAAAAGGGTCCAGACACGCGTTTTGTCATATTCGGAGTAAGGTATTCCATTGACAACACCGCATACGATTATGACTATACGCAAGAGCCCGGGGTCATCCAATGCATCGCCAATCAAACTTACAGATGGGGTTTCTCCACCACGTTTATCAAAATAGCCATCGCTGGTAACACAATCTGGGTATTGAGCACCTACAGCCTCTGGGTACACGTGAACCGGAAGAGTGAACTTTGTAAGAAGGGCCGGCGGCTCGGAAAGTACAGGGCTGCGATGGACATAGCGGAAGTCGTGCGCGAGGACTTAGGGCCTAATATTTGCGCCTATAATGACAAGGAATTGGAAAAGGCACTGAGGAGAAGGCCGCCGATCAAGTATACGGTGTTGCCACCGACCGACGAGAACTGCACAGAGGGTTGTCCCGCTCATATCGGGCTTTCGAGAGCAGGACAGGGAGGTGCCGTGAAGTTGAGTTTCGGTCAGACTTATGGACGGTTATGAAGAACAAGTGATAGTGGGGGAGGCCTTAGAGTTAGTCTCAGACTATTGCCGATGACCAGCATCGGCGTTGTCGCGACACAAGGGCATGAGTAAGACAAGGCTTAATCATCATGTTTCATACAGACAACCATCCCAGATTGTCACGGAGACCCAATCTCACCGTTCGCCGGACAGCGAACTACGCCACCAGCGGCCGGCACTTGTCTTACCATCGTGGGCGGACATCGCCCTTATAGGCGCCCCGGGAACGCTTGCTTGGAGAGGTGCATGAGCTTGGATTTGGCCCTGAACGGCACCATATGCTTCCCCTGAGATTGGACTTGCAGTACTCAACATCAAATGGTCAGCTGGTCAAGAGCGAGGGTAGCACTAGGTAGCACTGTAAAGGTGTTATTACACGAGAGACTTGTGCTCAAGTGCGTCTCACCACAGTCATATTCACCTCACTTGCCAAGAGATCTAGCAGCAACATATGAGCAGAGATCTGTAGGCTTCACTTTTAGAATGAAAGGAACATAAAAGAAATGTATCTGATCATGAAAGTCACTAGCACTTCTTATTCCAAGTGTCTGATATCATGATTCTTACACTGACTACCTTCAAAATTTAGGGTAAACACTTGAGTTCGAAGTCAGTAATGGAACACGGCATCTGCCGCTGTAATGCCACACTAAGATAAGCTCTTGAAGTTGAGCTCAGAGCACTTCATCCAACATTACCTCCTCTCTTTTTCCTTACTCTTAACCACAACCAGACGCCATAGCTTATTCTGATCATACTTGATACTTCACTCCACTCACTGGCGCGAACGCGACCAACACCAAGACAAAAGCTACCGTCATGCCTCGCACAAAACGCAACGCGTTACAAGCTGGCCTCGAGACCCCTACAGCAGCAACTCCAGTGACAAAGAAAGGCCGACGTGCCAATGGCAGAGTGTTTACGGAGACAGCAGCTTCCAGTCGGCCTAGACGTTCCTCCACCAACAACGACGACGTTAGCACACATAACCCACCCAAAAAGAGGGGCAGGCCGCGTAAAGCAACCTCCACACGAAACGAACCAACACAAGCTCAAAAGCCCATCACTCAGAAAACTACGAAGACAGCAAAACTCACAGATAAGTCAAATACAACAACAGAAAAGACGCGAACGACGAACGCTACGCAGATGCCAGAGGTGGGAGCGCGGGGAGTTGGCAAGAAAGGCAAGGCGAAAAAGACAGCTTCGAAGGAAGTAGAACTCCACGGGACGGCAACACAGGAGCGCAGAGGTTCCGACGTTTCTGTAGAGGTTCCGTCGAGTAAGGCGGTGCAGGCGGCGGAAGAGTCGGATGACGAGGATGAGGACGAGGAGGGGACGTCGTATTGGCTTATGAAGGCGGAGCCGGAAAGTCGGATTGAGAAAGGGCGGGATGTCAAGTTCTCGATCGATGATTTGAGAAATGCAAAGGAGCCGGAGGGTTGGGACGGTAAGCCTCGGATCTCCAATCAGCTACCCAGGAATATCTGACAGTTGTTGCTAGGGGTGCGCAATGCAACAGGCGAGCTTTCAATCTTGATCTTGAAACTGAACGACACTGATTCAAGAAATAGCCAGAAATAATATGAGGGCGATGCGTAAAGGCGATCTGGCATTTTTCTATCACTCGAATACCAAAGTGCCAGGCATTGCCGGGGTTATGGAAATCGTCCGAGAGCACTCGGTAGATGGTAAATCTGCCCTTTGCGAAACGTGCTTGTGATTTCGAAGCCACTGTCAAGACTGACTGCCTTGCAATACAGACACCGCTTTCGACCCTGACCATCCCTACTATGACCCAAAGTCGGTTCCAGAGAAGCCCAAATGGGATATGGTGCATGTAGAGTTTCGGCAGAAGTTTGACAGCATTGTCAGACTCAAAGATCTTCAGAAGTTCTCCAAGGCCGGAGGAATCCTCGAAGGCATGCAGACGCTAAAGCAGAGCCGGCTAAGCGTCTCCAAGGTGACGAAGAAGGAGTGGGAGTTTATCATGAGCTTGGCGGAAGTGGAGACGAACCCTGAAGCCTCGGTCCAAGCTCCGGTGGAACAAAATCGTTCTCACGAAAATGGAATTGAGGGTACAGAGGCACTTTCGGCTACTGACAACGCTAATCCAGCATACAACGGGGCCGATGAGATCCCAGCGGACGTGCATCACAATGGCGTTTTACCCGACCGCGTTCGAAAGCACGAAACTACTGGTGAAGAGAAGGGCACCGTCGACGTGCAATCTGCTGCGAAGGACGAGGATCCTGGGAACAGTGTGCTGGCGCAAAAGGCAGACGGCAACACTGGAAAGGGTTCCCGGAAGTCAAGGCTTTGATCTGACGCCTTACACGATCAAAATCCGTCTTCTCACAGTGCATTCCTACTGCTTGGTTGGCAATAGGTCTTCCTGGTGTCCCAATGTGCGCTCTTGCTTCTGGAATCGTTATAGCGTGGCGTTCGGTGAGGTCGGATGCTCGCCAGCTGTCGACCTTAGTAGGAAGGTTGCGGAGCTGCTTTACTTAGCAACAAGGGGCAGCTCGTTAAAACTTAGAGATAGCAGGCAATGCGAACAGGCTTCGACGCGTATTCCGATCGTCATCCACTGTCTGGTCGAAGGGCATAGAATCTGACCGGATACAAACCCTTAGGAAAGCCAGTCTGTAACTCCGTCTTCACGATCTTCATTCCCGCCTGCCGGAACAAGTGTCGAAACTTCCCATCTGTCCTCGTCACACTGCTATCCACCTCGTCAAAGATATCCGCCCCTTCTCGATCCGTACTCAAATTCTCCTTAACCACAACCCACCCCGTAGGCGTGACCGCCTCCCTGCACCTCTCCAAATACGCCACCATCTGCCGATCCGTCAAATGCCCCAAACACCACTGATTCCAAACCACGTCGTACCTCTTCGGCCCCGGCCTCCACTCCTCCAGCCCAACCACAAATACCTCCCCCACTCTGCCCTTCCCCAGCATCTTCGCCTCCGTCGCCTCCCGCGCAAACTTCTCCACCGGCTCCACCACATCCACAACCTCACATACTTTGCTCAGAAAGCCAGCCGTGACGCGGCCGATGCCCGCCCCGCAATCCACACCGCGCAACGGGCCAGGCGAGGGTTCCGGGTCTTGGCGGCGTAGCTTCGCGAGGAAGTTGGCAGAGCCGCGCAGGTCGACGCGGGAAATTTGCGGGTAGCCGCCGAGCATGCCGGCGACGTTGGGCGAGATCGAATTCCAATAGGTCAGCGCGGCGCTGTGGTCGATTCGGGCGTCGGGGGATGAAGCGGCGTCGCCCATCGTGGCCGATGAGTGAGAGAGGCGCCGAAGATGTAGCCTACGTTTTCATTGTGCTTTCAAAGCTGCGGAGAGAGCATATATCACGCTGGGGTTCAGCATTGCGGTGGATGGTCTAAGGTAGAGTACCGCTAACTGGGGCGAGCAGTGCGAGGTATCGAGACTTCGGTCAGCTTTGTGGGGCAGTCCCGGCTATGCTACATCAGGCAAGTTTATCCCTTATTGATATGACCTAAGTTACCGGCTGCTTGACCCCTCTTCCCCTTGCGGAATACTGTACGATCCATTGTATATAAGTGTGGCGGGGATTCATCTCATGCCAAAGTGCAGTATTTGCAAGCTCCTGCTATCAACAACCTCACGAACGTTCCCCTTTCGACCAAGCATATCTATCACGAGCATCCGGACCTTCACTGCAACCAGAAGCAAAATGTCAGACCTCACTGTCGAGCTCACGGCGCCCAATGGGCGAAAGTATAAGCAACCAATTGGGATTTTCATCAATAACGAATTCGTCAAATCGAAGGCAGGAGAGAAGATTACGAGCATCAACCCTACGTATGCTCCCTCAGTATTCTATAAAAATGGTTTGAAGGGTCTACTTAGATGACAAATTTACAGCGACGAGACCGAAATAACATCAGTCTACGCCGCCGGCGCCGACGACGTCGACATTGCTGTTGCAGCTGCCCGCAAGGCGTTCAAGGACCCGTCATGGCGAGATATGGCCTCAACAGACCGGGGCAACCTGATGATAAAGCTATCCGAGCTTGTCGAACAGCATGCCGAGACACTGGCGACGATCGAGACGTGGGACAACGGTTCATACCCCCAGTTGCTCTGGCCGTGTACTCCAGGTGATCAATGACTGATGGGCTTGACTCTACAGGAAAGCCGTACCAAGTCGCTTTGAACGAAGACGTTGCCGAGGTCGCTGGCGTACTGAAATACTACGGCGGCTACGCCGACAAGATCCACGGCCAAGTCATCAACACATCGCCCGCCAAATTCGCATACACTCTCCGTGAGCCGCTCGGCGTCTGCGGCCAGATCATCCCGTGGAACTACCCGCTGGCAATGGCGGCATGGAAGCTCGGTCCGGCGCTGGCGTGCGGCAATACGATCGTCATCAAAGCCGCCGAACAAACCCCGCTCTCGATCCTCTACCTCGCCACCCTGATCAAAGAGGCTGGTTTCCCACCGGGAGTGGTGAACGTACTGAACGGCTACGGCAAAGACTGCGGCGCGGCCATCGCGTCGCATCTGGACATCGACAAGATCGCCTTCACCGGCAGCACGGCAACGGGCCGGCAGATCATGAAGATGGCCGCGGTGAACATGAAGAACATCACGCTGGAGACGGGCGGCAAGTCGCCGCTGCTGGTCTTCGACGACGCCGACCTCGACCAGGCCGTCAAGTGGAGCCACGTGGGCATCATGTCAAACATGGGCCAGATCTGCACCGCCACCTCGCGCATCCTGGTCCAGGACACCATCTACGACAAGTTCTGCGAGGAATTCAAGAAGCAGGTCAAGTCCGTCAGCAAAGTGGGCGATCCCTTCAACGACGAAACCTTCCAGGGCCCGCAGGTCACCAAGGCGCAGTACGAGAAGGTGCTCGGCTACATCGAGTCCGGCAAGTCCGAGGGCGCCACGCTGGCGACGGGCGGGGAGGCGTACAAGGACGTCAACGGCAAGGGCTTCTTCATCTCCCCGACCGTCTTCACGGACGTGAAGGACAACATGAAGATCTACCGCGAAGAGGTCTTCGGGCCCTTTGTCGTCATCGCCAGCTTCAAGACCGAGGAAGAGGCGGTGGCCCGGGCGAACGATACGACGTATGGGCTGGGTAGCGCGGTCTTCACGCAGGATATCACGAAGGCGCATCGTGTGGCGAGGAACATCGAGGCGGGCATGGTGTGGGTGAATTCGTCAAACGACTCGGATTTCCGGATTCCCTTCGGTGGCGTCAAGCAGAGTGGCATCGGCCGAGAGCTGGGAGAGGCAGGATTAGCGGCGTATACGAACGCGAAGGCGGTGCATGTAAATATGGGCACGAGGTTGTGATGGATGTTGGAACATCTGGGCGTGTATGAGCGGTAGTTCTGGACGTATATCTCGAATTAAAGTCGGTATACGTGACTATGTTGGTATATGATACCGTGGGTGCTGTGGACTCTGGTACTGCTTGTAGATCATTGATACGCCGTGTCCCCCGACGAGCACCTTTGATATCACCTTTACTTCCTCTTCCACTGCTGCTCCTCGTCTCATTCCTATCTTCTAACAGGAATAACGTTATTCCCTCTCCTGACTGTTTGTGCTGCTCCTCGCCTCAATGTCGTCTCCTTTCAGTGATGTGATATCACTTTGTTTCCTAGCTGTATGAATTCATCAACCAGCGAGGAGAGCCATGAAGTAAACTTTGCCGATCCGCAACGCCCGTTCCTACCAGGCTATTTGGACCAAGGACGGGTCAACCGCTCAACCGCTTACCTTAGGATTCAACCTAAGCGGCTGAATTCCGTCGTAGCTATGTGCGTCTCGGATCGCCGGGCCGAACGTGGCGTCAAATATTCATCTGAAAATTTGCGAAGGGTGGGCGAATGTTCTGGGATTCCGTGGGGGGTTGCATCAATAATTTCAAAACCCTTTCCAGTTTCGTCAGCCACTCAACCCATGATCTCCTAGTGGTCGAGTATCAGCACAAGTTGCTTCGTGAGAGTTTCATTGGGTATAGGGCATGACTTACACTTGCGAATCTGCTTCTAGCACGAATCCTTGGGCCATAAAAGACGAGGACCCAGGGTACGATGGTGAGAAGAGCTCCCTATCAGGATATCAGCACGATAGCGTTCAGACAAACTGACGGGCTAAAGATGCTGACCACGCCGCCAAGAAAGCTTGAGGCACCCTGAAACGTCATCCGGCGGAACATCGGAGTCGTTATAAGGGGGAAAATGCCTCCAAGCATGTTTCGACCTATGACCTGAAGATGAGCTGCCTGGTCTCGTGAACCAACAAAATCGATCAATCTCGAAAATGGTCAGAACATGCTATACTTACAAAATGACTGTGCTGCCAATGCCGAACTGGCATACCGGTGATAGGTATCTGCAAGGTAGTTGAAGACTGCTAAATAGATCGAGAATATACCCATGGTAGCACATCCAACGGCAAGTGTGGGCACGATCCAATGGATGCTAGGAAATAACGTCCAACCGAACCTATTCCATCATTAGCCAAGGCATCAACTCAGCCATATGGGGCTTCAGCTGACCAGAATAGCCCGATTGGCATCAATGCACTTTCGATGCAGCTGAAGTAAAGGCGCCCTTCTGGTGTTGAGGATAATTTCCCGAAGCGCATAGCGACCTTTTCCTGCCATATGCTAAGAATGGTTGATATAATAGCGCCAATAGAAATAGCTAAACACTTGATAAGCCCGGACCCGGAGACTGGGATGGTTGGGAAAAGCAGAGCCATAGCCTACCTGCAAAGACGGCCCCATTTTGTTCGAGATCAAAACCGTGATGGGTAGTGAAAACAAATGGAATAGCGCCGAAGGTCAGGTAAAGCACAGCCCAGCTGAAAGCCACCCACATGGAGAACCAAAAGCACACAGGTTCGGTGAACAACAGATCTGTGTGGATGGTCAGGGGATGTCCATCCACTGATCATAGGGCATGAAAAACCTACGAAACGGTCTATAAAGCGAGACTCCAATCATATTCGCGAGGCTTTCCCTTTCCTCGTCCGATTTAACCTTCCATCTGATCCTTTGACTCCTCTTTTTTTCTGAGCCGTCATTACACGGCATCATGAACCCTACGAATCCGACCTTTTCTCTTTCTTCATACCATGTATTCAGCAAATGTGCCTTCCGACTTAAGAGTACGCTGCCCCTCGTTTCCTTAAAGAATAAGGTCACGGCCAAGATCATCAAGCCGCAATCGATGACTTGAACATAGAAAACCCATCTCCAACTAGTATGCTGTGCAATAAAGCCCGACACCAACGGTCCCAGACCAGTGCCGAATAGAGCGGCACCGGAGAACAGGGCCATTGGAGTGTTACGGTCCTTGGTGTGGTAGATGTCGCTGACCACCCCTCCGACCATGGTCGAAAAGGTAGACCCGCCAACACCGACGAAGAAACGAGCGACGAGCATGCCGGGATACGACCGAGTCACTGCGCAGCACAGCTGGCAGACTACGAACAAGATCCCGGAAGCGACGAAAACAGGCTTGCGGCCGTTAAACTCGGAGAACGGTGCCAGTACCATAGGAGCAATTGCAAAGCCGGTGGTGAAGGTGGTGATACCCACAAGGGTGGCTTCTTCGCTTACACCCCATTCTGCGGACATCTGAGCAGATGCAGGACTGTAAGATCCCGCCGTGTAGGCGGTAACGACGGTGACAGCGCAGGAGAGCCATGTAATGAAGGACTTTCGAGATTCAGACCAGGTAAATGGGGAGACATAGTTGGATAGATCTGGAGGGTCAGGAGCGGCTCGGCCGTCTGGTAACGAGGATGATATCGTTGATGGCGCAGGCAATTCAGTCTCGAATGTGAGATATTGATATTCAACTGTCTGCTCGTTCAGCGAGCTCGAAGAATCTTCGACTGGGATAGCATCACCCTCGCCGCCGTGGTTCGCTGTATTCCTTTTGTCCGGTGAGTCTGTCTTTTTCAAACTCGGGTCAGTGTCCCCCGAGCTGACGCCATGCCGCGGTAGTCTGATCTCGGGCGTAGCCATGAATGTAGTCATGAAAGATGCAATATCAATATGGACATCTTAAAGAATCCAACAATTCAAAGTAGTTGCTGCAATTGGACTAAGGAAAATTAAGGATTGAAAAGTAAGGGCTGATCCACTGGCACTATATACCTACTTCGGAGTTAGTATGGTGGATAAGTGTGGTCATCTAACGTAACTGCCAGTTATTCGAGCCAGCCACTTAAGCGAGCCATCAAAAAAACATGTAAAAATCACAAATTTTTGAAATGCTATAACTTCACAACATCTATATGAAATCTAGAGATTTAATCTGTAAAATGATTATAGATATCATGTATATATATAATACTCACTTCTTGAATCATTACTTTTTCTATAAAGTAAGTTGATGATACAGAGCAGTGTAATTTACAGTATTTTATGAAATATTCATATTTAATTCTATCTAATAGATATTAAATTTCTAACTGTTGTTTATATGAAAATTTATATTAGTTTCTATCATACAATCAAATTTCAGATATTTTGAAGTTGATATCATGGAGTTGTTGAATTTTGAAATAGTTGTAATTTGTATGAGATTTTGAGGTGACTCGCTTAGGTGGCTGGCTCGAATAACTGGCAGTTACGTTACGGTACCCTATCCACCATTAGCCCGAGCGGCTCGTTCCGCAGTAACTACCTAGGTAAGCCTTTTGTGCCGAACACCGATATTCCCGGACAGCATATTCCCACGGAGCGGTCCATTTCAGAGCAACTTGTTTGGATTGCTCGCACAAATAAGATAGAAAGATGAGATGTAATTTAGCTGTCCGGCCCTGCTTGCATTGAGGTAACGGATTATAAGATCGAGGCAACACATTGTGCTCTAGTGGTTGCGGTGACAAATCTAGTGAATTCGGTCGAGTGTACCCCATCAGGGTATGAAAAACGATTTTGCTTAAGACCGAGACGGACTGTACCCTTTGTTCGGTGTAACTCGTCAAAATGTAGCTTGGGATTACCAGCATCTGTGTACTCGTACAGGATGGATGCTCAATCATACAGCTGTAAAGCATCGGCCAAAGATGTCCTGAAGTGAAGACCTGGTCAGATCGGGTAAGGTGTGCTGAATAATGATACTCGACGGATTGACAACGGATTATCGTTGATCCAATTAGAGCCATTCTGCCGGGCGGTGAAGCCGATTGCGTGATTGTTCCACAAAATTCATATACTCTACTCTCTGCTCTGTCGGATTTCTTTTACCAGATCTCTATCCATTTACTTGCTGACCAGTGCTTTACTCATTTATCATTCCCATACGCAAGGCTCAAATACATCAGCAACATGGGTCACGAAGAACGTACACAACCGTCAGCATCCCTCTCTTGCCTGGTTAGGGCACGGCCGTTCTGGATGAATGTTGACGTTTCACAGCTTGCGCCTGGGCAACATAGCCCCCAACTTCCAAGCTGAAACGACAAATGGACCCATCGACTTTCATGAGTTCATCGGCGACAAATGGGTCATCCTTTTCTCACACCCGGTTAGGGCTCCCCCTCGCCCCTTTGGCAGAAGCTCGATTCAGATTGGAAGAAACTGACGTGAAACGGGCAGGCCGATTTCACCCCTGTTTGTAGGTTTATTACGCTCTGGTGTAACTGTGGTGTATGCTCACCACTCTTCAATACAAGGTACAACAGAATTAGGTGCCTTTGCAAAGCTCGAGCCCGAGTTCACAAAGCGCGGCGTCAAGTTGATCGGTCTCTCGGCGAACGATCTCAGCAGTCACAGCGGGTGGATCAAGGACATCGACGAGATATCTGGCAGCAATCTGAAGTTCCCTATCATCGCAGACAAGGAGCGAAAGGTGGCATATTTGTACGACATGCTCGACTATCAGGACACGACAAATGTGGACCAGAAGGGGATTGCGTTCACAATCCGAAGTGTCTTCATCATCGATCCTAAGAAGACCATCCGAACTATCCTCTCATACCCGGCATCCACCGGCCGAAATACAGCGGAAGTTCTCCGAGTCGTCGACTCGCTGCAGACGGGAGACAAGCACAGGGTTACCACACCGATCAACTGGGTCCCAGGTACGCTCATCTTCTTGCATACACGGCGTATGCCAGTCAAATACTGACTAGCGATAGGTGACGATGTCATTGTTCACCCAGGTGTCAGTAACGATCAGGCGAAGGATCTCTTCCCTAAGTTCAAGATTGTGAAGCCCTATCTGAGATTTACACCACTACCAAAAGAGCAGACGAGTGCAGCAGCTTAGATGGCGGTTGGCCTCTGGGCGCAATGGTGTATTCAACTGGATAGTGAAATTGAATTTCTTGGCTACAAAGGAATACCTATCTTTTCATAACTCTATGAACATTCAGCGACGCCAACATCTGACCCAGACCTCCTCTATGAGATCTGAACCTGGAGATACATTTAAACAAATGCTTGACTGCTGAGTCTATGACCTTAAACTACTCGATGGTGACATGGTACCGTAAATATGATAGAGCGAGTTGACGATTTTGTTCGTTTATTACTTAGGGTAAGCGCCTAGGGTTCTTCAGGCAACCCCGGCAAGCTTGAACTTCAACTGAGATTGAAGTAGCATCTGCTCACCTTCACAGCTAGGAATAAGATCAAGAAATGATTCGTCCTTACCTTTCGATGCCGATTTGTGTCTTCAAATACCTTACCTAGGTACCTTAGGTAACTTAGTCTGCTACTAAAGGCTATCCCTGTTTGTTCTAGCGCGATAGCAAGACGGTGACCCAGAGGACCCGAAGACGCAAACACCATTGAAGTAGGCTAAAAAGCGCTGTGATCATTCACCGACGCTACCACCAGCCGCAAAACGACATCTGTCAAAGACTTCTGCTGGCCTTTCTCTTTTCAATCGGTTCAGTCAACGGCATCAACGAATCGTGACGATAATGGCCACTTCCGCGCTGCTCGACGCCGACTTTGGATCCGAATCTGAGGATGACAACTTCAATCCCGCACCGGCCGATGTATCGGATAATGATGCGATCGGTGAAAGTGATACCGAAGATCCGGTGAGGTCAAATGGTAATACGAGTGAGCAGCCACGGCGGACGATACAAGGGGATGGTCATGAGCGAGACGAGAAACATGGCCCAGGTATGAAACAACATGGTGACCAAAGCCGACGTCAAAGTCGGGACGATGGAGGTAGCGGGAACGTGAATGGCGCACATGATGTTAACGGGAATGGTGAGAATGATGCTGGTGTGGGTGACAGAGATATGGATGAGGAAGAAGAGGAGGAAGACGATGATGATGAGGACGAGGAGGATGACGAGGAGGCTGTATCGGTGAGTCGGCACAATACACAATCTCGCAAGGTGCATTACAATGAGGACTAATTGTATATGTGGCGTAGGGACGTCCACGTAAGCGTGCACGCCGGGATCGTCGCAATCAATTTCTCGATATGGAGGCAGAGGTAGATGAAGAAGATGATGGGGATGAGGACGACGATGATGAGCAACCTGATGGGTTCATTGCCGACACGCACCCCGACGATCTAGCAGACCTACCAGTCGGAGCCGAAACGGATGATCGGAGGCATAGGGAGCTTGACCGTAGGCGTGAGCTTGAGCAGAGCTTAGACGCAGAAAAACAAGCACAGGCACTCAAAGAACGCTACGGACGCAATCGAGTTGCTCCAACGGACTCGGTTGTAGTACCGAAACGCCTCCTGCTCCCAAGCGTTGATGACCCAAGTGTTTGGGGTGTCCGATGTAAACCGGGAAAAGAAAGGGAGGTGGTCTTTGGCATCATGAAGCGCATAGATGAAAGAGTCAACACAAGAAACCCAGTTCCCATCATCTCTGCCTTTGAAAGAGGAGGGACCATGATTGGGTACGTCTACATCGAAGCTCGGAAGCAAGCGGATATCTTTACTGCTCTAGACGGCTTAGCCAATGTCTACCCAAGGGTGAAGTGTGTTCTGGTGCCAATTAAAGAGATGCCGGACCTTTTGAGAGTGACAAAAAGCCAACAACTACAACCTGGAGGCTACGTGCGGATGAAACGAGGGAAGTACGCCGGGGATCTGGCTCAGATTGATGATGTCGAAACGAACGGGCTCGAGGTCTCTTTGAGGATTGTGCCTCGTTTGGATTATGGAGCCAGCGAAGATATCAACGCTCCCATGATCGACAACGGCGTGAAAGGGGATGCACAGAAGAGGAAGCGGCAAGGTGGATTGGGACTCAACAATCCAGCGTCTAGACCACCACAGAGGCTCTTTTCCGAGGTAGAGGCAAAGAAGAAGCACCTCAAATACCTTCAGCCTGTGTCGAACTTGGACAAGAAGCACTGGACCTACTTGGGAGATACCTATATCAACGGCTTCCTCATCAAGGATGTGAAGATCCAACATCTTATTACAGAGAATGTCAATCCTACGTTAGAAGAAGTTACAAAATTCACTGCTGGTGCGGAAGATGGAACCGAGAATCTTGATCTGGCTGCTCTAGCGGCGAGTTTGAAGAACGGCATTGCTAGTGACAGTTACTTGCCTGGTGATATGGTCGAGGTCTACGAAGGGGAACAGCAAGGTGTACGCGGTAAAGCTGTGTCGGTACGAGGGGATATTGTTACCCTGAACGTAACAGATGGCGACTTGAGAGGCCAAATGATCGAGGTTCCGGTTAAGGGCTTAAGAAAGCGCTTCAAGGAGGGTGACCATGTGAAAGTCATTGGGGGGAGCCGATTTAGAGATGAAGTCGGGATGGTCGTACGGATCAAAGACGACCGAGTCACCTTACTGAGCGACCTCAGCATGCAAGAAATCACGGTATTCAGCAAGGACTTACGAGAAGCTAGTGATTCTGGTGTTACTGGCGGTCTCGGGAAGTACGACGTGCATGATCTTGTCCAACTCGAGTAAGTTGGACTCCCATGCGCACTTTGTGTCCCTACTAATACTACGCCAGCCCCGCAACTGTTGCATGTGTGACCAAAGTCGATCGCGAGTCGTTGCGGGTTCTTGACCAGAACGGTTCCGTCCGCTCCGTCATGCCTTCACAGATCTCCAACAAGATTGAGAGGCGTCGCCACGCTGTAGCTACCGACCGCAACGGCTCTGAAATCCGCACCGATGACACCGTCCGGGAAGTTGGTGGAGAGCAGAAGCAAGGAGTTATTTTGCATATCTACCGCTCGTTTCTCTTCATTCACAGCCGAGAGCAAACTGAGAATTCGGGCATCTCAGTTGTGCGAGCAACAAATGTTGCAACAGTAGCCGCGAAAGGGGGTCGACTTACCGGCAGTGGAGCAAGCGGACCTGATCTGACAAGGATGAACCCTGCATTGCAAAGGAACGGAGGTACGAACGGGAATGGAGTCATGCCTCCACCAAAGTCCCACGGCAGGGACCGGGCGCTTGGACAGACAGTGACCATCCGTAGAGGGCCACACAAGGGACTATTAGGGATTGTGAAAGACACAACAGACCTTGAGGCACGAGTAGAACTACATACGAAGAGCAAGACCATTACGGTCTCGAAGGAGACTCTTGGTTTCAAAGAGTCAGCCAAGCCAGCATCTTTGGTATTGTGTTTGCTAATCTTCAATAGTCCTCTTACTGGTCAAAATATTGACTACCAGCGCTTTGTCGGCAGCAGAGGCAGAGGCGCTCCCGGCAGGGGTGGTTTTGGTGGGGCAACGCCGTCAAGAGTGCCACAAGACTGGCAAGGAAGTCGCACCCCTATGGGTGCGGGGAATGGTTCAAGGACACCGGCTTGGGGGGCCTCATCGAGAAGTAAGCCACGGTTTGGTCTTGCTATGATTCCTGGACTGATCAGACTGCAGCACCCGCTTGGGCTCCGAATGGCGGACGAAGTACCTACCTCCAACCCCCTAGCGAAGAGCCTTAACTGACATCAGAACAGCACCAGCCTGGAAATCGGATGCAATCTCTGGTTCTCGAACGCCCGCTTATGGGGCCGATGGTGGTCGGACAGTCAATCCTTACGATGGTGGTCGTACAGCGTACGGGGGCGCTGGAGGGGTAAGACTACCTGCGGTATTGGGAACATCTTCGACCCAGGCTAACGATCTTCGCAGAGAGTCCCTGCATTCAACCCATCATCACGTACTCCTTTTGGGGAATCTGGGTACAGCGATGCCTTCAACGCCGGATCGAAGACCCCTTATGGCGATTTCGGTGGGTCGCGAACACCCGCTGGAGCCTATCAAGGAACGGCTGCCAGTAACGACCCGTGGGGCAATCGGGGCTATGACGCGCCTACACCTGGGGTGGTCGGGGGTACGACCGGTGCTTCGGTAGCGCCCACTCCGGCGGCAGCACCTACGCCTCGATTCAACACCTGGGGAGGCGAGGCGGCGCCCGAAACACCAGGGGGTGGATTGGCCCAAACGGCGCCAACGCCTTCGTCGGAAACGCCCGCGGCTTGGGGTGGTGATGACGGTCCGCGCTACGAAGAAGGGACACCGTCTCCCTGAAGATGATACAGTTCGTTTGACTGACGTGCGGGATGCTGTTTCTGGGGCTGTTTATCTGCCCTATGGGCGTGTAGTTTATCGAGTAGTAGATGTCCAATAGTGAAGACACACCGGGTGGGACTTGCGGAGCAGGATGAGGCGTTGCATAGGGTAGTGTCGACTTTCTAGGCACATGGGAACCAGCAATGCACTGCGATCTTTCTTGCCAGACAGTTGTTTCTGGCATCACCCATCAACGCCTATTCAATGACTGTGTGATGCATGCAGCCAGCTGATAGATCAGGTTCACGAAAAGAGGTCTTCCAGTACACCTAAGTATATCATTAGGTACTTAGCTTTCCATTATTGTACGCGCCGCGCCTGGACACCACCATTTACGGAGTACTACCTGAGCCTACCTATCTGACTTCCCCACCTAGAGCAGCTGCCATGTTGATGTAAGGTATCTGTACCTAGTATTATTGGCAGCTCACAAGGGGTTAAACCGGAATAAATACCTACAACGAGCGCGTACCTATAAGGTCTCTGTACATTTACCTATACTAACCGAACGAAACGAGTTCCCTGTTGGTACAAGTAGGTCCTCGAGTAAGTTACTAACTTCAGTGTTCCGTTTCCGTTCAAGACGACCTCCCATCATCAATCAAGGCTTTATCTGCAGCGCGACCAGAAACAGTACTTGAGTGCGGACCATGGCTAATTTATACCAGTTTGGAAGTCCAAGCATGGATGACGGCACCCAACTCAATAATGTGCTGCATGGAACGTCCGTCTCTTTTGCCGCTAGAGAGAATCGACGGGACGGGTCTCCCTGGTCTTGCTGCATGATGATTCGTGTTCTCAGTCCAGAGGGCCCAGGCCACTTATGCACGTCGCTTGCCTTTGCATCTCCTCCAACCCATCATCACGATCCGTCGGTCAGAAAAAAGTGTAAGGAAGGAAATCCTTCCACATCAATCACTTGACAGGCCTTTAGTTGCTTCGGCACGACACATCAGCCTGCAGGCGGGAGGGAGCTGCCGATGGGAGAATTACGATCATGTGATTTTGTGGAGGGTCGACTCGAGCGGCGACTGGCCCTTGTCCATGTTTGCTGCGGATGCTCGTTGCAGATGTCCCTCACATCCTACTCGACAGCATAAGCCATTTGCAAAAAGAAGGAGGCGCTCGGCTGCCTGTGCTGTACGAGTACTGTATGTACATTCCGCCGTGCATTCGTTTCAGTGGTGAAGCTTTCCTGGTCGCATTTCCTGCTCACATGTCGTGCGCTGGCACCACTTCGTCTGACGTTGATATCGTCTGTCGACAGCTGTTTGGGTGGCTGCGCCGTCACTTATATTAACTCCCCGTCCCGTCGATGGGTGGCGGAAGGAGCCCACACTTCGGACGTATTTACTTGCCCCCCTTCTCGGCCCGTATCTGATGTAGAAGAACCATCATAGCCGGCATTCGCATGCCCACCGTTGACGGCGCAAACACGCGATGGGGAAGATTGAGGGCATTCAGAAACTCTCCAACGAACTATTACGCGACATACTCGACCATATCGAGGCCGACCCAGAAAGGTCCGTCAGTATTGATAGACGAGCATATCTCTCGGTGGAGAGCTTCAAACCTCCCGCTCCGCCGGTCCCATCTCAAGCGCAAGATATCGGTCACTTCCGACTCGTCTGCCGAAGGTTCGCGGAGTTGGGTATACCGCACCAATTCACCAGGGTCACCACACGATTCTCACGTGCAGGGTTCAAAAGATTAGAAGGCATCTGCGCGAATCAGCACTTGGCGAAGCATACGAAGAAATTCAGCTACATGATCCCGTGTTTCTACGTTGAAGGTAGGCCAACCTCGAAGCAATTAGAGCTTTCCATTTTCTTGAAACTGATGGAGGAGAAGGACGAGAAAGGATCGGTGAGCTCTTGCATGAGCTGGAAGACGACTCTCTTCCACTGGATGCGGGCCACTTTAAGCGGAAAGCCGAAGACCAGAAGAAGATTGTTCGCTCAAGCGAGGATGTCATCGTTCTGAAGAGGGCAATGTCCGCATTCACATCACTGCAGCACGTTCAAATCTTACGCCTACAAGACGAAGCGGATCGGCATCTTCTGGACTATATTCGAGAGAATCAGGAATTCGCTACTCAGCTGGTGGATTTGAGATGGACGCCAGCATGTGTACACGCGACGAAGACGATCGGAGAAGCCCTACTCTACGCGCGTTCCCCCTTCAGCCGGTTTTCGGGACCCATGATGAATCCGCAGAGCGTGCTGGTGCTCAAAGAGAACCCTCCCCAGAAAGTGTCTAACCTAGCGGAGGGGTTAACTTGTCTGGAGCTGCATTTCGATGACGGCGTCGGCTTGAACGAGAAGATGAGAGAGCTCTCGGATCTCTTCAAGACGGTTTTCACAGCGGCGAGGAACATGCAAGCAGTGCACGTGGGATTCCCATCTCGATCGCCCTTAGCACTCAAGCTCGAAGAGGTTTTCCACAACGTACGCTGGGAGAAGTTGCGTGCCTTTGGAATCCAGGCCTGGCGGCTCGACGCAGAGGAGATCATTGCGCTCGCGAGGCGGCACCGTAAAACTCTACGCGGTCTGCGTCTACGGGACGTCCTTCTGAAGGAGGGTAGTCTCTGGAGAGACGTACTGGGCATGCTTCGTGAAGAAATGGAGTTGCTGGATTGGGTATCTTTGCGGAGGATCGGGTACTCGGAACACTTTGACGAGATATGGGCGGGTAGCATGGAGATAGTAGACGACTTTCCGGGAGGCGCAAGTGACAGCGATGACGAGGACGAGTTCCCGGCGCATCTCAGCGCGGAGGGCGACGGTGATGAAACTGACGAAGGTGACGGATCTTTCGATGATATTGATGACGATGACGACGACGGTAGAGAGGACGACGACGACCACGGGCCCGAGGCCAACGAGCTGGCGCTCTCGCCCGACACGCCTGCCTCTCTGCCCTTCTGCACATGCGGCTCCGGCTCGACGCATCCGGAGTCAGCGAGCGACCTAGACGACAACGGCATCAGCGTGTCCTACCAGCAACGGAAGCTGTGGGAAAAATGGGTCGTGGGGCGATGTCCGGAACATAGCTCCTAAATCACGGTAAGTAATCCCCGCCACGACCAGTCGACGAAATTATGGAAGGAACGAGGCTATGCCATACAGCGAGCGGACGGCGTCGGCTTGGATGTTTGTAGATACTTTCTTGTATCTTCTGCTCCTTTTAATGAATCTTAGTTATTCGCCATTTTGGTGGCAGAGAGACAGCGCAGGCGTTGCAGCGAACGGTACACATGATGCGAGGGCCACCCGGGGACGGGGAGGATTGGGTTTCGGCCTCCGAGCACCTTATCTGATTTTGGGACGTGGAGCAGAATATAGATCTGTTCTCTCCGCGTGCAGCAGATGTGACGTTATCTCCCAGTGCTATTACATTCCCTCTGAACCCAGTCCTCGCAAACGGCTTCACTACCCCCTAAAGTAACTTCCCCTCCTGAAGCGTTCAGTGGAAATCGTCAGATCTTCCCAAGCCAGGTTAGCCTGGTCGAATCCCATCATCAGCCGGCGATGATCCCAAAGGAGTGAGCATTGGGAGAACTCCCTTCTACTTAGACGCGGTCGATGATAGTCTCTCAAAACCCAAGTATCCAGTTGGCCGGAGAATAGATAGCTTGTGCGCCTCGGAGATCAGAGTAGACCACATCCATCGTCAGCCGGTGATAGAAGAACAGAAGCAAAGAGCGAAGAAACACTTGAACGGGGGACTCCCCTCTTAAGACGTTCGACGATGGTCGTTCAAAACCTCTGGATTGAGTTAGTTTGAGTGATTCATCATTGCATGGCGATGATGGGTACCTGGTATTATTCAAGGCATTTGACCTTGTTCTATGTGAAGAGGTGAGTAGAAGCAATGGGAGGCACTCCTTCTCCTGAGATGTTTGACGATGGATTGAGTCAGTTTTGGTTGATCCATCATTATGTGGTGATGATGACTTCCTTTCAACATGAAGAGTTGAATAGAAGCACTGGGGCACTCTCATCCTGAGATGTTCGACGATGATGGTCGTAACCCCAATCAGGCTAGCGGGGAATCTGTTACAGTACGAATGCGCCTCAGTCCGACTATATCAGGGGGTAAGAGGAGGGCTCCCATCCTGAGACGTTCGACGACGTTCGCTGAAAACCTCTGACATCGCTAGTCAACGATGTTTCAGGCTTGGCGCAAGACGCTGTTTGATTTGCTAGTGGATCATCATACGCTGTCTGGTATCCCGACTGATAAATACACAAGATCCTCTCCGATACCTCGCTGTGGGATTCAATGACGGTCTGTGGCACCGATTTAGGTTTCTAGTGCAACTCGCACCTGCTCGATGGAATCCACAATCGAAGTGGGGACAACCGCTCCAGTGGGACTTCATTTCTGTTCCTTCGTTCTTGGACGTTTGGAAGATCGCTCATCACTTGCTCGAGCCATATCGCTCTTCCGCCGCCGAATCTCCGTACTGCTGATCTTGCTCGTAAAGTCCTCCTTCACGGTCCCGGAGTCATCTTCGCCCTCTTCTCCGGCCTCCAGGACATCGACCTCGAAGACCTCCAGCTCTGCCCAGCCCTTCTCGCGCCGTTTCTCGTTGACCGCCGTGCCTCCGGCCCGCGTCTCGGCCGAGATAACTAGGGCGGATATGGCCTCGTCGGTGATGGTCGGTCCAAATGGGTCGGATATCTCAACGCAATTAATTTCTATGTGCGGATCAAGGAGGTTGGCCTGGAAGACTTTCCCGCCAGAGTTTGGGACCGTGCCCCAGACCATTCTTCCTTTTCCTGGTGGAGAGAAATCCAGTATCCCGACCAGAAAGTCTAGCACCCCATTCAGCCGGTCACCCCAGCTTTGCATGTACTCTGCGAACTTCTTTTTTCGGAGCAATTCGTCGCCAGTGATGCCAACGGTCAAGGTTCTGTCGTGTGTGTTGACGAGGCTTCTTCTACGTGACGAGTCCAGACGTGGCTCTAGCACGAAGGCGGTCATGGTAAGTAACAATTTATGCCCTGCATGTAGGTGGTCAAACGTCCCGCCAACGGCTACGGACTCATGCTTCCTATCTGACCGCTTTTGTGCCTGGGAAACTGAGACTTCACTTTTGCTAGTCTCTTTCATCTCCGTCTCTCCAAGAACTATGACAGTGTCGAGGTTCTCAGCTTTTGGAAACAGTCGAGCTCGAAGACTTTTGAAACTTTGGAGTAGGGCTTCCCCTCCCTCACAACCAAAAGAGTAGACCCGCAGCCAGGGTCTATCGCATCGCGCAAGCGTTGGTAAGTTGATTAACGGGCCGGGAGGCGAGCTCTTCAACGAAGAGGGCTTCTCTGGGCCGTCGAGTTGTATTTCTTGAGCGTATTCGAGGAGGAAGACGCGGACATTGACTCCGCCAGGACCATCTACTTCGATGCTATGCTGGGCACAGATGATAGAAACAAGTGTGTATATCCTTGCGAGGAGCTTCTGAACTTGATCGTAGATCCTGCTCCTTGCCCTCCTATCCTGTGTAGAAGAGAATACACACGGTAATGCTATATCCAGAATAGAGGCGTTGAGTGAGTTATTAGGTAGCTTCGTAACTGAACGAAGGACATAGGCTAGTGATTGAGCATATGCCGCCTTTAGGGCAGACGATGACGGAGGTGAGGGCGGGGTAGGTAGCAGAAGCAACGAAAGTGGTGTTGGGATATCTTCAGAAGCCATGGATACTTATGCAATTTGAGGGACAAGCTTTACATGATTGATCGTAAGCCAATTGGCCTGAGAGTGAATATACCTGAGCGACCTGCTCTTATTGAGGAGGATGGATGTCTTGGAGCCGGTCTGGGAGACGAATGAATGACTAAGCATCGCAAGTCGCAATCTTTTGGAGAACGCGTAGGAGGGAGGCATAGACGTCAAAGATTCAATCGATTTTCGCGGCGTACCGCTGACGGGTTGAACCGCGTTCAATGCCCAGAGGTGAATATGCCTCTTCCAGGGCATCACCACACTCCCTCGGGTTCAGCCTCACACAATGTCCCCTCGAATCAACCTAGTACTGCGAGCGGTCTTTATCAAGCTGCCCACACTCTAGGGTCAGTGGGCGCCCCGGCAGGGAGTTTGCGAGTAGCGACCTCGAGCACAACCACAGCGGGCACAGATAATCCGTATACGCCAGGTGGAATTATTTCAGGGCTTAATAGTGGTGGACAGACCGCGCCGCCAGCGATATCTGGTTTGCCCGGCCCTGGAGCGCCCAATCCTACCTCAGCTTCAATGTCCACACCCTCCAGCTCTTCACAGCAATTTGAAGCTCGGCGGCGAGTCCAGGCATTTGAGCGACAGCCTGAAGAGTTGCATATGCCCTCGAATGCTGCTATGGGTCAGCATAACTCCCGGGAGCTGCCTCCTCATGCACAACACCAAATCCACCAGGCCCCGCAAGAACAATTTACTGCTGGACCACCAGGCATCAGTCTGCAGCAGGCAACACCTCAAGGCTCTCACTTTTCTCAGAACACACTAGGTCCCACGCTTCCGGGTGCATTGCAAGCCGGCAACGCTGGAAGACCGGGTCCCCTATCCGCAAATACTGCACCCTCGACAGTACCTACCGTACCTCACATCTCGACCCAATCGCAGCAATACGCAACACCCGCTCGATCCTCCACCATCACTCATTCCCACAGCTACTCCCGATCGAGCCCCCCAGGCCATGACCCACAGAGGTATATCCCGTTCTCAAATACGCCTGAGAACGCGAAATACGCCTCGCCTCCCAACCACAAATACACCTCATCGCAAACGCCACAAGGCGTAACTTCATATTCGCCTCTTGGGCTGTCCGATATTAGACCGCGTGCAGATTCTGGCCTCTCTGATGGGCCTACTAGCGCAAATCCGTACTCCTACGATGGAGCATCACCCACCCCTACCAATAGCAACTATCTCGCACCCTGGGCTATATACGCGTTCGACTGGTGCAAATGGCCCGTTCAACAATTTCACGGTAATAACTCTGCAGGCAAGATAGCCGTGGGAAGCTACCTTGAGGATGGTCACAACTTTGTAAGCAAATCAGCCTTATCTTTCTGTGGCGGAAAGATTCTGCTTGTGGAATTTGTATCTTATAGAGAGCTGAACGTTTGTTATTATAGATTCAAATTCTTGATACGCAATTGGTGCCTGAGTCAGACGCGGAGGTATCCCCTGGCGTCCCACAGCATGGGCTGGATTTCGTCAAGAAGGCGGAAGCAACCCACTCCTACCCCGTCACCCGCATTCTTTGGGAGCCACCATCCTCACAAAAACAATCTACCGACCTCTTGGCCACATCGGGAGATCACTTACGGCTATGGTCATTGCCCTCGAGCACTAGCTCTAGCTCCAACAATTCCATCACCCGTACATCTACCAGCAAGGACACGATACCCCAGAAGTTGACCCCACTCGCACTCCTGTCTAACTCGAAATCTCCGGAACATACAGCTCCTCTGACATCTCTCGACTGGAACACTCTATCTCCGAGTCTTATAATCACATCCAGCATAGACACTACTTGTACCATCTGGGATATCCCAACACTGACCGCTAAGACGCAACTGATTGCCCACGATAAGGAAGTCTTTGACGTGCGATTCTGTGCCAACAGTGTTGATGTCTTTGTCAGCTGTGGCGCGGATGGCAGTGTGCGGATGTTCGATTTAAGAAGCTTGGAGCACAGCACTATCATCTATGAACCGTCAGAAAAGAACGACAAATGTAAGTTATGTAAATGGGGTTCTCAGATTTGAGGCTGATGCTTAGTGCCTATAGCATCAAGTCCTGGCAATATGAGCCCAACGACAGCGCAGCAGACAATGTCTTATGCCCCTCCTTTGTTACGGTTAGCTGGTAAGTGAAACCCGTTTTGGGCATTCACTGGCCATAATCTGACCTGCTGAGCAGCCTCACCGCATGACGCGCATCTTCTGGCCACCTTTTCGCAGGACTCCAACATGATCCGCATCCTCGACGTGCGGCAACCCGGTCAAGCTCTGCTCGAGCTCCGCGGGCACGAAGCCGCCATCAACTGCATCGAGTGGTCTCCCTCGCGACGTGGAACTCTAGCGTCGGGTGCCGATGACTCACTTGTGCTAGTCTGGGATCTTCTCAGCCAAGGTAATGCTGCAACACTACCGACAGGACTCAACGGTACGCAGGCCGGACAACCGGCGTTAAGCACAGACAACGCGAGAGGTCCGGCTGCCTGTTGGCAATGCGATTATGAGGTGGGTAACATCAGTTGGGCACCACAGAGTATGTTGACCAGTCAGGGCGGTGACTGGTTAGGAGTTGCAGGCGGCAGAGGCGTTTGGGGTGTGAGTTTGTAAGCGCGAGCGTGAGAGTGCTTCGACGATCTTTACGGGGTACGTGCTTGTTTTTCAATTGAGTGCATTGAGGTGTTCAGATGCAATGCATGGCTAAAACGTCAGGGTGTCTGGCGTCTTGGAGCCTCTGGCGTCCCAATTGATCCGTTGGATTTTTGATGCCTCGGATTGGGTGTTTCCTTACTGCCGCGGAACAGGAAACGGAACTTGGGGTCAAAAAGAAAGGTTGCTTTTCATTGTTCCGAGATATTTGAGCAATGTACCACCCGCGGTAGCCTTGTAGCGTCCATGATATGTACTCAGTCTTGTTTACTGCGCCTCATGCACGTCAACTAGGAGATGCCGCGGGCTTGGCAGACGTGAAACCAAACACCTATCGATATTCACACGCGACAACGCGAGTCTTAGCTTCTGCTTCTAAGACCCTCGGAGATACTCTCGAACCTATACCTTTGTTCTCCTCTCACACACGTGCGTGCAAAGGAGCAACAAGGTAACCAAATTGTTGATCGTGTATGAAGCATTTGCATACGGGCGGTGGGTGACCGCCGAGGGTATATTGACACTGCCACTATAAAAAGGCATGGACGACGCTTGGAAAACCTCGACTCGATCCATTTCCCAGCCCGAAGCTGACCAGGTCAAACTGCACCCGGCGTCGATTCACCGTATCTATGATGGGCCAGCCTGCCAGTCATTCCTTGTCCGCTTCACCGTCAAACATTTATCTGATTCTGCAGAGCCTCTTTTTGCTGTTCTTAACCCTGGCGTCTGCCGCACCAAAATGGTCAACGGATGCACTGGTCCGTCACCAGCCCCCGCAGCACGCCGACGACTTCCCAGAAGTAAGCCTCTCCCACGCAATACCACGTCAGAGCGCCCGGCCTTCATCGTACTGGTATCGCCTACTAACTCCCTTCTTCGCTCCCACAGTGGCCACCAGGTCGCATCGGCCCCATGCTACCCGAACACGGCGTCAACGATATCCGCAACTACCACTTCTCCCCGGCGCAGCATCGGGACCAATGGGCCGACATCAACCACGACCCCACCATTACGACCCTGACAGCCTTCTGCATTAACGGCGGCCGTGGAGCCGATTGCGTATGCGTGGACGTCGGCGAGGGCAACCTTGTGCTTAACTGCAATGGCTACCTAGGCGCCTACCCGGCGCTTGAAAACTGCTTCCGCCGCTGTGAGTGTGGAAATGGCGTCCCCGTGGGCAGGCGCAGACAGGGCGCGTTGGAGATCGTGACCACGGTCATGGATAGGACGGTGGTGCATGCCAGCTAGGCGGGGTGGAGAGGGTTGTGGTGCCGGATGGGTGGGTGGCGTGTATGGCTTTTGACGCAGGGTTCGGTCCTAGCAGGTTTGTTTCATGTGCCTCCCTAGCGGGGAAGCTGGAACACCAAGCGACGTGTGCTTGGGTGGGATATCGGTTTCAGCATATCCGCCGCGAGACGCTTATCGATTAGGTCTGATGTAACTTCGTACATGTGTGTCGCTGTATATATACGTACGATGTATGCACACCTTCCGTCCCGGTAGGTAAGCAACAAATCTGCGTTCCGCTGCGTCGGACGAGAATGGATCCTTATCCCTTTCCACTCTGGAACATCCTCATCGCTTTCCTCGCCCTGCTCCACCCCTCAGCCAGCTCACCAACCCCTTCCTCCTCGTCCACCAAGCTCCTCAGCTCGCGAAGCACGCCTCCATCAGTAAGTCCACCACTCTCCTTTACTCGCACCAACCCCCGGCGACCCTTTCTCTCTCTCTCTCTCTCGCTCGCTCGATTAACTCCCACTCTCCCCCCCTCACAGCCTATCTGCGTCGGCCCCTGGCCCCCAATTTCCCAGGACCTACGTATGATGTTCGAGATTGTCGGCATCCAGACCAGCGACTACGCCAGCGTGCAAGCCCTCTGCGCCGCCCCCCGCGCCTTGGCCGACTGCCACTGCCAAATCGACCCCGAGATCAACCGCTGGAGGCTCGAATGCGGCATGCCCGTCGGGGCCTTCATGCGGCAAGTTGTCATGAACTGTCATTTGTGGTGTCACTGTGTGACGCCTGGCGATGGGTTTAGGCCGGCGGAGGTTGGCTGGAGGCGGTACCAGGGGTTCGCCGTGGATTGAGGGGGGTTGTTGCGCGCGGGGGATGAGGGGTAAAGCGATGGCGGAAGCTTCTGCTGTGGTGACGATGTTGATCCGCTTCGTTTAGGGTACGGTCGCGTGCTTGGAGTAAAGTAGCTGACGTCGAGGGTGTCTTGTGGTATGGTATGGCTGTCAGATCTTGGTGCCGCTAGGTGTTGGCTGGATCATGTGAATTTCTGACGGCGGGTACATATGTATGAGCGTTCGTAGGGACGATGGCGAAGCTGCTCTGCATTTCTAGAAACTGTGGTAGCGCGGATTCATGGTTCAACCGAGATAGCTTCCTACAAGACTTCAAATGCCGTTCGAGAGGAAGATGTCTGATTTACATTCGTAGACGTCGTAAATGGTTTGGTTGCAGCTCGAAGCTCGGACCTTGTCCCAGGCTGCCAAGAACGAAACTACGGATTCACCTGGGCCCTCCTCCACGTGAACCGGAACACATGGACAGGTAGGTTCTAGAGGGCAATATTTTATGTCTCCGCTGTACACAGAACTCTAACAGTCATGTCTTCTTTCAGCTCCTTTATACGCCGCCTATCCGGCAGCCAGCAGCAACCGCTCCTGCCTAGGCATCAACAGCAGGCACCATTTGTCGGCGATGCGTACCATCTCGAGCGAATTAGCCCACATCTCGTGACTCCCAAACCGGTGTTTGATGCTTCCGCGTCATTTATGGCCTCGTCTACAACACTCCAGAGCCCGTTGTTGGCCATAGAGCGCAAGGAGAAGCAGCTTCAGCGGGACTTACAAGTCCTCCTTGACGCACAGAGCGAAGGCCTGCTCACCGGGCTATCCGGAGTAGCTACGGATGATGTGTCTTCCAATGGAACCAGGACGCCCACGACGTCGGCGCTGGGGGAGCGAGGGGGCCGGATAGTGCCGGTGCGGCAGCCGGTCAAGAAGAAGATCGGTCTACACGGAGCGAGGCGGCGCATCTTGAGCACTATACAGGAGCTCGCATTCTTAAAGAGCGAGGAAAGTCGGAGTTTGGCGGCAGAAGTTAGGGGGCGGGACGAGGTTCTGCAGCAAGTGGAGGGATTTGGCAAGAAGAAGGATGGGCTTGAACAAGAAATCACGGGTATTGAAGGACAGGATGAGAGTCGGCGGCTGTTGGATTTGAAGGATGAGGTCAAACGTGTGGAAGTAGACATTCAAGAGCTGGAGACCAAGTTGTACCAAATGCAGGCAATGCATAGACGCCTGACGGCACAAATATCGGAGCTAGACAACTCGGTGCAGGCGAAGCTCTCTTCCTACACCGCTAGCTTGTCGATTGTGGACGCTCAAGTTAGGAGGTTCTTGGCTAGGCCCCCGTTACAGGAGACGGTAACATCTCCGGCCCAGTCATCCTTCCTATCCCTGCCTCCGAAGAGGAGAACTCTGGGAATGGCAAGAGATCATTGGGTGAGTGAGCGTGAGTTGCTAGAGAAGAAGCGCGGCGAAGTTGAAGTCGAGAAGGGTGCCTTAGAGGATGGCGCAGTAGTTTGGAAAGATGCCGTTACGGAAATCATTGACTTTGAGAGACGCATACAAGACGAAGTGCGGCGGTTAGGGACTCAGGAGAAGACATCTGAAGGGGAGAATGATACGCATAATACACCCGATGAAGGGATGAGGAAACTTCTGGAGCAGATGGACCTGGTCATTGCTCATATTGAAGCCAAATTCAAGCTTGCCGAGACTCGAAATTGGAAGCTACTCGTGTGCTGCATTGGCGCAGAGCTGGAGGCCTTGAAGGAGGGCCGATTACTCCTGCAGGGAACACTGGACTCAGTTGCTGGGAATAGGGGTAGTGAAGGCCCTGTAATCGACAATCCTGATAATGTTAGTGTGGAAACTAATGGGGTTCCACGAAAACGAGGGCTTTCGGAAGACTTTGGCTTGCAAGAACAGCCCCAGCAGTCATCGGCTCTGGTTGAGGGTCTAGATGAAGAGGACGACGAGCCAGACCCTGAGCTGCTTATTTCCCACCAAGATACCGACTGAACGTTTCTGCTACCCTTCTGGCCTTATCTGGTATCAGTGCAGTCGTCATATAGAAATGTAGACCACTCTGTTAAGTAGTCATGATTTGCAAAGAGGGCTATATGCCTTTTCTTGATGCGTTTGTCCCTTATTCGTTGCAAAGGATCCCTAGTATACTCGATGTGACGCAATATCTGCAACCACTGAGAAGGCGCACACCAAGTGAATCCAACCCTGTGCGATCCCCTCACATTCATCGATGATGCATCGCTCTCTAAGGCTGGGGTTGTCCACTGGTAGTTTACAGCACAGCAATGTTATCAACCCCGACGCACGCTTTCACAATCCCTTCAATACATGATGATAAGATCCTCAGTTGCAGAGTATTTCACCCCGTTACGTTCTCAGGTAGCGAGACCACGGGCAGAGGGCAATGGCAGAAGAAGGGCGCCATAATCGCACATCCTTATGCGCCTCTTGGCGGGGGCCAAAACGACCCGGTCGTGCAGGCCGCGGCCGTGGAGCTTCTCAAGCTGGGCTTCGTTGTGGGAACATTCGACTTCCGGTAAGGGGCCACTTGACGTTCTTATGCAGCCGTCTAACTAGCTCCCTGAAGTGGTGCGGGCGGCTCGAAGGGCAAGACTAGTTGGACTGGGAGGCCGGAAACCAATGACTACGTCTCCTTCGCCGGGTTTCTCCTCCACTACTTGAACAATCTACAGCCCGCGGAGTTGAGGAGGACTCGGGATCAGCTCCGGACACATCCAGAGGCGGTTCGCTCGCCGATCCAGTCGTTCGAAGGGGCCCCATCTGACTCTCCTTCCGATCTGAACGAGAGTATGAAACTGATTCTTGGCGGTTACTCTTACGGTTCTCTTATCACAACGCTCCTGCCGACTACAGATGCTATCCTTTCACGTTTTTCGAATGTGGCAAAGGGTAGTGCTGCGGCTACGATCATCTCAAGAGCTGCCGACCTATCTGAACAGTGGAACAACGAAGCGCGGCATGACAGCGAAGCACAACGAGGCCGACAACTGATGCTTGGACAGGAGATTCGAAAATCTTCACATTCAATAGCCAAAGGTGGAGAAGAGCATGAGCATTGTAAGAGGAAGGCAAGTACAGGGTCGGGACGGAGTTTGGATGGTTTGAGGAGGAGTCTTGAGGTGTCCAGGAGGAATTTGACCTCGTCGAACGGCAGCCGCGACGATGAGGATGTCAAGCGGTGCAGGAACGAAGCCATGCCTCCCGTCGACATAAAATCACTGAAGACTTCATATCTACTAATCTCACCACTGCTCCCGCCAGTTTCAACACTGGTAACCATATTCTCCAAGTTTGGCATGAAGGAAGGACCAGAACCTAGTTTTTCTTCCGGTTCAGGCAGTAATGACACTGTGGTCCAAAGAGAGAAGCTTCTGAGCCATAGTACACTCGCAATCTATGGCGACAGAGATGCGTTCACTTCACAGCGAAAGTTGCGCAAGTGGGCCGAGTACTTGGCCGGTGAGTCAAACTCGAGGTTTCGGTTCAGGGAGGTCTCTGGCGCCGGTCATTTTTGGGTTGAGGACGGTGTCGAGGCGCAGATGAGGGCTGCTGTTAGAGATTGGGTCCTGGACATCGTGTGTGGAGACGATACTGGGCGCCCGGTGTGAGACAAGGAATTCTCATCGCGCTGTGGTTCGAAAAGTCGCTTTTCCGTAGTCCTTGTGAAGGTTGGGTACCTTATATCCGCAAAGGTCAAAGCATGTCGCACGGCATGGATGAAATGCACAGAGTACTCCCATCTGAAAGTTTGGTAGATGTCGCCATACCAGGCGCTAGGTATTTCCTCTTCTGGATCTCATCATGGGATCGGCGTAGTCTTCATTCACTTCATAAGGTAGGTATCGAATCATCCGTCGAGCCTGCTGACTCGGCCGTGGAGATACTCGTGATGCAGGTCATACGCGTCAAGCCGTGCAGTCCCCCACCCTCCCGCAAGAGGTCTCAAAGTGTGGGTAACTGCATGGAGACGACCCCGAAGGTGTCGTCGTATTGCTCGACACCCTCTCTACACGATAGTATGCTACATGTATTGTATTTATCGCCCCTGCCTGCAAACAGTTCTCTGTTGATACTTCATATCATTTATCTCTAAAGCGAAGGTGGGCCTTGCAGCAAGAGGGTGCCTATTCCTGGAATCCATCCCGCTCGCGTGACGTACTGTACCGAAGTACGGAGAACTTACATCATCAATCCTTGTTCATCAGCCCTCATGACTGCGTACACCATCAACGTATTCATGAGTCGCGTGTTCATGCATGGCTGGAGCTGACAGCGCCTTTTGCCCTTCATACCTCTTTACTTGATTGCCGCAACGCAGCAAGAATGGACCTGAAGATCCGACAATAACACATAACCAGTTGCGAATGGCTACACCGCTCATTTCAAGATGTCTTTCGTTCAGAACACGACGTTACTGCCAAGTACTTTGCAACATGGGAACTCACTGAAAGGATTGAAGGTAGCGTCGAATAGTCAGTCACAATGCCGACAGCTGCGCTCAAAAGGCTCTATTGCCTCCCTGGTGTCCGCTGCCCGAAATCCTGTCGCCGCGATCGGGGGTGTTCTCGATGGGTTGCGAGATGGTCTCACCAAGGAAGAGCGTGCTGGGAAACAGAGGCTCGAGAATAAGAAACAGCTCCTCTATATACGGTTGCGGGACGTAAGTATCGCCAGCCCCTTCGGACACCTTTGCCTGTACCTAGCGCTAATGGACCTGCTCCATAGTCCACAACTTACGAGGACTGGAAGGCTTCTGCCGAGGCCCTCGATGACCTTGAAGGCAATGACACTTGGAAATCTATCGTGGACTCACCCGGCTATGATGCTGCTCTCATCGCAGCTCGGTTGGAGCAACTCGACGAGGCGCGTACAAGCTGCGACACAGGACGGATGCTCTTCCTAATACGTACGGCGTTGACTCGAGGGCTAGGGGACATGGGTAATATAAGACTGTATAAATACACGCATATCGGTACGAAAGACCTTATAGAACGTTATATCAGCTCCGCCTTGGATACCCTGAAGGCACTCTTGGATATTTCGGCAAGGAGTGGCTGCGGTAGTATCGAATCTAAGCGTATACTGGAGCAAGTTTTGTCCGCGAGGCAAGCTTTTGGGCGGAGTGCACTGTTGCTCTCGGGAGGCGCGACGTTTGGCATGAATCACATCGGAGTATTGAAGGCTTTGTGGGAGGCACGTCTGTTGCCAAGAATTATCTCCGGCGCATCCGCGGGAAGTATAGTGTGCGCTGTTCTCTGCACACGGACAGACGAGGAGATGCCGGAATTACTTGCCACATTCTGTTACGGAGATTTTGCAGTGTTTGAGGAAGAGGGTAACGAGGACGGCGTACTCCGCAAAGTCGCCAGATTCTTGAAGTTTGGGGCCTTGTTCGACATTTCACATCTGACTAGAGTGATGAAGGATATACTGGGGAACATGACGTTTCAAGAAGCCTACAACCGTACGAGGAGGATACTGAACATTTGTGTGTCGAGTGCAAGTCTCTACGAATTGCCGCGTCTTCTGAACTATGTCACAGCACCGAACGTGCTGATATGGTCGGCAGTGTGGGTTACACAACCTTCTGCAGGATAGTTCGAGTGCTGATTGTTAACAGTGCGGCATCCTGCTCAGTGCCGTTTATTTTCTCGGCCGCCTCTATACTTGCGAAAGACCCAAGGACGGGCGAAGCTGTACCTTGGAACCCTTCACCACAACGCTGGATAGATGGCTCGGTGGATAACGATATTCCCATGACTCGTTTAGCGGAGATGTTCAATGTCAACCATTTCATCGTTTCTCAAGTCAACCCGCATGTCGTCCCTTTTCTCGCCAAAGAGGAAGAGTCAATCACGGTGGAAGCTCAACGATCTACCTCCACCGCTACCGGCGGACCTACTTGGCTTCATAACATGACGACCCTTGCAAAGGGTGAGGCACTGCATCGCATGCATGTTATGGCCGAGTTAGGCATTTTTCCAAACACCCTCACCAAGGCCGTATCCGTGCTGAGCCAGAAATACTCGGGAGATATCACGATATTTCCGGAGATTTCGTATACCGATTTTCCGCGGATGCTAAGGAATCCAACCAAAGAGTCCATGCTGCAAGCTATGCTGTGCGGCGAGCGAGCCACATGGCCCAAGATGAGTAGGATACGCAATCACTGCGCCATCGAGCTGGCACTCGATGATGCCGTACAAAAGCTGAGAACGAGAATTGTGTTTAGCCGAAGTCAAGTGGACTTGAGAGTCAACACTCTGCCTAGATCAAAACCAGCAGCCAGCAATGTTCTCAGCTGGGGCAGAGGTAGAGATAACAGGCGGCCGAAAACGACTTCGCAGAGCACTGACCCTATCAATCAAAATCCCACAGGAAACTCCAAACGGAGAAGTCTTGGATCTAGACCGACAGAGAATTTTGTCAGAAGCGTCGGTGTCCTGTCGAAAGATGGCGGATCAACACTAGCTTCTCACACGTTCGAGCCAATTTCTCGTAAACTGCTATACAGAGCCGCTCTCGTCATCCCTCCGCTTGACCTCACATCTTCTGGCGCCGAAACTTCAAACGCTACGATCTCCGACTCCGATAACGACGAAACGGCAGAATCGTCATCCCCCGATTCACCCTTTTCGCCGATATTACTTACTTCATGGTCTTCTGTGCGCCCACTCTTTCCTTTCGCCTCTCAACCAACTACTCCGGCTACCTTTCGACGGCGCTCCGGCTTCTTCTCTCCTCCGCCCGGGAATGCCACTTCTCCCCCACCTCTAGGTGCAACCAAGGCACCATACAACCCGTTAGATACGTTGAGCATGACCCCAATGGAAGTGGGCACAGCGAGCTCGCCTGAACTGCGATACAAGAGACTGTCCCATCAGATCCCAGGCAATCTGGCTACGGAGACCGTCCTAACATCCCCGATTGTGTCGACGGCATCCATAGGAGAGAAAGGGCTGGAAATCGATCTCTCCGGCACAAGGGCGATGCTGCGAAGGAAAAGGAGCAGTAGCTCAGTCAACAGGCTCAGCAATGAGCCGTCAAAGAAGTAAAGAGCCGGAATAACATGCATTAAAGAAGCACAAGCGGCGTTAGTTCAGGACAATCTGCATATACCCGGGTAGATGAGGCCTGACCTCCTGGCATACGGATGGGGTATACCAGCCATGGCAAAGGATGGTCTTTCAGGAGTATCTTTGAAATTTTTTCATATTGTCTCGCTTCTTGTTTTAGCATTGGACGTTGAGTGGAGTATTACTATCACTCTCAACATTGGCATGAACACGCTATAGAGACAGTTGCAAGAGCATGGAATTATTGACCTTGGAGACGAGTGAGCTTAAAGCATTTTTACTGCCACTAGTCAGTACAGATAGACGCATCGGTCTTGTACCAGCATAAGAGAAGGGAATGGCACTATGATCTATACCGAGATTCTCCTGAATTGTTCCGACAGTCCAAAGTCCATCTGTGGACACCACGTATACGTAGCTTTAAGCGAAGGGTGACAATACAGACCTGCCCGACCGAATCCTTAGCTACAGAGAAGTTACGTTCCTCTAATTGGGCTGCAAAGTCCAGCGTACAGTCATGGAGAGTGAGAGGTTTCCCGCCCTCGAGTACTTCGTACCTTCATGGCACAGGACATTACTAGGGGGACCTTCAACCGAGAGTAGATGTAGCTATGTCTCCCTCTTGCAGCAGACGGCAGACATGCCTACTGTGTACTACCGCTTCCAGAACCAACCAACATCCTTGAGATCGCTCATTGGGGATGGCCCTTGGGCAACCGTGATAACGTCATGCAGCACTCCCTTGGGAGCGAGAAGGTATTCGTTATGACTGGCTCATAGAACTGCAAAGGAAAGCTATCTGTCATCCGGCGACCAATAAAACACAGACATGATACGTTGAACAAGCGACCCGTCCAGTGTCGAGGCGCTTGTGAAACCCACCATTGCGGATCACCCGTTTGTGCAGCGGGGAATGCCGTCATTCAGGAGCAGCAACTGGCACCTGTCGACTTTACATTGGTTCGAGAGCGGTGTCTCCGAAAACCATAAGGGTATTCAGACGATGAACTTGACAAGGAATTCAGCGGTGGATTCCAAGACGAACACCTGCTCATGGCGCTAGATAGTGATCTCTCCATGGATCCCGACCTAGAGGTTGTCAGCAGGGTTGCCAGCACATGCCCTTTCAGCTTCTCGGAAGAAGTGCTGGGCGTAACAACTGACAGAACTGATTGCATCCGCGTTATGTCTAATTGCTGGACGAGCTGCGTCCCGGCACACCTACATATAGCTGCGCATGGATAGACGCGAGCGTGCGGCGCAGTGGAGTCGGGACGAGGGCACCCTTCTGATAAAGCTTTACCTTTTCAACGCCACTCAGCTTCTTCCTTACTTGGTCTTGTTCTTTTCGCTCTCTGAGTCGAGAATTCATGTCATTGAGCTTCTTTCAATGACTCTCAGCTCTTGGCATTGCGACAAGTCTCAGCCCTACCGCCATACCTTGTGTGCGCCGCTGTAGCGGCTGCTTATGGTTGATAGCGGTAGGCTAAAGCGTTGCGACTGTACCTATAAATGTCACATTCAATATGATCCCCTGCTTATCCTACCGTCATTCTCTCTCATACTTGGTTCTATTCGCCAGCGCCTTCATCTCCTCGTCGTCAACCCTCGAAGTCGTACCTAGCTCGAGTTGTTCGTCAATATGCCTCGATGATCCGCAAAACTCATCCGCTCCCGGCACATCTGGCTACGATATCGTGTGCAAGGATTCTCAGTATAACAGCACGACCAATGGCACAAGGTTTCAAGGCTGCATCGACTGTCAGTTGAATAGTGCGGCCGTGGATAAGGCGACCGGTCAGACCAATCTGGGTTGGGCTTTATGTGAGTGTACAAGAGCTTCCACTGCCTCCTGACTTGCATATCGTCATTGAAGGAAGAATAATCATGACTGATTTCTGGTCCTTCGAGAGGAAGATAACCTAAGATATGCCATCGACTGGTGTATATTTGGGTACCCGGACAATCACGATGCTGTATCGACTCCATGCCTTGGCTCATGCAAAAGCGTCCAGGATACCCTCAAGGCCAACCTGACCGACCCAACTTCCAATACGGCTTATGGATACTGTCAAGATGGATCTTTTATGGCTGGGGTGGATCTATGCGCTTCCTGCAATGCTCTGGTCGACGACCAGAGCTATCCTTCCAATTGTATGTCAACCATCACGCATCTCCAATTCTTTATCGTAATATCGTTGTCTGACATGAAGCCTACAGTCCTGAAAATCCTCAAGGCCGCTTGTCAACAGCAACCACAACCTGGCGCGTCGCTAGGAATTACCGGGTCGATTTTCTCCTCAACCCCCATTGTCTCCGCAACGTCCACTTCCTCCGCCGAATCAACGGCGCAGTCCGGACTCTCCGTGGGCGCAAAGGTCGGCATCGGTCTCGGCGTTCCCGCCGCTGTGTTGAGCATCTTACTCGTCTTCGTCTTCTGGTACTCGAGGAGACGAACCCGTCCAACAGGACATCAGCGCATGGATGAGCGATGGGGTGATCGATACATATCGAGTCCCTTGCCAGGCTGGAGTCAACGCCGAGCAGACGCGGAGCAAACCGTGTGGCAGGACGAGGGCTCAGCCAACTACTATGCGCCACCACACAAATCGAATGCGCCCAAACATGGAGATGGTGGAGGGTTTCATGAAAGGGTTGTTTTACAGGACATGCCTGTGCCGAGGCCAAAGCGACCCCTACCGGCGGTGACAGTTGACACACGGAACGTGCATCATGGACATAATGGGTGGAATACAAATGCAAATTCTTTGTTTGAATAGACGTTACATGCTTCGTGTATGAGGGACTACTCTGTATGGAGGATGCTCATGCCGCTGCAGGCGGGAGAATACATCAGTTGGTGCAAGGCGTAATGCACACCGGAAGTGTTTGTCCGTATATGTTTCCATCATACCAAGTGCTGGGCGGTGGGACTTTTCACTATCTCGTTTTCGAGAAGCCTTTATATACTGCAGCAAGACTAGTTCAGGCCTCGAATCGTTTCCACTGGTATCTTCTCGCACCAGATTTTCGGGAGCAATGCAACACCCATGAGTTGTCACCGGGCAACGTGTCCGGTTACATCGAGTCATTTGCACAGAGCAATGGATTGTCATCATGCTACGTCTCCCTCTCTAAGACACCGTACACCAATGCTCCTGTCCGTCGGAATCTTGCGTAGGGAAAGTTATTGCGCAGCCATAGGCCCAGTGGGAGAAAGTCAATTCGAAAAGAACTCGGAAGAGCCCCAGCTCGGTACACCGTATCTGGCATGATGCCTCATGATCTCTAGAAGCGGGACTTCCATTGCGTCTCTGCATGACTGTCCTGCATATCTGCATATCTCATGCAGATACGATCTGCTTTCCGTGTCCGGTCGTCGATGTGACACGAATGGTTGGAGCGGATACTGTCCAACACTTACAGACTCCCAGCAAGGACTTCTGCCCCAGGAGGCCATGCACAGGCTTTCGCGTCCGGAAAATCATCTAATCCCAATCAGGTTAGAGACCGTGTCCTGCCGTAGATCCCGTACCTTTTTTTGGACATCTTGCTGCAAAGCTTTCATGACCACATCCATCATCGTACCTTGAGCTACACCATTACGGAGCATCATCACTCGAACGACAACACACTTGATTGCCGTAATGGAACTTCGGGAACTCTCCGATGCGACAGAGCCATGAGCCTCGTGGCTTCTATTGACTGACTGCCTATCTCGGAGTCAAATGGCCCCAAGCTGAAATGTATGCTCCGCCTCGATTGTACGGCTTACTCGGTCTCTGCCCGCTGGTTGTGTCCGTATAAATGGACTTGATGGCAGCATCTCATCAAGCTTTTCCCTTCCATCTCTTCAAGCGCTCTCCCTCGTCCGCACCGAATTCAGACGCACCGAATTCAGAGACTCTCCAATGATATCCAGTATCAGACAAACATGTTTCCTACCATGTCCTCCACCACAATTTCCTTGTTCTCCCTCTTCACCTTAGGCCTCCTATCTCTCATATGCTCCACGACCGCTCAGTCCAGCTGCAACGCGGACAACTGCCTCCGCTCCGCCAAACGGTCCAGCGCCCAGATCGCGCCCTTCTGCTCCTCGTACCTCTCGACCGCACCGGCATCCACCGCCACCCTCCCGGCCTTCGCCACGGCAGCATGCTCCCAGGTCCCATCCCGCATCTCGAGCGCGTGCCAATGCCTCCTCTCCTCCGTAAGTTTCACAAACCATCTAACCCACCATCATCCCTCCAGCCAACCCCTTACAAACCCCATAGCACAATACCCAAAGCTAACATCACCACCCCCAACCCAAGACCCCAGTGACCTCCACACCAACCTCCACCCCAACGCCCTCCCCCACAGCTCGCCCCTACGCGCAACTCGCGCACCAAACGCCCTGCTGCCTCTGCTGCGCCTTCGCCGGCTACTCTCTCGTCGGCGCGGCCTCGACCTACACGCAGACGCAGGCGTCGGAGATCTGCAAGCAGCGCTGCTCCGCCACGGACGGCTGTCAGACTGTGTATGTGGAGAACGTCAACAACGAGGGCGATTATAGCTGGTATTGTATCTATAAAAACGGGGCGTACGATCGGGCGGATACGGATTGTGCGGGGTCGGGCAGTGACACGTGTGTGGAGTTGGTGGTTTGGGGGTGAGTTTGCTTTTACTCTCTTTCTTTTGGTTAGGGGGTAGTTTAAGAAGGAGAAGTGCTGATAAGATGATAGGAAATAGGAGTAATGCGTGACGAATTCACACGGCTTGAGCTTTACAGACTCACCTGACGACGACCCTAATTAATCCAACGCCTCTACTGAACGACCTTTTGTTCTCACCAACACGATACATCTCCGTCCCTCTACAAACCGTCCTATGTCTGCCGTCAAGCAATCAGACGAACAGAAGCAACTCCGACCACCTGTCGTGCACCACCAGACCGAACCAGACCGAAGAGAACACAGCACTCACAAAGAAACCCAGACTATTCTTAGATTAATTCTTAATTCATAATGTTAATGTCTTTCCAACAAGAACCAACGCAGAGCACTTTTGCCGTTCCCAGCAGCATACCTAGGCAATCAAAAACAGTGTACCGTCGTGTTCTAAGTCCATCCCTACTACGCCCTACCTTACCATCTGCCATATACCCCGCCTCGGTCTCCACCTCTCCCACGCATCCCGTCCGCTCCGCCACCCATACGCCTTATTCGTAGATCTGCAAATCCAATATAAAGCAGCCCAATGACAACCAGCGAATTCCCGCTATTTTGTGTTTTGCCATCTGTTTGCAAGCAACGTGAGTCTCGATGTTCGTTTCCTTGTTGGTCGGTTCAGAGGCAGGAGAGGAACGGGGCAGACTTCGTACAGTACTGCCAGGGTTCGGGCCAGGGGTTGAGTTGCCGGTTCTTGTGGAGTGGAGTGGAGTGGTGCACTCCGTATGTGACTCCAATGGCCACGAGACCAACCTTGATACGAGTCTGGCATGCCATAAGGCCATCCCTAGAGTTACATACCCGTGATGCGAACGTAACGATGCCACTCACGCGTATTGCCATACCTTAGCCGTAGGTAGTATCTCATGCACCAGACACTTCCGCCCCACAAAGCACCTCAACAACTTCGCTGTACGGAGGTATACGATACGGTATGATAGTAAAATCTGGACTATACAAAGGACTAGGCGTTCACCCCCCCGTTCCCGCACCAAACCCCTTTCAAAATCCCAAACCTTACGATAAACCACTCTCATTCCTCTCGCCGAATCTCTCCAATATCATGAAGCCGTGCACAAATCTCCCTCCCATCCAAATCGAAGGAAGCCGAATCCCCAGAAAAAACAAGCAATCCCCGTCTCTCCCTCCCTCTCTCCTCCCTCCACTCTTGCGCTCCGACGAATCGGGTATCCCAACCAGCAAATCACGCAATCCCCAACCCAACCCTCCCCCCCTCCACCCCCCCGCCCCCGCCCCCGCTCCCGCCATGACCAACCCCATTCCCATTCGCCAGCACCCCCGCCCCCAAACTCCTCCCGCGTTCCCGCATCCTTCGCCCCTCCATCAAGCCCCTCAGCCCCCGTTTCTGCAACCCCACAACGGCAGACAGTTCGCCCGTCCACGGTCCCACTCTTTCTCTTTCCTTCTCGCGTCCCGGCCCCTCCCGTGCGGAAAGATCGTCGTAGCCGCCGCCCCCGGACTCGGAGACGGAGGCGGTTTCGGTGTCGGCGAAGGAGGAGCCGGCGACGCTGTTGATGCCGGTGCTGGTCGTCGTGCTGGCGGAGGTGGGTGGGGGAAAGTTGGCGTTGGGGTCGTCGCGGTGGAGGGCGGGGGGGTGGTGGGTGCCGTTCGTGGAGGCGGTGATGGGGAAGGAAGTGTTGATGCGGAGGGCGTGGGGTTTGGTGCTTGGGGTGGTGGCGGGGAGGGTGGGGTTGGTGTCTGTGTTTGGGACGTGGTTGGTTGCGAAGGAGGTTGGTTCTTCGTCGCCGTCACCGTCGTCATCGTCTTCTTCGGCGGCGGTGCTGATGTTGCTGGTTGTGGGTGGTTGTGAGGAGGTGAGAGCGCCGGAGCCGTTTACCGTTCTAACGCCAACGCCAACGCCGATGCCACGCCCGCCGCCCGCCGCCATGGCTGCGGCGTTGAAGATGGCAGCGGCGTTGCGGCCGTCGAGGACCTGATGGAGTCGCTCGATCGTCGCTTCGAGGAGGCCGTCGATCTGGTAGGGGCGGGCGAGTTGGAGGAGAGAGCAGAGGATCTGCGGCGTGCTGAACGGGGAGGAAGGGGGAGGGAGGGCAGAGGTGTAGAGGTAGTGGACGAGGGTCTGGAGGGTCAGATAGGTATGTGGGAGGTAGAGGGTTCGAGGACGGGAAGTGGCGGGGAGGTTGCGGAGGTCGGTTGGAAGGTTAGAGGCGTCGTGTTTGTTGTTCGTCAGCGTTGCGGCCGCTGAGTGGTTGGTGCGAATGCTGCCGGTGATGGTGATGCTGGAGTTGCGCGACGTTTGCGAATGCATGTGTCCGCGGAGGGTGGCGACGTCTTCACCGTCGTTCGTAGCGGCACAATCAGACAGGAGTTGGATGAAGTACGGACCCCACCTGTGGGCGAGGAGGTTGGAGTTGACAGGGACACGTTCGCCGCCAATGGCCAGAAGGTCCATGTCGGCGAGTTCGCGGAGGCCAAGTGCCATCTGACCGAGTTCTTCTGCGGCTGTGAGATGAGGACGACCGCCTGCTAGCCACGCCGTTTTACTGGACGGGGGCGAAGCAGGGATTCTGGGCGAGCTGACAGAGACGTAGCCGGACGTCGGATTTGTTCGCCGTGGGTTGTCGTATATACCGAAAGCTTCGAGCTCAACCATACATATGTTGGAAAAGTTGATCCGTCGATGATTATAATCCTCAACGAGACTCCTCTTCCGGTTCCCTAAGATGACAAAGGTATTCCTTCTATTCCAGAGAACGCCTCGATTCCAGCTCCCCTGAGTGAACACGGTACCACCAGCGTCGATCCGAGCCCAAGTGAGCGTTCTTAAATCCAGCGCCCACAGCGCATATTCTTGTTTTGATGATGTTAAATACGTCCCGCTGACCACGAAGTGATTATCTAGTACACCACCGTTCGGAAATCGCAAACCTGGTGGTGAGAATTGCCCGTGCATGTGCTTCTCCGACAAAGTCCCATCTGACAGCCTGACCTGCAGCTCAAGCTTCACGTCCAAGAAGTTGTAATTAGAATATATCAACATTGATGAGCCCGTTTCTGAATTTCTTGATGGGTTTTGTTTTTCGCTGTTACCCGAATCTCGACTCGGACCCTTCCCTATCCTCGACGCTTCTCTACCAGTCAAGGGCGCAACAACACTGCGGTACGCACCGCAGCTTCGACCGAGGGAGTTTGTAGCGGTCCACTTGAGGCTGCGGAGATTGAAAACGCTAATCTGTTCGATGTATTGATTCGTACTGTCCTGACCTCCCACCACCACCATCTCCGCGCCTCCGGAACCATCCAGCGCAACGCCAATCGAGCCTTGGTTAGGGTTCGAAGAGGATGGGTTGTGGTGGATTGCTGACAAGGGTGCACTGGCCGACGCAAAAGCCGCAGTGGATGGCAGGATGGTTGCGCAGTGTGCATATCGTCCCTGTGGCGTGTCTGCTGTGGGGATGTACGTCCAAGCACGCGTATGTACGTCATAGACATGGATATCTGATAGCACAACCACCTCAGGCTGCGAGTCTTGTGAGCCGGGTTGCGGTAACATTGTACTTGAAGGCTGATTCGACGGCGATGAGGGTGACATGCCGCCGTAGCAGACCAACTTCGCCTCTCCCAGAGAACAGACGCTATGGAAATACCTCGGCGGAGGAATATCGCCCGTCGTTTCAATCTTCGACCAATACCGTTTGATCAAATCTAACTCATAAAGATCTGACGTCAATCGCGGTCTAGTTCTTGACAAGACCCGGCCTCCGAAAACATAAAGCTTGTCGCCTAGAATGGTCGTCGTTGCACCCACCAGAGGGTGTGGCTCTCTCCCTGTCGTCCTGTACTCATTACACACCAAGCCGGATAGCTGGGTAGTGCCCATCATGGGCGTAGAGTTCGCCGCATTCGGTAGTACCGCTGCCGGCGATGCGCTCGCCGATTGTGATGGTAGTCCAGCGGTCCTGGCCGGCTTAGGGTGTTCGTTGTCTTGATGCACATTGGGTGCGATATCTCGATTTAGACTTGACTGACTACTGTTCATGTCTGCCAGATACGTGCTTGACGAATCCTTGAATCTCCCGGCGTAGAAGTTGGTCGGCGAGGGAGCAGAAACATCGGAATTCATGGTACTTGACCTGCCGGTGCTGGTTGGTGGTCGCGACATATCGGGCTGGAACCTGGCGGGTGCACTGAGAGGATCCGATTTGATGGTGTCTCCCTCGACTTTTGCGCTTGGGGGCGTTGGTGGAAAAAGACCTTCCGGCTGAGCAAACTCTGGGATGACTATTGGCACATACCGTTTCCTGCGAGCTGATTTGATCCCGGCGGAAGCGTCACTTTCCGCCTTAGGGGTTGTCGGCTTATGCGGTGGGTGACCGCAATTGACAGGAGCTTCCAGTAAAACCGGAGAGTCTTTGAGAACGGACTGGATGATGCTTGGGGTGATGACTATTGGGATATGCCTCGCCCTCCGCTCGTTGAATGCCGCCGCTCCCGCGCGCCCCGGCGGGGTCGACTTGTTTTGCCTAAGGGCTGTTTGTAGAGATGCAGACTGATTCGCGACGATCCTCTGAGGCGATAGACGAGTAGCGAAAACCTGTAGCCCTGGCGATATATCGGCCTGTTGAAGCTTGACCGGGTCAGGACACTGGGATAGCAGTGGCGCCCACCTCTCGCGTGGATCTAAAGGCACCATCATGAGTTGAGAGTCCTTTGCAAATAAGACCATAAAATCCAATTATTCTGCTACGGTGCCGGGAGGGATTATAAAAAGGAAAGATTGTCCCCAGGCCACATACGAGAGCACTCTATGCAAATAAACCAGGTGATCGCCTCCACCACAAGCCTTTACAATATCACCCACGGTCAATCGGTATTAGCCCCTGCCTCCTTCGGCCAGCGGCCTCTGGATCCTGCAGAAGGGGCATAGTCAGCTCCATTGCCCTGGCAAAACCGATCTGTCTCGTTCGGGAACCTACAGGCGTGTCTAACAATTCTGCGCTCAAAGCAAGCACCAAGCGGGTGCGCAGTCCCGAATGGAGCCCCGCCTGGATGGCAGATCGCCTGCAGATTTGGACTCGAGTAAGGGGAACCTGCAGCCAGTGGATTTGATTTAAATTGTGTAGTGTAGTGCCACTGGTATGAGAACGGAGCTATGGTCCTTGAGTTACAAAGCACGAAGTAAGGTATCTTCGGTTTACTGTACAATGGACCTTGCGTTATGCAAGTCACACTTGAGCAGGGGTTCCGGTACTCGTACCTCCAGCTTGCGAAGACAGGCCATGTTACCCATGTTATGCAATTTCAAGATCAGAAGAACCTTCCGAAACAGCGTGTATACATAAGCTTGTCAGTGGAAAGATACCGGCTTCGATCATCTGCTAAACACCATGACCATGACGGTATTCTTCAGAGCCGGGTAATCAGTGCATGGTAATGTCAACCACCACTGACGGACCGTCAAGGCATACCTTATGTAACCATATGACGAGTAAGATTTACCCCGAAGCAGAAGCGTAAGCACTGTACGAGTCCTGCTCTGCAATGCACTGTCACCGTCACTGCTACTACATCAGCTTTCCAGCCGTTGGTACGAGCGAGACGATGGAGTCCTCCCCACCGAGGCATAGCACTCTTGAGTAACAGAACGGAATAATCACGCTGCTATGCATATGATTCAAGGCTCACAGCCATGCTACCTATCACTAACGACCAAGGAACTATCTCCCGAATTTCGGACGTAGCTGGATGTGACCTCCCAAGCTCGTGCATCACCACCGCGACTCCCCGAGAATGCGCTCAGCATGAAAGCCATCGTGATCGACAAATTCGTCGACGTATGAGCCCGACTCCCTTCCCAATTCCAAAATGGCATCTTTTGCAACAGCACTAACACCCATCTGTAGAACCTTACCGACCTAGCCATCTCCTCAACCCCCTCGCCAACCATCCACCACCCCTCCGAAGTTCTCGTTACCATCCACTACACCGCTATCAACTTCGTCGACCTCCTCTACGCCCGCGGCGCCCATCAGAACAACACCTCGCTCGTGCGCCCCCCATTCACGCTCGGGCTCGAGTTCGCCGGCATCGTCGCGGACGCTGCACCTTCGTCAAGATGGAGATGCGGCGACCGAGTCTTTGGCGCAAGACTGGGTGCTTTCGCGGAACAGATCGTGGTGGACGAGGACCGTTTGCATGAGATTCCTGCCGGCCTGGATCTGGCGGGCGCAGCGTCGCTGGGCGGGACCGCGCCGGTTAGCTATGGCGCGTTAATGGAACGGGGAAGGTTGCAAGCCGGCGAGACGGTGCTGGTACATGCGGGAGCGGGCGGGTTGGGCGTGATGGCGGTGCAGATTGCGAAGGCGCTCGGCGCGAGGGTGATTGCGACGGCCGGGTCGAGGGAGAAGATGGAGGTGGCGCAGAGAGCTGGGGCGGATGTGGTCGTGGATTACAGTGTGGATGGGTGGGAGAAGGCTGTGGTGGAGGCGAGTGGTGGGGAGGGTGTTGATGTGGTGTTTGATACGGTGGGTCTGGTTGGGAGAAGTTTGAGATGCCTGAGGCATGGAGGGAGGGTCCTTGTAGTGGGATTTGCGGGGAGTGGCGGCCTCATCGAGAAGGTTGCCATGAACAGGATCTTACTCAAGCAGGCGCGGGTGATTGGATACGTAAGTGGACTGCTGAGAGTACTGGTTCTAGCACGGCAGACTAATCGAATGACAGCGGTACGGTGAAACCGACAGGAGGGATCAGGAAGAGACCAAGCGAGTTTGGAGCGGGCTTTCTCAGTTGATCGCCCGACGCTTGGTCAAGCCCGTTCTTTATAAGGCAGTTTATTGTGGACTTGAGGATGTTGTTAGAGCAATGATTGATGTCGAAAATAGAAAGGTTTGGGGAAAGGCAATCGTGCATATCGCCAAGGAATTAAAGTCGAATATCTGAGTGTTGATGTGGAGACCAGTGTCTTTGATCAAGAGGTCCAGGCGTGCTATGTTGTTTTACATACCACAATCGGAATCTCCAACGGCTTAAACCAAGCAGCTCAACAACTGTTACTCATGGCCACATTCTTCGTCGTTGTGACGGTCTAATGCGGCTCATTCTCATTTCATATAAGGTCAGCTAACGATCCTTCAGTGGTCTCCAACTTGAGCATTGTCGGGTCCCGTCATGCCTTACATCCCTAGTTACGTGGCAGTCTTTGGACTGAGCCTTATATATTCCTTGGCAACAGCGTTCGCAAGCACCGTTTCTGGCCATGAGTCGCTAGTACAGATGGTCATCACAACAGTATTTGTTGTGGAGTACCCGATGTATATAAATACGCATGTGATGCAAAACACATCTCTTGCGGTGAACGACGACATTCGCATCACAGTTGAAAACGCTCCAACACATCTTGTTCACAACACCATTGGTGCTTCAAGAAAGACCATCATCAACACCATTCCGGCGTAAACGCCCTATGAGTCCGGCTACTGCGTTGAGATACTGACATCAGCGCAGTCACCAAACCCGACCGTCCAAAATCTTCGCCCACATCCCATTCAACTTGCGAGTTAGCAGCGGAAAATCAAATCTAAACCAGCGCCAGGTCGACAAATCTCAGGCCTTTGTTGGTATTCAAGGATTGGCCGTAAATTGCTCGGACGTTCCCGTCAGTTACAGCGTTGTTAATGGCCAACTTCTGGCGACCTCGAATGGAACATCCGGGGTTTTCTCAGCACCCGCCGGCGCAGGGTATGCTCCGTTCGTGCCATCTTCTTCGCCTTCACCTGGTGATATCACGACCACGTTCTCGATCGACCAGGTCGGCACGCTGTTGTGGACGAACCCCGCATTTGCAAACGGCAACGCATTATTCTGTATCCTCCAGTCTGGTCAAATAATGGCAGTCTTCCAGTTCAACGCTCAGCCAGAAGGTTGTATCTTTATCAATCTGGCTGTAACGCGATGTAAGCTTTGGAAACTGGGAGTCCGGCTTGTGTTGTCCACTGACTCCGTGTAGTTTCACATGGCTTGTCATCTTGCGCCAGTTCAACAGACACAATCATACTTGGGCCTCTTTCAGGACCGACAGGTATCCAAGGAATTCCTGGACCCAGTGGGGCGCAAGGACAGCCAGGACCCAGTGGAGTGCAAGGAATTCCTCCTGGACCCAGTGGAGCGCAAGGTATACCCGGACCGACTGGGGCGACCGGAATTGCCTACTCGTATCTCGGATGCTTTTACCAAACGGGCGTCTCCACGCTCCTCTCAGGCAAAGTCCTCTCAAACTACCAAGCAACGTACGCCTCGAACATCAACCAGCTGTGCTCGACAGCGTGCAACAGTCTCAATTACAACTTCTTCGGGACAGTCAACTCGGGAGCAGCCGGGGATTGCTATTGTGGTAATGCGCTGAATTATGTGAGCGTAATTTCGGTGGGCACAGGTATGGCACCAGATAACAATTGTGGATCGTGTAACGCTGCGGGGCCGGGACAATGTGGGTTCCTGACTTCGTCGACGATTGCAATCTATGCGCGGGCGTTTTAGTGCTTTCTGTTTCTGAGGCCTTGTCTTTACTTCGCAGCGACCAGCTGTATGTTTCATTTCCTAAAAATCAAGCAGCTCCGTGCTACTCAGCTACCGTTTCGGAGACCTCGTAACAAAGTGTGGACAAGTTTGACCTAGATATTGAGCTCAGTGCTCCTGTTGATGCCACTCTAAGGCCCGAGGTTTTGATTGCGCTGGAGGTGGTTGAAGAGGCTAGATCCAATGGATGTGCTGAGTAATGTGTATTCGTTGAGCCAAAAAACTGTAGGCATTGGATAGCGAGGTACTGTGTCTTCAAGCTTCTTGCTGTAGTGTTGTCGAGGAGCCGACGATGGTGCTGTCTTCTCAATGAGTTGACGGAGCGTGGCGTGAAAAGGATCGAAGTAGATCGTGGGAATTGAAAGCTACCAAGGGTCCTAGAGCAGACACAAGCTAGGTACGTCGTCGTCCAGCTAGAGCAAAGCTTTATGCTGTACGGATATGTGATTGTAAGAGATTTACGATCTCCTCATGCCCTCTCATAGCCGCCATAGACAGTGGCGTATCTCCATATATATCCTCAGCTACCACATCGACAGAGTCGTGACTCAGCAATACTCTCACAACCTCCGCTTGCCCGTGTTGAGCCGCTAGGAAGACCGGTGTTTGGCCCCAGACGTCCCTGGCATTCACGTCGAAGCCGTAATCTATCAAAAGCTTCACTATAGCATCATAGCCGACTATAGCTGCTCTAGCCAGTGCTGTTTGACCTTTGTCATTCCTATCGTTCACAGCAATTCTGTTATGGCACAGCAACAGCTTCACCACAGCTTCTCGACCGTTCCCAGCCGCTAGAGAAAGCAGTGAGCCGTGCCTGGTTCTATCCTTCAACTCAAAATCAGTATCTTCTCTGTCTATCAGCGGTTTCACCACATCGACATGCCCATGTAAAACGGCCATAGAGAGCGCTGTCTGTTCAAATCCGTCCATGGTATTGACGTCAACACGATCGTCGCTAAGGAGCAACTTCACCACATCCGCATAGCCGTTCTCTGCTGCAATTGAAAGAGGTGAGACATCTGCGATGTTCAGAAAGTTCACGTCGACATTTGTCTGCTCGAGTAGCAGTCTCACCACAGGCTCACGTCCATACTTTGCTGCGCGAAAGAATGCTGTTCTCTGATATATATCGTCGGAGTCGACTTCGATGTCGTTGGCACTAACTAACAGTCGCACGACGGCCTCATGGCCACGCTCTGCGGCGACTGCGAGCGGTGTTTGATTGGTAAGGTCTCTACTATTTATGTCAACATGTCTCTGCTGCATCAGCAGTCTCACTGTGGCTTCATGCCCTTCATGGGCGGCATAGTGTAGTGGTGTCCATCCGTTGCCGTCCGCCTTAGTCGCATCGGCCCCTTCCTCAATGAGACTGCGCAGGACCGTGGATAAGCCGAGATATGAAGATAGATGTACCGCGGAAAAATTCACCGGGGACCACTCCCACATTCCATAGAATGGCCAAACTGAATTGAACAAGACCTGGGTTGCACAAATCATTTTTTTACTATCTCGAAGCAGACTTAGGGCCAACTCTTTGCTGGTTTCTTCTATTTCTCCACGAGCGTGGTGGCCCCAAAATCGAGCGGCGTAGTCATACATGGGACTTTTCTCCAAGAAGTCTTCTAGCTCCTTGTCGATACGACAGTAATCCTTGTGGAATGCATCGAAAGAGAGGTAGGTAAGACAAGTCGTGACGATGCTCGCCTGAGCATGCGGAAATCGAACATTTCGGATCCGTTCGAAGTACTCCTGTGTCGTGTAATCTGCACAAGATCAGCAAGAACCTCCGGTCAACACTTCCGATTTTGGACTAGTGATACTAACGAACAAGGTGGATGATTGTACTATGTTCGTCAATAACAACTAAGCCAGCACAGACAGAAGTCAAAAGTTCTTCATCCTCTATGGAATCGAAGTCCATCTCGGTTTGCATAGGTTTAATGGCGAGTGCGTATTGGAGCTCTCGGACCGACAATGGACGAAGGGTGTACGCGAGCCATGAAAGAACTCGGGTAGCTAATTCCCGATCGTCATCAATCTGTGCCTCAATCCGTTTCATGGCTTCATCATATGTCTTATCAACTTCTTTTGGCAAGTTTATGAGAGCTCTGCGGACATCTCTACGGTTGGTCTTGCTCACCAGAGAATCCATGTGCAGCTGGGCTAACAAGAACCTAGACATGATCAACAGCAGGTACAAGAAAGGTAGTGAAGGTTTTGGGTCTCACATTCCCCTGGCTTTATCGACTATGCTGTTCTCTATGTCGTCTCGAAGTGTTGTTTCCGCTTTTATATGTCGTGCCAATCGATGCTCGCGAGATATCCGGCCTTTGACATATTCGCGGATATCTTCATCATTCGCTTGAATGTCTAGACGCATGGCTCCTTGAAGCTCATGTTCAATCGTGGTGAGATAGCGTGAAGTGAACAATAGATTCACAGTAACCCCCAAGGATCGGAGCGCTGTCAAGATGTGGTGCCGGATGCCATCGTCTTCGGGACACTCGTCCAGAGCATCGACGACGATGAAGACTTTGGAATAGCCCCTAATCTCGGACTGTAGTGCCTGGATCAATTCACCGAGTCCTGGACGGGTGTTCTGCCTGATGTGCTTGTGATAAAGCGATTTTATATCGGCAGACGCCTCCGACTGAATCTGTATCAACTGCTTTGGCAGGCTTGCGACAATGTTACAATCTGTTTGCTCAATCCGTTCCTTGTAGTTGAAGTAGACGCATGCTACCGCTACATTTTGGTCTTTGAACAGCGTCTGGAGGTGATCTACCACAATGGAGCTGCCATTGTCAGTGTGTCATTCTTCTCCGGCCTGCTTGATGCTCTTACGCAATCACGGTCTTGCCACCACCAGCTGTACAATTGTCAGTTACGTTGGATAGTCCCATCCTCGTCTGGGGTCTTTCTTACGAATACCAGGGCACCATAGAGTCTCTCGCTCTCCATATACCCAATGCTTGAACTTGCCAGATTCGAGCAGCCATCGTCCAGTTCCGCTTTGCCGCCTTTGGAATACGTCACTGTGAGTCAACCAAGGGTTAAGAGGCGATAGCCAGTCTGCAATGTCCCGGAGTTCCTTCTCTGATGGCTCTTAAAAGTGCTCCATTCTAGTATTGAGTATGGAGTAGCCCTTACCGTGATGATCCAGCTGAAGCTGGGTAACGCCTGCCGTGATCTCTGTAATTCCACCTTTGATCTCCACCACATCATTCTTTATTGCCCGAGACAATGTGCTAACCAGTCAGCATGATAGGTCGATCAAACTTGGTAGGAGACGCACAAAAGATCATCTGCTAGTGCAAGGGTGATAAGCGTCTTCAGCCGTTCCATCTTAGCCAGCATGTCGTTAACCTCCACCTTGTCGAACTTCCACGTCAAGATCTTCCCGACCTTCTTGAGTTTTCCGACCGGTTCCAGCTTTGATCTCAGTCGCTTCAACGTAACCTCAAAGTCGGTCAGAGGACCGTTCTCAACTCCGAGTTTCTGAACTACGTTGAACCAAGGGTCCTCCGAGCGAGCTTCGTCCACACGATCTCGAAGCCTAGTTAGAAGACCGCATAGGTTATAGACCTCTGTTGCCAATCTGGCTCGCTCCTTTGGGGCATCCTTCAAAGCGTTCAGGTAGCTCGTCACGGCCCCGGCAGTTTGCAAAAGTGCGCAGATGCTCGCACTGATGCTCAGCGGATCCATTCTGGGTCGAGGAAGCGAATGTAAAATCTTGGCTCTGTTTCCAGCGTAACGCTTGCACAAACTGGCTCGTCATTCGATAGCGGGTAGAGAACTCAGAGAATCAAACGCTGCAGTTAGAGCAGAGGTACGATTAAGACTATTTACGAGTTATATGTTGGCGACGTGAAAGCACGTTAAAAGAAGGCTGTGAGGCTGAGATCCTGATGCAATTAAGCCAATCATGGAAGCTGCTTGTATTGCCACTCCACCTAATCGGGTCATGATAGCGCGGTGTTCCAACAAGCATAGATGAGAACTGTTAACCGCTACACCTTTGATATTGGTTAAATCTTCAGTCTTCAGCTCTGAGTGAGTATGGGCGAAAAGTAAATTAAATGGAGTGCTTGAGTCAACCGCGGGTGCGCTTAATAGCGGGCTCAATAGCCGCAGCCGCGTTCTCAACTAAGGGCTGGAGAGTAAGGTAATTGGGTTGAGGCGTATTTGGTACCCCTTGAAATCCTGAAAACGCCTTGGGCACATGCAGGCTTTGGAGGGGACGGAGCAGTTGGCCTCTTTACAGGGTCAGGACATTGTGGGTGGATAGCCGCATATTAAAATACCACTATTAAGAGCAAGTCCAGGACAGATTTTGTATGAGACCGGAGCTTTTACGGGGCTAAGTTAGAGGATTTTCAGTATGCGGCTATCCACCAGTAGTGTTGTGGATCGGTGGCTGTGGCTGTGGCTGTGATTACCAGGTGTTCCTACCGTCGTCATTAGTACACAGTGTGAAGGGTAAGTTACGTTGGCGGCCCGCTACTGCATGGCGTTCTTGGCAGTGCTGTTTATCCTAAACTCAAATGATCTCTGAGAGAAATAATGTCGCTCACCAAATCTGTTATTAGGAGCAGCAAAACCAGCACTGCCAAGCCTTCCATGCATTAGTGGCACGCCAACGAAACTAACCCCTCACACTGTGTAGATCTCGACCAATAATATGATCGAATATTTGTACATAATTCCGAGGACTGTGAGCCAAGCCACTTCACGACGGATGATGTGATCCATCGGGAGGGCCAAAGGCTTGTTGTATTAGGGCGACTAATCGGGGCGTATTTATAGTATTGAATAATACTGTAAGGCCTGAAACTAATCTGTACTCGTGCTTCTCTCAGGCCGAGGCTTAGAGTACGTGACTCCTATCCTCACGACTGTTGCGTACACGTAGATACTCGTACCACACATGGAGGAGATATATGCAGGCCTTTGATGTCACATGTAACTAAGAGGCGCGTCTGCACATCACACCATGTCTAAGGTACTGATATGTGTGATGTAGAGTAGAGCCAATGACAGTTCGGATTTGATACCCGATGGACTAGCTTTAGGGCATACGGTGGAATGGGCCCTGATGAGTTGCGGAAGAGGTATGGGTCTTCGTGCCGAGGTAGAAGAGGAGTTATTGTAATTAGAAAGCTACTGATGTAGACTATCAGCTATAGAAGATGTGCCACCATTGGGAGGTGAGAGCAGCGTGGGAGATTCATTGGAACTAAGGTAGCTACGGAGGTTAAGGCAAAGTTCTTCTCATCACGAGATGTACGAGCTGAAGAGGTTAAGTCACTGTAAGCTGTAAGCGGGATACGTATGTACCTAACATAAATGGAAAGGTCGGTCGGTACAAAGAACATGTATATCAAGGGAATCTTTTTGCCACTCCGCGGTGCTAGGGCATGTTATGATTGGACCAAGCATTTCATGTTCAGTCGTCTTGAGGCACAAACGGCTCGCTCAGATGAGTCATTTCGCAGAGTGAATTAGACATCCTTATCAAGTCCAACTAGGCCAATTTGATGTATCAAAGTTTGTTGCCGGCCGCCATTTTATTGCCGCGACTGGGCTCTACTCCAGTCATCATGAACCTCAAGACATCATCCATCGGCAAGACCCTTGACAATGCCGCTGAAGAAACGTGTTCGCTCTCTTGAGTGACTTCAAACTCGGCACCAGCAGCACCGGGTTTCGGCTGGACACCCCCGACCTCCATTTCATCATCATCTGATTTGAAATCTACCAGTGGCTCGGTATTGTCGTTGGACGGTTCGTCGCCACTTTCTTCGTGCCTTCGCCGCAACCCAGTGTCAACGTTCTCAACTCCCATCTCGCTCTCTTCCAAGGTAAAATCGCCTCCCCACGTATGCTTTCGTGCCTGCTCGTTAGCCGCCATTCCAGCCCATTCCCACAAAGCCAGTAAATCGTCTTCTTTCAAGTCGCCACCATCTAGTCTGATGGCTTCTGTAGCTGTCCCACGCCCTCTCAAGACCCAGTCTTCAACGTCGGGCTCGAGCTTCTTCCGTAGTAGCTGACCGAGCAGGTTCTCTTGTGTCCGACCCGGGAAGGTCGGAAGCGGATAAGCGACCATGGAAGCGAAGAGTTCATGGTTGGTACTCAAGTGTTGCGAGACTGATGTCAGATTCTGCGAGATGATTGATGCGAGGGACTGAAGAGAGGCCCTTGGAATTTGCACGGTTCAGAGATCAGTAGGCTAACGTCCATGGACCATGTACCGAAAGCAAGGCGCGTCAGATGATCAACCTACCAGGGTGGCAGCAGCTCGCTCTGAAGTATATTTTGCTGTAACGAAGCGAGCGAGTGCGTCAACAGAAAAAGTCGCTGGCGAGTCTGCTCCAGGAGTTTGACGTCTTGTTGCCCGACCGACGACATTTCCCAAGAGAGGGTGAACGATCGTTGACTGTGTCGAGTGTTGTCGAGCTATTTCAGCTGCGTTGGGCTGTTGGAAGCGGAGCTCAAGCTCGGGTGGGTGAAATGCTATGATTCTCTTGAGCCGGTCAGCGCCTTGCCAGGTACAGCTTAAACCTTGAGCCGATAATCTAGCCACCAGACAAACTTCTCTGCTCCGATCGTTGCGCCTCGTTCGTACACCTTCAAGCCAGCAGGAGCCGAATGCCGAGCCAGGACTGATCTTTGTGGGGCGATATGCCTTTGAACACGAGATGGGGGTTTTGGACATGGCTTGCTATTGAAATTCCACCTATAACTCGTGCAAAAGCAAAAAATCCAATGGGCTTTTCAACAGAAAGAATGGGGGATTTTCTCACTTAATAGCAGACAAGTCAAGCTGCCTCAAGAATGTCTGACCACTGCGAGCATCGTTGGGACAGATAACTCCACATGGACGACGAGGGGCGGGGTTGACCGCTTCCTTTCTTTGATGATGCTGGAAAAATAGGACAGGTTCTTACTTGTGTACTCGTCGTATCTCAAACTACTCGAAGGACCGAATCGAAAAGGGCCAACCAGAATCCTCTCTAAGGTTCTTCAAGGTCGACCGATCGTTCCGCTCTTCTTATCACCCACCATATACTTCTTTGTTCTCGCATCATTCACACACCTCGATTAACACCAAGTTATCATGGCACTCGTACAGTGCTCGAGTACTGGCAGAGACTCTTTAAGGTTGTCTTGGCTTTCCAACGTCATTACAGGAACGGCCTTTCCGGTAGGACCATTTTATTTAGGCTTAGTGGATTTGATTCCACATTCCCAGCCCCGTCCTAGAAGCCTTTAGTTGGGATCCTGCCCGGAGTCAACCTCCGAGGCCACGGAGAAGCTTCTAGTTAGCGGGAAGGAAGATTGCCATGCTGAGAAAGATGAAATTCTGCCCGGAGGAAGCTCCGAGGCCAACGGAGGGCCCCCGTACCAGAAGCCTCTAGTTAGCGGGAAGGAAGATTACCATGCTGAGAAAGATGCGATTCTGGCCGGAGCAAACTCCGAGGCCACTTAACGACCACTCAATTACCAGGCATTACGGAATGTCAATCACACACACGCCCACCGGCACACATTGCCTGGCAACAAGGCACCTTACCTTGCCTTACTTAAGATGCCAGTCACTCAATGAGCCCACAAAGGCATGTTGTTTCTACCATCACCATCTCCGTCATGAGTTATGAGTACCTCTCCCTTCTCACGTCGCAGCGGCCCCGAAAGCTCTGAACAATCGTTACGGTCAGATTCAACCCAGGCTACTACTGCTGGCGAGTCCAGCAGCGGCGGTGGCGATGAAACGAGCAACAGTTGGCGAAAGAGGCGACGAGCCCCCAAGTTTGTCACCCCCAACGCCTGCACCAACTGCAAGAAGGCGAAATCAAAGGTACTGTGAAGCCTATGCCGTCCAATATCAGCCACTTGGCTCCTCTCTTAATGGTCCGCGTCGCTAACCAACGCGCCAACGTTGAGCGTCACTAGTGCGATGGGGTGAAACCGAGTTGTAGCAGATGTAAGAGTCGTAAGACGGAAACTTCATGTCGGTATGAGGTGCATGTCAACAACGCAAAGGAAGAGATGATACGGGAGGTGAGAGAGCTGCGGGAGAGGAACGATTGGGTGGAGAGGATTCTGCGTGCTTTGCGGTCCGGCACGGAGGGTCAGGATATCCTTGAACGACTCAAAAACGGCGAATCACATAAGAGCATATCTGCGAGATTGAGACGAGGAGCCTTGGCAAACATCATGAAGGAATCGCCCGTGGCTGCGCGCCAGGTGTCGGAGGCGTTTATGGATCTACAAGAGAATGCCGTCTCCGATGGTAGCTCCGGAATGAATCTATATTTAACGGATGATACTCGCTGGACAAACGTGACCACTGACGACGACCTGGTCGACCACTTACTGTCGCTCTACTTTACCTGGATGCATCCTGTTCACCTGATATTGAGCGAAGTCCATTTCATGGCAAGTTACAGAAATCGTTCGAATCTATACTGTTCAGCACCACTGGTCAATGCCATCTGTGCCATGGCGTGTCGTTTTCTCGACTCCGCACCGGAACATGCTACTAAGCCGCGAATCGATCCCGTTGCCTTAGGCGACAAATTCATGGAGGAAGCCAGATCGCATATCAAGCCGAATGTGTACTACAAGATGTCGACCCTACAGACATTCGCGATCATGTTTTTGGTCGATTTGAGCGCTGGGAAGGGCTCCAGGGCATCATCGTATCTACGAATCGCGGCAGACAAATTGAGCAGTAGGGCCGGTTCTCAAGCTTATACAGAAGCGACGGAGATAGCTTCGTGGGGGCTCTACGTCATCAACATGTACGTGACTAGAGGGTTCGGTAGAAGATAGTTTCAGCTAACCTTAGCAGCGCGTGGGCCGCGAACACGTACCAAGTGCCGAGCGTGAGCAGAATGCCGGAGTCAGATATCTTCCACAATGTTCATATGGATTGGCACGACAATCTCTGGCACTTTTACCGACACACCGGAGACTTTGATGAAGACCCGTCGCCGAACTCGGCAATGCTTACGGCGAGGGAACAAGCGAAATTCTGCCGGATCGTTCACGACACCCTGACGAGTTTTTATGACGGTCAAAACTTGACAGCTAAGATGGTAGTCCAACAGTACAGACGCTATCTGACGTGGAGAGGGGAGCTTCCACCCCAGCTGGCCAGCACGGATGGGAGTACTCAGCCACTTCCACATGTGTTGTATCTGCAGTAAGTCCAAGTCCATCTTCACCCGACTCGGGAGGCTGACGGTTTAGCATTCAATATCACGCCACGATCGTCAATCTTTTCCGTCCTTTCCTAGAGCTTGATCATATACCCAGCGAAATCCACAATGGCTTGAGAGAGGTTGCCGTGGATAATGCACTCAGGGGCCTCGAAATCCTAGACACGTATAGGAGACTATACACATGTCGCTATCAGCTACCTTTCCAGTGCTTCTGCCTTCTTCAAATGTGTGACCTCCTCATCCGTTTCAGCCCCGCTCAACCTCCCGCCACAGACGTCGTACGTTTCTGCCTGGAAGTGCTGAAAGAGTGCCACGACGGTGGGGGCGCCTTCACCATCTGCGGACCCCTTCAGGAGATGTTCCGTCAGAGCGCCATCGAGTGCAACGTCCCTCTTCCCGATGATCTTCTCGCCTTGGTGGGTCCGCCCTCCCAATACGGTCCGGACATCATGCTCGACGCTTGTACCCGGTTGTCGTACGTGCAACCCGTCGGCCTGATCACGGACCACTTGAACGCGACATTCGCACAAGACCTCACGACAGAATGGCAGAACCTCGTCGAGACGACGTCTTCCCCCAGCAAGGAAGGCAGTCCCGCTAGCGAGAAATCCATGCAGATATCGTCGCTGCTGAATTAGTGGACACCTTCCGTTCTGCTGCGGAGGACTTCGTCATCCCAAAAGCTCAACAAGTATACTGATTATCCACGTGCTTTTCTGCTCCCTGATCAGGCTGGCAGTCGTTTCTTAGACGGAATGAGAGCAACTCTACAGGCGTTGGGGCGAGAATGTCAATTCGACAATAGGGATATATGATCTCACTCCGGACACGACTCTTTTACCGCTTATATGAGCTTGCTACCAAGCCTATACGATCTTATGTCATCGAAAATTTGCCCACGCTATCGATACAGTCACACCTGCAGCAGCATCGCCTCTCAGACCTTTGACCTCCAATACCATCTACGCAGCCTCGCACACCATGAACGCTTACAATCTCAACTCTATACACCACTTTACCACCACGCTCACCGTCCTGGCTACTGGACGCCAGCGCGACTACCTTCCTTCACCGATGAAACCGGTGCCTGCTACATCCTGCTCACATGTCTCGGCCTCGTCGACTTTGATAGCTTACCGTCTGCTAGGCAGGCGATTATTGGGTGCTTATGGGCGTGGGTGGTGTAATGTGCTATTTCCTACGCATCGTCTTCACATGTTCTTCTGGGTGCTTATGGGCATGGATGGTGTAGTGTGCTATTCCCCACGCATCTTTTTCGGATGTTTCTTTAAAATCTAATCATCTCCTTTGTCTCTGTCATGTCACTGCAAGCGGGCAAAAATAGATTGCTATGGTTGACATGGACTTAAAATTGAACTGTTTGCTTGGAATCTACCTCGAGTCAATTACCGAGGAACATGATATACATTCATATTGCCTGACCTGTCTGTTAGGACCTACGTCATATCCACTAGATGAAATCAAGTATCACGATCTGACCCTTTCGCCAGCTAGCCCAGATGCGATGCATGTCTTCACATCACTGGTCTTTTGATCCTCACAACACTCTCCAAACCCCCGTGCCGCAAAATCCATCAACAAGACATCCGGGCCCCGTCCGAATCTCCGCCTCCATCACAATCCCACAATGTAACGCAAAGACCCATCCAGCCCACTTCCCTCACGCCCTACTCCCCTCCCTCTACTAATCTCCCCTCCCCACACACGCCCACACAACTCACCTACGTACCATCCATCCTACCAGCCGCAGCACGCCCCTTCCCTGCCCATTCCCCCAACAGCACCCCTCTCCAAGCCCCGCCCCGCGAATCCCAAAACCCAACCCAGCTGCCGCACCACACCCACGCCCCCCGCCCATCCGAACACTCAGAGTACGAAAGGTACGAGGTACCTGAACTTACCACAACCTTGTCCGTCCATCAAGCCTGAAGGCAGAGGCAGAGGCAGAGGCAGAGCGCCAAGATCGGGTTCCGGTCCCCGGGACAAGAACAAGGACGGGGAGACACTCTACTCCAACCGCAGGCCGTCGACACAGACACAGCACAGGAAGCCAGAGCGACGGCGCAGAGAGGGGATCTCCATCCATCCATCGAGCACAGTACGTAGCGGCGAAGAGCAAAGCATGGGTAGGTAGCGTTCGAGCAAGTGAGGGGAGGGGATGGGAAGGGGAAGGAAACATGAGTGAGCGTGTGCATGAACGGAAGGGAGGCGGAGAAAGAGACCCGTCTCTTTGCTTGCGCTCGACAAAATTGTACGTTGCTCGGAGGTGAGGAGAGGAGAGGTGAGGTGTTTCGTTCGACGGCCACAGCCCCTAGCGCGGGGATCTGACTGGTCCGTGGGCGATGGTGATGGCGATATTCGCTATAGCTGCTGCTGTAATAGGACGATGGGACAGGATAGACAGACAGGACGGGACGGTGCCCTGTTCGGCGTGCTGGTCGGTAAGGTACCTTAGGTATTGGGGTGGAGTACCTGGGGTCGACGGACCCAGATCTGTTGGAGGGGGTGTTTATGTGAGGTTTTGCAAGTCGAGTGGAGGGTGTGGAGGCTGAGAACGGACGGTGCTTTTCGTCAGGGGAGCTAGCATTGGATGATATCCTAGTGTCCTGGTCTCACGACGTTGACCGCTGTGCGGAGAACTACTTCGCGAGTGGGAGCAGGTGTTGCAAGCTATACAAGCCTTCGTGCGAGAGCACATGAGTTGGATTCGGCGCTGTGTAACGTGCTCTGTCAAATATGAGCTGCACCAGCATTTCGTATTTATCGTAAGTCTTAAGGCGTGTGTCGAAGACATTACATCAGGCTGAGAAGAACTTCATCATCCTAGCACGCTAGCTGAGAGTTTGTCGTCAAAGCGCACGCAATCCATCATTCCCCATCGTCTAAGTATCTATCAATCGCCTTCCATACCCCTGGTTCCCCATCTCACCAGTCGAATCTTCCTGCCATCATCCGATTCAGTCCTTAGCAAGCCCCAAGTCTTCCTCCGCCGGCACGATACGGATGGTATTGGTGTGGCCCATGCCGCCCTTCCAGCCCTGGACGCAGACAACGTTGTCGCCCTTGTTGAGGACGCCGAGGTGGATGGCCTGCTCGATGCCCCACTTGAGCCGGCGGTCGACGTCTTCTTGCCACACCGTTTCGCTGAAGTCGGGCTTTTTCTCGGGAAAGAGGAAGGGGTAGACGCCGCGGTAGAGGTGGGAGTACTGTGCGGTATTTAGTCAATTGGCTTGCTTGTTGGACAGGGACAAGGAGGAGGCGGAGGCTAGCATACCCGAGAGGCCTTGCCGTTACGGGTAACCATGAGGATGGGGCAGACGGGTCGATACTTGGAAATGAGGCGGGCGGTGCTTCCACTGTGGTAATGTTAGTGGTGCTCTGTTTACTCCGAGTTGGGAGAGACGTGCCTGGTGGTCAAAACCAAGATAGCGCCGGCGTTGAGTTCGAGACTGGCGCTCACTGCGGCCATGGCGCACGATTCCGTGGTGCCGGTTGGTCTTGGAGTCAAAGTCCTCAGCTCGTCGAAGAGGTTGACGTATGGAATGGCAATCTCGGCCAACAAGCAAGTTTCGTGCATCATTGAAACAGCTTCTTGGGGGTAGTTTCCCTTCGCAGTCTCGCCGGACAACATGACGCAGTCTGCTCCGTCCAGGACGGCATTACCGACGTCGCTGACTTCAGCACGGGTCGGTCGAGGATTATACGTCATCGACTCGAGCATCTGAGTGGCGCAAATGGCAGGTTTTCCGGCCAGATTGCACTTGGCGATCATCATCTTTTGAGCGATGAAAACTTGAGCAGGAGGTATCTCGATGCCGAGATCACCACGAGCAACCATCACTCCGTCCGTCTCCTTCAAAATCTCATCGAAGTTGTTCACGCCTTGCTGGTTCTCGATTTTGGCGATGATCTGAATCTCTTTTCCTTCCTCCCCAAGGACTTCACGAATGGCGGTGATGTCGCTGCCACGCCGAATGAACGAGGCAAAGACCATGTCGACATTGTTCTTGACCCCGAAAAGAAGATCCTGCTTGTCTTTCTCCGAGAGCGGAGGAAGGTCGACATCGGTCTTTGGGAGATTGACCCCCTTCTTGGAAGAAATCTTGCCATTGTTCATGCATCGGCAACGGATCGTCTTTTCGTCGACAACGTCAAGGACTTGAAACGAGAGAACACCATCATCGACGTATATCGTACGACCTTTTTCAATCACTTTGGTGATGTTCTTGTAGTCAACGTACCTAGAGAAGTAGAACGATCAATCTACTAGATCCAATATGAAATCCTGTAATCTTCTTTTGCGCGCTGCAAAGCGAGCTGGTCAAGTGGCAGTGGGTCACCTACATATTCTTGTTGTCACTCGCAGCCGCATACTTTTCGTCGGTTGTGATGTTCAACTCAGTACCAATGCTAATCGGGATATCCTCGTCATTTGGCGTGTTACCGGTACGGATTTCCGGGCCTTTCTAAGATACCGATGTGCATCAGTCGCTGTTTAAGATAAGTATGGCGTGGGGCAAGACACCACACCGTGATCGGTCATATAACATACCGTATCGAGGGCCACAGCCAGGGGTCTACCTTGTTGTACCCGCTCTGCCTCCTTGGCATGATCGACGACGGACTGATGGTACTATTGATGCCAGACGGAACAGTCAGCCCTACTGCCCCAGATTCGACGGCTCTTCCTGATGTTGAGCGATTTGATCGGTTAGCATCCGGTCGATGTCAAAGAATTCGTACCTCATATGACCCGTGAGAAAAGTTCATGCGAACAACATTGAGGCCAGCTGTACGAGTTGTCAGTACGCCACGGGCAATGAGGTAATAATCATAAGCAACCGGACCTTTTCGGAGGATGTTGATCTTCTCGACGGAGTTGGTCTTCGGACCTGTTCGAAAAGTCACATCAGCCTTGATTCAAGAGCTCTGCTAAGCAGGCTCTGTCTTGCCAACACCTCAGACGCACCAATAGTTCCAATGATGGATGTGCGGCGGTAATTTTTCGCTGGGCGAAATTCAGTGTCCAGGCCAGAAAGCCACTCGAACCGCGTACGGCTGGAAAGATGATCGAGCGAGTTCGCCATAATGAACTCGGTAGGTTTACGAAGAGGGCTAAGATCAATTGAAACTAAGTTAGCAGAGCTGCTGCCTGAACGGACTATGTATGATCACGGAGGAAGTAAGGTAAGCTCCGATGTCTGACAGGCGCACCAGGGCTGACTGAACTCAAGCGATGGAGAGGTTGTACTGTACTTGTACCGTAACTCACAGGCTCGGATGCGGTGACTTTTGGTTCGGGTAATGTGACTGAGTCAACCCGAGCTCAAATCTTCGAGAGCTGGTGAAGAAGAGCTTCTTGTGAGGTTGACAATAATTGCGAAAAAGCAATGACTTAGGGAGTAAAGTCATCCACAACTGTTGTTGTTGTTGTTCCGGAGCTGTTGAGATTGACACATCAAAATAATTATTATTTATTATTAACTTACTCCGCTAAGCCCAAAGCTTCCGAAGCGAACCACTCAACACTCAGAACGTTATCGATTGGTCTGGCCGATCATTTAAGGTAGTCCGACTAGTCCGACACTACTCTTCCTGGTTACAGTCCGACAACTCAACAAGAGTTTCAGGATGATTTGAACCATCTTGACGCTGTTTTGAACTGTTGGCATAAATGTATGGTTAGGGCCACGCACGGGTAGGAAAGATGACCCTGTCAGGAGGATCATGCAATGGCTCATCTTCCTTATGCGTATCGTCCGTCGGCATGGACTTTGAGCAGAAACTAAGATATCCATTTTCTCGGTTTGCTCATTTATTACTCTCGCTATTTCCTCTCTTTCCTTCGCTTCAGACGGTCAATGTCGAATTGATGGGTCGGAATCCATCCCTTGGCCTGAAGTGCATCGACTCAAGTACTCAAATTACATTACAATGAGACAGAAATATCAAGGACAACTTCGCCGGATCAATCTGAGGCGGCTGTTTGGTTTCAGCCAACTGGGTGACGCCCAGCATGAAGAGAACCCATATAAAAGGGCCAAAGGCTCATTATTTAGGTATCTGGATAATGTCTTGTAATTACAAAGTTGATGCCTTTTCGACCGGGAGGCATCCACTCGACATCCTCTTCCTCCAAACCCCATTCTTGCAGATCAACCAGAGAGATGCTGAGGCTCCATTTCGTTTCGGTCTCATCCTCTACCTGGCTCCACATCTTCTTGAAGCTTTCGACATTGTGGAAGTACATCGCACCCCAGGGCCTCGCCAGCTCTTGTGCCTGCACCTGGGCTCGCTGATAGCCGACAAGCACCGACCCAGGCCTGGAAAACTCCACGATCCGCTTTGCCGCTATCACCTGCCTGTTCCAATCGAAGAGATGGAGAAACTGGCATGCGATGATGATGTCCATTTGCCCGTTTAACTGCTGCAGATCCGACGTTCGGTTGAAGATGTCCGCCTGGATAAATGTCGCCCTCATCTTGTCCTTGTCACGGAACAAAACATAGCCAAGGTCCCAGAGCTCCGCGCTGATATCTGTCGCATACATCTGGGGCGTCGAGACGCCATCGGCTGCCAGGAGGCGAAGGTTCTGTCCGAAACAGCAGCCCAAGTCAATGATTGTGGCGCCTGCTTTTGCGCGGTCACGGATTTTGGGGTACTCCGGAAAAGCGGAGATGCTTGAGAGAAGAAAGATCCATTCCCCGATGCATGGGTACTCTCCAAGTGGCCATGCTCTGTCGCGCTGATGTATCTTGTGAGCATGCTGTCAAGACTGTCGTGTGGTGAGTGCCACTCACAATCCGGTGTAAGTGGGTTTCGAGCTCGTCCCCGGTAAGTCCACTCCATACTTCATAGACTCTCTTTGTTACAGGCTTCAGACGAGGACCGATGGCTGCCTTGTGCCATGGACACTCAATTCTGGACATTGCAGCCTATCTATGATTGGTAAGCGGACAGGAAAAAGGATGGATTGTCACCTATGTCCCTACCGGGCTGTTATCGAGCGATGGTGCTTTTCTTGCCACACAAACGACCCTCGGCATGGACAGTGCGGCGCCTTCCATAGATTCCTTATATACGTCCTTAATTAGCTGGTAAAGCTTGGCCGCTTCGTCTCTGTTGCCGACTGTGGCCAAACGGGATGCGAACTCCTCCATGGTGAGCACGTGTTGCTCACCATTAGCTTTTGCTAGCTCGATCCTATCTTCGAAGTGGTAGAGCTTGGCCTCCTCGAGTCCTTCATCTCGCATGATGTCAGCAAGCTGAAGCGTCCAGTCGTGTCTGCCTCGAGAGTATGCCAGTTTCCGAAATTCATGCAGCGCTGGTGTTGGCAACGATGAGTCGATGGCTTTGACACAGGTATCGGGGTAGTTGAGGTCGTCCCACTGCAGATAGCCGCCGGGTTTGAGCATCTTGATGAGTTGTCGAATAATTGGCCGAGGATCACTACCTTCCACGACCAGGATAAGTAGCCTAACGTGGACGATGTCGTACTTTCCCAGCAGATCGTGGGGAACGTCGTCGAAGACGTTCCACTCTCTCAGTCTGACGTTTGGAGGCAGCCATTGCTGGAGTGGTGCTTGGCCAAGGTCTATGTCAAAGCCATCCAGTTGCGCTGTTGGCAAGTCGCGAGCGGCATCTATCAACCAGATGGCGGTCCCCGTCGCGACATCCGCGATCTGGGCATTGTGGCCTGGGATTGGAATGGACGGGTGTATGTTAAAATGCAGTGATTCCTTCCAGAGGTAATACTGATAGTTCAAACGAGAGGCTGCTGCATAATTGCGGTCCAGCATGTATCCGTGTCCATCTACCAGATTGAAGTCGGGGACTTTCTGGTCTTCTGCCATCTTGAGATCGCTATGCAATGATGTGGAATCAGGATCGGATGAGCAGGGAGCTGATTATGAGATGGCGAAACAGCGAAATATAACCACAACGAGCATCGGAAGATAGACTCCTGTTGGTATTGTCGTATACTGTAGCTACAAGAGGTAGCAGAACGCAACGATAACATCTGGCAAATGGATGGTCAGAGCGTTCGTTGCCGGCCGATTGGACTGGATTTAGTCTGGGTGATAATTTCCGCGATTCCTGCAACTGCATCGAAGATCAACACGTGCTGGCATCTTTGCTTCCAATGAGCGCGGTGCGGATGAGGATGAAACTCAATACTCCAAGCGACGCACATAGCTGCGCGGCGATGGGCCGAGAGACGCATTCCCAGGACGCACAGCCCGTTCTGCAGGGCTGGAACGTCATCGGAAGGTGACAGTGATGGAGCCAAGGTTCTCACAGTCACACTGCATTAGGTTTAAGCCTATGTTGACTACACCTGCATATTTACAAGGTTATCCTGTGTGTATCACCATCTTACAATGTACTACCCAGAAAACCTCTTTTATCCGATGAGCTTGAAGCGCGCCTGGGGGCTGCCACTCAGTCCAGGTTGCACTCCGTCTACATGCCTGTTTCTAGACTCTTTTTCGAAGCCACACTTGAACTTTCAGTAGTTTGACGTTGTTGTCTAGCGTTCTGGTTGACACTCAGAAATGCTTGTGTGGCTTATACTGCGGTACAAGGGTTTACTCTCTGCTGGCTGACCATGTTCGGCCGATTCTTTAAAGAACCTGGAACCCTCAGGCCATCCAGCATGACCACTCCTTTAGTTCCCCCGAGGCTATCATGGGTTCGAACGGACACACCACTCTAAGGGTTGGCCTGGCAGTTGGACATGGCACCGGTCCCGAGCTGGCCGATATCTTTGAGAGATTCATTCACCAACTGGCCAGCAGTTATTCCACCGACATTACGCTGCACCGCTCGCCACGGACCTATCACACTTATCATTCGCTTCTGTCGGCCACGGAAAGCCAAGACGAAATACACCAGGAGACGATGGAGGATGCAATACACTATGAACGCTTTTGTGAAGAAGAAGCGGCGCGTGGCACCCGTGTTATCTTCCGAACGGCCATCACTGCAGAATCCTTGTACCTCGTCCGTCAGCATCTCGAGGCCATCAAGGTCGAGCGCTTTGATCACAGGCAGGCCTCCGTTCTCCTCGTCCGGGACCAAGCACAGGGTTTCTATACCGGCTCCAATGACATTGGAGAGGGCACTGTCTCTCGGACCTGTCACTTCCGCAGAGACGTTTTTGGTCGGATCGTCTCGTATGCTCTTGAGCGGGCTTCCCAGGTTTGGGGCACCGGTGCTGTTGACTCGATACTTATGGTGTACAAGCATCACCTCTTTGGCGGCATTTTCGACACTTGGGCCAAAGAGTTGTCGAAAGAGTACGCGATAGACGTCAAATTCATCCAACCGGACACGATGAATAGAAACTTACTCGCGTCCGAGGTGCAAGGCCGTCGATTGATGATTGCCGGCAACGAGTACGCGGACATTATGCAAGTCATCCTTCTCGACATGTTCGGGCAAGGCGTACAGGAAACCAGCTACGCCGAGAACGTCTACCTCCACCCTCGACTGCATTGCCTGAGCGAGTACCAGACCGTGCACGGTTCGGCCGACGATCTGGTCGGGAAAGGGATCGTGAACCCTACAGCCACGATCAAAGCCGCGGCCGCCATCCTCGACCGCCACGCTGGCTGCAAAGGAATCGAAGACGCCACGAACCGGACCCTTCAAACCCTACTTCGACAAAATGCCACCACGCCCGACCAAGGAGGCAACCTATCAACCGCCGCGTTCGTCGACATCGTCCTCGCAAACCTAACCGTGACCCCGTCACCGACGAACGGCCAGTTCCAGGTCCAATCCCAGCCCGCCAATAGCACAGACACCGACCCAACCTTTTTGATCAACCACAACAGGTCATCGAACCTCCAGCCTCAACACCCCACGACCACGACCACGACCCCACCCCCCGACGAACGCCGCATAACAATGGGCAAAAAAACCGCCCTCCTAATCATCGACTTTCAAAACGACTTCCTTACTACCGCCGCCCCCACCACCACCACCTCCCTTGCCACCCGCATCGCCCACCTCACCACCTCCATCCGCACCCACTCCCTCCCCATCATCTTCCTCCGCTATGACGGCTCCCCCACCCACCACCTCGCCCCCTGGGCCTACCGCGACGTCACCCAGCACCGACGCCCTTGCTGCCTCCCCCACACCCCCGGCGCCGCCTTCCACCCCCTCGTGCAGCCCGGCCGCACCGACGCCGTCTTCACCAAGCCCGCCCTCTTCGACGCCTTCCTGGCCCCCGGCTTCGAGCGCCACCTGCGCGAGCACGGCGTCGAGCATCTGCTGCTGGCGGGCGTGTATGCGGACGTCTGCGTGGACGCGACGGCTCGCACGGCGTTCCAGAAGGGCGTGTGGGTGACGGTTGTGAGCGATTGTGTGGAGGGGTTGGTGAGGGACGGGGGGGAGTGTGTGGAGTTTATGCGGAGGGTGTATGGGGCGCGGGCGGTCGGGTGGGAGGAGTTGGTCGCGATGGAGGTTTGAGCTGGAGGGATTGTGGGGTTGGCAAGGGTGGAGTGGAAGGCGAGGGCTGGGGTTGAAAGGTGTAGATTTGCTGGAGCTACCACATCGGTTCTTTTCGCGCGGCGTGAAATTGGTTGAAGTAAATAGAGAGCATTTGAACCTGTTTGAGTGGAGCGCGGCAGTGGAGATTCTGCGCGGTGCATATTGCTGCAGCGCACTGTCCGCAGTCGGTGAACAGAAGTCCCCGCAGTTGGCCGTCTCGATTTGCACGTACTTCATGTGGCGGACTTCTGTCCTCCGACTTCGTACCAAGAGTGCTTCGGAGCATGGTGCGTCACACACTGCGATTTGAATGGTGCATATTTATCATACATCAATCATTACAGTCTACAACGAAATCTCGCCATCTAACACTTCTACACAAACCACCGCCCCGAGCCACGCCGTCAACGAGGGGAAGGGGAATCGACTTTACGCAAATAAACGGGCGGGAGCAACTGTATCTCCTTATAGCTCTCCGCCGTCCCGCTCGAATAGCCGCGCCGCTGGCTTGCTTTCGACCTCCTGCCCAGGCAGGCCGTGAGCACGGGGCGGAGCGAAGGCAGGCACGCTACACGAGAGTTGTGATTCAGCGAGGGGAAACTCGAGATGCTTGATAGAGGGATAGGGGCGGGTGGGGAGAACGCACCTGAGACGATTCCGATGTTGGTTTCGACGGCCGTCCATGTCGACGAGTCGATGAAGATCCAGGTGTAGTCGGTCGAGGCGGTGCCGAACAGCTGCGTCGTCATGATGCAGAGACGGACGATCGAGATGATGCAGATGCTTGATCGGCGACGTCAGGGCTCACTTCTTATCTAACCTACAGCCCGGGGGCCCGTTGGGGGGCAGAGGAGAGGAGAGGAGCGGAGCGACACTTACAAGCCACCGAGCAGGAAGATGCCGCAGAGGGCGATCTTCTGCACCCGACTCTTTTGCAGACGCCAGACGTATGGAATGGGGAGAATCAGCAGCGCCCAGTCCGTGATGATGTTCGGGACGGCGTTGCCGATGAAGAAGGCGTAGACGTTGACCTTGCAGCTGGCTTGCACCGTGTGGTCCCAGAAGCCGCGGACGGGGTCACATTGGAAGATCGTCGTCACCACCTACGTTGGTTTTTTCTCAATACATCGTTTCCCTCTCAAATCATCGTCGATCGAAGGCAAGAAAAGACACGACTTACCACTGAAATGCCCCAACCCGTGACGACGGACCCCAGGACAGCGGCCGGGAATTGAATGTTGGTCTTGCCGAAAATGCGCCAGTAAAACAAGAGGATGGAGAACTTGGTGAAACACAAAACCAGCGTGTAGAAGATCTCGCACACGAAGAGGCCGATGAAGAAGTGCTTGACGCCCTCCGGGCCGTAACGCGCAATGTGCGTTCCCACTCCTCGGCGTACCCCTGCTGGTCCTTAGCCCGGGGTAGGGGACAGGTGAGTGACCGAGACATACAGATGAGCATATCGATGAAGTTCGCCGTGGCGAAAGCCTTTTGCGGAATCAGCGGTCATCCAAGAAACCCTCGTCACGGAAATCGCAGTCACAAGTCCACTTCATACCCCAGATAAACAGATGGTATAGTCATCCCACCAGAAGCCGGCTTTGGAAAGGTACTTTCGAGAGTACAGTCGAAGACATATCGCCGTCACGGCGAGACAGTAGGTCGAAGTGTAAGCGCCGTACAATCGAGGTTGTTCCGACTCTGAGAGGTCCGCGCCGCCTGGCGTCGAAGCCATTGAGAAGGACGAATCAGCAGGTTGAGTGCCTTGTGAACGTTGAAGAAAATGGCAGCGGCGCGGTCAACAACAAGGGACGGGAAGATCTTCTGGAAGGTCATGGACATGCACAAACGGGCAGTTGGCCCAAGAGAAAAAGCAACCCGCCACGGTGAAATATAACCAGGTATAGGTCCCTGTCGTCAGACCGCGAGTGGCTTCGGTGTGCCGCTTGTTTGCAAAAGTAAGATATAACTTAGATTGTGAAGGCCTCCACAAGGGGATGGAGATGAGATGAGGTCGCACCATTGGATGCACGCCGTATTCTTCATCGCTGTAAGTTTCGAAGATGCATTTTCGGTAGATAAGGAAGACAGTATGTTTACCCACAACTGCAGCGGTTCAAACAGATGTCAGAGGGTTACACAGAAGCTATCCTATCAGTGAGTAGAGACACCACGAGAGTTGCTCGGCAACCTCGGTAAGGTAGGGTTACGGATCGCGCCATCAAGCTCGAAGGCTCATCGGGATCTTTCAAGCCTGCCGCAGCTGCCGCTCATACAGTGCTTGATGTATAAGGTAGCCTGTGAGGAGTGGTGGGCTGTCTCAGACACCTAGGTAGTCAGGTAGTGCCAGATCATGGCACGGACTGCTTTCGTGGGTGTATGAGAAAGCGGGTTTGCAAGGATTCGAATAGCTTATCTTGAAGGTGCACTCGTCGTTATATGTTCATGGTACGTGCGTTGGGTCCGGAGTTATGTGGAGGGCATTATTGAACTGATCGACCCGCCGCTGTGTGACACACCATCGCCATCTGATTGGTAGGGCTTTCCGCTTTCCGCTTTCCACAGCCACGCCGCTGTCCCGTCCCAACATGTGGGAGGTCTTCTCAAAGTACCGAGCTGCGGCTGGCGGTGGCTCTCCTACCCTACCTGACCTGTCTCCTTCCCTACCTATCGCACGATAGGTACTCGTACAGGTATCTTCCCCTCAAGCCAGGCCGAGGTCGGGGAAAGAAGTCGTGATGCCGCAAAAGCAGTGTGTCACCGGAATACGGACAAGGACTTGTCAAATGCCTTTGCGACATCAGATACCAGGGATCTGCTGAAGGTCAGTCTTGACGCTCTGAACCCTATAACAGTAGTAGTATCACGGTAAGCGGAATCATATATAACAGATTGCATCATAGCGTCGGGCCTGTCTGTTTGCTACCTATATGGGTGGCCGTTTATTGACCTACGAAGGAGGCGTAGTCAAGTTTAGACTTCAGCCTTTCCGTGCCGCAACCCATCCCGCAATCCGATCTTCTAGAACTCATTTCTCATACTAAGAGTACATAGTACCTTATATATAAGGTTCTTACATCCGTCCCTTAGGGTCAAACCCAACCATGTCATTCCAGACTTTTACCTTCACCTTAGTGCGTCGCTCTCGACTACCTTTCTCGTACTCGTACCAGCCATCTAACTCAACGATCAAGACTTTAAACTTCGTCCCTGTGCACGTCAAGTCCTGGCCAGGAGCGGGTGCACTAAAAGCACGCAACGACTCTGACCTTCAATCGACGTTTTCAACTACAGACCGGCTCGCAGGCGTGATGACGGCAAAGGGGCATGTCGCAATTCATCGTTCAAGCCGCGGCTTGCTAACTCAACACTGCTGATATTCGCTTATCGTAGGGCTACTTGACTGGCGATGCGGGACTGCCAGACCGTTGAGCTACAACCTGACATATAGTGTATCTCACAAGATGAGATTTCCTGGCCCATAGAATTCCCCAGTATTGGTTCCTTTGGCGCGGTCACGATTTCTCCACCTCGTTCGACGGCTGCTGCTCCCTTTCCGCCTGTATCCGACCAAGGTCATACCTTACCTTACATAAACCTCAGTCCAGCCCTCTCCTTTAACCCTATCGACCTACGTGATAGTTGTACGCATCTGCTTTGCTCGCTTGGCGGATGTACTTGAGTAGGGAGATCGAAGCAGACCTATGATTGACCTCACTGATAATGAAGGGACTTGTACCGAGTCTCTGACAATGACGCCTATCGCATCTAACGGGACTCTGAAACCATTCAGGTCTATAGGAGTAGTGGCGAACCATGTCGACTCGGATGAAGGAGAGAGTGAGAGAAGGCGAAGCGTCCCAATCTTTGAAAGTGATGCGGACCGGTATGCAGCCACCACCTTATATGAACCCCGTTGCCTTACAGCCATGTGCCCTATCTAGGTAGGTACCTTGGTTGCCTTGGCCGTACCCCATATTCGACATGGTGCTAGTGCTCCTGCTGCTGTTCTTGTACAACGTTTGTTTGTCATCCACAGCGATAACTCCTGGTGAGTGAGAGGGTGCGTTGATTAGTGTTAGTGTTGCTCGATCACCAAGTCCCACTGTTGCGTATACGTACTGAATGTAATCCACTCTTGCCACGCCTCATTGTCATCGGCGAGAGAATTCCTACTCACTTGTTCGACTCCCCCTTCCGTACACATCTGCCTTCCATGTGTCATCGTGGCGCGGTTTGGACAAAAGCTAACGCTTTCATCTTCACAGGAGCTGTTCTTGCCGGGCAGAGACACAACATGCCGGCTCGCGCCAAGCCCACCATCCTCTTCGTGCCGGGCGCCTGGCTGCGTTGCGCCGCCTACAAGTCCTTCCTCGACGTTCTGGACAAAGCCGGCTATCCCACACGGTGTGCGGAGTATCCATCTCTCAACCCGGCCGATCCTCTTACCGCCGACATCGCTACCGACGCCAACTCGATCCGCGACAAATTCCTGCTCCCTCTCGTCGAGAAGGAGAAAAAGGATGTCGTGATCGTCATGCATTCCTACGGCGGCTTGCCCGGAAGTGTGGCCGCGAAAGGACTCGGAGAAGTCTCGCACGCGCCACAAGGGAAGAGTGGAGTCGTGGGCCTGATCTTCATCTCCGGCTTCGTGTTACCCGAAGGGGCGAGTGTGGCGGACGGACAAGGTGGAGCTTTGCCACCTTGGGTCCTGGAAAACGATGTACGTCCCCTCATGGTTTTCTACCCTCTGCTCGACTGACGAGGTCCACCTTACCACCCATAGCCCCGCGCCGGTCTCACCATGCCCCTCGATCCCATCAAGATCCTCGCCGCCGACGTCGAGGCATCCTTGGCCCAAGCCAACGCCGCCCATCTGCTGCCGCACGCCACCCTCGCGTTCAAATCCCCCTCGCCGCCCGCCGCGTGGACGGATCCCGCCTTTCGCGGTCGGCTGGCGTACATCGTCTGCACCGAAGACCAGGCGATTCCGAAAGCCGGTCAGGAGGCGATGATGCAACTGACTAACCAGCCGTGGATCGTGCAAGAGTTGCAGGGAAGTCACAATGCTCCCTTCTGGCTGAAGGAGCAGGAAGCGGGCCGGATGGTGGATACCATTGTGGACGCGTTCAGGCGAGAGGGTAGTGGAGGCGTTGTCACGACCTCCTAAGCAGCGTTGAAACCCTTGATTCAGTTGAGACTGGGGAATTTGCTTCGAGGCTTTGTATTGTATTTGCTATCATCTTCGAAGTGATTTATCTAAGGCCCCGTAGCGGACACTTTTCTTGTAAAGGGGCGGTGTGTTCTCCATGGCGGCAGTGGTAGCTTTGTGTGATATAGCTAGCTCACAAAGTTTCGGTCATTGACTGTTCGTGATACGGCCAAACGCAATGCAAAAGCTGTGAGGCAACCAAAGCGGGAAAGGTCGTAGGGAAGGTTGGGGCCCTAACGGCAGAGAACTCTTGATAGCGAAGCACGGTGATTAGAACCGAAGTACAGGTTGAAGAGCTACACCCGTATGCCAGCCCCCCTATACCAAGTCTTGGTCCTCGAGTTTCTTCCAAATGTCAGAAATGATGCAGACCAATATAATTAACGGCGAATGACTCCGATTAACCCCGAAATTTGCACTCGGACTCAATTCGATCCCGGAGTCTTAAAAAATGACTCGAACATGCCTAAACGCATGCCTAAACTCATCCCTAAAACACCTACCTAAATGCCTACCTAAACCCACACCTAATTCCAGACCTAAATTCATACCTAAATCCACTCCTAAAGTTATGCCTTAAACCACCCTAAACTGACCCCTTGAATTATGTCTAAACTCAGGTTCAAATTTAACTCAGGCGTGAATTTAGGCGTGAATTTAGGCGTAAATTTAGGCATGAATTTAGGCATGGATTTAGGCATGGATTTAGGTGTGAGTTGAGGTGTGAAACATGGATGCAGATGTGGGCTCAGGCCTGGTTCGGGGTAGGGGGTGACCGGAGTCATGTTTGAGGCTCAGGGGTTGAATCAAGTCCTAGTCTATACAGAGGTGTGGCCCACTTCTAATGCCGCAGCGCTAAAAGTCTAGCGTCGCAGCTAATTCTGAATGTCGGGCAAAATCATAGGAAAACGAGGTGGATATATAGAATTCATGGTGTTTTATATTAGTATACTATATAATTATGTAGATATGCCATAGTAATCAGAAAGGAAGTTCCTAATGCCATTCACCCTCTCATTGTCCCTGTAATCCACGAAGACATTGTTGCTGTCGTTGTCATCATTCCTCTTCACATCAACCCACTTTGACTCACTGCCCTCATCATCCTCATCCTCCTTGCCCTCACTGTCATCCTCATCCTCCCCATTGCCAACTACCCATATTCAGATTTGGGTCCCATTCTTTCTGGTGGTAGTGAATGCCCTGACTGTCTTGAAATGTGTGTTCACATCTAGTCTTCTCTCTTTATACTCATTCTCTCCCTCACACTTGATTACCTTCTTGATATGGCATGGAATTCACTCAATCCACTGTTGAATTCACCATTGCTTGAGGTTCTCCCAGCAGTCCTTTCATGCTGTCATCATTGCAGGCCTCATATGGGGTGCCCCTTTGTTAGGGTGTAAACCTAAGCTATGTGATTCAAGATATAATATATAAGTAAGTTATGGAAGTAAGTGGGTGTTATAGGATCTTGACCACTAAGGCAAAAGGCCCGCCTGACCTTGAGGTCAGGTTCTAAGTGAATGTATAAGTGAATGTGCAGGTTGCGCGTTGCACACAACCGTAACAGTGGGTAAAGGGGGGTGTGACCGCTATATATGCGGCAGGGATGCTTAGTAAGCATGCTTAGTCAGCATGACCTCATGTTGTGAAGTGACCATGTCCTGTAACACTCTTTTCTCATAGTCATTCTTTTCATATGAGGTCAGCAGAACTCAATCATGTTCAAATTGAGTGAGTTGTCTGACCAGAAAAATCATAGTATATCTCAGTTCATATAGACAGAAGTCTGCTTCTTGACAGCATGACTGAGAACTAAATCTTTCTGCACAATGATGTCAGACCATTTTGTCATGCATTTGATGATGAAAGAAAGAAGTTTCAACTTCAAAATCTTCTTCTGATAGCAATATCAGTCAATTTTTCTCTTGTTCTTATTTCAAACAAGAGCCTCATTGATCTTCATAAATCTTCAGACAGGTTTTCTATCTTTTGTAGCTGTTAATCAGTCAGTAATTTCAGAGAAAAAGACTTATCTGACTTTCTCTGTACATGTGAGACTGATCTTGGCAGTTATGTGATAATGAACTTTAAGAGTTGAAATGCATAGATAGAATTGTTGCTAGTCTTTGCAAAAGAAAAAAGTGTGTGCTTTTATCTCTTTTGTAAGCCCACTTCAGTTTGTGAAGAGCTAGAACTCTCTTGTGAGACCTTGCATAATTAATATGCTTAGTAAGTCAGTCTTTGCAAAGAGATAAAAGTGCACACTTTTTCTTTTGCAAAAACTAACAACAATTCTATTTATGCATTTCAACTCTTAAAGTTCATTATCACATAATTGTCAAGATCAGTCTCACAATATTGTTACTTTAATTTATCATGAAGCAGTTATTCAACAATGACTTCAAAATCAAAACAATTCTCATAGAGAACAGAAAGAATCATGTAAGTAAAAGAAATAAAATTAAAGAATTTTGTAATACAAGAGAAATCTGAGCATCTGAAGAAGTTTGAAGTTTTTGTAAATGATTTTATTGAAAATGTTCATGAATTAATTACTGACAAACTTAAAAATAATGAGAACTTTATACTACAAATATTGAATGATGAAGAAAAAAAAGAAGAGAATGAACTTAAAGTCTGTGAAATGCAAATTATATTTTACAAAATCAACAAACAAGTTCATAAATCTGAAAAAGTTGTTCACAAGATCAAATATACTTCACAGAAAAGTAAAGAATCTCTTTATAAAATAATAAATATTTTTATGAAGATATCAGAATCTGAGAAGTTCTCAGAAAATACTGTGATTTGCAAATTAAAATTAAAAATTCAGTTCACAAAGCAAAAACATACAAATCTGCAACTCTGCACACAAATTAAATATGATTATTTTGAATTTATAAATCTAAAGATAGATTGTAAAATTAAATAAACTTAATTCATAAAAATACTCTTGAGTACAGATCTCTATAAAAGCAGTATTTACAGTTATTATTATGATTTCTGTCATCAGATGAATATCAGTACAGAGAATATGTCAAAGAAGACTCAGTATTCAAAGATAATTCATCATTTACATTACTTCATCATGAATCAATAAAAAACATACTGCAAAGAAAAAGAGCTTGTAGAAGAATGAGAACTCTTGAAGAAATTTTTAAAAAATTTATTAAAAAATAAAACAAATTGAATTCATAATATCTGAATGAAGTGATTGTGAGTGAGTAAAAGAGATGAAAAGTTAAATGAAAAATATTTTTGTCATTATAATGAACTTCAATTTCAGATAAAGAGTGAAGTAAACAAGATAAATAAGATTTAAATCATACTCTTCTATTGCAATCTAAACAAACTTATGTACAAAAAGATTTGTGAATAATCAGAGCTATTTAATATCAAAGAGAACATAATAGTTTTCATGAAGAAATTACAGCTCAATTTATTTTTTTGTAAGTAAAAAAAAGCATCATTCTATTAAAAGAAGTTTGAGTTTTTTCAAAAGATTAATGATAAATCTACAATAAAACTCAAGAAAAAAGTTTCTCAGAATGATAAAAATCAATCTATTAAGTGCTTCAATTACAACAAAATTAATCATCTCACAAAAAACTGCTGAAACATCAAGAAGAATAAATCTTCTGTGAATATTGCAAACAAAGAAAGTTTGTGAAGTTTTTATAGAGTATATGAATTCTCAAAAAAAAATAATATCACTGAAAAGACAAAGAAAAAGTCTGCAAAGACAGAGTCTTTTAAGAAAGAAACTGTACACAAAACATATAAGTTTTCTCAGTTGAATCTTCTTAAGAAGAAAGCTCTATAAATTGTGATATATTTTGTGAAGTAAGAATTATAAACAATGATGAACAGCAAAAATAACATCAACTTTCTGCATCTGAACATAGTTATAATTTTAAATTTAGTATTTTTGTTTTTTGTGAGAAATGCTGTTGATATCAATTAATAACTGATGATCATATATAATGTATATCATGAATAGATCTTCATCTGCAATGACAATGAGAAAATTTGTAAACATCATGAATCTTTTACAATCACAGAAATAAAATCTAATATGATATTTAAAGTGATCTGACTAACTTGAAGAAATTTAGTAATAAACTACTTTCAGCAAACTTTCACTTAAAGAAAAAATGTGAAAGACTCTGCAGAGTCAGAGAATAATGATGAATTAAATTTTAAAGTTTTCATGAAGAAGTCAAAGTTCAAAAATTCAAATCAAATATATCAAGTTCACATAGAGCATGCAGAGAATCAGAATGATACAACTCAAGTAAAAATTTCAGAATTGTACTGTAATCTTGTGAAGATATTTTCAGAAAGCAAAATTAATAACTTGTTTCTGCATTACAAGCAGAATCATGTCATTGACTTAATTAATGAACAGATTTCACTTTTCAGCTTTATTTATAATCTCTTAGAAAAGAAGTTCACAGAGTTTCAAAGATATTTGAATAAAAATTTAAAAAATAATTTCATTTGATTCTTGCAGTCTTCTGTGAAAGCATCAGTGTTATTTGCACTTAAGTTCAACAGTAAGCTGTGATTATGTGTTGATTACTGTGAACTCAATGCAGTTATTACAAAGAATCATTATTTCTTACTCTTAATTGAGAAAATCATAAATCATATAAATGAGATCAAGATCTTCACAAAAATTAATATAAAGAACATTTACTACTGAATTCACATCTGCAAAGATGATGAATGAAAGACAGTCTTTTGTACTTAGTATGAACTGTATAAGTACTTAATAATGTTTTTTAAGTTAATCAATGCATCAGCAATCTTTCAGTTATATATTTACAAGATACTTCACAAATATCTAAACATCTTTGTGATAATATTTCTGAACAACATTCTGATTTATTTCAAAAATGAAAATAAATATGAACAACATGTTTACATCATTTTAAAAGCACTCTTAAAAGTAAAATTGTATGTAAAGTTCAGTAAGTATCAGTTCTCTGTGAAAAGAGTATTTTTTGTGAGATTTATCATTATAAATAAAGAAGTGAAGATGAAAAAAGATTACATCATTATGATTCTCAACTGATCAGAGTCAAAAAATATTTTTGAAATTTAAAGCTTTATAGACTTCATGAACTTCTATAAAAGATTTATAAATAAATTTTCTTGCATTGCTGTGAAACTTACAAGCATGCTGAAAGACAGTGAAAACATTTTAAAGAAAAAACTAATCTTGCAGATATCAGAATTTCTGATCTTGAAAACTGCACATTTTTTTTGCAAACTAATCAAAATCTTTACAACAGTATCTTTTCTAAGACACTTTAATTCAGAAAAAAAAATTCAAGTAAAAATAGATGTTTCAGAATTTGTTATATCTGATATTTTAATGTAAAGACACAATGATTGAAGATCAGTTGTGTACTACTTGTGAAAGATAATATTTGTGAAGAAAAATTATAAAACTGATGATGAAGAGCTGTTTGTTATAGTTGAAAGTGTTCATCACTGATAATATTATCTCAAAGAAACAAAACATACAGTTGAGATTCTTACAGATCATGACAATCTGTGTTAAATAGTGAAATTATTTTATAAACTGTCACAAAAACATGTAAAATGAGCTCTGCAGCTATTAGCATACAATTTTTGTATGATGTATTGCAAGAAAATTATAAATTTCATAAATAAGTCATCTCAGAGAGTCAATTACTGATGAAAGATTAAAGTAAAGAATATTATTATAAAGTATTGCTCAACATTAAAAAAAATTCTATTCTTAACAACAATAACTGCTGCAGAGAACAAACAGAATGCAAGTGTAAGTTATGAAGTGCATATTTGAGTTTGTATGCAAATTAAACAGCTGTTAAGTGCAGACTGCACAGATTAAAAGAATAAAAATCATAAATAATAAGTTTGTGAAGCTGCTGCAAAGAAAATTACATATAAAAATATAAGTAAAACTCTTTTAGAAAGTCTATCAGAGTATTTTTGAGTAAATTTTCTTACAAACAAGATGATTCAGAGTCTGAAGACTACTGAGACATTAAGAAAAGAGAGTTAATATCTTAATTAAATGCAGGTGAGAGATCTTCTCTATGTTAATGATGTGATGTATATTTTGTATGTAAAAGCTTTGCACAATGAAATATTGCAAAAACATCACAATAATCTTCTTGCAGAACATCTGATCACAAATTAAATTTATATATAAATTTACAAGAAGTACTGATGATCAGAGATGAAAAAACAGATTGAGAACTATTGTTTATTTTGTTTTGTATGTCTAAAAGTATGAGTAATTTGTGAAAAGCTCACAAAACAGTTACAGCTCTTAAAATACTTTATACAGCTCTGAGACATAATTACAATAAACTTTATTACAGATCTGTCAGAGAGCAGAATCTATAAAGATATTTATGATGTGATTTTGAATGTGATTGACAAATTCTTGAAGATGTGTCACTATATTTCATGTTGAAAGAACATAACTATGAGAAATCTTGTGAAGATCTTTGTACAAAAAATAGTTCATTTGCATGAAATTCTGACTGTCATAATGTCAAATCAGAAATCATTGTTTATTTCATGATTCTGAATCAATGTGATATATATTTTAAAGATTAAGTAATAACTAAACACTGTCTTTTATTCACAAACTGATGAACAGACAAAGCATCAGAATAATGTTTTTGAACAATATTTGCAAAATTATGTTAACTATGAGCAAAATGACTGAACAGTGCTATTGTTCTTGACAGAATTTGTGTACAATGTAAGTAGACATTTCATAATTCAAAAGACATCTTTTAAAATAATTTATGAATATCACTTAAGATTTAATCTGTTGTTCACAGACAAGATGATCAAGTATATAGTGAAGAAAAGTAGCTCTATGAAAGCTGAAACTCTTGTGAATTAATTTTGCATCAGTTGTGAAAAAATTCAAAAATCTCTCATAAAAGTTCAAGAGTATCAGAAGAAATACTATGATAAAAGATAACAGAACATCATATTTAAGTCTGAACAAAAGATTTAATTATATATTAAAAACATATTTATAGAGAAACTCTCACAGAAACTGAATTAACTACATTATAAATTCTATAGAATTATTGATTGAGTAGAAAATCAGATTTATAAGTTAGAGCTGTTAAAGACTCTTAATATTCATGATGTTTTTTATGTCAGTCTATTTTGAACTCATAAACTCTGCAAAAACAACAAATTCTCAGAATCTGAATCTTTATATTTAGTGATAAATTTAGATTTTCACAAGTATGAGATCACTGCTATTTTGAACTTGTAAATCATAATAATTCTCAATGAACAGTCAACATTGCAATATCAAATTGCATAAAAAAGATACACAGATCTAATCTAAAAATCAAAAGTTAACATGAAGAATGCTTGAAGACTAGTTAACAAGTTTCACAAAGAAAATTCTGACAAGTTCAAGTCAACACTTACAAAGCTCAAGAAAATTAAAGTCTGACTTGATTTCACTCTTGTGTTCATTCACAAAGATTACTTGTCACTCACACTGCATAGAAGTGCAGACTCTTGTAAGTGTTCTTTATTTAAAGTATTGACATTATAAAATTCTCAAAAAATCAAAATACTAATCAAAAAAACTCAGCAAAGCTTAGCAGAATAGATCTGTGATGAAAATTTAGCAATATTGACAAATGTATTTTCACTGTTTGTGCTTCTCAGAAAGTTTGTGAAAAATCAAGAAAAATAATTTGAAGATGATGTCATCAAATAAAAAAGTTAACACATATCTGATCAGAAAGTAAGAAGAAGATTTATTTTCTTCAATTATAGATGATATTACTCAGATTAATACTCTAAATTATATTTATTAAAGAGTATTTATAGAAAAGAGAGAAAATCAATATATTTTCTTTAGTTGATGATGCTGTTCAGATTAATATTTTAAGTCATATTAATATAAAAGAAACTTACAGAAGAAAGAGAGAGAATGAATTATTATAGTGATAAGAGACACTTTTGTTCTTTTGATTATGATCTGTTAAAGTATCTTTATATTTTTCATTATTTATGAAGTTTTTTCTTGATCACAAACTGTCATAAAATAATTCAATGTCTACAACATATGCAGCTCTGCAGAAACAAACAGCAATGATGTGAAGAGTGAAAGTGACAATATTAAATTCAGAAATGACAATTCAGAAAAGAGAAACAGCAATATTATCAAAGTTAGTGTACATAATCATCATCAGATAAAAAAACAAATCAGATTCTGAAAAAGTATCTTTTTCTTTTGTATTATTTACAGAGAGCAATGTAAAAGCAGATGAAGCAGATGATGATGATGATGATGTAAAAATGAATGATGATGATGATGTAAGAGTAGATAAAGATGACACAACATTAAAAATGCAAAAACAATCAACTCAAAGACAATCTGCACACTTCTGAATATAATTTAAGACATTGTTGTAACATTTTGCAAATATCTTTTTTTTTTATTGTTAAAAGTACACACAATACATCTTAAAATGTGAACAACATCTGTCTCAACAATTAAAACAATCTGTCTATAGTATTTACAGTGTGTAAAACACAGCAGAGTATCAATAATTTAATATTGATGTTGCTGAAACTGATTTCTCAATATATGTTTGTTTTCTGAAGTCTGTGTTCACAAAGATTGCATATTAAGAGTAATTTTGTAATCAGTCAGTATACAGTTAAAGAAACTCAAATCAGCAACTAAACTTGAGAGCTGCTGAACATTTACAAAGTGAAAAGTTATTATTTAGTTATTTGACACTCACAGTGTTAATCAATATGCTCATGATTTAAAGCTCAGAATAAATCACTTACACATATTTAGTAATGATATTTTAAACATAAATCAAAGAAGAGTCTCTTCACAATTACTCATTAACTATATTTAATCTGATTTTGTGTGTACAAATGTTGCAGTGCAGAAAAAAGTTTAGAAAAATATATTTTGTATGTGAAAAAATTGAAATTGCTCACTTTTAATACATTTTCACATTTCACTCAGAGACTCTTATTCAGCTGTAAGTGAAAAGACTTGATGAAAATTTCATCATAATTATAATGATAAAGTTATTCAGCTGTAAACAGAAAGTCTTGACATTTTATTGTAATTAGATTATTCACTTGCTCAGCACAGTCAGATAAGTTTGTAAGATGTTAAAAACATTTATGACAGTTAAATAAGTTTATAAAACATTAGAAATGTTTGTGACAGCTGAGTAAGTTTGTGAAATATTAAAAATGTTTATAACAGTTAAATAAGTTTATAAGACATCAGAGACATTTACAATAGTTAAGTAAGTTTGTAAGATATCAGAAATGTCTGTGACAGCTAAGTAAGCTTGTAAGACATCAGAGATGTCTGTGACAGCTGAATAAAATCTATGAAATATCATAAATAATCACAAAATACTGAAGAAGACTCACAGAACATTAAAAATGATTATAAGACACTGAAAAAAATCTGTGAAATATTGTGAATGATTGCAAAACACTGAGAGCAAGTTCACAGAGTATTGAAGAAGATTCACAAGATATTGTAAATGATTGTAAGACACTGAGAGCTGCTCACAAAAGATTAAAGAAAACTTACAAAACATAGCACTCATGAGACATTGAAGAATGCTCACAAAGTATTAAGATAAATTCATGAAACATTGACACAAATTTGTAAAACATTGAGATTAAATTACAGAGTATTAATTAAGCTAGAATGAGCTGAAGAACTGTCTCAGTACTCTTTTTTTTCACAAATTTTGAGTATTAAAGAAGTTTTACTCACTATTTTTTTTCTCATTGAGAAGTTTTTTCAACAGAGAGTCAGCTGAAGATAAATATCATGAGAATGTGACACATAAGAAAAAAAACAACTGTAAACTCACTCTGATTCATGAAGAATTAGAACTTTCTTGTGAGATCTTGTGTAGTTAATATGCTTAGTAAGTCAGTCTTTGCAAAGAGATAAAAGTGCACACTTTTTCTTTTGCAAAGACTAGCAACAATTTTATCTATGCATTTCAACTCTTAAAGTTCATTATCACATAACTGTCAAGATCAGTCTCACATCTTTGCAAAGACTAACTTACTTATTATGTTCTAAATCTAAGATATCTTGAGTATGTTAGAACTAGAGGTTTGTGCTTGTTGATATAATGATTTGTATAGTATGGTTGAGTAAATCAGTAGATAGTAACTCTATTGCTAGATGTTGAAGTTGAACATGATTATTTTCATAAGAAAAATAATTCTACTATATAGAAAAAACTTAATTGTCAGAGCTGTTGAGTTGTTACAACCATGTCTAAAAAGAAAAAAACTCACAAGTTTGTGATTAGAAGTTCATCTGAAGCACATACAAGAAGAACTGTTAGACAGTAGTCACATAACAACACAATAACTTAATGATGAGCAAGTGAGCTGAAGCTCAATCTCTTGACATTAAGACATCAAGACATCAAGAATGCTCAATGCAGAAACATTAAGCATGTTCTATATAGTAGAATTATTTCTCTTATGAAAACAATCATATTCAACTTAAATAATCATTTAAAAGTTAAAGATCAGAATCATTTCAGATCAATTGTTATATCAATAAGCACAAATTCTTAGCTTTACATATCTGAGAAATCTCAGATTAGAATGTTACACTTTGAACACTCTTATGATATAATGAGTATGATGTCTGACACACAAAAGAACATCTCATCTTCATTCTTAAAACAAACTCAGACAAATTCATCTCTATTATTTACTTTAGATAGAATGATGACACAATCAGTGATGATGTCAGCTCAAGCTATACAACTACTTTTAAATGTATCAAAGATACAGATATCAGATATCTTTGATGAAGAGAGAGAAAAGCTGCAAATCTTTGTGACTAAACTCAATCTGTACATTGAATTTAATCAACTGAAGTTTTAAATCAATCAAGAAAAAACATTGTTTGTAATGATCTATCTTGTGAATGCAGTCTTCAACTGAGTCAACTTTAAGCTGCATGAGTTTCTAAAAAAAAAATATGAAGAATGCAATGCAGACACAGAGTCTATGTTCAATAACTATGCACAGTTTAAAGAAAAATTAAGAAAAGTCTTCAGAGTAATTGACAAAGAAAGAGCAGCTGAAAAATAAGTTCACATTTTGCAACAGAGTGAATCAGCAACAATATACATCACAGAGTTTCAGTGATTAACAACACTTATCAGATGAAATAATGAAGCACTCATTTATCAGTACTATTGTGAGTTAAAAAAGTTCATCAAAGATAAAATAATTCAAACAGAACAATCAGACAATCTTCAGAGAATGATTAATTTGAGTATTAATATTGACAGTTGTCAGTGAGAATGACAGATGAAATAAAAAGAGTATTGAATGTCATCTATGATAAAAGATCAAGAAGAAAGCTTCTGATTATGAACAAAGCAATATGTTTTATTAATAAGATATAGAAAGACAAATTCTATAAATCTCAATACAATCAAGAAGCATCATCAGAAGTCATGAAAGACTAAATGAGTGAAGTATGAACATCAGTCAGAGCAGTTCACTAAGTCTCAGATAACACTGTGTAACAAGATATGAACATATTACAACTGCAGAAAATCTGAACATCTTGTTCAAGAATGCAATAGATCTCAGATGAAAAGAAAAAATATTGCAGTGATAATTAAGAAGAATACACACATAGTGCATAACATTCTCAGCTGAACAGTCTGTTACAATGACATGTGCAGAGTACACATGAGTACAAAAGATGAAGTCAAATAATATTTTCAGAAATCATATAAAGATGTGAAGAACAGATACAACACAATGAATTGATCAATCTACAAGAAAGAATTAGCTATTCTTATCAAGAAAAGAGTTCTTGATGTTGAGAAAGAAAATAATGTTCTCAAAGATGACATCAAAGAAACTGATGATCATAAATTTCAGATTAACAAATTCTGAATATTCTTCAATAGTGATGCACTTGCAGAAGAAAGTTTAAACAATATTGAGATAGAACTCTCAAGAGAGTACTGAACAAAGATCAAAAGAAATTTAAGTATTCAAAAAAAAATGACATCAGATCACAATATGATGCAGAAGAAAAAACAAAAGACTTAAAATCAAAAAGCAGAGATATACAAAGAATTTGATGATCTGATGAGAGACATACAAATAGTTACAAAAGAATTAATATCTGAATTTCTTGTGTAAAAAATCAAGAGTCACAAGATTAAGATACACTTATCTGAAGAATATATCATACAGAATAAAGACAAATGAATTTTCAACAGAGAATATATATCATCTGAATTTCTGCAAAGAGTAAAAGTCTTTAAGAGTCAGTTGCAGATAAAGTACAATCAGTATAAACTCTGACTACACTTAAAAAGATACATTGAGTGACACAGTTTAAAGTATGTGAATCTTATGATTGAAAGAGAATCAAGATAATTTCAAGAACTTTGAAGATGAGTCAAATGATCAAGTGAGTCAAAAAATGAAGAGCTTTCTTAATAAGACTAGAGAACAAAAAGCTAGTGACATCTCAAAGACAAGACAACAATCATTAAATATGAATCAAGATCACAATCAATGAACATCAAATCAATGCATTGATGAATTCTGAAGCAAACAGTAATATTATGAATTAAAAGACAGTCAGCATGTTGAGATTAGAGATACAGTGAGTGTGTTATTTATTCAACATATGAATGATGAATAAAGTCATTGAAAGAATTGATGAGAAAATCTGTGTGAAAGTCTCAATTCTTGAAAACTCACAAGAAATAATGTTTAATGTTATGAAGTCAATTAAATATGATGCAGTACTAAAGATGCTCTGATTACACAGAAAAAATCTGAGAATTGACTGAGTTACAAAAAAGATATGTGTAATCAAGAACACATACAAGATTTCTGAACAATCAGAAATGAGTTTATTAGAGTATAAGTCATGAGATCATGAAATACTGCTATTGAATGAAAAGCAATCTAAGTAAATGTCATTATACTCAATGAGTGAGAATCAGCTCAAGAAAGTTAAAACTTATTTTGACAAGAATCTGAAGAGAAAATTCATAAAATCATTAAAGTCATCAGCAGAATATTCAATTCTGTTCATATCAAAGAAAATGACAAAAAACAATTATGTGTTAACTACAGACAACTCAATGAGATAACTTATTGAAATAGTTATTCTTTACTGCTGATAGAAAAGTTGCAAGACTGACTAAACAAGACTAAGTGATTCACAAGCTTAGATCTTAAAAACATTTATTATCAAGTTAGAATGAAAAAAGATAAAGAATGAAAGATGATGTTCTGAACAAGATATAAACACTATGAATATATTGTTATGTCATTTGAATTGAAGAATGTATCAGTCATCTTTTAGAGATTGATCAATGATATGTTGAGAGAATATCTCAATGATTTTGTAATCACATATCTTAATGATATTCTGATATATTCAGAAGATCTTGAGAAATACTGAGAGCATGTGCATAAAATATTGATAAAACTCAATGAGAAAGTTTTATATATGAAAAAGTCAAAAAGCAGATTCAAAACTCAGAAAGTTAAGTTTCTAAATTATGTGATTTAATCTGAACAAATTAAAAAGAATTCAAAGAAAACAAAAGCAGTCAGAAACTGATTAACATCAAAATGAATCAAGAAAGTACAGATCTTTCTAAAACTAACAAATTATTATTGAAAGTTTGTATCAAACTACACAAGAATTGCAAAATCACTAACACATTTGATGCACAAAAGCAAAAAATAACATTGAGATCAAAAGCAGAAGAATGCATTTCACATATTAAAGAGAAATCTTAACAGAACAACACATCTGAGAATATTCAATTCAGCATGTAAGAAAACACTGAAAACTGACACTTCAGATTTCACAGTAAAAGCATATTTGTATTAAATTGAGAATGAGCAGCAAAAACTCATAGCATACTGATCTAGAAAGTTATCAGAACTCAAGAAAAGATATGAGATTCATAATAAAGAACTTCTTGCAATAGTGAAGACACTATAAAATTGAAGATCTTATCTTGCAAAAACAAACAAGTCAATTTAGATCTATACAGATCATAAGAATTTGAGAAACTTCACAATGACAAAACAACTTAATCAACAACAGATTCATTGAGCAGAGCAGTTGACAGATTATGAATTTTAGATTCATTACAAGAAGAATAATAAAAATGATGAAACAGATATCTTAAGTAGACAATCTGATCATGAAGATGTACAGATGATACATGCTGAAATTTTAAGCAAAAATGACAAAGAAGTTCTCACAAAGAGTTTAGCAGCAATATACAAGATGAAGTAAGCTCTCTTGATGAACAAAGAACTTATTGAGATGTATTACTACAGCAGAGTTAATGAATATTTAGAGATCAAGTGCACAGAGAATTTAATGCAAAGAAAATATGATGTTAGTGATTTTAGAAATTGAATCATTAAAATGATCACTGTGTGCAATTCATGTTGAAGAAACAAGATCAATCAAGATAAACAATATAACAAAGTAATGCAACTAGACACATCAAATGCACTATGAAAGTTGATTATCATAAACTTCATCATGAAGCTATCATCATCAAAGAACTCAGTATGAAAAATAAGATTCAACAGTATACTGATGATAGTAAATAAATTAATTAAGTACACAATGTTCATTTTATTCAAAGAAACTGTGACAGCATCAGTATTGATGTATATTATACTGCAAGAATTGATTAACAATTATGAACTATTAAAGAAGTTTATCATTGATAGAAACAAACTGTTCACAAACAAATTTTAAAAAATGCTCACAGCAGAACTCAGAATAAAACACAAAATGTTGATGACATATTATTTACAGATGAATGAATAAAGTAAATGAATGAATCAGATGATAAAAATGTACTTGAAACATTATGTCAACAGAAATTAAGACAACTGAGTATGACTGTTATTAATGACACAGTTTGCATACAACAATGCAAGAAATGAAATCATGAAAGAAACATCTTTCTATGTGAACTATGATTATAATTCAGAGATATAATGAGATCTCAAAGAACACAGATCACAAAGTCAAAAAGTGATTCTGAATATTGTTTAGATGAAGAAACTGCATTGAGATTTAATGAAACAAATTGAACAGCAGACAGAACAAATGATAAAGACAAAACTATTTGAGAAAAAAAAAAAGATATACTTAAAAATGAACAATATAAAAACTAAAGAAAAAAGCAAGAAGCTGAAGAACAAGAGCATTGAATCATTCAAGATCACATAAAACATCAAAGAGTTAAGCTATGAGCTAGATTTACTCAAGAAGATAAGAATACACTCAGTATTTTATGCATTCATGTTACAGCATTGCAATCAATTTATATCACTTCAAATCACTGAAATGTCTGTCAAACTCAAAGAAGAATATGAAGTTGAGAACATTTTAGAAAAGAGAATGATTAATGAAAAAGTTCACTATCTCATTAAGTGAAAAAATTATAATATCTTAGAAAACATCTGAAAATTCAGAGAGAATCTCAAGAACTGTGTGAGAACACTTCAATGTTTTAAGAAAAGAAGTCAATATTAGTTCAGAAGAATGACAACATTGAGTTAACAAGTTATAACATTGTTTGAGAATCTTCATTCTCAATTTCATCATTATCACTATCAAGTTCAGCAGCAAAACAGTCAGTCTTTTGCACAGCACAACAATCTATCTGATTTAAAGTTTTCTGAAGATGCATCATCTTAACAGTAAAAGTATTAAGAGTTGTATTTGCATCATTTATTTTCTTTTGAAGAGAAAGATGAGTTCTGTTGAGAGACTTTCACAAAACTGCAATACAAGAACAATTGTGATGAATACACTTATTACATTTTGATCTTTCATCAATCATAACAAAGCAATTAAGATCACAAGCAGTACAGAATTCACAAAAGAATGTGATGAGACTATCACTGAGTTGAATTTTCTTTGTGATTCTTAGACAATTGAAATTTTTAGAAAGCATTGTTGCTAGTGATGAAATTGTTATATACTCTTGTTTAAATAGACTCTAGAGAACTAACATCTGAAGAGAAAAAATGATGTTACAATTATGTTTGAAGAGAAAGAAACTCATAAATCTGTGATCAGAAGTTTATCTGAAGTGTGTATAAGAAGAACTGTTAGACAGTAGTCATGTGATAACATAATAACTTGATGACAAGCAGACAAGCTGAGACTCAATTTCTCAACATCAAGACATTAAAACATCAAGAGTGCTCAACACAGAAGCATCAAGCACATTCTATATAGTAGAGTTGTTTTTCTTATGAAAACAATCATGTTCAACTTAAATAATTATCTAAGAATTAAAGATCAAAACTGTTTCAGATCAGTCAGTATATCAATAAGCACAAATTCTTAGTTCTACATACTCAAGAAATCTCAAATTAAAATGTTACATGAGTTAATGACTTGACTGATTGATCTGTTGAGTTAATCACTCAACATATTACAGTGTTGAATTTTCATGTTCTATATCATGCTGTTTTTATGAACTCTTGATTACACTAAGTTGATATAAATCATGATCATAACATTATTTTTTCTCTCTTAGACATTAATTCTCTAAATCTTTATAAGCAAGAGTATATAAGCACTTTCTGCTTCATCATCATCATGTTTTTTGACAATTGTCTTTGTACTGTCAAAGAAATCAACTTTCTAAATCATTCTTCAGTGATGTTCTGTCATTACTGTTTCTCTTGATCTTATCTGTGTATTGTAATGAATGATTATAAGAAATGTGCTGAATGCACTTGTTGTAAATGTTCTTGCATTGATGTTTTATAAGAGACTCTCAATAGAGTCTGCAATAAACTTGAATCAGATATCTTGAAGATGAAAACTGAACAATTTTAACTTCTTGCTGAGTAGATCTGTGTTGCTGTCAAATTAAATCATCTTCACAAGATATTGCAACAAACAAAAGATTGTGCAAAAGCAAAAACTCTCTGTCTTGTGCAGAAGTTGTTGAGTAATGAGAAATCAGTTGAAAATTCTTTTACTAAGATCTTATCTCAGTTATTTAATGCAATGTCAGTCAATTTCTGACAATCTAATTCTTTATTTTCTTCTTAAAATGTCAAAGCATTCTCACACAGTTCTTAAGATTTTCCTTGAGTTTTCATGTGTTTTCTGAGATATCATATTCTTTTCATTTAACAAGATAATGAATTTTCTCTCTAATCATTCTCTTCTTTAAAATGTTCTTAATTTCATATTCTTCATTGAGTTTGACAGATGTTTCAAAAATTTGAGATGATATGAACTGATTGCAATGTTGTAGCATGAATGCATGAAATATTGAGTGTATTCTCATTTCTTTTGATAGATTTAATTTGTAACTTAGTTCTTTGATGTTTCATTTGATTCTGAATGATTCAATGCTCTTGTTATTTAGCTTTTTGCTTCTTCTCTTAATGCATATGTTGTTTGTTTTTAAGTATATCTTCTTTTTCTCTTTAAATGATTCTGCTGTTGTTATTTGTTCTGTTTGTTGTCTGATTTGTGTCATTAAGTTTTAATGTAGTTTCTTTAGTTCATTGATATCTAGTATCACTCTTTGACTTTGTAATTCATGTTCTTGTGAATCTCATCATATCTTTGAGTTATAGTTATAATTCACATAGAAGAATGTTTCTTCTATGATCTCATTCTTCATGTTGTTGTACACAAACTGTATCATAAACAACAGTCATACTCAGTTGTTCTGATTTTTGTTGACATAGTGTTTCAAGTATGTTTTCACTATCTAATTTATTCATTCACTTTGTTCATCTGTCTGTAAGTGATATATTATTGACATTTTGTGTTTTATTCTGAGTTTCATCATGAGCATTTTTCAAAACTTACTTGTGAACAGTTTGTCTCTGTTGATGATAAACTTCTTTGATAGCTCATAGTTGTTAATTAATTTTCACAGTATAATGTATATCAATATTGATGCTGTCACAGTTTCTCTGAATGAAATGAACATGATGTACTTGATTAATTTATTCACTATAGTCAATATACTATCAAATTTCACTTCTCATGCTGAGTTCTTTGATGATGATAACTTTGTGATGAAGTTTATGATAACTGACTTTCATGATGCATCTGATGCATTTAGTTATGTTATTTCATTATATTGTTTGTTTTAATTAATCTTATTTCTTTAGTATGAATTGCACATAACAATCATCTGAATGATTCAGTTTCTAAAATTGTCAATGTTGTGTTTTTTTTGCACAAGATCTTCTGTGCACTTGACTTCTAGATATTCTTTGACTCTGCTGTAGTGACATATCTTGATGAGTTTTTCATCTGATAAGAAAGCATTTTCTATTTTGTATATCACTGATAGTTTTTTTGTGAGAATTTCTTCTTTGTCTTCACTTAAAATTTCAGTGTGAACTCATTTCACTTCTTCATGATCAGATTGTCTGCTTAAGACATTTGCTTCATCATTTTTATTATTTTTCTTGTAATGAATCTGAAATTCAAAGTCTGCTAACAACTCTGTTCAGTGAATCTGCTTGTAGTTTAACTGTTTAGTTGTTGCAAAGTTTCTTAAATTCTTGTGATCAGTATAGATCTGAATTGATTTTTTCATTTCTGCAAGATAAGATCTTCATTTTTGCAGTGCTTTCACTATTGTAAGAAGTTCTTTATCATGAATCTCATATCTTTTCTTGAGTTCTGACAGTTTTCTAGATCAAAATACTATGAGTTTTTGTTGTTCATCTTCAATCTGATATAGACATGCACTAACTGTAAAATTTGAAGTGTCAGTTTTCAGTATCTTTTTACATGCTGCATTTGATATAATGAGATGAGTCATTTCACTAAGATTTCTCTTCAATATGTTGAATGCTTGTTTCTGTTTTTTGTCTCAATGTTATTTTTCATTCTTTTGTATTAATTACATGAGAGATTCTGCTATTCTTAAATAGTTTGATATAAATTTTCAATAATAGTTCATTAATTCTAAAAAGATCTGTACTTTCTTAATTCTTGTTGATGTTGATCAGTGTTTAACTGCTGCAGTTTTTTCTAAATTCTTTTCAATGCATTCAGATCAAATCACATATTCTAGAAATTTTACTTTCTGAGTTTTGAATCTGCTTTTTGATTCTTTCACATATAAGACTTTCTTCTTGAGCTTGTTCAGTATCTTGTGCACATGCTCATGATGTTTTTCAAGATTCTCTGAATATATCAGAATATTGTTGAGATATGTGATTACAAAATCATTGAGATATTTTCTCAATATGTCATCAATTAATCTCTAAAAGATAATTGAAGCATTCTTGAGCTTAAACAGCATGACAATGTACTCATAATGTCTGTATCTCATTCAGAATACTGTTTTTCATTCTTTACTCTTCTTCATTCTTATTCAGTAATAAATGTTCTTAAGATCTAAGCTGATAAATCACTTAGTCTTGTTTAGTCAGTCTTGCAGTTCTTTTATCAATGATAAAAGATAACTGTCTTGTCAGATTATGTTATTAAGCTGTTTATAATTAACACATAATCATTTCTTGTTATTTTTCTTTAATACAAACAGAATCAGATATTCTGTCAGTAACTTTGATGATTTTATGAATTCTTTTTTGAGATTCTCATCAAGATAAGCTTATACTTTCTTGAGTTAATTCTCACTCATTGAATATAATGACATTCACTTAAATTGTTCTTTCTTCAATAGCAGTATCTCATGATTTCATGACTTGTGTTCTGACAAGTACATCTCTGATTGCTTTGAGATTTCATATGTATGTTTCAATTTGCACACTTCTTTGCTTATTCAGTCAATCTTGAGATTTCAATTTCTCAAGTACAACATATTCAGTATAACATTGTACTTCATTAACTTCATGACATCTAGTGTCATCTCTTGACACTTTTCATTGATGTCTGCTTGTACATGTACTTTCTTGTCAATGTGCTTGTAGCTTTCATTGATCATGTGTACACATGCTGAATAAAGTGTCTGTATTGATCAAAGTCTCAAATATTATACTGTTACTTTTGAAATATAGTTATTTGTTGCTTCTGAATTAACTAAAACTTTTATTGTTTTTAACAGATGATCATTCTGTTCAATGTTCATCTTAATCATTATTTTGTTATTTCTGTGTCTGTGAGACATTAAAAGCTTCTTGTTCTCTAGTTTCATTGAGAAAGCTTGCAGTTTTTTAATTTCATCACTTCTTCTGCTCTTCTTCATAGCTTTTTGAATCATATTGACTTCTGACTGCTCAGTAAACTTGTATACTCTGTACTGTTTTTTCTGACTTGTTTCTTGAGATGTAGTTGTGATTCATATTGATTATATTTCATCTGCAGTCATGTTTCTAGAGTTCTTACTCTCTGCAGAAATTCTGATGAGATGTATTTTTCTGTTCAGATTTATTGTTTTTAATTGATAGTGATGTATTTTTCTGATAGTCAGATTTCTATCTTATAACTCTTAATCTTTCATATCAGTTCTCTGAGCATGATTTGATTGTGAAACTTCATCACTTGAACATTCTTTAGCAATTTCTCAATTCATTAACTTCAATCTCTCTCAGTCTGTAGAGCTTTTTCTTAATTGATTTCATGTCAAAGTTCTTTTACTCTTGTTCTTATCTTAAAGAGTTCAAACTGTTCTTAAATCATTGTTGTATCTTGATTCTGTGAAGATTTAAGTTTCTGTCTGACTACTATGACTTTAATTTGCTTTTTTATTCTTATGTCTTCATGCATTGTCTTTTATTCTTTTCAATCTCTGTCTTTACTGTCTTCATTGCTGTCAAAGTTGAATCAAATAAAGATAAAGTCTTCTTCAAGTGTTTCTGACTCAGTATTAATCTTGAAGTAATTAATTTTCTGAGTTTCTCAATTATCTATTTCTTTGATGTTGACATTAAAAACATGCAATTTCTTCTTCACAGTGTCATCTGATCTAGATCATTCTGTAATATTGTAAGTTTCTTGTTTCTGACATGACTTCTTTGAATAATGCTTGACTTCATTCTTGATGCTCATGTGTACTCAGCACATGTCATCATAACAAGCTGTTCAGTTAAGATTGTCATACACTATCTTCTTAGTTGTGATTGCAGCTTTCTTTCTTTCTTTTTGAGATCTTCAGCAATTTTTTGTGATGTGTTCAATTCTATTGTAATTGTAGCACTTGTGAGTTTCAATCTTGTTTGTGAGTTTTTTCTTCATGAATCTATCATTTCTTTCTTTTAATGCTTCTTTGAATCTCTGTGTCAATAGTCATTTTCTATTGATTATATTGAGATTTATTGAGTCTGAGTATTGTGTCTGTGACAATCTTCTATACATATTTCTTTGAGTGTATTCAGATATATATTTTCTGAGTTGAAATTTCTTTCTTTCTTGTTGTCTTTTTCACACATGACTGTCAATACTAATCACAAAATCAATGATGCTTTATAAGTCATTGAGTCTATCAGATCTGACAATTTCATCTTTGATGAATTCTTTGAGTTCTCAATAGAATACAAAGTTCAAAGCATTGTTCTTTCATTCTGTTAATGTCACTGCTTGTTGAAATTCTGTTACATATTGTGCTGCTGATCTGTTTTGTTGTAAGATGTGAATATATTGCTTAGTCACTCTTCTTTTGTCAATGATCTCAAAGATTCTTCTTATTTCTTCTTTAAACTTAGAGTAGTTGTTGAACATAAACTCAGTATCTTCTTGCTTTTTTTTAGAAGTCTTGTCAATAAATTTTCTCATAAGTGAGTTAATTCAATCAAATGCTATATTTCTAAGATAAAATGCTGCAAACAGAATCTTGTCTATATCACTAGAAAACTTCTGTACATTGAAGTCAATGTATAGATTCAGTTAAGTTAGAAATGATTGAAGCTTTTCACACTTTCTGATGAAGTTGTCAGATGTTTTGATCTTAAATGTATTGATAATCATATCTGTCTGTTGAGTGACTTCAATTTAACTTGCTACAAGTAATACAGTGAAGATGTTCTTCTGTGTATCAGACATTGTCATATTATATTGTAAGAGTGTTTAAAGTGTTACATTTTAGATCTAAAATATCTTGAGTATGTTAGAATTAGAGATTTGTGCTTGTTGATATAATGATTTGTATAGTATGATTGAGTAAATCAGTAGATAGTAACTCTATTGCTAGATGTTGAAGTTGAACATGACTGTTTTTATAAGAAAAACAATTCTACTATATAGAAAGAACTTAACTGTCAGAACTGTTGAGTTCATGACTTGACTGATTAATCTGTTAAGTTGATTACTTGATGTGTTGCAGCATCAAATTCTCATGCTCTATATCATGTTGTCTTTGTAAACTCTTAATTATGCTAAGCTGATATAGATTATGGTTGTAACATTACTAAACATACTAACTATGCAAGATCTCACAAAAAAGCTCTAGTTCTTCACAAATCAGAGTGAATTTACAGTTATTTTTTCTTTTATGTATCACATTCTCATGACATTTATCTTCAGCTGACTCTCTGTTGAAAAAACTTTTCAATGAGAAAAAAAATAGTGAGTAAAACTTCTTCAATATTCAAAATTCTGTAGAAAAAAAGAGTATTGAGACAGTTCTTTAACTCATTCTAACTTAATCAATACTTCATAATTTAATCTCAGTATTTTATAAACTTGTATTAATGCTTCATGAGCTTGTGTCAATGCTTTGTGAACTTGTCTCAATACTTTATAAACATTTTTTGATGTCTTGTGAACACTATATCTCACAAGTTTTCTTTAATCTTTTGTGAGCAGCTTCTGATGTCTTACAATTATTTATAATGTTTTGCAGATTTTTTTTAATACTTTGTGAACTTGCTTCAGTGTCTTGAGATTATTCACAATATTTTACAAATCTTCTTCAGTATTTTGCAATCATTTCTGATGTTCTGCAGATCTTATCTGACTGTTATAAATGTTTTTAATGTTTTACAAACTTATCTAACTGTTGTGAATATTTCTGATGTCTCACAAGCTTATTTAACTGTTGTGAACATTTCTAATGTCTTGCAAGCTTATTTGACTGTTACAAATATTTCTGACATTTCACAAGTTTACTTAACTGTCACAAATATTTCTAATATCTTACAAGCTTATCTGACTGTCACAAATGTCTTTGATGTTTCACAAACTTACTCAGCTGTTGTGAATGTTTCTGATGTCTTACAAGTTTACTTAGTTGTCATGAACATTTTTGACATTTCACAAACTTACTTAACTGTCACAAACATCTTTAATATCTTGCAAACTTATCTGACTATCATGAATGTTTTTAATATTTTGCAAACTTATCTAACTATCATGAATGTTTCTAATATCTTGCAAACTTATCTGACTATTATGAATGTTTTTAATATTTTGCAAACTTATCTGACTATCATGAATGTTTTTAATATCTTGCAAACTTATTTGACTGTCATAAACATTTTTAATGTCTTATAAACTTATCTGACTATGCTGAATAAGTAGATGATCTTTTTGCAATGAAATGTTAAGACTTTTCATTTACAGTTGAGTAACTTCATCATTATAATTGTGATGAAATTTTCATCAAATCTTTTCACTTACAATTAAGTAAGAGTTTCTGAACAGAATGCAAAAACATATTAAAAGTGAATAATTTCAATTTTTTTGCATACAAAATATGTGTCTTTCTAAACTTTTTTTCACATTATAACATTTATACATGCAAAATCAGATCAAATATAGTCAGTGAGTAATTGTGAAGAGATTCTTCTCTGATTCATACTTAAAATGTCATTACTGAGTATGTGTAAATGATTTGTTTTGAACTTTAAATCATGTGCATGTTAATTAACATTGTGAGTGTCAGATAACTAAATAATGACTTTTTACTTTGTAAATGTTTAGTGATTCTTGAGTTTAATTATTAATTTAAGTCTTTTCAGTCATATACTGATTGATCACAAAACTGTTTTCAGTGTGCAGTTTCTGCAGACACAAACTTCAAAAAATGAGTATACATTGAGAAATCAATCTCAGTAACATCAGTACTGAATCACTGATGCTTTGTCATGTTTTGTACATTATAAGTATTATAAACAGACTGTTCTAATCATTGAGACAGATATTGTTTGCATTTTAAAGTGTGTTGCATATGCTCTCAACAGTAAGAAGAAGAAGATGTTTGTAAAATATTACAATAATGTTTCAAATTATATTCAGAAGTGTGTAGATTGTCTTTGAGTTGATTATTTTTGTATTCTCAATATTGTATTGTTTTCATCTGCTTCTGTATCATCATCATTATTTATTTTTACATTATTATCATCATTATCTGCTTCATCTGTTTCTGCATTGCTTTCTGTAAGTGATACAAATAAAGAAAGTATTTTTTCAGAGTCTGATTCATTTTCTTATTTGATGAGATTATGTACATTAACTCTGATAATGTCACTGTTTCTTTTTCTTAAGTTGTTATCTCTGAATTTAATGTCATCATCTTTACTCTTTACATTATCACTGTCTGTTTCTGCAGAACTGTATATGTTATAAATAGTGAACTATCTTATAATAGTTTGTGATTAAAAAGAAACTTCATGAATAATGAAGAATATAAAAATACTTTAACAGATCATGATTAGAAGAATAGAGATGTCTTTCATTACTATAATAATTCATTTTCTTTCTTTCTTCTGTAAATTTCTTTCATACTAATATGATTTAGAGTATTAATCTGAACAGCATCATTAATCAAAGAGAATAAATTAACTTTATCTTCTTCAACAGAAAAAAATATATTGATTTTCTTTCTTTTCTGTAGATACTTTCTAATAAATGTAATTTAAAGTATTGATTTAAGTAATATCATCTGTAATTGAAGAAAATAAATCTTCTTCTTGCTCTCTGATCAAATATATATCAACTTTTTTGTTTAATAATATCATTTTCAAGTCATTCTTCTCAGTTTTTTGTGAATTTTCTAAGAAGTGCAAACAGTAAAAGTACATCTGTCAATACTGTTAAATCTTCATCACAAATCTATTTTGCTAAGCTCTGCTGAGTTTTTTTGATTAGTATCTTGATTTCTTGAAAATTTCACAATGTCAATACTCTGAGTAAAGAACACTTGTAAGAGTCTGTACTTCTATGCAGTGTGAGTGACAAGTAATTTTTGTGAGTAAGTGCAAAAGTGAAATCAAGTCAGACTTTAATTTCTTGAGCTTTGTAAGTGTTGACTTGAGTTTTTCAGAATTTTTCTTGTGAAATTTATTAATTAATCTTTGAACATTCTTCACATTAATTTCTGATTTTCAGATTAGATCTGTGTATCTTTTTTGTGCAATTTGATATTGTAATGTTGACTGTTCATCAAGAATTGTTATGATTTGTGAGTTCAAAATAATGATGATTTCATATTTACAAAAATCTGAGTTTATCACTAAATATAAAGATTCAGATTCTGAAAATTCATCATTTTTGTGAAATCTATGAGTTCAAAGTAGACTGACATGAAAGACATCATGAATATTAAGAGTTTTTAACAACTTTAACTTATAAATCTGATTCTCTATCTGATCAATAATTCTATAAAACTCATAATGTAGTTAATTCAGCTTCTGCAAGAATTTCTTTATGAATATGTTTTTAATATGTAGTTAAATCTTTTGTTCAAGTTTAAATATGATATTTCATCATTTCTTATCATAGTACTTCTTCTGATACTCTTGAGCTTTTATGAGAAATCTTTGAGTCTTTTTATAACTGATGTAAAGTTAATCTGCAAGAGTTTCAGCTTCTGTGAAGCTATTCTTTTTCACTGTATACTTAATTATCTTGTTCACAGACAACAAATTGAATCTTAAGTGATATTTATAAATCATCTTGAAAGATATTTTTTGAGTTGCAAAATGTCTGCTTGCATTGTACACAAACTTTGTCAAGAACAATAATATTACTCAGTCATTTTGCTCATAATTGACATAACTTTACAGATATTGTTCAAAAACACTATTCTGATGCTCTGTCTGCTCATTAGTTTGTGAATAAAAGATAATGTTTAGTCATTATTTAATTTTTAAAATATACATCACATTAACTCAGAATCATGAGATAAATAGTGATTTCTGATTTGACACTATGATAATTAAAACTTTATGTAAATGAACTATTTTCTGTACAAAGATCTTCATAAGATTTTTCATAGTTATGTTCTTTCAACATGAAATATAGTGACACATCTTCAAAAATTTGTCAATCACATTCAAAATCACATCATAAATATCTTCATAGACTCTGCTCTCTAACAGATCTGTAATGAAGTTCATTATAATTATGTTTTAAAACTGTATAGAGTATTTTAAGAACTGTAACTGCTCTGTGAACTTTTCACAAATTATTTATGCTTTTAGACATACAAGACAGAATAAATAATAGTTTTCAATTTGTTTTTTCATCTCTGATCATCAGTATTTCTCATGAACTTGTGTATAGATTTGATCTGTAATTAAATGTTCTGTAAAAAGATCATTGTGATGTTTTCACAATATCTTATTACATAAAGTTTTCACATACAGAATATATATCACATTATTGACATAGAGAAGATCTTTTATCTGCATTCAGTTAAAATATTAACTTTCTTTTTTTAATGTCTCAGCAGTCTTCAGACTCTGAATCATTTTGTTTGTGAAAAAATTTACTCAAAAATACTTCAATAGACTTTCTAGAAGAATCTTGCTCACATTTTCATATATGATTTTCTTTGCAGCAGTTTCACAAGTTTGTTATCTATGATCTTTATTCTTTTAATTCATGCAGTCTGCACTTAACAGCTGTTTAACTTGTATATAAGCTCAAATGTGCACTTTATAACTTACACTTGCATTCTGTTTATTCTTTACAGCAGTCATTGTTGTTGAAAACAGAATCTTTTTTAATGTTGAGTGATACTTCATGATAGCATTCTCTGCTTTGATCTTTCATCAATAATTGATTTTTTGAGATGATTCATTCACAAAATTCATAATTTTCTTGCAATACATTATACAGAAATTGTATGTTGATAACTGCAGAGTTCATTTCACATGTCTTTGCAACAACTTATAAAATGATTTCACTATTTAATACAGATTGTCATGATCTGTAAGAATCTTAATTGTGTATTTTGTTTTTTTAAGATAATGTTATCAGTGATGAACACTTTCAACTATAGCAAACAGTTCTTCATCATCAGTTTTATAATTTCTCTCTGTAAATATTATCTTTCACAAATAGTATGCAATTGATCTTCAGTCATTATGTCTTTGCATTAAAATGTCAAATATAACAAATTCTGAGATGTCTGTCTTTACTTAAATCTTTTTTTTTGAGTCAAAGTGTCTCAGAAAAGATGCTGTCATAAAGATCTTGATTAATTTACAAAAAAAATGTGCAGTCTTTGAGATCAGAAATTCTGATACTCACAAGATCAGCTTTTTTTTTAAAATGTCTTCACTGTCTTTCAGCATACTTATAAGTTTCACAGTAATACAGAAAAATTTATTTATAAATCTTCTATAGAAGTTCATGAAATCTATAAAGCTTTAAATTTTGAAAATAATTTCTGACTTTAATCAGTTAAGAATCATGATGATGCAATCTTCTTTCATCTTCACTTCTTTGTCTGTAATAATAAACTTCACAAAAAATATTCTTTTCACAGAAAACTGACACTTACTGAACTTCATATACAGTTTTATTTCTAAAAGCACTTCTAGAACAGTGTGAACATGTTGTTTATATTTATTTTTATTCTTAAAATAAATCAGAATATTATTCAGAAATATTATCACAAAGATGTTTAGATACTTGTGAAGTATCTTATGAATATATAACTGAAAGATTGTCAATGCATTGATTAACTCAAAGAACATCATCAAATACTTATACAGTTCATACTGAGTGCAGAAGACTGTCTTTCATTTATTATCTTTGTAAATGTAAATTCAGTAGTAAACATTCTTTATATTAATTTTTGTGAAGATCTTGATCTCATTTATGTAATTCATGATTTTCTCAATTAAAAATAAGAAATAACAGTTCTTCACAGTAACTACATTGAGTTTACAGTAATCAACACATAGTTGCAGTTTACTGTTGAGCTTGAGTGCAAATAGTACTGATGTTTTTACAGAAAACTGTGAGAATCAAATAAAATCATTTTCTAAATTTTCATTCAGATATCTTCAGAGCTCTGTAAACTTTTTTTTTTAAGAGATTATAGATAAAGTTGAAGAATGAAATTTGTTCATCAATTAAATCAATAATATAATTCTGCTCACAGTGCAGAGACAAGTTATTAGCTTTGCTTTCTGAAAATATCTTCATGAAATTGCAGTATAACTCTGAAATTTTCACTTGAACTGCATCATTCTGATTTTCTGTGTACTTTATGTAGACTTGATATATCTGACTTGAATCTTTGAATTTTAACTTCTTCATGAGAACTTTAAAATTTAATTCATCACTATTCTTCAACTTTGCAGAATCTCTTACATTCTTTCTTTAAGTGAAAATTTACTGAAAATAACTTATTACTGAATTTCTTCAGATCAGTCAGATCACTTTAAGTATTATATTAGATTTTATTTTTGTAGTTATAAGAGATTTATGATGTTTGTAAATTTTTCATTATCATTGTGAATGAAGATCTGTTCATGATACACATTATATATGATCATTAATTGTTAATTAATATCAACAGCATCTCTTGTGAAGAATAAAAATACTAAATTTAAAATTATAACTATGTTTAGATGCAGAAAGTTGATATTATTTCTGCTGTTCATCATTGTCTGTAGTTTCTGCTTCACAAGATATATCATAATTTATAGAACTTTCTTTTTGAGAAAATTCAACTGAGAAAACTCATACACTTTGTGTATAATCTCTTTCTTGAAAAACTCTGTCTTCACAGACTTTTTCTTTGTTTTTTCAGTGATACTATTTTTCTTTGAGAATTCATATATTTTGTGAAAATTCTGCAAACTTTCTTTGTTTATAATATTCATAAAAGTTTTATTTTTCTTAATGCTTCAGCAGTCTTTTGCAAAATAATCAATCTTGTTACAATTAAAACACTTAATAAATTAATTTCTATCATTCTAAAAGACTTTTTTTTCAGATCTGATTGCAGACTTATTATTAATCTTTTAAAAAGACTCAGACTTCTTTTAATAAAGTGATGCTTTTTTTTGTTTATGAAAGAATAAATTGAACTGTAATTTCTTTGTGAAAACTATTATGTTCTCTTTGATATTAAACAGCTCTGATTGTTTACAAATTTTCTTGTATATAAGTTTGTTCAGATTGCAGTAGAAAAGCATGATTTAAATCTTGTTTATCTTATTTATTTTGCTTTCTATCTGAAATTGAAGTTCATTATAACAATGAAGATATTTTTTATTCAACTTTTCATTTTTTTTACTCACTCACAATCACTTCATTCAGATATTATGAATTCAATTTGTTTTATTTTTTAATAAATTTTTCAAGAATTTCTTTAAAAATCTTCATTCTTTCATGAGTTCTTTCTCTTCACAGTATGTCTTTTATTAATTCATGATGAAGTAATGTAGATGATGAATCATCTCTGAATATTGAGTCTTCTTTGACATGCTCTTTGTATTAATATTTATCTGATAACAGAAATCACAATAATAACTGTAAATACTGTTCTTATAGAGATTTACATCTGAAAGTATCTTTACAGATTAAATTCATTTAACTTTGCAATCTATCTTTAAATCTGCAGACTTGTTACAACCATATTTAGAAAGAAAGAAACTCATAGATCTGTGATCAAGAGTTTATTTGAAGTGCAAACAAGAAAAACTGCTAAACAGCAGTCACATAACAGCACAACAGCTCAATGATGAGCAGATAAGCTGAAAGCTCAACTTCTTGACATTAAAACATCAAAACATCAAGAATGCTTGATGCAGAAGTGTTGAGCACAGTCTATATAGTAGAGTTGTTTTTCTTATGAAAATGATCATGTTCAACTTAAATAACTATCTAAGAGTTAAAGACCAGAACTATTTCAGACCAGCTGTTATATCAATAAGCACAAACTTTTAGTTCTACATATCTGAGAAATCTCAGATTAGAATGTTATACTTTGAACACTCTTATGATATAATGAGTATGATGTCTGACACACAAAAAAATGTCTCAATCTTGTTTCTGAAGCAGATTCAGACAAACTTATCTTTATCATTTACTTCAGATAGAATGATGACACAATTAGTAATGATGTTGACTCAGACTATACAACTATCTCTGAGTGCATCTAAAATACAGATACTGAATGTTTTTATTAGAGAGTGAGAAAAGTTGTGAGTTTTTGTGACTAAGCTTGACTTGTATATTGAGTTCAATCAACTCAAGTTTCAAACTGATCAAGAGAAAATGCTGTTTGCAGTGATTTATCTCATGAATGCAGTCTTTAATTGAGTTGATCTCAAGCTGCATGAATTTTTAAAAAAGAAATATGAAGAACACAACACAGATGTGAAGTCTATGTTCAATGACTATGAATGATTTAAGAAGAAACTCAAGAAAGCTTTTAAAATAATCAATGAAGAAAGAGCAGCAGAGAAATGAGTTCACATCTTGTGACAGAGTGAATCAACAGCAGTATATGTCACAGAGTTTCAACAGTTAGTGACACTTATCAAATAAAATGATGAAGCACTCATCTATCAGTACTATTGTGAGTTGAGAAAGTTTATTAAAGACAAGATAGTCTGAGCAAAACAATTAAACAATCTTCAGAGAATAATTAATCTGAGTATTAATATTGATAGTTGTCAGTGAGAATGACAGATGAAACAAAAAGAATATTAAATGTTATTTATGATAAAAGATCAAGAAGAAAGCTTCTGATCATGAGTGAAGTGATATATTTTATTAATAAAATATAGAGAAACAGATTCTATGAATTTTAATATAATTAAGAAGTGTTGTCAGAAGTCATAAAAGACTAGATAAATGAAGTATGAATGCTAGTCAGAGTGATTCACTAAGTCTTAGATAACACTGCAAAACAAAATATGAATGTATTACAACTGCAGAAAATTCAAACATCTTGTTTGAGAATACAACAGATCTTGAATGAAAAGAAAAAATGTTGCAGTGACAGTCAAGAAGAATACACACATAGTGCATGACACTCTCAACTGAATAGTCTGTTACAATGATATGTGCAGAGTACACATGAACATGAAAGATAAAGTCAGATGATATCTTCAGAAATTATGCAAAAACACAAAGAACAGATATGATGTGATGAATTGATCAACTTACAAAAAAGAATTAACTATTCTTATCAAGAAAAAGATTCTTGATGCTGAGAAAGAAAATAATGTTCTTGAAGATGACATTGAAGAGACTGATGATCATGAATTTCAGATTGATGAATCATGAATATTTTTCAACAGTAATACACTTGCAAAAGAAAGTTTGAACAATGCTGAGACAGAGTTCTTAAAGAAATATCAAATGAAGATTGAGAAAGATCTAAGTGCTCAAAGAAAAGCAACATTAGTCAGCAAAAAAATGCTGAAGAAAAAACAAAAAACTCAAGATCAGAAAGCAGAGACATATGAAAAATTTGATGATCTGATGAAAGATATATAAATAATTATGAGAGAATCAATATCAGAATCTCTTGTGTAAAAAACTAAGAGTTACAAAATCAAGATGTGCTTATCTGAAGAATATATCATGCAAAATAAAGACAGATAAATTTTCAGTGAAGAATATATATCATCTGAATTTCTGTAAAGAGTAAGAGCTATTGAGAGTCAGTTGCAGATGAAGTACAATCAGTATGAATTTTAATTACACTCAAAAAAACACATTGAGTAGCACAGTGTAGAGTATGTGAATCTTATGATCAAAAAAAAATCTAAATAATTTCAAGAACTTTGAAGATAAGCTGAATGATCAAATGAGTCAAAAAATGAAGAGCTTTCTCAACAAGATTAGAGAATAAGAAGCTAGTGATGTTTCAAAGACAAGACAATGATCATCAAATATGAATCAAAATTACAATTAATGAACATCAAATCAACACATTAATGAATTCTGAAGTGAACAGTAACATTATAAGTTGATAAATAATCAATATGTTGAAATTAGAGACACAGTGAGTGCACTGTTCATTCAACATACAAATGATAAACAGAGTCATTGAAAGAATTGATGAGAAAATCTGTGTGAAGATCTCAATTCTGAGAAAATCACAAGAAATAATGTTTGACATTATGAAATCAATTGAATATGATGCAATGCTAGAAATGTCTTGATTGTGTGAAAAGAATTCAAGAATTGATTGAGTTACAAAAGAAATATGCACAGTTAAAGACACATATAAGATTTCTGAACAATCAGAAATGAGCTTATTAGAGTATAAGTTATGAAATTATAAAATATCACTATTGAACAGAAAACAATCTAAGTGAATATCTTTATACTCAATGAGTAAGAATCAACTCAAGAAAGTTAAAACTTATCTTGATGAGAATCTCAAGAGAGAATTCATAAAATCATCAAAATCACTGACAGAATATCTAATTCTGTTTGTATCAAAGAAGAATGACAAGAAATGACTATGTGTTGATTATAGACAACTCAATGAAATAACTCATCAAGATAGTTATTTTCTACTGCTGATAAAAGAGTTGTAAGATTAACTAGATAAGATTAAGTGATTCACAAGCTTAAATCTTAAGAACATTTATTATTGAGTCAGAATGAAAGAAAATAAAAAATGAAAGATGACATTCTGAACAAGATATGAACACTATAAGTACACTGTCATGTTATTTAAATTAAAAAATGCATCAGTCATCTTTCAGAGATTGATCAATGACATGTTGAGAGAATATCTCAATGATTTTGTGATCATGTATCTCAATGATATTCTGATATACTCAGAAGATCTTGAGAAACATTGTGAGCATGTGTGCAAAATATTAATGAAGCTCAATAAGAAAGCTTTCTATGTGAAAAAATCAAAAAGCAGATTCAAAATCAAGAAAGTTAAATTTTTAAATTATGTGATTTGATCTGAACAGATCAAGAAGAATTCAAAAAAGATAAAAGCAGTTAGAAACTGATCAACACTGAAATGAATCAAGAAAGTACAAGTCTTTCTAGAGTTAATGAATTATTATTGAAAGTTTGTATCAAACTATACAAGAATTGTGAAATCACTAACACATTTGACACACAAGAGTGAAGAATAACATTGAGACAAAAAACAGAAAAATGCATTCTGTGTATTAAAGAAAAGTTTTAGTGAAATGATACATTTGAGAATACTCAATTCAGCATGTAAGAAGACACTGAAAACTGATGCTTCAGATTTCACAGTAAAAGTATGTTTATATTAAATTAAGAATGAGTGACAGAAACTCATAGCATATCAATTTAGAAAACTATCAGAATTCAAGAAAAAATATGAGATTCATGACAAGAAACTTCTTGCAATAGTAAAAGCACTGCAAAATTGAAGATCTTATCTTGCAAAGACAAACAAGTCAATTCAGATCTATACAGATCACAAGAATTTGAGAAACTTTGCAATGACAAAGCAACTCAATTAATGACAGATTTGTTGAACAGAGCAGTTAGCAGATTATGAATTTCAAATTCATTACAAAAAAAATAATGAGAATGATGAAGCAGATGTCTTGAGTAGATGATTTGATCATGAAGATGTACAAACAGTATATGTTGAAATTCTCAGTGAAGACAACAATGAAATTCTCACAAAAAACTTAGCAGCAATGTACAAGATGAAGCAAGCTTTCTTGACAGATAAAAAACTCATTAAAATGTGTCATTACAGTAGAACTGAAGAACATCTGAAAGTTAAATGCACTGAGAATCTAGTGCAAAGAAGACACAACATTAACAATTTTTGAAATTAAATCATCAAAATAATTGCTGTGTGTGATTCATGCTGAAGAAATAAGATTGACTGAGATAAATGATATGATGAAATAATATAACTCAATGCATCAAACACACTGTGAAAGTCAGTTATCATGAACTTCATTATGAAGCTATCATCATCAAAGAACTCAGCATGAAAAGTGAAATTCAATAGTATATTGATTATAGTGAACAGATTAATCAAATACACAATGTTCATTTCATTCAAGAAGACTGCAACAGCACTGATATTGATATATATAATACTAAGAGAATTGATTAGTAATCATGAACTATTAAAAGAGTTTATCATTGACAAAGACAAGCTGTTCATGAGCAAGTTTTGAGAAATGCTCACAGCAGAACTTGAAATAAAGCATAAGATGTTAATAACATATCATTCACAGACAGATAAGCAAAGTGAATGAATGAATCAGACAGTGAAAACATATTTAAAACACTATGTCAACAAGAATCAGAACAACTGAGTATGACTATTGTCAATGATACAGTTTACATACAACAACACAAAAAATGAAATCACAGAAGAGACATCATTCTATATGAACTATGACTACAATTTAAAGATATGACAAGATTTCAAAAGACATAAATCACAGAGTCAGAGAGTGATTCTGAACACTGCTCAGATAAAGAAACTGTATTAAGATTTAATGAGATGAATTGAACAGCAGATGAAATGAATGATAAAGACAAGATTATTTGAGAAAGAAGAAAAGATATACTTAAAAATAAACAATATAAAGATTAAAGAAAAAAGCAAGAAGCTGAGAAACAAGAGCATTGAATCATTCAAGATTATATGAAATATCAAAGAATTAAACTATGAACTAAACTTACTCAAGAAAATGAGAATACACTCAGTATTTCATGTGTTCATGTTACAGCATTACAATCAGTTCATATTACTTCAAATCATCAAAACATCTGTTGAACTCAACAAAGAATATGAAGTCAAGAACATTTTAGAGAAGAGAATGATTAGTGAGAAAACTCATTATCTTGTAAAATGAAAAGATTATGATATCTCAGAAAATATTTAAGAATCAAAAGAGAATCTCAAGAACTGTATGAGAACACTTCAATGTTTTGAGAAAAGAAGTTGACATTAGTTCAGAAGAATGAAGATATTGAGTCAATAAGTTATAATATTGTTTGAGAATCTTCATTCTCAGTCTCATCATTATCACTATTAAGTTCAGCAGCAAGACAGTCAGTTTTCTGTGCAGTATGATGATCTGTTTAATTCAAAATCTTTTGAAAATGCATTATCTTGACAGCAAGAGCATCAAGAATCACATTTGCATCATTTATTTTCTTTTGAAGAAAAAGATGAGTTCTGTTGAGAGACTCTCATGAAACTGCAATGCATGAATGATTATGATGAGTACACTTATTGCATTTTGATCTTTCACTGATCATAACAAAACAATTAAGATTATAAGCAGTACAGAATTCACAAAAGAACATAATGAGACTATCACTGAGCTAAATTTTCTTTGCAATTCTTAAATGATTGAAATTTTTAGAAAGCATCATTGCTGACAATAGAAATTGTTATATACTCTTACTTAAATAAACTTTAGAGAACTAGAACCTGAAGAGAGAGAATGATGTTATGATCATATTTAAAAAGAAAGAAACTTGTGAATCTGTGATCAAGAGTTCACTTGAAGTGTGAACAAGAAAAACTGCTAAACAGCAGTCATGTGACAATGTAATAACTTAATGATGAGCAGACAAGTCAAGAGCTTGATTTCTCAACATTGAGATGTCAAAACATCAAGAATACTTGATGCAGAGACATCAAGCACAGTCTATATAGTAGAATCATTTTTCTTATGAAAACAATCATGTTCAACTTAAATAACTATCTAAGAGTTAAAGACCAGAATCATTTCAGATCAGTCATTATATCAATAAGCACAAATTCTTAGCTCTACATATCTGAGAAATCTCAGATTAGAACATTACAAGACTCAGAGCAATCATGTTTAATTTGTGTGTGAAGTTACAGATTTATATGCTCTTACTTTGTGAACTGAATTCTTAACTTTAATTTGCAGATCACAGCATTTTTCAAGAACTCTTTGAATTCTGATGTCTTCATGAAAATATTTATTATCTTATAAAGAAATTCTTTGTTCTTTTGCAAAGTATATTTGATCTTGTAAATGATTTCTTCAGATTTGTGAACTTGCTTGTTGATTTTGTGAAATATAATTTGTATCTCACAAACTTTGAGTTCATTCTCTTCTTCTTCTTCTTCATTCAACATCTGTGATATAAAGTTTTTATTATTTTTAAGTTTGTCAGTAATTAATTCATGAACATTTTTGATGAAATCATTCACAGAGACTTCAGACTTCTTTAGATGCTCAAATTTCTTTTGCATTACAAAATTTTTTGATTTCACTTCTTTCATTTGCATGATTCTTTCTATTCTCTGTGAGAATTGTTTTGATCTTGAAGTCATTGTTGAGTAACTGCTTTACAATAAATTAAAGTGACAATACTGTGAGACTGATCTTGACAGTTATGTGATAATGAACTTTAAGAGTTGAAATGTATAAATAGAATTGTTGCTAGTCTTTGCAAAAGAAAAAGTGTACACTTTTATTTCTTTGTAAAGACTGACTTACTAAGCATATTAGTTACACAAGGTCTCACAAGAGAGCCCTAGCTCTTCACAAACTGAAGTGAGCTTACAGTACACTCATTCAACACATATTTGTTGACAGCTTTCATTTCAGCTTAGTCTCAGACTCATTCTTCTCATTAATAGCAGCAAGCTCTGTCTCTGCTTTCATCTTTTTCTTTTTGATCTCATTCTTTCAGATGTGGCAAGATCCCTTGTGATCATAGAAAAAGCATCTTCAGAACATGAACTCTGAGATCTTATGTCATCACTGTCAAATGATCTGTTTGTTGTTCTATTCTGCTTTCATTTGTCAGACTCATACAGTTTCTCAATGATGCTTCAAGATGACAGAAGTCTCATCTAATCAAATCATCTTCTTTCAATTCTTCAGGGTTCAATTCTTATGAACTAAGGCAAAGAACAGGTGTGCCTGCTTCATAGCAGGTGTAAGCTTCAATTTATATGAGGGTTTTCACTTCTGAAACCCCTGATGAATAAGGGATCAGTGTATGGACATTCTGCTGATTTTGATTTTATAAGTCAGCTCATTCAAGCTCTTTTTCTGTTCATTCTGACTTGCCCTGACCTTCTTGACTATTAGTTTATCCTTCTCTTTTGTGCAGATCTTCAATCTGACCTTCTGAGGTGCCTCTGCCACATACTTGTCCTTCAAGACAGGGTTGTTGATGACATCAAATTCAAGACTCCGTGCCTTCTCCTTATACCTCTTGATCTGGTGAGCAGAAACCTTCAAAATATGCTCCGCTTCCCGCATCAATTTGCCCCCAAACTCAACAAGAGTCAAAGCCTGAACCTTCTGGGCCGTCAATAGCTGTCAGTTGCTCATGCTGTCGTTTTGGGGGTTGTTTCAGGGGTTGTTTCGGGGGTTCAAGGCCTGTAAACGCCGCCTGGAAGTCAATTGAGGTCCCTATATATGTATTAGTACTATCTACAAAGCATTGAGTTCAAAACACCATGATTTTTATATATATTGATTATTTACATAGAATTTTCAGCGACAGGCACTAGCTACGGAACTAGCCGCGACGCTAGACTTTTAGCGCTGCGGCATTAGAAGTGGGCCACACCTCCGTAATCAAGCGACCAAAACTACTCCTGTTTTCCAATAGGTTTGGATGATAAACAGACCAAAAAGAGATTTAGAAATTGGATTTTGTGATCAGTGACATTAAGAGTAATACAGATTATTTGTATTAAGCAAAAATGTTCCTCTTTGCGCCTTGTAAAGATATCTTCTTGTCTGGTTGCCGCTTGTTACTCTGCCGCGACCTCTGGCATGAAGCCTCGGCCTCAGTTTCAGCCGCAGCTCAACCTCAGCCTCGCATCATGGATTCCAACACTCTCCCATCCTCAGATGGAAACAGCTCATTCGGAGCTCGTCGTAGATGCCATAACATTCAATTCCTGAGCCAGCACTTTCACGGGTTATCCGCAGGAATCTCGCAAGAATGGCGGAAGAGAAGCAGCTCGGGTTGATCCAGCTTTGGCCGCCCACTGATTCTACAGTCGAAACTCGGCTTGAGTATGTGCGTCTTAGGCTCCTGCCCTAGCTGCTCACCAGATCGCCCCGAATTCTGGCTAACTTGACCTACCGTGTCCAGCATTGTAGCGATTCATGGTCTTGGGGGTCATCCGCTCAAGACATGGACCGACGGAGGCAACCTTTGGCTCCGCGACTTCCTACCTACTTCTATACCTGAAGCTCGTGTATTGACATATGGCTACGATTCGGGAATCGCCTTCGATAAATCCGCTTCGGAGATTCAAGACTTTGCCAGGGACCTCCTGGAGCGTGTCAGGGCGATTAGGCGTAAAGGCCCGAAGAACGTACGTCTGCAAGAGGCTCCCTCGGTCATGACGCCGCTGCTGTTTTAATCAATAGCTGATTGGAATTAGAGGCCTATCATAGTTGTGTGCCACAGTCTTGGCGGGATCGTGTTCAAAAAGGTTAGTGAGCAAAAAACGTGTCTTCGTTACCGTGTGGATGTTGAGTACTTTAGGCCTTAGTGATCGCGCATGAAAGGGAGCGCTATGCAGATCTGCTCCAATGCGTCAAGAGCGTTATGTTCATGGGCACACCTCACCGTGGTGCTGACATAGCATATTGGTCCAAAATCTTGGGGAAAATGGCCAACATCCCCCTGCTTGGCTCACTACGGACAAATCTCCTCAGGGACTTGGAGCCGAAATCGAAGGTTCTGGGCGAAGTATGCTCGCAATTCGTAGAGCGAGGCAAGAAACTCCAGATCTTCAGTTTCTACGAGCGGGTGAAGACCTCAGGTCTTAACGATCTTGTATGTTCCGGAGCTTATCAAAAACACGGTTCAGCATCACGTACCTCGAAGCTAACGCGATGTAGGTCGTAGATCAGGACTCAGCTATCCTTCACCTTCCAAATGAGACACCTTTGCCAGTGGAAGCTGATCATCGGGGAATGTGTAAATTTCTGACCGCAAGTGATCAGCGTTATCAGATCGTGTTAAGCAGCCTTCAAGAGTTGGTCGAGGAAACGGAAGGGGATGAAGAGAGCAGTACGTAGCCTCTCGGGTAGTAAAGAATGTCCCATAGCTTTCCTTCTACTTACTCAATGAATTCTATCGTTAGATTTGTCCCAGGACGAGTCAAACTTCGTCAACAAGCTGTGTGATGTTGATCCCACCATTGTGTTCGACCAGATACCAGACTCACATAAAGACACTTGTCATTGGATTAAGCAAAACCCATTGTTTCAACGTTGGATTACCAAAAGTCAATCGCGCTTTCTCTGGATCAGTGGGTCTGCAGGGTGTGGGAAATCCGTATTGACGAAATATATCATCAAACAGCTTTCGAGCAAACATTCCACAGAACCGGTCAGGAAAATAAGAAAAGCATCCGGGGACTCCTCCGAAACCGTGTGCTACGTGTTCTGCAGCGACAAAGAGTCAAGAGGAAACGATGCTCCTGCGGTGCTCCGCTCGCTACTTTTTCAGATATTATACCAGAATAGCGAGTTGATTCGATATATTGAGGCGGAGCACCTCAAACCTTCTAGTCAAGGTTTATCTACCGCAGCTCTCCAGGAGTGTCTCTCGAACGTCGTTCTGCAAGGCCGAAACATCAACTACTGGGTCATAATTGACGGCCTGGACGAGACGCCGGCAAACGCTGCAAAGGCTCTTCTACAACAGCTGGGCCAATTGATGTTGAATGATCTAGTTGGTCGTCTGAGAGTCATGGTCACCAGTCGGCAAGAGCCCCTGAGCAGCTTGAAGCACGCCAGTATTTGCGATCTCATTTCAATAGACTTGGACTTCGCCGCTGTTCACCGAGACGTCGAAACCTTTGTTGCCGGACTTGTCAAGGAATTTTGTACAGAACATGCATTTCCGGCAGGAATGGACGAGACTCTGAAGACCGGGATCATAAGTCGTTCTCAAGGACTATTCCTTCTGGCCTCGCTCAACTGGACGGCCTTTTCTGACGGTGTAAGCTACTGGAGCAAGAGAACGGTCTCGAGTCAATTGGAAAATCTTGAGAAGCTTCCTTCAACTTATGAATCACTCTACTGCAACTTGCTGGAAAGGATTCCTGTTGACTTTCGACCATTACTGAAAAAGATTTTCATGTGGATGCTAGTTGTTCGCCAACCACTGTCTCTCACCGATTTGCATTACGCGATCTCGGTAGAGGCAGGTCATCGCTCGTATATAGACGTAGAAGATGACCTTGTCTTCGATTTCAGACAAGTACTGCGCAGATTCTGTGGACAATTTCTTAAGGTCGGTTCCCAAGATGAGGTGCAATTTCGCCATCAGTCCGTCAAGGATATACTACTGCGGAAGTCCGTGGATCACCAGCACGAACATACCTTGCGCCAGTACCGATCATCGCTTGCCGCGTGCGAATATCATGTCAATCAGGTGTGCCTGAGTATGCTGTCATGGAAGGAGTTCTCCAGTGGGCAAATTCTGAACGACATAAAGCGGAGATACATTGAAAGCGAAGCGAAAGATAAATCTTCGATAGCCACCGAGCGGTTCTTCCGAGAGTTTCCCTTGCTATCATACATGGCAAGATACTGGCCCAACCACTTGCAATTCGTCCAGGATGAGCCAGAGTTGGTCGAGCATGCAGCAAAGTTCTTTCTTTCGACCAGCTTACGTACATATCGTAGACTGCGTGCCTTTTGGACAAATGAAGAACAAAGCATAACCTTCAATCGGCCCATTCGTTTTCACGACGACACCCCTCCTCTTCATGCACTCATTCAAATGGGGGATTTCGTCGATATAGCGAAACGCCTCATCATGGCCGGCCTACCAATCAATCAGGTCGACCCGGATAATATGACTCCGCTTCATTGGACAATTGCTCGAGGACGAAAGAAGATATTCCAACTCCTAATGCATCATCCAAGGATTGAACCTAATAAGGGAAATGTAGGCGAAGACAAGTCGATCCACGTTTGCCTCGATCCAACACCTGGACGCCTGGATGCCTTCAAGTCGCTGCTTTCCTTTACTACGGTTGATGTCAATTCGCAAGGACAACTTGGACAAACGGCCTTGCATAGAGTGATTCAACATCATGATCGTCTCGAACAGTGGTTAGACCCTCTTCTGGAACGCCGAGATGTCGACTTAAATATCGCAGACGACGAAGGTTTAGTCCCTCTTATCGTCGCGTTGAGCTCAGGAAATGGACAGATTGCGGCGCTTAAGCTGTTACGCCAGCCCGCAGATGCACTTAAGGTCTCTGTCGCTGATCGGAACGGAACTAACGCCCTATCCCTCGCGAGTATGCGAGGTTGGGTCGACGTCAGAAGGGTCCTTCAAAAGCGTGATAGGTCGCAGGCATTTTCGTATGGCACTGATGGGATGAATGCACTTACCAGAGCAGCTTTCTTCGGCCAGAAGAAAATGTTAGAAGGGCTATTACGGGATTCCAGTCGTGATGACATACACCGTTACGGCAACCTGGGCCGTTTTAACCTTATCAATCTTTGTGCTCAGCAGGATTGGGAAGATCTCGTCGAGCTTCTACGAACAGCCTATGGCCTCGAGAGCCAAGAGCAAGATGATCGAGGGAGAACAATCCTACATTGGGCTGCGGTGTCGGGCTGGAGCTATAGTTACACTTCGCATTCTGATAAGCAGCGTGCCATGGTCAACGTTCAAGATCACGATGGTCGTACAGCACTCCATCTTGCCGCGGAAAACCGGAACCTGGAAGCTGCAAAGTTTCTCGTGAAGGAAGGCGCAAATTGTCTATTGAGAGACAAGAGCGGAAAAACTGCAGCTCATGTGGCTGCGAATGCTGGCTCGCGAGCAATCTTAGAGCTCCTACTCAACACCCCAATTAAAGACTTTGGGCGTGATATAGATGGGTGCACATTGCTTCATTTCATAGCTACTTGGGAGTGGAAGCCAGTCCTGACGCTCTATCTTTCCAAGAACCGCTCTCCTGTCGACATGACTAACAAGAAGAGACGAACTCCGCTACATCTCGCAGCTATATATGGGAATATAGAGGTCGTCAGAGAGCTGCTTCGCAACGCTGCAGACATTGCCCGTCGCGACTCGCTTGGCTTCACTGCAATACACTATGCGATCCAACAGGGTCATGCAGATTTAGTGTCTCATTTACTCGAACATAAGGCTGATATATATCAGCTCGATGGCTTTCAACGCACTAGTCTCCAAATCGCTCTGGGAGCAGGGCAGCATCGTCTCTTTGATTTCATTATGTCCAAAGGTGTAAACGTCAATACGCCTGATCGTTTGGGAAAGACTGCCCTTCAAAAAGCTACATATCTAAGAGATACGAGGATCTTATGCGCTTTGATTGAGGCTGGCGCTGACATCAACGCCAACGACAACCAAGGAGCAACTGCTCTACACTGCGCAGTCATCGCCGAAGATTTGAATGTTGTCGAAAAGCTGCTTAGTTATCTGGGGACTCTCTTGTCGGAGGAGGACAGTCTTGGATGCACTCCCCTTGATTGGGCCACCGTTCTCAATCTTAAGGAGATCGCAGACTTGTTGGAAAGGTTTGGTGCAGTGCATTCTCGGCACTATACGAGTAAATTGCGCCTTTACACCAGGCTTCCATCGTCCTCAAACTATGTTTGGCAGGACTGGCCTGTCCGATCTTATTCCAACATTAAGCTCACGGACATGGAAAGAGCTGAACGCAGGGATGCTTACGGAAGATCGGTTCCTGCTCGTGACAGCTTTCGAGAGCATCCGACTAAAATTCCCGCCCCTTCGCATAGCCCGAGGCCTGAAGAATCTGAACAACGACAGAGGAACAAAAATGATGTGGAACCCTCCAACTCGAGAGAAGTGGTCCGCAATCCAGTACTTCATGAAACCGCCGCCGCAGGTAACTACGATGTCTTAACTCACGCACTCCACGCAGGTGCCAATCCGAATATCGAGAATCACGAGGGCATGGCTCCAGCACAAATTGCAGTGACCCGGCTGAATAGTCAGATACTGCGCGCCCTTCTCGAGTACGGGGCGGACATTGCAAAACGCAATGCACAGGGAAAAAGTCTTCTTCACCTCGCAATTGGGCGTTATATAGGTTTTGATGAAGAACAGCGCGCTATCGAGACTGTGAAACTTTTGCTAAAACACGGGATTGACGTGAACACGAAAGATACACAGGGACGTACAGCGATGGATTGTGCGGATTGGGCTGTCGGAGGTAGAGCGATAGCCCTCATCCTTACAGAACGACCGGAGGCTTGGCTGTATCTCTCATACAGAGTATTGGGGTGTGTAATGAGTTGGTCCAGGCCTTATCAGAGCATGAAGACCTCCACAGTTCGCGTGCCCAATGGGGTCAAGGTCAAAGACCCAAGTGGATTGCTTCGAACCCCTACAAACGTGCACTTTCTCCAGGCGTTGTTCGAACGCGGAGCAGATCCTAATCTCAAGCGAGCTGAAAACGGCGATACCCCACTGCACATCTGGGTCAGGGACAAAGAGGTGGAGGTGGAAGCTGTGCAATGTCTCCTTGAGCATGGGGCGAACGTGAATGCTGTGAACGACTTTGGAGAAACCCCACTCATGCACGTGGCGGCCTGCATCAGCAACTTTATTGGCATCGAAAGAAGGGCCGATATGGCCAGGACTCTGTTGGCTGCTGGCGCAGATCCACTGCTACAGGCCGACGGTGGCCACGGCTCTACGGCTATAGATATTGCACGATATCTGGGGTGGGCTGAGGGCATGAAGATTATGCAAGCTGCCGCCCGCAAGGCTTCAACATCCAAGTCTAACTGAACACAGTCATAGTCTCGAGCGCTGTCTCCGCCAATTATGATAATGACGGTGGCAAGTGTTTCGACACCAATGGCTTACCGGCTGATCATTGTAGGGTGAGAGTTCGAGAGCGGCACGGCCCCATTCCCGACGGGGATCCTTGCCGACCCTACTGTACTGGCCGTTGTACGGTGTTCGCTGGATGGATTCGGCATCTTTGTGATGGTCATTCTTGTCAGACATGAGTCTGTAGAACAAACTGTGCAAAGTGCAATGTTCTACTATCTCCAGAGCCTGTGCGATCATTGAAGCCTCTTCATTTAAGCTTGACAATGAGCTGCTCTATCTTCTTCTATGATTCTTGTTTCAGCAGAGTGTTTGTTGTTTGTGGCTTGTACCACCTTCTCTGGCATTGATTCATCCATGTTGGTTCCTTTTCGGCTTGAAGAACACGGCGCAACACACCTCACCGTGGATTCTCCTGTGAGCAGTCTCTCTCCCTTCTAGTCACACCATACACCTCTTGATTGTGGTGTCAAGGAGGTTCTCATACCGGTCTGGCTTCATTTACACGTTCTTGTGGGACGACGACTAAAGCTATCATCATGGCTCACCCAAAATGCATCACAGGCTGGCCTGGGCAGAAGAGCGGCAGATTGACGGTCACCTGCCATCTTGTACGAATTGAAGAATTAATTGAAGCACTGTTTCAAGTTTCCTTTACGGGATGGGTACTGTGAAGTGAGAATAGCGTCGGGAACAACAATTTAGATTGGATCAAACACATCCAAGCTTCGAAAGGGGACTACTTCTGGACTTAACCGGTAAGAGTCATTCTGGATCTCTAGATCTTGACACAGAATGATATTCAAAGTGGCCAAGTCTCTCAATGTTACCTACCTAAGTCATGATGGTTCCATCGGATACTTGGGAATGATGGATGCGTCACTCTGGAAGACATCTTTGTCGGTGAAGGCATGGGGAGCCCGCCCATATCACACGTTCAGATTCCGAGTAGACATGCAAGATCAAGCGCGAACAATGGAGGGTAAGACTCCCCTCCCAAGAAGATATTGTAGGGTCCCCATGGTAAGGTGTTAGGAGTGCTTGCACCCAGACAGGAGGAAGGTTCCCACACATCTAAAGGGAGGGTGGACAATGGAATTGTCTATAGAATCATCTAGAACAGCATGCTGTTTGCTTGTTTTGTTGTCTTGGACAATGCATTTGAGATACCCTGGATTGTAGGAGTTAGGGATGATGCCATATACAGGTAAACTATATTTAAGTATGCACGTTATACTGACTCTCTGGAGAGTGAGATATTTTCCAGTTTGCTCCTGTGCTCTCAAACTATAATACTGTTTGAAACTGATGTGCATCGACCGCGCATCCTTTGACCAGAATTATTCAATATATGGTGTTACTTTACTAGCACCTAAGCGGCTACAAACCGGAAAGGAAATGCTGCTGTGCAAATGACATGTCATTCTTAAGAGAGCTGAACGCATACGCCCACAGTGTTAGGCGCTGCTTTCATTCGAGAAGGTTTGACCGATTGAGAATACGTGGTCGTTCTGGGCTTACGGATGGTGGACTCTAAACAGCTGTCCTCTCCCTGTCTCCTGATAAAGAGGTGCAGGCTGACCCTAGAGCGATGGAGGAGACCTGAAACTTGAATGCTCAACGCCGAGATGGGTGGAACAAGGCAGAGATCAGCCGGCATATTCAGGCGATTACGTTGCAATTGACTCAACTATTAGGACTGAGTGCCGCTCAACACTCAACAGCACTCAGCCATGAGGTTACAGTTGTTGGCCTTTGCTTTTGTGTCACCAATGGAGACAGTAGGCTCACGGGTAGGCCAGAGTTCCCCATTCTTGAGTGCCACACATGAGTAAAACTCTGAATGATAGGTGATGTGAGTGAACGTAGGTGGTGTAACATTCTTCAGAAGCAAGAACAGTAATCTATATTGATCAGGGCTCGTGAAAGGAATGAAGTTTACAGACCTTTGTTCGACGCTCTTTCCGGCATTGGTTGAGCCGTCGAGGTTTGTCATGAGGACTGACTTGATGGCTTTGCCTCGAATAAGAGAAAAGTGCTGGTGAAAAAGGTTTCTAATCTGTATAGAATATTTACGACAACGGGTACCCCCTTTCTCCCTTCACTCACGAATAACGCATAGACCGTCCTTGATTAACAACGCTAGGTACGGCTCAGTTGGGTCGAGGGATACTGACTGGGACTTACATTTAGGGCTCGCGGCAATGTCTTTAACGATCACTTAGCCAGACGCTAGTTTCCCCCGGTTACACTGACACCTTATGTAAGCTGGCACGTGCCAAGCACGTGAGGCGGCTCAAAGGGAACCGCTCCCCGACGTTGTCCTGCACCTCAAAGCTGCAATTGTTATTGTCACAAACCTCCCCTTGCGCCGTCCAAGCTCACTCAGACGCAACCCCTCCCTCGACACTAAGGGCTCATTCGCCTATCTCTCTTGTCTCCTGAAAAGCAGTCACTGTTGCCATGGTTGTGAGAACCCCCAACTCTAAGCAGCGAACCCTGCGTTCAGACCTAATACGTCCAGCTACTGACCTTCTGGCTCGTCAAAAAGCTTGGCAGATTAACTCACTACGCGTTCGATGCCGTTCTCAGTCCGTCTCCCTCCCATCTCGATCCTAGCAGTCCGGCGCGCACTAACCCTGCCCGCACTCAGTATCCGCCTTCCTAGCCGGCATCAAGAGGTCCACTGGTCTGACGTACGAACCCACCCCCCTAAAGAAACCTAACGTCTCGATGCACATGATGTTTTCTCTCTGTTGCTTATGTGCTGTGCGCGCTGTACATGGCATGTTTGTGCAATGGGGACGAAAAGGCTGACAATACCCCCACCGGCCGGGGACCATAGCCCCAGCGTCAACTCGGAGAAGATATCCGATAGCAAGGAACTCAAGCGATGGGTCGACAACTATCTCGGCATGGGCGAGTGGGTCATGGATCAGAGCGTGGCGATACTGGGCTCGAGCGGGTGGTTTGAGCGGAGGCGCTAGCGGGATGGGATGGGATGGGATGGGTGGAAGGGGGTACGAGAGGGAATTGTGAGGATGGGCGGTGCGGAAAGGCGTTTGGAATCTGGCCGCACATGTACCCCGTATCATATGTCTGCAAGAGCATTATCGGGAAATGGGTATCCATGCTGTTATATAGGCGATCGAGTTCGGATTGCTATGGGAATTGTGACATGATGCGTAGAAGTCGGAGAGGGTGTTGCTGCTGCAAAAGTGAACAGGAAGTTGCTTCGGAGGACTCCCGCAAATACCCAGGTAACTCGGTAGCTAACCATGCTGCGTATTCGCACTTTACCATCCACGCTTGGCATTCATAGGGTATTTGCAAGAACTTCGTCGACCTATTGATTAAGATGTCTTCCTGGCTAAAGAACCACCCGCAGCAACCAAGTCAACCCCTCCGCCTCGTGCTTGGACCTTTACTCCTCGTCGCGGCCCCAGACGACGAGCCCATAGCCACCTTCTCCGGCCCCGTCCCCAACTCAGCCGCATGGTTCGCGCTCTTCGGACTATTCCAATAATACACCATCTGCGCCGCCAGCACCGCATTGAGCACGAAGCCCGCCACAAACCCATACAGAATAAGCTTATCGTCCACCTCCTGCAGCGTCGTGAAGATGCGCGATAGCGACCCGGCCAAGTAATTGAACACCTACAACAACACATCAGCCACCACTACAATCACCACCCCACCAAACCTTATCACCATGGAAGACTTTTCCCCCGGGGGAAACCTACCGCAAACGCACTCAATTGGCCCGTCCCACCCTGCCTCCACACCGTCCAGATCTGCGGCGCCTTACTCGCCACCGCGAGGACGCCCGCCCCGGCCTGCAGGTACCCCAACGCCCTCACATCCACCAACCCCTCGTCAAACAGCGCATACGCCACGGCCGCCAGTCCCGCCACAAACGCCGCCGCCGCCGCGCCGCGGCCGCCGTACTGCAACACCAGCACGGCGACGACGACGTTCTGCGCCGCGATCAGCGCCGTCTCGCCGAACGTGCTGAAGGGAAACCCCTGCCGCACGTTGTACGCGAGCGAGATCACGTAGCTGGCCGTCTCGAGCACGTACGCTACGAAGGAGATGCCCGAGGCGGATCGGGAGCGCGTGAGCTTGAGGATCTGTGGGATCTTGACGATCGAGGAGGCGCCGATGATGCCGATGCCGAGACCCTTGGAGACGGCGAGCTTGAGGCAGGCGGTGGAGCTGGGGTCGAGGTCGAGGATGAGGTGCTTGTAGCAGGTTGGGCCGAGGAGGGAGGTTGCGAGGTTACGGAGCGGTGAGGGGAGGTTGTGGGTTATTGGTTGGAGGGCGGAGCGTAGGGTGTCCATTGTGATGGTGAGTGGATGTGCTGAAGACCGGTGGATGCTGGTTATGTCTTGACAGGAGACAGTTTGGCGATTGATTTGGTGCTATTGCAGTTTTCAAAAGTCTGGTCGTTTCTCGATTTTGTCGCGAAAACCACACCACTTTTTTAGAAAAACTGACACACATAGAAACACACCACAACCTCACTTATTTTAAACAATCTGAATAAGCAGATTTGTAGAGCACAAAGAGACCTTTCAAAAGAACTAAAAATCATAAAAAATGATCAACTATAACAAAAGTTATTGTATAATTACTGTATTGATGATGGGGTAGATCTGATACATCAAAGTTGCACTGAGTTTATATGTAAAAACAGCAGAATTCATTAATAACTTCATCATTTTCATACTGAAGCACTCAATATCACATATATGAAAAGATATATACTCATTTAACAGTTCTGCATACTCAGAATCTTCAAAATTATTGTGATTACTACTAATTCTGCTGTGTTTACATACAATTTTGAGTGCAACTTCAGTACAGTCAGTCTGCCCCACTATGATACAGAAAATCTATAATAACTTTTGTTTTAGTTGATCATTTCTGATGATTTTTGATTCATTTGAAAGCTCTTTTTACATTTGTCAAATCTGTCAACTCAGGATTTTGAACTTATGTGTTGTTGTGGTGTGATCATAAAAAGTGAGAATTTTGCAGAAAAGTGGTGTGGTTTTCGCGACAAAATCGAGAAACGACCAGACTTTTGAAAACTGCAATAAATGTTTCAGTAAACGCTTCGTGCCTAGGTAGTTTGTCCGCGGTTATGTTGCGGAATGGCGCATTGGCGCGTTTGATTAGCCGCCCATTAAACCACTTCCGGATAGTCATTCTCGAGCAGCGGAGAGTAAATTGATGAGCGATGTTCAGGAGTGATCGTCCCATCTATATCAGGATATGTGCCCATATCGATCATATCGATCATACATATCAAAGCCTTCTTTACCAAAAGCATCAAGACTTCGCTCGCAGATCGCTAGAAAGCATGCAGATCCGTAAAATCAAAGAAGATCATCTATGTTCCAGTCTGAGAGCGTGAGAACGTCCAGAATGTATCCAAGCCCATTAGACACCATATCATAACAATATATAGACCGAACACTTCACCCTCACGTGACCGTTACCGCTCCCTCCCTCCCCAACCACCGCCTCGTTCATCCCGCGCCGTTACAGGCGTAGCAGCCACTGAATTCGAAGGCGTTGACCTCGTCACTTCAATAGCCGGTAATGTCTGCAAAGCCGGTAATTGAGGGGCGCGACTACCGATGGGACTTTCGTAGGGTGGAGCCTCTTCCTCTTCACTTTCTCTATTCTCATCCCGATGAAAACCTATATAGTCATACCCAGGCGGTTCCGGATGCGGGATCCCCACATCACCAACGTCGACGTCACCTACAGCAGGAGGCATATCTTGGATGGAAGCGGAGGGTGTATGAATGGGATCGCTGCCGTTGCCGCTTCTGCCGTGCGTGGTGGAGGTGTAAGGTGTGTGGCCGTTGTCGTCGTCGGATGCGTTTGTGGATACCGACAAGACGCTAGAGGTGGAACGCTCGCGCGTACGTCGAGGGACCATGAAGAACGACCCTCGCGCTGACCCCGCCATGGATGCGGCAGAGTCAAGTAAGGGGCGATGGTCCGACTCGGTCGAATCGGCACGTATCCGGGTGCCGTCATGCCGGGCAAGACCTAGTTCGGCGTAGCTGACGCTCGACACTCTCCTGTCTCGTTCGCGGGCGGTGTGCTCGGCGATCAGCGACGCCGCGCCCAGACTTGTCGTACTCGCCCCTGCTGCTGCGGCGCTCTCGGCCCGGAGACGACTCTGCAAGCGGAGTTCCTCAAGCGTGACCATATCCCCGCGCTCTCGGGCTTCTCTTCTCAGTTGTCTCCGTTCTTCGCGAGCGGCGATCTCCTGCCGTCGGGCCACGCGAATCTGATATAGTGACTCCATCTCGTCCTCTCTCCTTGCCTCCTCTTCCGCCGCGGTCTCGGGAAACTCAACAACGACGTCCATCCCGGCCCTTTCGCCCTCCCTGCCAATTACTTGTTCTGTAGGTCGAGGGGCAGGCGCATACGCGGGTAATGTCATGACCGAGCGGACCGAAGTGTTTCGATCCACGCCACCGTCTGCTGCACGCGTGTCTCCCTCCATTGACGCTGGCTCGTAAGCAGTTTGCTCCTCCAGCTGACTCGCGCCTGGCTCAGGAGGATCGTTGGACATGCGGCCGTACTTGGTCCGAGGATTCCAGTCCCGCCATTTTCGCTTCAGATAGCCCGTTGGTTTAAACCCGGTTTTCTGTCGTGGTCTGCGGAAGCGATGAATGAGAAGGATGAAGACGATGACGAGAACAACGATCGGGCCAGCAACCTAAATGAGGTCGTTAGCGCTGAGATTAGATAGAGACATGCCCTAGAGCCGTATAGACCCACTGCGACGAAGGTGATACCGCCTTTTCCACTGTTGCTTGAAGAAGAATTAGCGCCTGTGGACCCATTCTGATTTTGCCGGGCCGTAAGCTCGCGAATTTGGATTTGTGACCGCATTGTGAGGGTAGGAGTGGGGACTGGCGGACGAGGCTAGGGACGAGGAAGTCGTGAGACGGCAGTCAATCAGCCACGGGTCGGTCCTCGCGCGGCAGCTGGCCGGTGCGAATATATATGGAGGAGGTTGACCGGCGACGTCGTGTTTTTGATCGTCCTCGCAGCAAGTGAGTAGTTACGATAGGGAGGACGCCAGTGGAAGAATTGACTTGAAAATGAGTGGCCGGTCAAAGGCGTACGCTGCTACCATACTATGGTAGACCAAATCCCAAGGCTTCGCATGGAAATGAGAACTGCCTTGTAAGCAGGGCTCAGGAACTCAGGAAGGATTCGCGCGGCCGGCAAGGCAGGTCGCCGACGATTATCAGCCTCGACTCGGTGTGGCTGATGCAACTGGCGGCATCGAGTACTGAACTTTCGTCTAGTGGATTGGTCGTCCGATGATGCTACAAATTATGTATGCGAACAAGGAACGGCAATTATGAAAGTTATATCCTCAATGATGCGAGTGCCTAATGTGACGAGATGAGAGCATGCTGAGGATGATTTCGAGGTTGACTTTCCGCTCACGCCGCCGCGTGTTCCAGAGGCGGGAACTTTACCTAGCGCAAAGCCACGGATTTCACGTGATAGCAATCGGTGAGGTTGAAAGCTCGGATGTAAATACCAGCACCATGTGGACTAAAGCTAGGATACAAATATAGGTTGGATACAGATATGGGGGTTACACATATGGTACAGGTAGTAAAACACATCAGAGATGACCCGCCAATGACAATCAAACCCTCCACGCCACCATTATAAAGGCTTCAAATATACAAATTTCTGCTTTCGGGGCCTCCTCCCCTATTCTTCTTCCACCATACCCAACCACTCCCCTCCGCTCAACAATTTTCGAAACTCACCACCGCGCTTTACCAATTCAGCAAACGGTCCTTGCTCCGCGACTCTGCCCTTCTTGAGGACGATGATGTGCTCCGCCATCTCCATCATCTCTTGACTGTGCGTGATGATGATCACTGTCATTCCCCGGACGCTGGTGACCAGGCTCCGCACGCTTTCTCGCACCACCTCCGCGCTCTCGGCGTCGAGGGCGCTGGTCGCTTCGTCGAGGATCAGAACCTCGGGTTTACGGACGAGAGCTCGCGCGATAGCCAGACGTTGCGCTTGACCTCCTGAAAGACCGAAGCCACCGTCGCCGACTCGGGTGTGGTAGCCCTTGGGGAGTGAGTCTATGAACTCATCGATTCCGGCGGCTTGAGCGGCTGCTCGGATGCTGCTGATGGCGTTAAGCGGTGATCCCTCTGGGAGGCCGTATGTGATGTTGGCCGCGATGCTGGTCGCAAACAGCGTCGGCTGCTGGGCGACCACGGCGACTAGGCTTCGCAGAGTGGGTATGTGTAGAGTCCTAATGTCCCGTCCTTCGATCAGCAATGTCGATGGCGTGAGCAAATCAGGTGTGGAGGGCGGATATAGTCCGAGGATCAGAGAGGCAACGGTAGATTTGCCTGACCCAGAGGAGCCAACAATAGCCGTGCAAGTGTTTGGAGGTATGGTGAGATGCAGCCTCTGGAGGATGGTTGTATCAGGACGGGAAGGGTAAGTGAAAGAGAGATCTCTGAAGTCAATCCTGGCCACATGAGAGATACGAAGTTGACCAGTGCTTTCGTGCGAGTTGTGATATGGAAGGGACGAGAGGCGGAGAAGACGGGTAGCGGTATCGCGAGATGAGTTAATTTGTGGAACTAGAAATGTCAGTGTTAAGACCTTCAAAGCTAAGATAGGAAAGTCTTCACCGAAGGCAATGATTGCATTAGCGTTCGCTATGCTAAATAGAAGCATTGTGAAGACCGTGAGTATATCCTGGGTCGAGTTCTGTCGGCTTGAAGCTAGGATGGCGCCGTAATAGAAGATAAGAGCTAATATAGGTTAATAATTTCAATCTCACTGCCTCGTAGCTATGTCTTACCTGTCACGAAGATGATCCCAGAGTCCGATAGGCCAAAGAAAAGTCCCGAAAGTGCGGACCTCCTGAGGCCTACTTTGATAGCCTTGTCTGTTGCCTTGGCGTACTTCTTGTGAAAGTATCCCTCTAATGTCAATGCCCTGACCGTTCTAATGTTGATGAATGTCTCTGTGAAGATCGAACTGGCGGCTTCACCGGCATCGTTACTCTTCCCTTCCCATTTTCCGCTGACGGCTTCGAAACCACGAGTAAAACCATACAGAAGAGGTGCGCTTGCCAGGCCCACAAGTGTAAGCTTCCAACTCAGTGCCAGGCTCCAGATCACTGCCATTAGCATCATCGTTACCGCCACGAAGACAAAGGCTGCGAATCGACCCAGTAGATTACGCATCTCCTCAGCGTTACGATCCAAACATTCAGTGAGACGCGAGATACTATTCTTGTCTCTTTCAAACCACGATCGAGGTTGGTCCAGGATGCGTTTCAGGGCCTCGATGCGTAATGTATCCACCCAGGCTTGGCCGCAGGCTTCCAAGAGATAGTGCATTGAGTATGACGCCAGTGCGTCGCCTACCGCCACACCGAGCACTGACAGAGACCAGGTCAAGGCTTCTGACCGTCCATTCGGGACAAAGAAAGTTGCGAGCAGTTTCGAGAACACCCAGGAGAAGGTAGGCGTTGCAGCTGCGTGGATGAAGGCGCAAATGAAACCAAGGACAAGACAGATGCGTTTCGGCCAAGGAAGCGTAGGCCACACCGTTGCGAGTATCTTGCTGATAGGTAAAATCCGCCGATCTTTCTCTGCTTTTGTCAAATGTCGTTTGCGCCTCGGAAGAATAGCTTTGATTCTTTCCTGTCTGGGAGCCCTAGTCGGCGCCGGAGGAGAAGAGTTGGGAACCGTGTGTACTTGTCTCGTAGTGTTTGAGCGCTTGAGAGCTGCCGTTCTCCCCGTTAACTCGACCATCTCCATTTCTCTGGTAGGCGACAGGAGGGCAGGTTCAAGTGTCCTTATTGGTCCAGTACGATGAGAAATACTCAACATTGAACTTCGACCATGGGATGTCAATCCACCTGAATAAATCATGGGTGAAAGGGGTGATATCAAGCCGAACGACGCCCTTCGTTGCGTGCCCAATGATGGTCTTCGAGTGCCCTCTTCGGCTGCACCGAACACGCTGGGAATAAAACGTAACCTCGGCGCAAAACTAAAGTCCATGGAGTCCTGGGAGATAACGGAATTCCGCGATGAAGACCGCAGACTATCAATCGAAAGAGTTTTCGATATCGGTAGCTCCTTGGGTTCGGGTTGAGAATTCAAAGTGTCGAGTTTCCGAGGTAGGAACGACTTGAAAGGCTCGCCGTCACTGCTTTCCAATGCGTACCTATAGCCTTCCTGCACAATTACACCTTTACTCAGGACATAGACGTAGTCATCTTTGAGAATTTGCGATATGTCATGGGTGATAATGATAGTGGTCCTCCCGGTACGCCATTCCCGGATAGCATCCATGACCAGCGACCTGGTCATAGGGTCCAGAGCGCTGGTCGCCTCGTCAAGTATCAGGATTGGAGTGTCCCGGAGACGAGCTCTTGCGATGGCAACTCTTTGCCGCTGCCCACCACTCATGGAGTTGCCCCCGCTGCCAACGAGAGTATCTAGGCCATCGGGCATGTCCATGATCGTATGCTGTAGTAATGCAATCTCTATCGATTTCTCCACCTCCTTTTTTCTCACCCTTCCATGATCCTTGCGGCCAAATGCGATATTTTTGAAGATGGTCTCGTTGAAGAGTACACTCTGCTGTTGCACCAGAGTGATGTTGTTGCGCAGCCAGTTGATGTCTAGAGTGGACAACGAATTGCCGTCGATGGAGATATCGCCCGATCTTGGCGCGTAGAACTGCATGAGCAGGTTACCAAGCGTACTTTTTCCGGATCCACTTTTGCCGATTACAAAGGTAGTTTCACCAGCAGGAAAGAAAAACGTTGCACTGTTGAGGACGTCTTGGTCTGGTCTCACGGGATACGCAAAAGACACCTATAGCCTGTTAACAACTATGCGCTGAGGGGATGACGTGCATTAGCTTACGTTTCTGACTTCGATATCCCCATCGCAATACCTCGGAGTTTTACGCCCAATCATCTTGACCACTCTTCGGCCTCGCTCGATTTGCACCAAAGTTGCCTTCAAAGTGGCACCAGCGGCTCTTCCCTTCTCGAGAACGATCATCTGTGGGAGTATCTGCTCAATTGCTTGCGTTGCCAAGAGACAGGCCCAGAAGGCGGTCAAAATCTGTCCAGCAGATCGTTGACCGGATTGTACTAGTGTGCTGCCATACCAGAAGCCTTGGACAAACATTCCGAGAGTAGCGACTCGAACGAATCCAATCTGTAAAGCGTTTGCTTGGGCTTGCTTGAGGTAGCACTTTGCGGCTTCCCTGACAGATTTGGCATACTGCCATACCTCCCAGTCTTGGCCGTTGAAGCATTTCACAGTATCGATGGACGTGATAGCATTGTTGGCGAGCTTAGACGCTTGTGTGAGCTTCTCCTGCTGCGCCTTGATGCTAGGTTGCATCTTCGCAGAGATGTACGAAAGTACCACGGCAGTGACCGGCACCGTCGCGAGTGTGACAAGGGTAAGGTTCCATGAGGTGTAGAAGGCCAGACCAAGCGCAGCTAGTGCTGTGACCATATATTGAACTACAAATCCGAGCGGCTGCGATGTCGCGATCTGAAGTTCCCTGATTTGTCTACAGGAACTGGTTAGTTTAGCGCTCACGGACAGCCCAGACGGTTACTTACGTCTGATATCGAGGCAGCAACGCTCCGATACCATTCTTCCGCATATCGTACCACTCCATATCCTTCACTAACATACCATCGAAAAGCTTGTCCCGGACGCTCTTAGCCTGAAGCTCTCCAAAGGCCAACCAAAGCATGAAGTATCCACCGTTCAGCAGCCAGCTGGCTGACCCAAGCCCAACAAGTGCAAGGCCATCCCAAGACACTTTCTTTACAAGCTCAGATGCGCTAAGCATAGCGGCGCCGAATTTCGTAAACGAGTCGAAGACGCCGCCTAAAAAGAGGGCCAGGGCTGGTATGACGATGCCCGACGCAATCGAAAAGATAATCGCAAATAATAGAGGAAATCCGTGTCGTTTGGTAGTAAAACTAAAGAGAGATCTCCATCCGGCACGCATTACTTGCCCCTCGTCCCGGTCATCATCCTGCTCTCCTTGGTCTTCAATGTCTTGATCCATGTTTAGTTCCCTGGACCGGTGAGACCTATCGATATTAGAGCTGAAATCTTCAGATCTATGTTGTCTTGACATAATGTTAGTATAAAGTAAGGCATAGGGTACTATAAAGCATCGCTGAGCAAAGGATACACGATAGGATTATATTTGGATACATCTCAAGGTGAGATGTACGAGGCCTGACCTAAGAAACAGATAAGAAGAATAGGAAAGGGAGTGCATACGCCAAATGCGTACCTTGTCTTCTACAATGACCTCGAGGCGCCGGTAGGGATGAGACGCATATGTGTGGGCCTCTTAGTATTGTTCTTCGCCGACAATGGAATTTCGCCAAAGCAATGAGATATGTCAACCACGAAACTGAGGATTCGGTAATGATACACAAAGTAGTAGTAAATGTTTGAGGATACACCGCATGGCTGAGAGCAAGTCGTCCGATGAGTAAGGCCTATCAGCTGGTTTATCTTGGTTCGATGTGAGAAGCTGCACCAACTGTAGGACAACAGATCGAACAGCGCATCAAACACATAGGAGGAGTTGATGGAGCATAGAACACCGTGAATGATTAACATTTCCAGTAATGACGGGTTTCATCTCGTGACAAGTTACTTCACTGACGCAGCCCAAGGCCTCTCCCACAGATGATGTGACCAAGACGATGCAACGTAAGGCAGCAGATGCTCATGTAGCATTCGACTCGCTTCGCCTCGTTGTATTGTTAACACAAAGGGTCGAGCCAGAGAGGCAGACTTCTGTATAATAGCCACCGGTTGCAGCCGGCGCTTGTGAAGGCACAGTTCGCTATGGATTGCTGCAGTGCACTTGCAACTGATTCTGATGGCTAAGGAGAGTCGAGACTTCCGTATCATGTTGCTGTAAAGACTAATGGGATCATGAGGAATCTTTCTTCTCTTCGGGATGCTCTCGTTCGTATATCCAGTCGTTGAGCCCTTCCCGATTTCTACCTCTACTCAGTACAGGTCGGCCATGTTACGGCGGATATTCACCTACCTCGCAACCTCCACAGCATAGAACTGCATTCTCATAGCTACGACGAAGAAATGGAATCAGCGTCATGTCCGTTCCATTCCATGAGCGAGGAGTGGCGTACCAAAAATAGTCTCCTTCTCACCATACTCAAAGCTAGGGTTCGCTCTCAACATGGTGCCGAAGTTGTAATCGTCTATCCTTTTTTCATATGCCATTATAAACTTCCGCCACCGTTCCTTGCCCTCTTTGCTCTTCATTTTATCCTCGTCGATCGTGGCTTTGGTATCGAACTCGGGGAAATCCCTCTTGAAATGGTCATAGATTTCGTCGTCGATCTTCGTCAATCGGAGCTTCGAGCCTCGCATTTTCTCCAGTATGGCCCAATAAGTTGTCATGTGTTGGACGGCTGTGGTGGTGTAGATCTCCAAGTCAGTTGGCAGTTCTGTACCAATGCTGTATAGAGAGCCGGCACATGGTGTAGCAGCGCAAGCTCGAAACTACGCGGCGCGGGCGTAGGCAAGGTACCTTTAACAGCAAACTGCCTTTCCATCTATGTCGACGTTCAGCATGAGTGAATGCTCCCTCAGAGCCGGAGTGTAGCTTACATCCTCAAAGTTTTCTGCCCGCTCGGGGTCAAGGCTCGCGCCTGCTGGTCCTAAAGACATCGTTCCTGACAAGTTCGATTTTATCCTCGAGAGGTTTCAGAATCTAATTTATAGACGTTCAACAACTTGGCTTGGAGAGTCGCAAAGGTAAAGGTACACGCTCCTCCGGTATAGTTCCTCAACCACGTGCCTGCGATTTGCTTCGGTTGTGCAGATAAGCTTATTTCAGCCTTATGGGCACGATATCTACTAGTCTGAACTTTCAAGCCCTACATTGAGCAACCATTGGATCTCCATAAACCTTCTTATTTACAATCAACGGTTATACCGTAGTCATTGAGCCGCTTGCTGCGTCAACAGATATCTGAAGAGCCAGAAGGCTGTGCAGAGTGGCAGTGCACGAAGACTCTAGTTCTGGGAAGCGGTAGCACCGATGGACTTTAAACGACTCCGTTCGAATAACATGCAAGTAGGAATCAGTAATAACGTTGAGACAGACTTGCACTACGTAAAGCCTTTGCGACGTGATCTCGGATATAAGTACATCAAATACACTCGTACTCTTGCCTAGGAGCTTAAGAACCTAGATATATGAGCGCTTACGCGCCTCTGCCCGAGCGGGCGCAGCAGCATCCTGCAAATGGTCCAGCGTCTTCTTCGCCTCAGTCACCGTCCTCTCCATCAGATTAAGGAACTCTGGGTACTGTTCCATAAGCGTCGCCTCAGAGCCACGCAGGACAGCGAGGTCAGCGCCGATCTTTTCGCAGACTTGGCCGAGCCGTTGCAACAAACTTGAAGCTCTCTGCTCGAAGAGCGCATTTATCTCTCTCTCGATCCGCCGACGGATGTTGGTGAAGATGGTCCCGCTACGCATCTTCGTCGCCATGATGTCGAACATGCGCCTTCTCATGCCTGTGCCCGACTCCTGCGCACAGTTGCGGTAGGTGCTAAGCATTTGTTCAAGGATGTAGGAGTTGTGGTGATCTTCGGTTGCGTCACGTATGATAAAGCTGTGCCTCGTTGTCAGCATGTAGGTGATTTTGCCGGCGGAGATTGGCCCTTGGCGCTTGCCTTAATTGTTTCAGCATGCTCTCCGTTTCCTCTGCGAGGATATATTTCACGTCGGCTTCCTTCGTTTTCATGATCTTCACAAATAGTGCGGAACCTTCGAGCTCTAACAACAGAATTAGTCGCCATTCAGACGAACGTAAACTGCTACCTTACTCTGAATGTCGCTCGTGAGCTTGTGGACTTGCTTCTGAATAGCAGATGCGGAAGCGCTCATAACATCATCACAGTCGCTCTCAAGAAGTTCCCATTCTGCCGCCATAATCTCGTTCATAGTAGTAAGAAGTTCTTCATTCCAGCGTCTGCGGCCGACGGCATTGGTGGAGTACGTTCCGTTCCTGCGGCAGAATGCTTGATACGATCCTGTACGGTTTGTCAACAATGTGTCGGAACCCACAGTCACTGAAAGCTCAAGTACCGTAGTGCCACTGCGTTTCTGTTTATCAGCGCTGCCTCTCGGTACAGTATCAGGTGGAGCACTCACACTTGTCCAATCATTACTAGCATCCAAAGCCCCTCTGTCGAAGGCAGCCTTATGGGTCTCTAGGAGTCGTCAGCGCTTGGTTAGATCAACAGACGAAGTGTTAGCGTACTCATCTGCTGGGAGACGCGCTCTTCAAGTACTGTACTTAGCTCAGTCGTAGAGCGCTCAATGCTGTCCTGGATGTTCTGAACAGGTCAGCTTGGGGCATCCTTTACGGAGTAGCACATGCCCACTTTGGAAAGCTCCTCGCTAAAGTTGTCCAAGGGCAGTTGTAGACTGTTGTGGCGAGTACCAGCGCTGAGCCACAACTCAAGGGACTGCACCAGGCCTTGGAGCTGAACTTCTAAGAAGTGGTTCGTAGCGCGAAATTGTGCCCTTGCGGGAATGGAATGACAGAAGCGTCGAAGACGAGGTATACCACTACCCTGAATGGCCAACTCATGGGCTTCCTCTCCTTGCTCGACGTAGCCTTGATAGTCTTGATTGGCGACGCAGAATACGTCCAGGTCACCGGCAGGGAAGAAGTCGGAGTATGCTTTGACAAGCTGTTCCCGGATATCGGCATTTCTGGCCTTAATGAAAAGGTATTTGTGTCTATCTGCATCAGAAAGAAACATATAGTAGTGTCCTTCCATAACTCACCTAGCTACAGCCTTTTCATATTCGTCAACTCCCAATCTCCGAGCCAGCTTCATTTGCTGTCTTGCGGCTTTGACCGTCTCAGGCGCTATCCGTTTTCGCGGACCACAATACGTTTTCTCGGCTTCGGGAAGATCAATATTCTGATTGATTGTTAGCATGCTGTGAGCGCTAGTGTCTTTCGAAAACTGACCTCTGCGTGGGTGCAGATAATGGCAAGGTTGCCGTTTGTTTTGCTATTACCATTTCCGAGGTATTCTGAGACTATAGACTGCACGCTTTGATCGGACACGACTCGATTGATGTTCGCAACAACGAATACTTCGTCGCAATTGAACAAATATCGTTGCGCCGCTTTGACTCGAGCAAAGTTGACATCGCGATAGCCTATCAATTCATAAGCCGGTACCTCGGGCATATTCGAAGACAAACGTACCGGGAAGATCAGCAAGAATGACTCCTGTTTTGAGTACCTGAGCGCTGAGGTAGATGCTATTGATCGTTTCACGTCAGTGATACATGGCAGTGTTGTTTGTCCAATGATGCGATAAACTTACCGGACGATCTTTGTAAATGGCCAAAGTCCCTCCTTCATAAATGCCCCGGTCTGCTCATGGCATTGTTCTGCGGTCTCTGCGGTTGACGACCACTTGCCATTCTGAGCACCCTCAGGCCATTGAATCGCGCGGGCTAAAGCTTTTAACTGACTAAGGATGGAATCGAAGGCGTCCTTGGTCTGAAGAAAGTCTGGTTCCGTCTCAATTCGACTCCCAAAAACTCCTCTGAGCGTCGCCAGGGCTAAAGCCGATTCCCTTTCCATTTGTTCGTAATCGCGGGCATTGACGTCCGTTTCTTTTTCGATAGTGAAGAATTGCCGGTAGCTCCATAGAAGTTCGTGAAGCTGCTCATTGATCTCGGTATCATTGAAGTATTCGACCTCCATGGTAAACGCATCCTTGTGGTGTTTCGAGCGATGTCGGTACTCAGTAACAAATGAAGTGACTGCAGACCCTTGATCTCCCTGTGCTCCATATCAGTATGATAATTGCGCACAGAGTATTCAGGACAGACCTTGTGAGCAAGGTTTGGAAAGTCCAAAAGAGAATTGATCAGACTACTCTTGCCTGTCATGCCGAAGGATTTAGCATCGCCTCTAAGCTTTGTTTCGGCCAAGCGTTACCTGTTGCTGAATCGCCCACGATGCCGATTGTTCTTGTGGCAGGGCTCTCAAAGCTTTCTAACTCTCTTGAGGTTCTATAGAGCTTGTGAAGGTCGGAATCGACCTTATGAGATAGGTCGCATTGCTGAAGACACGCAGCAATCTTGCCAGCGAGCTGAAGGCCCTTCTTCAATGCCTTCTGGAACGCTGGATCGAAAAAAGGTTCTGGAGGAGGTATCTCATCCTTTACGTCGTATGAAAGCTCCTCTCCTGACTGTGAGGAGGTATCGAGGTCAAGACGTCGAAAATCGTTTGACAGACCTTTCACGGACGCATCGGACTGTGTAGGTTGCTCTGAAATGACTTCCTTGTCAGTATCGGTTAGAGGTTCAGACGGTTTGTCTGACACTTCACAGCCTGGTTCGGGTGTTGCATTGTACAGAAGTCGGAAGGTGAAGGAGCCTTCGTAGCTCTTAATCGAGTTCAATCCAAAACTTGGTGATCGAGAAGATGGACCCGACGAGTAGTCTCTTGATAGTGTCGGAGTTAGGCGTGTAAAGGCCGTTGTCTTTGGTTGAGGGACAGAAGAACCTGTCACTTTATCAATCGGCGGTTGTTGGTCTGACACCTCAATCGACGGCAAGATGGTATCGCCTCGATAGGAGTCCTCAGAGACACCATGGGTTGAGGCTGGGGTGTCAATGGTCGACCCAGCTGGTGTGAAGTCACTAGCGGTAGGCGTTGCACATGTAGGGCCCCTCATACTGATACGAGGAAAGTATCCTGAGACTTGTAACCGGATAATCCAAATGCCCAATAACTATGAGAAAGTAAGACAGAATATGGAAACTAGCATCACAGTAATATCGATGGCTGGACAGCTATTTAAGACGTATAAACCGGTGACTGACACTGGCCAACATACACCGATACATTCATTTTTCGTGCTTAGAAGAACGATGGCTTTGGGTAGCCTGTGGCATGTGGCACAGCTATGGAGATGTCACACCAACGTTCGCACAGCCCGTTCCATGGTCAATGTATCTGAAACAAATACCTTGACCGTCTGAGATTGAAGTAATGGATGCTTGCTATCTCGCAATGCATGACGGACTCCCGTCCGCAGGTCAAGGGCGACCAACGTTGACAGAGTGAGGACACTGCGGACGGATGGTTGCACGACCAATCATAATCCTTGAATCCTGATTTCTCATACTCGTATAGATTGTGTCTGTGCCATCCACGGCTTAGCGGAATTCCCGTATGCAACCAGCCGTCCGCAGCGTGAACCTGTAACATTTAGGGCCAATGCACATGGTGATGGTAAGATCAAAAATAGCAAAAGATGCATCCATAGAAGCTATCAGCGAATAAGAGTAACGCTTTCCGCGACAGGGTCTCGGGCTCAGCCGAAACAACTAGCGTTGAGGCTTAGCGCGCGGCAAGGTGCCCTTCGGTCGGGGAACTGGATGCAGCTGATCTGATCAGTGCCACCCCATCCCGTCACGGACATGATGCTATGCTGATAGATCTAAAATAGCTTTTGTCCCGCGATCTGAATACGTCGGTGCTTATTTGACTGGGTCTTTCTCCCTATCCTTACCCCTCCAACCAACCCTTGCTTGGATTGGCTTCATGAACCCGTCGACATGGACTCCTCCGAGAAGCTCTTCCGTGTTGTCAGTGTTCTCATTCTGAGGTCTTCCATCATTATGGATCTCTTTCATATGCTTCTTAACGTTCCACACTCGAGAAAATCCAACTCGACTTCGCTTGCAGTATGTCCACGGGCAGTAGTACCGACCGTCAGCTGCTGGTTGCACAAGGTTTTTGGAATGCTTATGAGTCCTCAGTCCATCGACAGCCCCTGGAGTCACCTCTTGGGATTCATCTCGTAATTTTCTTCTTCTACCACTGACGTGCTCAGTCTCACTGTCTGCTTCTTTGCCTTCGTGCAGGGCCCTAAACCTGATACCTTCACCGAAAAGCCTTGTACACCTTTCTGTTGCACGTTCAATGACCGTCGCATCGAATCCCACCATGGAAGCCACACCGAGCACGTCAGACCAGTCGCGAAGACCAAGGCGCTTTTGTCGCTTTTGCCGAGACAACGAGGCCGAACGGGGTGAAAGAGCGTTCCGTTGCCTTTTCTCAGGACGAGGCTGTGGTGGGGATGGAGATAGGTGTATCGAGGGGCTGAAGTTGGAATCGGAGTCTGTGTCGAGGGCGACGGCATGTTCAGCGTCCACACTTGCATTCCCATTTCTCTTCGAACGCCTTGTCCATTTCCGCCTCGACTTGGAGGTTCTCTTTCTTGGAGCAGGGGAAGTCCCCTCCATATCCGTCTGCGTCTCACTTGCAGTAGTCTCATCCCCAGTAGGTAGGTATGCTTGTCGTGCATGATGTAAACCCATGAGGAGACCATCTAGCTTAGAGAGGATATGTCGGACTGTAGGTCGTAGAATCTCCCGTGCTCGGTCATCATCAGCCATAATCACAGGCTTCATAAACCTACTTTTCCCAGACTTAAAGGCGTCATCGTGACTTTCGGCTGCTGAAGCGCTCGTTTCCCTTGCCTTCTTTATGGGCACACCTCCACTGGCAGACGCCAAACCTACCTCTTCGTCACCGCTTTCCCATTCTCTCTGCCGGAAATTCTCCTTCGCCCTCTTCAGCACCTCCGCAACTAAAATCTCCTGCAACTCTTCGCTCGGCATACCTGAGCCTTCCTTCCTAAGTGTCCACTGTTCGTCTTCATCCTCCCTACGTCCAAGCTTCTTCTCACCCTCCCGCGGCACCTCATCCGGCGGCATCGGCCACGCGGTCCACGCTTTCGGTGGCACGAAGAGAGGATCCCCATTGTCGTCATTCGCGGAGTCTTCACTGTTATCCCGAGTCCCCACCCACCTTTCCTTACTACCCCAAGACGGCACTCTATTTTGCTGCTCTTCTGTGCGTAGCCTTCGTTTCATGGCATGTGCATTGTACAGGTGAATGCTCAGGTCCGAAGCACGTATCTGATCCAGGCTCGCGGCAAGTAGTCGTTCCTGTTCGGTCCAGAATCGCCACGTTGATGGGGGGCCGTGATACCTGTTTGGTCTGTCCGGGATTTGCTCGTCTTCCAAGTCTGACTCGTCCTTCTGCCCGTCCTCCTGTTCACTGGCTTCGGTCCCCCCGTCCATGTCCACATCGGCATCATTTTGCCACGGCGCTGGCGAAGGTGGGTTAAAAGATGCGTTGCCATAAGGAATGGCCTCGGGCTCACTGTCGGAGTGTAGTGAGTCCGACGGCCGTGTCAATTGTAGAAATGGGTCTGTTTGCGCTGCATGCTGAGGGTCCGTTCCAGAGATCACCGAATTGCCAGCGTCGGAAGAGGACATCGTAACAGGAGCAATCATGAACCGCTCAACGTCTGCGCTTTTTCCTGCCATGCAAGAATATTAACGGGAGCATTGTAATGGTCGCGCAAGCTGAGGTGATGTTGGTACATCACCCGATCCGGTGAACTTCGTGTTCTACACTTGTTTGAGTACGGGTTTTCGAGTAAACGTTGTTCAAGGACAGACTATGTGACATTGCCTGAAGCTTTTGAAGTGGAAGTGTAGGCTCTCTACAGGCTGCACATAGCTTCTCTTATAAATTTATGAAAAGTCGAGACCTGATTTATGCCTCTTTGAATATCATGATGCAGTCTTTGAAATATTAACTCTAAATTGTAAGGGTATCCCTTAGACTAATACCACCCATACCCAAAGAACGCCAAAGTAGCATACAAAGTAAACACCAAACCCTACGCTATGCTTTGCTCAGTACCTTACACCAACGGAAGCAGACAAGTATATACATCATGAAGGGTAAGGTAGTGGTTGTGACAGGTCATAGCCATAAGATCCATCTAGCTCCACTAACGATACCTCCAATTCCGCCTCTGATCAATCGAATGATCACGACGATCAGCCATGCCCACCACATAATCCCAAGTAAGGTCCATTCAAGAAGAACGTAACCGGCCCGTCTGATCCATTTGAGACGCCTCCTCCGTCTTCTCATTATTTGATGGACACTATCATTGAGCTGCTTGACCGCCAGAGTCTGAGTAGTCGTCAGTTCCGCACCGAAGGCGTCCGCATCGTCCGCGCAAGCTCGCACGAGAGGTGTCAACTCGTTCTGAATTTTTTCATCAACGAGTCTGATGCGCTCATGGAGCTCAGTTATAGTATGACCAGCAAAGCGCTCTTTTGCGTCCTCTATTGCTCCGTGTGCGCGCTCAGTGTTACGGATGAGAACCCTGGATGCGAGTACATGCTCTTGTGCTCGAGGCACAAGCGGCAAAGGCTTGTCCGTAATGTTCTGTAAGAATCGTGGTGACGGTTTTTGAACTTCGTTTGCACGTCTGCAAATCTCTTTGGCTTTGATACCCGAGGATAGCAGCAATGCTCTGATGTGGGCAATCTCGCGTTTGGTCGCGAACCGATCCGAGGATGAGACCTCGCGGTCGGAGATACTCCACTGTCTTTGACGGTCCAAGCTTGGCCGGGGTGCTGATGCATTACTGTTAGACACTTCCAAGCTTGTAAGGCCTGTAACAGGCGGCCCGCGTCGTCCATATGAACCGGGAGGACCGTGAAATGGGTTCGATTGTTCATTCGGGCCACGGATTCCTTGCTCAGACGGGAAATGCTTTGCCCGGCGCCCTTGGCCATTGGCCTGTCCTGTAGCTTCTGCCCCTGGGCTAATTGCTCTCCCCATCCTGTGAGGAGATGGTGAAGCATTTCGGATGTCTATCCTTGGCGGAGCAAGTCTATCGAATCGAGCTGGTCTGCCCCGCTCCCGTTGTGCAGCTTGTTGACGGGTGATGTGATCTTCTTCAATTTCGCCAGAATCTGTAGCTGGTCTGGGTTCATCCTCTCGTTGTGGAGACTTGAACGTCGGAAGGTTGCTGATATGGTACTTGGGCTGATCAGAACCAGCCGCTTTCCTTGCGACGAGCTTTCCATTCTCGGCTTTAGTAGATGTACGAGACAGACTAGTATCTAGGTTCGTTTCTCGGCCCCAGGATAACACCTCCGACACGTCGGAGTCCGAGAGCTCAGATGCCATACTGGATGCAGGTGATGACTGCAGTGATCGATCCACTTGTAACTCTCTTTTCCAGAGAAAGTCTCCAACCCTGGACACCTCATTTCCAACGAGCTCTGCAATTCTACGACCCTTGAAAATTCCGCGAAGCCGAGACTCTGGCTCTCTTATTTCCTTGAGGTCTCTTTTGAACCTGCTATCAGGAGATCGAGCATCTGTACCTAGAGCATCATTCATGTAACGAGACCAGCGCTTCCTGGAAGGACTAGGCAACCGCAGCTTGCTGGTACTCTCAGTTCCTTGCATCTCTGATTCCGCGCTGACCTGCCGCGAACTTGTCCGGGAGATATCTTCTCCTAAGGCAAAATCAATCCCATCGATAGATTGTCTCTCCTTGCTTCGTTCGGGTCTTAATAGATTGAGTTTCGACTTAAGAGGGTTTTTTGACGGTGATGTAGACCGACTTGGAGGAGGGGACAGGTTTATGGCAATACTGGGCACAAAGTTCGGAGCTATAGGTGAGCTGGGTGCTGTCATGTCCAGATCGTCTATTGACATGCCTGGCCGTTTCCCCCTGTTTGAATCTAAACTGGCCCTTGGTGTTGACGCTGCATGTTCCCGCAAAACACTGATAGGATCTGGCATTCGATGGAACTTGTCTAATCTAAGTTCTTCATTGAGGCGGGAGAAGGGAGGATTCCTGGAGCCAAGAGAAGTCCGCCCAGAAGGTTCTTCATAAAAGTCGCTTTGAAAAACCTCGACGTGTCCAAGACCCGTTCCATCCATCTCCTTAGCTTCTTGACGCAAAAGCCGCCTCTGTTCCTCCATCAGGGCTTTGATGCTGCTTCGATCACTGAATTCCTTCTTGGAGTCACTAAAGCGTCTGATAGAGTGTCGCCCACGATATTTTGGAGAGCCCGATGATGTTCGCGATCTAACAGGACCCTTTTGTCGAGACGTTTCCGCATACCTGGATGCACTCTTCTCATGAAGACTATGACCTGAAACATGGACCTGACGGCGTTGCCGACCACGCTCCGTCCTGCTGATATCTAGTGGTGATTGATCCACGGAGGTAGGGAGCTCTTCCAGGTCCACGGATTTCTGGGGGAGGCTGTCTCGATCTTCGACAGATTGTCTATCTGATGTGACGGCATCCTCGATGCTGCGTGCTTTCAACGTATTAGAGAGCAGACCTAAAGGTAAGAGCTTGGCCCCATTTCTGTCTTCGATTAGTTCTTTATTAGTCCCTTGCTCGAGCCAGAACGCATCTGCCAGCAAATCGGCTGGAGTTATCATCCAGTCCAGTCTTTGGTGCCGTGCTTTGGGTCCAGTATGACGGGTTACATGTGAGGGAGGTGAATCTTCGCCATGAGGGGGCTCCTGCACGTCCATCTCGAACTCAGGCAGGACAATAATCTCACAGAAAGCGGGGACAGTTGGGATCGCTCCGCCAGACTGATCAGCAACCTTATCAACCCAGCTTCTGACCCTTTCAAGATTTCCCCACCCATCAGCCTCTGCATCAAGCGACAGTTTCTTTCTGGCCCTGAGCCTGCGATTACGGACATACTGAAGTGGGTTGTACCGCCTTCCGAGTGGCAAGGTCTCCTCAGAAGCTCGCGATGCGGAGGACGGGTTGGACCGCGGGACCGTTGGGCGTGAGACTGGAATCGTACTTTGTTTGAGTGGAGGTAAGTATTGCAAGAGTCGTCTATACTCATAGAAAAGCTCCATGGCTGTTCTAGCTTTGGCAGCTCGACTGAGAGTTGCATCTGTAAAGTTGTACTGGACGTCTTGACCAGCCCCAAGGGCCAGGGGCAAGAGCACCATAACCTGACGACCTATCTGCCCATGGCTGGAACCGTCTAGTACAGGCGACACGTTCCCGACTCGGTTACTTTGATTCTTACCTGGCAAGGGCGAAATATTCCTGGAAACCCGACGCTGTTGTTGCAGATGTTGTCGCAGGCTACCGCCCGCCCCGGCGAATGACGAGTTTTCGACAAGAGCAGGACTTGCCATGCTCATTGAGACAACTCGCCGATTCCCCGCTGTATTGGATGCGGAAAGCCGGCCAACACTGACGGTCCGTCGACGACTCTCGCTCAGATTCAAAGCCAGGTTTACTATATCGACTGGATCCGTCTCTAACGCGAGCGGTGGTGACGATGCTGTAGCAGGCTGCGCCTGGCAGCCAGACACACTTGAGTCGGAGTCCTTGTATATATTCCCTCCAATGTTCAGGCTATCCGAAGGACCGTTCCCCACGTTCACCAGCTTTCTTTTATCGGGCGATTCTGCTCTCCCCTGTCCAGTTGCCTCCTCCCCAGAGACCCTTGCGTTTGTGACCTTACTAGCGAGAGGTGAACTGCCCAGCGACGTCTTAGGTCGATGACGGAGAGGTGCTGAATTCTTCATCCTTGTGCTGATGTCATCTTGCACACTTCTCCCTTTACCCTTTATATCCATCCGCTCATGGTTTGTTCTCCGCTGGGTGAAGTCCGGCTGCTTGATGGGTGCGAAAGTCGACTCCAACAGAAATCCTCCCGAGTTCCGTGGTCGATGCCTCCTGTGACTATTGCCATCCTGACGTCTCGAGACCCCTTCCACATGTCCCCTTAGGCTACCTGATTTAACATGTGTACCACCGTCCGCACCGGAGACTTCCTCATGACTTCTCCTACCCGTCGGCCACGATGATCTACTGGACTCGCCTCTCTCGACCTCCCCTAATGCTCTCTCGGAGTATACTGTGACCGAAGACAAGTCGGACGGGTTTGAGGATGTGGATGACCGTGGTGTCTGGCCGTTGGACGGTCCAAACATTGCCTGTTCATTGAGCCAGGTGCTATCGCTCAGCACAGACGTGACAATGGGCGAGAGACATGAACAGTGTTATCCGATGCGTCTTTGAAAGTCGATAGAACCAATATGTCCTTGGGTGGGAGCGACTATGGGAGTAGAGACCAAAGGCTCGTTATGGAAAGAACTGAACCCTTGCCTCCAAACGCATTCGGCAATTGTACATACAGTATGACGATTACGGTAAGTAGGTACGTAAGGTAAATCTGCCCGGGGTGCTGCTCTCATCGGCTTGTAACCATCTTTCATATCTATACCTAGGCTGCTCGACGGAACCTGAATCAATGGTCTAGCTACGGAAGCTGAAGCTCATTGTAAGTAAAGTAGAAGTCATAACCACATGTAGAGTGCCAAGGCAGATCAACCGAGATGCGCTACGATATAGCGCACATGTGCCAGACGCTCTACTGGATGCTTCGTAATAGTGCGCTATATGAGAAATAACCATGGGAGTTTCTGCTCTACGACTGATTATCCTCAAGCTGCTATATACAGGTTGTTGTACAGTAGATAACTCAGTCGACCCGCAAGCTCTGTAGCTTTGCTTCTGTTACGATAACCTTTTTAAAGTTAGCACAGGGCCCGCCATGAGTGATCAACGAACTGTAACTCACATCGAGCGCCTGCTGTACCTCAAGAACCCTCCGCACCTCGGCCAGCCAGTCTTTACTCAGTGTCTTCGCCCACCCTTGTAGACTGTTCATCTCTCTCGCTGCTTCGTCCAAATTACCTTCCTCAAGTAGCGTCTCTGTTCGCGTCAACAAGCTTTCGACATCATCACCCACAGCTAAGCCCTTTTTCTTGAAGAGGACTTTGCTCAGCATCATACTAGCTGCGTGACTTGCTACGCCTGCTTCTTCCGGGAGAAGGGATGCTTTGCGAACTTCGTGTGCCACATGCCGAAAGCGGTCAATGAGTTGAGCCAGAGACGGTACGCCTCGTTGATATGCTGTTGGGTTGATTGACGCGATAGCTGCATTCACAACAGGGTCATCTTCCGCAACTTCCTTGAGAGCTGCCAGTTCTTTAATGAAAGGCGTCGGGCGGTCGGCCAATTCCAGCGTTGACCGGACCGCATCGACTGCAACCTGGAGATGTTGGGTTTTGAGGTTAGAGTCTATGACAGAATTCCACTCAGTGGTCAGCTTCTCAAGCTCTTCAACTTTGGACGCAAGTTCCGACAGTTTCCCAAGGCGACCATTCCGCTCTGTCTCCACACGGTCCTTGACTTCAGCGATGAACTTGCGTTTCATTTCGATGGCCTGCTCTAAGAGCTCGTTGCGTAGGCGGCGCTCGGAGACCTCCTTTGAACGCTCCAGCTCAGTTTTCAGCTTTTCTTGATACGAGTGTGAGATCTTCTCCCGTTCGGATTCGAATTCCTCCTTCCAGCGAGCTTCCTGCTCCTGCCTATCTTCCTCAAGTCTCCTTAGGAGCTCTTTCGCAGCTCTGTCGAATTCTGATTGTATTGACTTGATCTTGTCCTCCGCAGCTTCCTTCTCATTGTTTCTTAGATCTTTAATCTTGCCTCCGACTGCAGCCAGCTCCGCTTTAGCCTGGTCTACTGACGATGTGACTTTGTCCGAAGGCTGACCGACAGTGACAGCGCCAAGGAGATTGTTGATAACTCTTACTATGTCTTGCACAACGGGCTCGTCCATGTCGTTCACTTTGAGTGGGTCAATGTGGGCAGTGGGTACCACATTGGGCTCGATTACTTCTGGCTTCATCTTTGGTTCAGACACCTTTGTCTTATGCTCCGATTCAGGTTTCTTCTGGGTAGCTGCCGGTTCCTTCGCAGATGTTGGCTGAGGCGAATCCTTTGTAGAAGCGGGCTGAGCCGCGTCCTTTTTGGCCTTTTCGACAGCCTCACTGCCTTCGTTCGGAGTGGCATCGGACGGGTGCTGCTTGGCTTGGTCTACTTTGGGCTTTGGTTCATTTGCATCCAAGGCACTCATGTGCCGCCCCTTATGCTGTAGGTCACTAGCGTTCTCGTCTTCTGCTACTCTCCACGATATTCCACTTCGACTAGGTATAGTCACCTTGTTGTCGGGTTCCGCTGGAGATGATGAGGATCGCCTTGAGATACTGGAAGCGTTGGGAAATCGACGTCGAAACTCGCGTTCCTCAAAGTAGAGTACTGCATTCTCCCCAAATGGAACATACTCCGTAAAGAAGTCATGGAAGTTATCCGAGATAAGGGAGTAGTAGACGCCTCCAGCATATCCTAGGCCCCCTAACAAAAGTAGCGTGATGAGGAACCTTCTGAGCCTACGAGGCTTTCTCTTCGGCGGAGGTGGAGGTAACGACTTGGGGCCCCCTGGAGGCGCACTTGGTGGTGTGGGAGGAGGAGAGGCTGAGGTCGAGGTCGTAGCCGGCAAACTCGCTTTCGGGGGAGGGGGCGGTACCAGCGGAACATTTTCAGGCGGTATAGTAGCGTTCGAGCTTGAATTTGGGGAGGCCGGCGAAGCTGGAGATACAGAAATCACTGGGCCGGGAGCTGGTGGGGTCGGTTGTGAAGTCGTGGTGCTTTGAGAGCCAGGCAGCACAACCGCATCGGAGTCATGGATGCTGGGCTTCGTGTTTCCGACTGGTTTTCTAACGTCCGCCAAGAATCGCTGCCCAAGTTATTAGCAAACCTTCAATCTCTGACCATTCTCGCAGGTGGTCAGCTCCAAGTGACCACTCCGCCATACCTGGCTAACAACTGTACTTCTCCCTGCCCGTACTGGAAGCCATTGAGCTCCAACTTGCGGCGCGAAGGGCCTTACTGGGGCAAAGCTACTCCGGAGGACTCCTGCGCGCAGCATGACAGGCTGCAATACCACAGGATGCCGCGATTTAGAATCGCAGGTACAGCGCGAGAGCCGAATTTGATATCAGGAACAGAACTCGGGTAAAGCGCGCCTGACTCAATCGGGATGGTTTTGATTACGTAATCGAACTGGTCTCAACTTGGAAGTATCTCAACCTTGGAGTTGTAGGCTAGATGGAGTATCTCAGGAGTCGAATTACATGCTCTTATATTAGGACGGCAACGTCACTTGAGATGTTAGGGAGAGGCCGTTGGAGGCGATGTACGATCACTTGGATATAGTGGCTAAGGACAATTAAGTATTCAAGGACCTGATAAACTCCTAAGACACCGTCGAGAAAGTGAACCAGTGGAAAAGAAAGCGCCTAATAGCCAGTCTGTACTGAATACAACCTGCCTCGACTCGATCGAGCTCTGAGTCCCCATAGTTCGAACATAGACAGCTTCCTGAAGCGCAACGCTTCAGTATATCTGGCGAAAGAACGCAGCAAACAGTCTAACGCACGGGAAATGAAAAACCCCTATGGTGCATCCCAAACTAGCAGTTGCAAGCCCCGGCGCCTTGTGTACCCGCGGCATCTGGTCGCAGGTCTACACCGGGACGTGGGTTTGACCTCATGTTTCGTGCCCCTGCTTGTTCGAGAGGAAGCTTGCGAGCGATTGCTGTGAAGAGTTCCCGGACGTTCTCTGCTGTCTTTGCTGAGGTCTCGAAGAACAGCAACCCAGCCTCCCTCGCATACCCCTCCGCATCCGCAGCGGTAATGGCGCGCTTGTCTGGGTGTTCCGTAACAAGGTCGAGCTTGTTGCCCGCTAGAGCTATAATAATATTCTCGTTCGCTTGACGTTGAAGTTCCTTCACCCATGCTTTTGCCTTATCGAGAGATGACTGAGGAAACCGAGTTAACACAACCCAAACCCCTCACAAGGAGATCCGGAGGCGCTTACTGCCTGGGTAATATCATATACGACAACGGCACAGTTTGCGTTTCTGTAGTACATGGGTGCTAGAGACTTGTATCTTTCTTGACCCGCTGTATCCCATATCTCGAACTTTACGGTAGTGTTCTCATCGAGGGCGATGGTTTGGGTGAGGAAGGCGGCTCCGATCGTTGACTCTCGGTAGTCATCAAACTGGTCCTACACGTGAGATTCTTGTGAGCCCAGGTTCCTCTGACCAAGTTTTGCGCGCTTCCAAGGGCCTTATATGTGCGAAGTCTTACTTTGACGAATCTCAGGACTAACGAACTCTAGCCACTGTAGTCAGCTTCCCTGCATCATGACCTCGGCATGTGTTAGGTGCTAACCTTTCCTACGGCAGACTCGCCTTCGATGAGATGTCAGAACGTTCACTCGGTGATATCCAGTGCCACCAGGCACAAGGAAGACTAACCTAATAAGACCAGTTTGAACTGAGCAAAGCGAGCTCCGGGTCGAATACTTGTTGAGACCCTTGAGGACATGTTGCAGAATGCTAGGTGAACCTATGCGTATCCGGGGGTATGAAAAGATCGAACAGCGTTGATGAGGCGCGAGGTGTGAAATAGATTATATGGAGCCTGACAAGGAGCCCTCTACCTAGTATGGCGGTTCACAAGGTCAAGCAATGGCTTGCCGCCTTTAGCGGCTCCGGATGACGAACGGCTTCAGCCACAATACCATCTTAGTTAGCCCGACTGAGCCACATTATTAGTTAGAGGTTCATTATGGGAGCTTGGGCCACAACACACATGCCTGCAGCTTCGCGACATCACCTTTGCTCCATGGCTTGTCACAGTCCTAGATCTCTTTGATTCAAGTTACAGGGCTTACCAGCCAGGATGGCGAACTTATTTCCGTTTCGCGATATCAATGTACACGCCTCATCTTCCTACTATGCCTTCACTTCGCCTTCCGCACCTACTGCGCCAACGCTTCTGGTTGATAGACCCTCCGGAGACCTACGGATGATAGATGGGCTTCTCTCTGGTGCGAAACGTGTATCGAGCATTGCTGGCATTCTTGGTATCATCAAGCTCAGATTAGGTACTGCGCTCTCCAGCTTGTCCTTGCTAGGAGAGCATACTAACCAATAAAGATAGATAAGTACATAATCGTGATCACGAAAGCGCAGCCTATGGGCCGGTTGAAAGGTCACATGGTCTACAAAGTCATTGCGACGGAATTCTTACCAATCCACGAACGTGCACTACATGATCCGGACGAGGATACCTACCTGGCTCTCCTTAAAAGCCAATTGAAAGCGGGTCCTATGTACTTCTCATATTCACTCGATATGACCAACAGTTTTCAAAGACAGTCCCAAGCAGATCCTACAACACCGCTCTGGAAAAGGGCCGATGACCGATTCTTCTGGAATAGGTTTGTACAGACGGATCTAATAGACTTCAGAACAGGTGGAGGGCCTGGCCTGGGTGGGCGACCATCAACTGTGCAGCAGCCAGCGGTGGATCCATATATCTTGCCAGTCATGTTTGGGATGATGCGAATTACTGCAACAAAAGTGAAGTCAACGCCATTTACGTTCACGATAATTACACGAAGGTCACGGCATAGGGCTGGGACAAGGTACTTCTCGCGAGGGATAGACGACCAGGGACATGTCTCCAACTACAACGAGACTGAGCAGGTAGTCATTCTGAACGATACCACAGGGACTCTAGGAGGCTTCGCAGGCGGAGGTGACATGCAAAACGGGAAATTTAGAGCGGATGATGGGTGGGAACTGCAGGTCCTGTCCTACGTTCAAACCAGAGGAAGTGTGCCAGTGTACTGGGGCGAAGTCAACAATCTGCATTATGTGCCGAAACTCCAAGTTCGCGGTGTCGAGACTGCAGTGGGAGCGGCCAGGAAGCATTTCACCGAGCAGATCCGGCTGTACGGTGACAACTACCTTGTGAATCTTGTTAATCAGAAGGGCCGGGAAGACCGCGTAAAGACCGCCTATGAACAGTTGATTAGAATATTAGTATCGGCACCTTCAGAGGATACATCAGCGGACCACCTCTCAGACGAGAGATATCGCACGATTCAATCAGCAAAGAGGAAGCAGAAATTTGATCGCCTACATTATATCTATTTCGATTTCCACAACGAGACGAAAGGCTTACGATGGCATCGTGCGCAACGTCTTCTAGATCAGCTCACTGATGGCCTTATCAAGGGCCAGTATTTCCGTGGTGTCGACATGCCGGGTGATTCTACGGGGCGCTTAGAGGTTCGGAACCTTCAAACAAGTAAGTACTGATGCCGCATGAACATCCCAGCCTAACTGACCGAGTGTAAGATGTCGTTCGTACGAACTGCATGGATTGCTTGGATCGAACAAACCTAGTACAGAGCATGATAGGACGGTGGATCCTGACAAGGCAGCTCACCGATCTTGGTATACTGCAGCCTGGAGAATCAGCAAATGCCGACGTAGCCTTTGAGCACGTCTTCCGGAATGTTTGGGCAGATAACGCAGACGTCGTTTCAAGATCATATTCGGGAACAGGTGCACTCAAGACGGACTTCACTCGGACTGGAAATCGAACAAGAGCCGGAATGGTGCACGATATGAATAACTCTCTAACTCGATACCTTCGGAACAACTTTGCCGACGGTCCTCGACAAGACGGCTTCGACCTTTTCCTTGGCACATATCTGCCATCGACTTCAAATATCGGCAGCACCTTGCTATTCGTTGACCGCAGGCCAGTGTTCGTTCAAGCGATACCTTATATTCTAGGAGCGAGCGTGTTCATGGTACTTGTCACGGCGTTGACACGTCGTGTGCCTTCTTCTGCAATCTGGCCTTTGAGATTCTTCGTGCTGTTTTGGCTCTTTGTCGGTGGATGGTGTCTGCAATTCATCGTCGGTCATGGCATGCTCTACGTAAGCTGCTGGAACGTACCCAAAACAGACTGATGGGCTAACTTCTGCTTCGCCGCAGGTCAACTGGCCAAGGTTGAACACACCCCCATGGGCGATCGAAGGCTATCAAGAGGCGGTCAATAGCGTAAGAAAGGATAAGCTGGTCGGACCGTTAATAGGGCGTCACGAACGCGGTGCAAGTAATGCCCGGCTCAGCCACCTGGAAGAGGGAAAGAAAAGGATAGAGTAGTTTAACTTGTTCAATGATAGACCTGGCGTTTGCTCAAATACTACATATGATACCCGTATGATCGGACTATATGAAATAGTTCTCCGTAACCATGACCTATCTCCTAAGTGTCTCATGGTGAGGGCTTCGGAATCGGACAATTGATTCACCGACTACCTGAGAGATCGTTGTCATCCTATAGTGCCATACCTTTAGATGACTATTCAGCATCAGGGCATTGTCCGGATATCGCGATCTGGCAGCATGTGCTTATGCCCAAACTATGGGGCCTGGGCACCTTGAGAAGCGCGTGGCATTACCGATCGTTCTCTCGAAGCCATCACACCCACAGCATGGAGCGGACCTACAGCGTATACAGCCCTTCCACCTAATATCTCTATGTGGTTATACTAATACTTTACCAGGACGCGATTGCTGCGTTGAACACGCTGCAGTCAAACTTCTCCGTCGTAGACGCAATCCGTAAATCAGGGAAGGGCATGAACCAGCAAGCAATTCCGGAAATGATTGAATGGTGTCAAAAGCTAGGGTATGAGGTGTGCGCGAGCGCTCTTCAGTCCATCATGGAAGGGTGCTGACCGGAGAGGACTGTCTAGCCTTCCGATTTCAACCGGCTAAAGCCCATTCACATTGCGGGCACGAAAGGCAAAGGATCAACCAGTGCATTCATCTCGTCCATTCTATCCCAGTACCTGCCATCATCCACAAATCCTGACGCCAAACTGCACAAGATCGGTCTCTATACCTCGCCTCATCTGCGCTTCGTTCGGGAAAGGATCCAGATCAACAATGTCCCGTTGTCAGAAGAGGCTTTTGCCAAGTACTTCTTCCAAACGTGGGATCGTCTTGAAGCTGCAGCCCGAGCAACAGGCCGACCAACTGACACTACAGCGAAGCCCGTGTACTTCCGCTTCTTGACGCTGATGGCGTTGCACACGTACATGAGCGAAGGTGTAGATACTGCTGTGATAGAGTGTGGTATTGGCGGCGAACACGACAGCACAAACATCCTCGTCAAACCCACCGTTACCGGGATCTCGAGCTTGGGTATCGACCACGTAGCCATGCTGGGCGGGACTATTGACGAGATAGCCTGGCACAAAGCCGGCATCATGAAAGCTGGAGCGCCCTGCTTCACGGTCCCTCAGCCCGATGCAGCAATGACCGTCCTCCGGCAGCGCGCAGACGAGAGGGGGGTCCAACTCCACGTCATCAGCCGCCATCCACAACTAGACACCATCAAATTGGGACTCGCCGCCGACTTTCAAAAGACAAATGCTAGCCTAGCCATCGCCATCGCCGCAGCCCACCTTAGGGACCTAGGCCACAACGACATCCCGCAAGACATCACCACCGCGCCCCTCCCAGCACCATTCATCACCGGTCTCGAGCGAGTCCAATGGCCCGGCCGCTGCGAAACCCGGCACGAGCGCAAAATCACCTGGTACATTGACGGCGGGCACACGCTCGAAAGCATCGACGTCGCCGCCAAATGGTTCGCTTCCCAAATCCACTCCTCTACCTCCATCAAAGCCATTGCCAACACCGACTCCAACCCAAGACCAAAAACCATCCTAATCTTCAACCAACAAACCCGCGACGCCGCGGCCCTCGCCCGTGCCCTGCACCGCACCCTCGCGGACGCTCTCGACGACTCCAAGCCCTTCACCCACGTCATCTTCTGCTCCAACGTGACGTTCAAAGAGCAAGGCTTCAAGCCAGACCTCGTGAGCGTCAATACGAATAGTCAGGATGTGCAGGCGCTGAGCGTGCAGAGGGGCTTGGCGAGCGTGTGGAGGGAGATTGATGGGTTGGCGGAGGTTAGTGTTGTTGGGAGTATTGAAGAGGCGGTTAGCGTTGTGAGGAGGCTGGCTGGGAAGGAGCGGCTGGGGGTAGTGGAGGATGGGAGCGGGGAGGGGGAGGTGAGGGTCTTAGTTACGGGGAGCGTGCACCTTGTCGGTGGGTTTTTGGAGGTGCTGGAGTCGGGGGAAGGGAAACGTTAGTGGCGGTGGAAGGAGTGCGTGATGTCTGAACAGGAGCTATAGAAAGCTCATATCTGGATCACCTCACATATGGCTAGACCGCTCATCTCGCTATCAACTAGCTACGCAGGGAAGAAACAGTCCGGGTTCAAGCGTATTTGTTTCTCGCACGTCGTCCCACAACTGCTCACCATCGCATATCCTCTAAAAGCCCCAACCTCTACTCCATCCCTGCCGCCTTCCCAACCCTCTCAATCCTCCTCCTCTTCCCCCTCAACCTCTCCGCCTCCTCATCCCGCTTCCGGTTCGAGAAAAGCATCTTCTCCAACACCTTCCTCTTCTTCCGACTCATCATCATCTTCTGCCTCTCCAGTTCCTCCTCCTCTTCCCTCCTTTTCCTCGCCGCCTTCTTCCTCGCCTCCTCGCTTTTCTTCCCCCTGACAACCCCGTTCCCATCGTCTTGACCGGGTCCATCGAGAGACGTGGAGCCGGAGAACGACAGCCCGGCGGCTTCGGCTTCGAGCTCGCGCTGGTGCTGGGTACGGATGGTCTCGGCTTCGTCGGCGGAGGAGGCGGGCGAGTCGAAGCCTGTGAACTCGTCGTTCGTGGCGTCGTTGTCGGGCGCGCTATCGTCGTCGTCCTCCTCGTCGCTGCCGGCGACGGCCATTTCGCCGTTTGCGGGGCTGGCGGCACGGGGCATGAGGGCTTTGGTGTCTTTGGTCGCTGGCTCTGTTTCGTGTTCGTCGTCACTCAGTCTTTCTTCGTCCTCGTCGTCCAAAGCTTCTTCAGCCTCACCCTCTCGCTCTTGCTCGGCCAGCGGTGCAGATGGGTCATATGCTCCTTTGGTCGGCTTCACCCACGGACTCAGATGCGGCGGCAAGGTCGCGCCAGGAGCGTAGAGGTCGGGTCGGAGTAGTTTTCCTTGGTTGATACAGTCCCAAACCCACTGTGGCTGGATGTATGTCCGTCCTAGTATTCTACTTCCGGGACGGATTGACTGGGCGGGGACGATATCGACGCCTTCTTCGGCGTCTGGTACAATGGGTAGCGCGTCTTGCGGTATGGGTGGACGGTCGACAACCTGGTGGGTTATCGTCGTGTCGGCTTCGTCGTGGGTAAATGCGCCGTCACCGAGAACTGTATCCCAGCCTATCCGTTTGCAGCCGAATGCTCGCAGCAGGAACTCGAGCGGCTGTCGTGGGGTCTCCCGCGATAGGAAGAAGGTGTATGGGGCGAAGAGGTTGGATGCTTTGGCGCTGCTGCTTTGCGGCTGGGGAAGTACGTCTGCATCGGGGCCAGTCGTCTCGAATGTGTCGATTGCGTCGTTGACTTCCTCACGACCTTCGTCTTGGTTCCGTGCACCCTCTTCGTCCGGTTGCGGCAGGTTTCCCAGAGTGTCGGCCTGAGCTTGAATGTTTGTAAGTGTGCTTGAGAGCCCATTGGTATCTCCATTCTCGTGTGACTGGGGTGCTTCGAGTTGTGACTGAGCTGTGGTTATACCTCTTCCCTCCAGCGTAAAGGCACCTAACTCGCCTCCTTTTTCATCGCTACTGGCGTTGAATTTCGGAGGATAGACCAGTCCGATTGAGGTATACAACCTGAAATTGACAAAGCCCAAAAGTGTCGTATAAAATTCGACAAACGTCCCCATGATCCGGAAATCGACGTCGCCAGTCACCCTTTGAACAAATCTGTATGGTACCAGCCACAGTATATCCTGGCCTTGTATGGTTGCCTGGTAGTAGATCCCTTTTATGGAGAGAAAAGATTTTCGTAATGAGTGAGTCGTAATCAGATAATGCTGAAACTCGAGACACAGTCGCTGGCAAAGCGCAATCGTCTTGGGTGGGACTGTCGATGTCGACGGGAGATTGGCGAACAAGAAGAGCATGGACAATGCATCATCGAGATCTCGTAGCGCGTCAACGAACGTGGGGTACCGCTCTTTGATAATGTGGTCCAAAGATATTTTCGGCGCTCCGGTCTTCTCCAGTCGGGCAGCATCGCCCACTTCACCACGACCTAGAGACCGAGCAATCTTCTTTGATAACGCCTTGTGCTCTCTGAATTTGTTGAGCAGGGGTTCATGGAGGAGGTATTGTATGTCTTTCGTGTAGTAGAAGGTCGTCGAGGGTGTTGATGACTTGGATGCTTTCCGTTTGTTACGTGGCTCTCGGGGATAAATCCCTGGGGCAAGGGATGAATTATCAGCATTTGAACGTCTGGACCGGATTGTATCTTAGGCACCTTTGAAAATGCATAGCCTTCGAAAGTCTGGTAGCGATATCTGCAACTTGCGCACAGCCTGGGTTCGAGTTATGAAGTTTTTGGCTTGACCAGAGGCGCCTGTTCACCGGTCAGAACTGTCTCTCCAGGAGACTGGAGCTACTAAGCCCACACCTTTCTTCTTTATTTTAGCCATTCTGATCGTATTGCTCCCGTGGAGTGAGATTTTGTATACCGGACGAATTACCCTAAAACCATCTGTGGTGCCAAAAGTTCGAGATAATCGGCGCGCTAGCTCACCGCCTTCGCAGGGATGTCTGCGCTCTGTTATCCTTGCCAAACCTGCCTCCACCGTGTGTACGCTACTCCATGGGTACTCGTACATACGCTTTACAAGGAACAACGGCCGACTTTCGCGTAGAGCCGTAGTCTTCGTGAATGGCGAATACAAGATCATGAGAACTGTGCAGCATGGCCATTGACCGACGAAAAGCAGTGCTCTTTGGATCTGCAATAGGAGTCCGTCTACTCCTATTTACCGCCTTCCCGTCGTTACCGGATCTGTTGACTGGAAGGGTGGAGATCTCGACCCCGGTCACAAACTTCAAGAGACGTACGTAAAGGAAGCTCTATGGTAGTCAAGGGATAGTTCAGGAACTAACATGAGAGCGAGTTCCAGTCCAAGAGGGAGTCTTCCTCTATACCCATAACGTTTCCCCTTACGATGGCGGCGTCTTCCACCAGGTCAGATTGGAAGTCCACTGCAGTCAAGACCAGACGTATGCTGATCTCATTTAGGCACCCCTTTTGTTACCATTATTTGCCTTGCTTCCTAAGCCTGCCACGAGTCCGATAGCTACGAGTTTACTCTATATTGCGGTCGACCTCCTAAGCGCCCATGCTCTGATGCAAATCGCTAAATCGGACGAGTCACGATCGTCCAGACCCTTCACATCACCAAGGAAGGACGTCAGATGGGACAGCATAGCGATAGGCGCCGCGTAAGTGCTACAAATAGGATAATGGAGGTTCAATCAAGAGCTAAGGCTAACATCTGTCCGCAACAGGTTTCTCTTCAATCCTTTCACGATTGCTACGTGTATAGCACGTCCGACTAGCGTGTTCACCAACTGCGCTATTTTATACGCCATCTCTCGGGCTGTCTCTGGCAAGGGACTCAGCTCACTGTTCGCCATAGCCTTCGCCTCCTACCTCTCGCTGTACCCTGCTCTCTTGTTCCCACCTATCGCATTAACTTTCTACGACCGCGCAGCGAGACGAATGAAGACACCGCCGAACGCCATAGGGTTTGGCCTCTCGAATGTCGTGTTCTTCTTCATGGCCATAGGGATTCTGCTGTACATGTCTTACCTGATAACCGGTGGATCGTGGGAGTTCGTTGCGTCAACGTATGGCGTACATCTTTTGTTGCCGGATCTGACGCCGAATGTTGGCCTCTGGTGGTACTTCTTTATCGAGATGTTCGATTCCTTTCGGGAGTTCTTCCTGGGCGTCTTCTGGTTACATCTAGCCTCATACGTGGGTGGGCTGAGCTTCAGGCTCAGGAAGCAGCCGCTTTTCGTCATCACATGTCTTCTTGGCATCTTTGCAATTTTCAAGCCATATCCCAGCATCTCCGACACCTCGCTTTACCTCGCCTTGCTGCCATTATATCGACACGTTTTCCCTCGTAAGTGCTTCCACCGAGCCCGGACTTGCGACCGGACTTCTGGTTCAGAATGAAGCTAACCTGTACATCTCCAGTCATGAGGTATACTTTTTTCGCGGTATCGACCCTGCTGTACGCTACTCTGCTCGGACCCGCTTTCTACTATCTTTGGATTTATGCCGGCTCCGGGAACGCAAACTTCTTCTATGCAATTACTCTTGTATGGAGTTTGGCTCTTTCGGTGATATTGGCGGATTCGATATATGCCGTGCTCAGAGATGAGTGGGAAGTAGAGAGGCCGGAGATGAAAGGAAAGGAAGTTAGGCGAATATAATCCAAAACGAAATATCTCTCGCGCCTCTTGTCGAATTGGGACGTACTATTTGAACGTTCACGAGTTTCATTCACCCATGCTCAACCTCTTGGACAAGATCACGTAGTCCGCCTTCTTGACAATTCCGTTCCGCAGCTTTCTCGGTTTGGGCGAGTACTCGTCTTCTTCATACCCCAATCTGCTATAGAACTCGACGGCCTTTTGATTCGCCACAAACACCGTCAACATGGTCTTCTCGACTCCCACCTTTATCCCAATTCCCTCAGTTATGCCCATGAGATAGCCACCCAACCCACAGCCTCGGAGAGCGGGAGACAGATGGATCTCGTAGCAATAGCTGACTTCACGGCCGTCCTCATACGTCAACATGAAAGACAAAAAGCCTTCGACCTCGCCTATTTTACCATCAACAGCTCTGACAAGCAAGTAACGCAAGTCGGGCAACCGCATCTCCTTGCGCTTCTTTGCCGGGGACCAACCGACGCTCGACGCGGCGTAGGCGGATGCGCTGGTGGATTCGATAAAGCGGAAGCACGCTTCGAGGTCAGCAGGGGAGATGGTGGAGGATGTCTCCAAGGAGATGGTGTATGTGATGTTGGTCTTAGCACTGGTGAAAGGTGACTGAGTCGGGTCGTTGGGCATGTACTTTTGCTTGAAGGCGGAGAGGGAGAGCGCGTTGGCTGCTTCAATTCGAGGCATTGGCTTGGAGGAGACCGATAGATGATAAAAGTTGGAAGAAAGCCGCCTGGTTGCTGCCATTTCCAGTTGCGGATGCAGAGCTTTCTCATTTCCTTCCAGCTGGAACACTGGGCCAAAGGTTGGTGGGGGTTCGCGTCAGGAAGCAACCATGGCGCGTTGTCACGTCGGCCAGAGATGTTCCGGTGCCGATGTGCAGACAAGCTCCAATATACTTTCAACACAGTTCCTTGCTCAAGTACTATTTCTTTCTACAGATGCAGAACTGTACTTCTTCAACATTTTCCTCATGAGACCATTGAAAACTCTGGTCTCGAAGTGTGTATTTCGGCCGTATGTCACAGCCGTGAGACGGCGGCTCTCGCGGGCCGGCAACCCTGTCTTGAGCCTTGATCATGTATGTCAGTTTATCGAGTATGAGGTTATGCTCAAATGTCACTTGGACCGGATTTACGGCAAACGTTTCCATTAATTGCTACGAATGCGGCTTATGGATGGTGTGACATGGGCAGTTTCTTCAGCGTCAACGAGTGCTAGCTCTATGGCGAGATGTGGTTCGAGCTCTCAACAGTAAGCAGCACAGGATACTTTGCTTCTTGTTGGAATAGCTCGTGGCTTTGCTAGCAGAAGGATTGGATGCTCAAAGACGTCATGCAGGAATTCATACTTCGTCCACACGAGCGGAAATGCGTCGGTATGCTCGTGATGAATTTGAGAGGAACAGGGGCGTTACAGATTTGGTATCTCCTCCTTGTTCGATATCTTGCGTTCTTTTCTGATGCAGAGTATGGCAGACACAGATCAGGTATCTGATATCCGTACGACCTCTCTTGGATCTCGCGCCGCAACATGCGGTCCGGCAACTCAACGCTGACTACCAGTCAGACTGCAAGGGCTGAATTCGATTCGATGAGAAGATACATCGACGAACAAGCCTCGAAATAGGTAAATATCGTAGGACGGGTATCCTACTACGAGGAGGGATCAGGCACCCTGATACGTAGCCTACTGGGTCAAACCGGCGATCACCTTCTCAACCACGCACCTAGAATTTGCGCCAGCTGGAGAAGTCAACTCCTATGACACATGCCTTCTGAATGTTCAGTGGCTATTCATGTGCCGGAACTTACTCCGGTTCTCAGACCATGGTCAACCACGTGAGCGTGGCACAGAGCTTTTCTAGAATAACGGGAAGACTCAGATCAAACTGCGGGCGTTCGGTGTTTGAAGGCAGAGGCTGGGGTGGTATGATATGCGCCTCCAGCCAGATTCCGCGCCAATCATCAACTGTTTCATCATCCCGCAACATCATCCCATCCCCCACTCCAAGTCAGCACCATCAATGATCGTCACATGGAACGGCTCAGCCTCACAAACAATTGGAAACGTTTGGATATTTCGGCTCGTGCCGTCATCTTATAGTCTCGTATCAAGTTCCATCATGGTGCCTCTTGACACCAAGTGGCAGTGCGACCTCCGCGGCTCGAATCGTTATTTATAACCATCTGACCAAAGCCTGATGGAGTTGCTCCAGAGTTCACCGTCTAATAACGCTAATGGACATTCAGCTTCGAGATTCACATCAGATTAATATAGTAATACTCGATACCTCTCGATGTTTCCTCTTCAGTTCTTAGTACTATTTCTCGGACTCGCATTCGCCGCTCCTCTGACGTCCGAAAACCTCTCCACTCTCAACCGACGAGGCAGCACCGTGGAATGCAACGTACGATACGGATGGTCCCTTTCCACGCACGACTGCTACGCAGCGCTTGGCAAGCTTCCCGTGACATCTATCTCCGGCAACGGCATGCCCGACCTCACACATGCACAGGCCAGACACGGTGTCACCGGCAGCACTACGAGTTCAACACTTAGCAGGTTACGAGACTCACACGCATTCGTCGTGAGATCAGGCGCATGCGTGATCGGGGTCAATCCCCCATCTGGAGGCGGCATCAATCTGTCGGAGTGGGGTTCTATCGCGGCCAGAGCTTATGGCATTGTGACAAATTGTGTTTCGAGTCTGAAAGGTCAAGGTGGCAAGGATATGGCAGGGTCGCAAAAGAACATCCAGGTGATGGTCTGGCAGGAAGAGCTGTATGAGGAGTGATGTATTGAGGCGGGATTCGGTGCTGGGTGGCCAAATATCAAGTTGTCGCTGGATCTTATCACGTCTAAGGCGCCCGACGTTGGGACTACGGAGGGGGGACTTTCATATATGATGAGAAGGCCTTATGTGGTGCTTCTGGCGACCGAAGTTGTTGGACCTTGGCATGGCGATAACTTTAAGGATAAAGAGGAACAAACCCTCACGAATTGAACAAATCCATCCCACATTGCGAATGACGCCATCACACGGGCTCAGCCATGCTACATAACCCGGTCATTTCTTTCCCTGGACGAGTTCCTTGACAGCGCCCGTAATCCTACCATCACCCTTTGCCTCCCCAATCTCCACAACCCCACCATTTCCCTTCACCTCCCCTATCTCGACCACCTTCCTCACCTGTCCCGCCCCATCTCCCCTCCGCGCCGCCTCCCTGGCCGCATCCCGCTTCGCCCTCAACTCCTTATCCTCCTGATCCCGAGCCTCCAACTCCCTGATCCAAGCCTCCGCCTTCTCCTTCGCCTTCCTCTCCGCCACCGCGCCCTCAAACTCCTTCCTCTTCTCCCGGTCCTGCTTGTAATACATACTGCCCGCCACCACGGCCAGAAGCGTGAAGGCCTGCGCGTAGATGCGGGCGCGGAACATCCGGTTCGTGGTGTGGTGGTCGCCTCGGCGCATGGATTTGGTGGCGCCGAACAGGGCGTAACATGTTAGTGCGCATCCTAAACGGCGTCAGTTCGTAACGACTATGGTGTGGAGTGGGATTGTGTAGATGGAGGGCTGCACACCTAGGGGTATGAGGGGTTCTTCCTTCAATCGCCGAGAGAATTTCTGCCATCGGTTTTCTTCGTAGAATTCACTGCAGTTAGGGGTAAGCTTGGATCGTGTAGAGAGAGTAGGCCGGGTTACGTGTCATGGTCAAAGGATGAGGGCAGTGGTGCGTTCGACATGATGGTTATATGTGGTGGGGTTCGTTGGAGCTCATGAGGGCATGAGGGAGCTATGACGTGTAGATTGGTTTTGGCGGTCGATGCAGCAATCGATTGTTGGTGCGCTGACAAGAGGTAAGGGCGAATGGTAGATCTTCAATTGCAGAGCAAGATCACATCTATTACCCGATATCCTTCAACGCCGAAGATATGGAGATGATCACTACAAGTCGACGGCGTATAAACTACTGAAGGGATCGGGCGAACAGAGAGCAATTAGGCGCAACGTTCTTCCGTAGCCACATGGCTAGCGGGGCGCTATTAATTGGAGCATCAATCCCACCACGCCGACAGGTTGATGACTTTCCTAAGATATCTATGTTGAAAGACGAGGCGTTTCTCTACACGAGTTCCTAAGCTATATCGACTGCCCTCATTGTACAGATATCATGGACGAAACACCAACGCCCAATGGCACGCATACGCCCCAAACGCCCAAGCTCAACACCCTGTCACTCACCGAATACACTGCCAATCCTTCACCGCCATCAAGGAGAAACAGCTCAACGACGCTGCCAACCATACCAGAAGCGTTTCTTCTGCCGAACGGCTTCCCAGACGTAAGACTAGAGCTACACAAGACCGAAGCAATAGTCTCATATACCAACAGTATCTCCGTTTGATCCTTACCTCCCGCGTCTACGAAGTCGTCAACGAAACACCTCTAACACACGCAATCAACCTCAGCAACCGATTAGAATGCCGTGTACTGTTGAAGAGGGAAGACCTTCAGCCGGTGTTCAGCTTCAAGTTGCGAGGCGCCTACAACAAGATGGCCCATTTGAATTCTCAACAGCGATGGAAAGGCGTGGTGGCATGCTCAGCGGGTGCATCAACCTTGTAGCATATGTAAGGGTTGTGCTGAGACGTTCCAGGCAACCATGCACAAGGAGTTGCCTACTCGGCACGAAAGCTCAGAATACCAGCCACGATCGTCATGCCCTCCGGTACGCCCAGCATAAAGCATCTGAACGTCTCACGCCTCGGTGGCTCTGTTGTGCTGCACGGTGCCGATTTCGACTCGGCCAAGGAGGAAGCACACCGTCTGGAGAAGTTACATGGCTTGACGAACATACCACCTTTTGACGATCCTTATGTCATTGCTGGGCAGGGCACGATTGGGATGGAGATATTGCGGCAGACGAACCTTCAAGATCTAGAGGCTATCTTCTGCTGCGTAGGTGGTGGCGGACTTATTGCCGGCATCGGCGTGTACATCAAGCGCATAGCACCACATGTCAAGATCATTGGAGTAGAAGCCTATGATGCCAACGCCATGGTGCAATCATTACGAGAGGGCAAACGCGTTTTCCTGAACGACGTCGGTCTGTTCGCGGACGGCGCCGCGGTCAAAACCGTCGGTGAAGAGACCTTCCGCGTATGTTCCAAAGTGGTGGACGAGGTCATCGAAGTTACGACCGACGAGATCTGCGCCGCCATCAAGGACGTCTTCGAAGACACCCGCTCCATCGTCGAGCCCGCCGGTGCCCTCGCCCTAGCCGGGCTGAAGCGCTACGTCGCCAAAAACCCGTCTCCGGACCCGAATCGATCGCTGGTCGCAATCGCCTCCGGCGCCAACATGAACTTCGACCGGCTCCGCTTCGTCGCCGAACGCGCCGCCCTCGGCGAGCAGAAAGAAGCCCTCCTCAGCGTCACCATCCCCGAGCGGCCCGGCGCCTTCGCCGAACTGATCAAGGCCGTCCTGCCGCAAGCCGTCACCGCCTTCAGCTACCGCTACGCCACCGAGCAAAGCGGCAACATCTTCATGGGCGTCTCGGTCAACGCCTCCGCCCGCACGCAGGAACTCGCCAACCTCATGCGCCGTCTCGGCCAGGACGGCATGTCCGCCACCGACCTCAGCGGCGACGAACTCGCCAAATCTCACGTTCAGTACCTCGTCGGCGGCCGAAGCAGCGCCAAGGACGAGAAGCTTTACATGTTCCAGTTCCCCGAACGGCCGGGAGCGTTGATCAAGTTCCTGACCACGCTCAGACCCGGGCAGAATATCTCGCTCTTTCATTACAGGAACCATGGCGGCGACGTCGCGAACGTCCTGGCGGGCATACAGTGTCCCGAGGCGCAGAAGCCGGAGCTCGAGGGGTTTCTGAGGGACTTGGGATATCCGTTTTCGGAGTGCACGGATTCACCGACTTATAGGATGTTTTTGAGGGATTAGTGCGCAGCGCTCAGCGGGTCACGATGGGGCGTGGTGGCGTTTGGGTTGCGTAGAACAGAATTGGCGTCTAGATTTTCCCTTTAAAAGCCTTGTTTTGTGTCAATTCTTTCGCCTGCCATATACCTTACCTAGATAGTGAACTGTCAAGTGCATTACACTATCCACAGGCTTCCTAGAAGCTATCTTCCATGCCCAGCTCAGCTGTTATCAAACCCAAGCCCCAGGCCAACAACGGTGGCTAGGGTACGCACACAACGGCAGCCAAGCCACGTAATCACCGAAGTTGCCATATGTATCCACTTGAAATAGAGACGAAAAACACCCTTCCTCTTGACCTCCGCCCCCCCACTTGCCAATCTATCTATCTCTCCACCACCTTCCTACCTACCTACCTACCTAGGCGTCCAACACCAGCCCTCAACGCGGCATCATACATACACAAGCACCCCCCCTCCCCGCACAGAAGTAAACAAGCCAACAAGTAAAGCTGCCGCAACAGCAAAACGTACAACACCGTCTGTCTATTCGAATGATCATTACCATCCCCATCCCATCCCGTTTTCACCTTCGCCGATCGGGGGACTCGACATGCGTGTAGGATATACGGGTGTGTGGATATCCTTCAGTAGAACGGAGCGGAGCGGACGACAAGGGCCCCGTTCTTCTCTCTTATCCTACATTATCTTAGTCGATACATTCGTTGAGATTGCATCCCAAAGGGCGCTAGAGGAATGTCAGTATGTTTGGGGTGCCGATATTGAAGCCTGGGGCGAGGGTGGTATTGCGTTGCGTTGCGTTGCGGAGAAGAGAAGAGAAGGGAGGTGGTGGGTGGTGCGCCGGTCCGTCTGTGGGTGTGGTGTGGTGTGGTGGATTTGACTGCCATGAGCATTGTTGAAGAGAGATGGATGTGTTGTAGATGGAGCAAGAATATCTGTACAGGAAAGCAAGCAATCAACTAGATTGTCAGAGGGCACTTCGTCGGCTTCTATTCCTGTGTTCCTCTTCCCTTTTCTGCGCTGTCCTGTGACACTCGAGACAAATGGGGGATCTAAAAGAATGGGTTTATTTCGAGATCGAAATCATCGCATGTCTAGACGCAAGGTTTCTAGATGCCATCTATAGCTCGCTTGAGCAAAGTTTCGGAAGAACAAGTTGCAAGTCGCAGATGCCTTTGCCTGAAAAAACCACCCCGCCACCTATCCCCATCCCCGTCTCTCCCTTCGCCCCCCTCTCGCTCGCAAGACCCCAGCTCACCCTCACCCACCAAAACAGGTTAAACCTCCTTCACGAACCCCACCTCCACCAACCTCTCGACCGGAATGTTCAGACTGGCCATCTTGCTGCGCGTGTTATCTCTGAGCCACAGAAACGCACTGAGGGCCACACGCCGCCAGATGCGCGTCTTGGCGCCGATGCGCATCTGCTCTTTGCCGACGATGTAGACAACTTGGGTGGCGTAGGCCTTCTGCAGGGTCGTGAGGTGCGTTTCAACGGACGAGATGGAGGAGGAGGATGGGGTAGTGGTGGCGGTGGTGGTCGGGGTAGGACTGGTCTTGGAAGAGTCGGTGATGTCGTGGTCTGGGGGAGTGCGGTCTGGGAGGCGGATGGTAGGCGGTGAAAGGGTTTTGTGGAGGGTGTTAGCATTAGTGGTGTCGGCACTGGTGGTGGTGGCAGCGCCCTCGCGGACTATGAAGTCGCGGAGCTGGTCGTAGATGGTCATTGCCAAATCTTCGGTAACGACTTCGTCCATGTAGCCGTGACGGATGATGAGGCGGAAGCAGTTAGGGATGGAGGTGCGGTCGATCGTGTAGCGGTCTGGGGCGGGTACTGAAGGGGTGGAGAGCGGGCGCAGGTGGAAGAAGACGGTGACGGAAGGGGTGGCGACGAATTTTTGGAGGAACTGGATGAAGACTGTGGGTGTCATGTCGCCGACTTTGTCGAAGAAGATGCCGAAGCCTGTCGAGTTTGTTGTGTAAGCTGCCAGCTGAAGTGGAAATGAGGGATGGCGATGTTACCTCTCATATTGATGAGCTCGCCGCCGCCAAAGGCCGGAGTTAGACGCAATTCACCGTTTTCGCCTTGAGTGACCAGTCGAGATGGTTGAAAACGATCTTCTCGTTCGGCTTTCCACTGCTGTTCTTTTCCGAAGCGCCAGAGGATGAAGATGCTCGAGAGTACGATGGCGAGAACGAGTGTGAACCAAGCGCCGTCCGGAACCTTTGTGAGTGCGGAGGACAGGTACAGGCCATCGAGGCCACTGAATATGATGAAGCCAGTCAAAACAATGAGTGGGTGGAGCCTCCAGGTGATTAAAGCAACGATGGAAACCATGCACGTGGTGATGAACGTTACGAGGATGACGCAGACGCCATATGCATTACCCAGTCGGGTAGTCTGGAAGTAGTCAACAGGACTGTCTGGTCTGACCTGCTGGGGTTGGTGCTCACATTACTATAGACAGCAGTAACAATCACCGTCCCCATCATCAAGAGCCAATTCGCAAAGGGTATGTAGATCTGGCCATGGAAGATCTTGGATGTATGAACAAGTTTGATCTGTGGAAAGTACGAAAGCTTCATCACTTGAGAAAGTAGCTGAGCTGTTGTCAGGACCCACTGCTCCCTGAGTAGATAATTTGTAACATACCTGAAACGTAGAGGTGATCATCGCTTGACTTGCAACGACTGCGGCCAGTATCGAGATAACAAGACTCGGGTAGTACATCCTCGGGGGTACGGTATTGAAGAAAGGATTTGAATAGGCGCCTGGATCGTCGCTGATGTATGCGGCCTGGCCGATGTAGGCTAAAAGAAGGCATGGATAAGTGAAGCACATCCAACTTAGCTGGACGGCGCGCCTGCTGAAGGCTCCTAGATCTGCAAACATAGCCTCTACCCCGGTAAAGGCAAGTAAGATACCTCCGAGGGACTTCCACCCATCCGTCCCATTTCGAACGAGATAGTTCCCGGCAAAGTACGGTGAGAAAGCCTTGAGTACCGAGTGGTCATGCAGGGCTAAATTGTAGATTCCAAAAGAGAGGTTGAGAAGGAGCCAGACGACAACAATCGGCGCAAAGGCGGTTGCGACCTTCGTTGTGCCAAGTGGTTGGATCAGAAACAGGAGGACAAGAATCGCACAGGATACTCCGACGATGGTGCCGCTCGTGATATCTGGCTTGATCACCTGGAGTCCTTGAATCGCACCCAGAACAGATTGTGCCGGCGTAAGGACCCCGTCAGACATGACCAACGATACACCCAGGACACCCACCACCTTCAACAGCGCTTTCACGGTGGTGCTCCGCTCGATAAATGCGCGAAATGATCGACCCGGCCGTTTGAGGTCGGACGACAAATATCGTTCCATCTTAATCATGGAGGCCTCCTTCGGATCACGCTTGACGATATTTGCCTGTTCGCATTTGCGTCAGCGCTTTCCTTTACCAAATGTTGGCACAAGTAAGCCTGACATATCTTGACAGTAGCGAGTAAAGTGCAAACGTTCCTCCCTCGCCCTCATCATCGGCATTGAGTACGATGAATACATATTTCACGCTCACCATCAACGTGATCGACCAGATGATTAGGGACAGTGCTCCGAGCAAATCATCGTAAGACGGATTGTCGGAAAACGTCGAGGAATACACATATAGCGGGCTGGTACCGATATCACCGTAGATGACTCCGACAGATTGGTACGCGAGCCTGCAGATGTCAGTTGCCGCCAAGGTCGATCTCAAATTCTCCGACGACGATCATACCAGAACAAAACCCATCCTCCAAACTCCTATAACACATTCAGCCTGGTAACATAGTAAAACTGTCGTGCTGGTGAGATCATACCTGGCGCTTCCTAATATCCCTATCATGAGAGCCAGTAGTTTTATAATCTAAACCTTCCTCTACATCTAGTGCTGTAGAGTTACGCTTCTCCAAAAGGCTCGAGGGCTTCGTGGCATCTCGGACTCCGTGAATGCCGCTGGCGTGGGACCTCACAGGATGGATAATATCGTCTAGTGGGAATTGAAGTCGGCCTGCTTGAGACATGCCCTGGCGAGCGCTGTGTTAGGGGTTGAAGGTAAGTAGAGTTCCTTTGCGTCAATGCAGATGCAAGCAGTCAACAGGTCGGAACAGATATTCGTGTCTGGTAGGAGAGGATATAAAGTACAGTCGAGTTGCACGAGCCAGTTTGGTCCGCTTATCTTGTTCACCGATAAGCACACCGTATCTGCGGAGAAACAAAAGCACGTTTCTTGCCCGTGCACGCTGCCAGCATCCAGAGTGGTGGAATTGTTTGGAGCCCCGCCATGATAAATGCCTCATACATCGATGTAAGGTAGGGTAGGTAGGTAGGTAGTGTAAACAAAGAACGTGGACAATCGCTTATCTGAGCAAAGCTTGGCACTTGGATTTCGAGGTTTCTGCATGTGACAACGGGAACAACAGATTGACAAGATTTGGTGCTTCATCAGATGCCGTCCTGATAGAGCAATACCCGCGAAACAATGGAGCGGAGAGGAGCCTTTCAGTCAGGTAAAGACGGAAACCGGAACTAAGTATAGACCTGTCATACACCGTCGCCGAATGCAAGCCCCACACAAAACAAACTCAGGCTGGTGGTGGAAATGTCCGCAACAGCTGTCCCGGCCTGTCTATTTGTCCTCTTCTCACCTTATCCCCACCTCACCGTACCTTACTAGCTCAGTATAAACGGGCACGTGTCGGGATGAGAATCCATATCAACCCTGTCGCTGCTTGTGTTTCGGGTTCTTCGAGCAGATGATATACACATAGCCTTTCCTTCGTACGCTCTACATCAATTCAAACCATCCGTCAGCAAGGGACCTCCACATCTCAGAGATCCGGAATCGCTAGAAGATACGGCATGAAGTGTAAGGCCGCCATAAGCCATGTCCATCATCACAAAGCGTAGCCCAAAGAACTTCGACGAACCTTGCAACCATCGCACAGCTTCTTGACGCTGCTCCTGACCTTCATGCCTCTCGATTGCCGTGATATGTCCGTCGCGGAAACGCCCCATACTGGCCTGTTGCTCATACTGCCCGTCATCCGGCTTATCTTTCGCCATATTGATGTGTGCATCGATGTTGATAGGCAGCGGCTTTGTATTGACGCGGCGTGCGTAATTGATGATGGACGTAACGAGGATCTCTGAAGGACGTGTCGTGCTGTAAGGAAGGCTTGGGGTAGGCACCACTGTAAAAGCATGGCGGTGATGATGATGGCTGTATCCGGCGTGAGCGGCTTGACGGGACAATCTCACAACTGGATTCAAGTGTGTAATCGAGTAACGCGAAGAGGACCGGGAAGCAGTGGTTTCGTTGGATCCTGGTGCGGTTGCGATTTAGGTATTGTGCTTGACAGATTACGCTGTTCGCTCATGTATACCAAAGCGATCATTTTAAGCTTCGGTCGCAGGCTTGGCACGGCTTGGCACGGCGTAAATCTTACCTCCCAAGATTGATACCACTTCAATTTTGTATATATACAGAGTAGGGCAATGGATGTCTTCAAATCACTCATCAAGATTGACCCAGGACAAACAGTCTCACCTCACACTCATCCATATACGACATAAGCATAAAAGCACTCCATGCCTGGAAAGGGCTACATAATAGGGCTGTGAAGAGACCTTCCAATGTCGCCCAGTTCGTTCCCAAGTCAATGCCCAATCCAGCTACATCACCCAGCAGACGAGACTGAGTAGAGGAGTCAGACTCCATTCGCCGGAGCGAAGTTACGGGAGTCGCTCGTGGCCATCCATGACAGTACCTCAACCTTCGCCTGGCCAACACGGAAGAGTTGACGTGGCTCGATGGTTGACTGCTGTATGAGTATTAATTACGCTGCAGCGGTGATAGCATAACCAGAACTCTAGTGATAATCCGGGTTGAGTTATTTATTTCGTATGATAGCGTCGAACTTCCAAGTTGATGGTGAGAATTCGGCGCACCTAGCGGAGTCTTTCTATTTTTCAACCATCGTTTTATCATCATGCGGAGCTGTTGACCCTGTTTCGAGTTTTGTAACCTGTCCGCGATTGAATGTGAATATCAGATGATGTCCGCGACACAGCGTGGTACTACTGGCACCTTGCGGGTTTACTCAGGTCACGGCAGACTCGTGCAAAGCATCCGGCAGGAAGCACTTCAAAGCGATGTTCCCCCTTTTCCAAACCCAGAATACCAAGCTTGTTGATGTAGAAGCTTTGACTCGAATTCACCCCATACTCCCTCCTGACGCATTATGCTGTCCGACCAACCCCGCCATCTCAAGCAGTGCCCTATCCGCCTCCACATCCTTGCCCAGATTCAGATTTCTCCTCATCATAGCTTCCCGCTCCTCGAACGCCCAAGCAGCCCTCTGCTTCTCCGCCTCCTCATCGCCACCACAACCCCAAACCTCCAAGCTCTCGATCTCAAACCGATCCTGCCAACTCGACCGCCGGCTCTGGCTGGTGTGGAAGGATCCACCGCCGTCACAGTCGTGCGTGAAGACGCCAAATTCGAGCGAGCCGTCGAGCATCAGACTCACGGGCCCAAGAGCGATGTGCGGTGACAGGCCGGAGACGGGCTTCGGTTTGGGCGGCGGACTGCCAATGTTGATGCCAGATTTGGTGAAGGTGGCGTAGTCGGTGTTGAGGGTACTGGCGCGGAAAACTTCGTGGATTGGCTCGAGCTGGAACAGCAGCGTTTCGGCATCGCCAATTGCTTGCTTGTTTGTCTGTCTCCATGGCACATTCAGGTACACACCGAATACCACTCGTCCGGTGTTGCCATTACCTGCAGCACCGTCAGGAAAGCGTTTCGGCGGTAGGCTATCTGCAAAGGCTCTTTGGCTGCCGCCAGAAGGCGTGTGTGGTAGTCTGGTACCTGCGACCAGCAGGAGACTTGGGGCAAGCCAGTTTAGCACCTTTTGTTCGAACGAGCCAATGCTGAAGCCGGCGTCGCCACCGGAATAAAGTGGGCGAAGGCGTCGAAAGATCCTGGTTCCTTTGATGAAGAATGAAAGTTGGCTTAGGACATTCGAGTCAAGGATTTCACCTTCGCGAGGGAGGAGAGGCTCAACCGGTAGATCTGGGGATTGCTGTGGCAAAGGCAGCTGCGGAGAGGATGGCACACTGCCCCGTTTTCTTGCGAGATCAATGTTTTTGCTGAACAGGAAATGCTCAAACAGTGGGTTGAGCCCATCAAATAGGTATGGAAGTGAAATGGGTATGATCTGGTTGAAGTTATGGTAGTAAATGCCAGCGTTGTCTTCAATCCCAAAACTCCACAGTATGCTATCAGCCACTCTTCGTAAACCTTCAATACGATTCTCAGTAAGCGTCTGAGCATGCTTCGCCAGGTTTTCCTGCGGACCGATAGGAGCTGTTACAAGTAGGAGCATGAGCAATCGCCGGAAGTTATCGACAGGTATCTGCGCATGGTGGATTTTAGTATCGGCGCGTTGGTCATGCTTGAAGACTTCTATGGCGTCAAGAGACTCAAGTGCAGCCAACGCGAGCTCATCGTCGTCTTCTTCTTCCTCGACGTTGTCGTGCTTCGACTCGTCGATTGAAAACCCAGCGACATGACTCCTCGTCTCTTCGACCTGATCTTCGTGCGATGGTGCTTCCTTGTCTCCCAAGATGTCTTCCTTTGCAGGCTTCTCAAGTGCCGTTGAGCTCATGCGCCGATCGAACACCGCGAGGCTGCGGAACAAAAGTTTGTTCCTGTCCGTATTGCCTCTCTTGAGGACCCTACTATACCTCTCCGTCATGACCACCACGACCTTCAACAATGCCTCCATCGTCAAGATACTGGGCGCCAGGCTAGGAAAGGGAAACGCGCCCAGATATGTAACCATCTGGTATATCACCGGCCCCGGTCCTAACGCGTCTGGTATGACGAGGAACCGACAGAGGGTCTCCTCTTTCCAGTAATGTATACCATCTTGCTCGTCAGCGAGGGAGCGAAATATGTCTTTGAAGTGAGTTATCTCCAATGGTGTGAAACATTTCTTCGCAAAGCGGATGGCAAGCTCATGGCTCAGTTGCTCTACGAAAGGGCTTTGTCAGCGTTGATCGTCTAAAGGGAATGGGTTTCCCACCTGTTGACACTTGGTGGGAGCTTTGTTGCCCAGAGTGGCCTTGACCCATGGTGTGGGAGGTAATGCATTCGATCGAGTTGATACGTTTGTAAAGGTGAGTATAGAACTGTTGTTTAAAGGAGCGAGATCCTTGTAGGGCTGACTGCCCCGCTATGACACGACAACTTAGCGACAACTACCCCGCCAAAACACTCGTCTTCTCCCAGCTCTACGCATCAACTCTCTTCAATTCTAACCATCGTAACAATTATGATGAATATTCTTGCGGTACAAATATTCATTCAATTGTCAGTATCATTAGTGAGAGTCAATAAGTGCTGGTTGTTTCAGCTAATCTGAAAGTCTCTGGATTTGTGAAAGGTGGAGGGCCGGAATTCGGATTCATCATCATCGACCAATGATGATGAGTGTATTACACACAATTCCTTTGGGGGGGAGTGCTCCCGTCTAGAGACGTTCGGCGACGGTCTTTGAAAACATCTAGAGCGGGTTAAGAAGGGATGTTCGTCTCATCATCAATCCGTGATGGTGGATACACACTTCAGAGGAGGAGTGGAGCACTCCCCTTCCAGCGACATTCGACAACAAACGTATCAAAACCTTTTAGAGAGGGAAATCTGGGGGCACCCTCCACATCATGGCACGAGGATGATCATCTTACACAACTTCCCTGAAGGGGAGGGGAGCACTCCTCTCAAGAGACGTTCGACGGCAATCTTTGAAAACATATGAATTGGGTTAGGGAGGACAAGATTCACTCATATAACGAGATGAAGTAGACTGACAATACCCAAAGATTCTCGCCTTTAATCCATGATTAGATGATTATAAGGACAGAGCTGATCAATTTTCTTGCGATGGGCATGTCTGTAGTCTGCACACCTTGAATTCTAGATGAAAAAACCTCTACAAATAACTACCGCAGACTCTCCCCTTTCAGATCGCCCCCCTTCTCCATCAACTCCTTCCTCACCCGCTCGTTGCCCATCACGTCCTGCCCATAACTCGCGTTCCCCTCCCCCTCAACCTCCCCAGCACACTTCACCACAAACTCACACAACAACCTCTCCGCCTCGGCCGCATGCCTAGTCAGCGCATGATCATCCCCCTCAAAAATCTTCATCACCCTATCGCCCACCGTCCCATACGCACCGAATAGCGAGCGCGAACAAGTCGGGCTCAGCGTCGTATCCGCCGCCCCATGCAGCAAAAGCACCGGCCTCGGCGCCATCTTTCTGATCCCATCCGTCTCCGCCGTCTGACTCGCCACCGTCGCGCACCCGATCACACGTTTGGGCTCCTTCGCCGCCGCACTGAACACTGGCGCCCCACCGAACGACCAGCCCACCAAGACGAAGCGCGAGACGGCGAAGCGTTGCTCGAGATAGTCCATCGCGGCGATCGTGTCGGCGACGCAGTACCGGTTGCGAGCGGGGAAGCGGTAGTCGAGACGTAGGACGGGCACGCCGTGCCCGGCGGAGGGAGAGGCGAGTTTGTCGCCCATGGAGATGTACATTGCCGACGGGCCGGCCACGCCTCCTCCTGCCCCGCTGAGGAGGATCGCGGCTGCTTTTTGGGTGGGGCGTGGGGAGGAGGGGATGTGGAGGATGCCTGGGACGGAGCCGTCTTGCGAGTCGTGAACGGGGATTGAGATCTGCTCGACTGCGCAGAGAGGTCGGGTGGATGGAGGGTTGGGCGCGTGGGAGAGGTTGGAGGGTGGCGAGGGCATATTGAGTTGCTGTGGAGAGCTTGAGAAGGGAAGGGAACGAGAGGGTAAGGGAGACTTGGAAACTGCTGCAACTGCTGCTCTCTTCTTCAAGGGGCTTGTAAGGGTAGTAAAACGGTAAGGAAGTAGTGGAGCTGCGACTGCTCGTGAAAACAGTCGTTGCATTGAGGTATTGGAAATCAGTTTTCCCCGAGGATCAAGAAGGCTGCACAACGTAGAAAATTGGGCACTGCGTGACAAACAAGATCATGATGACGTCAACCAGGTGGCGAAATCGAGTTGCTGAAGAGTCTTGGTAAGATAGCGATAGAGCCTCATACGGTTTTAACAGTACATGTTCGTGGAGCCTCAGAGCTGCCATGATGGGAAGCAGTGAGCGTGGGAGAAACTCTGGCAGCCTGTCGGGCTCGTCCGCCGAAGGAAGACTAAGTGTGGTGTGGAGAATTGTAACCTCAGCATACCACAGTAATATATGTTGTATCATTTCTCGTCAAGCCCGAGGAATTGAAGACCTGGATACTGCTTTAGATAGGGAGGCTCTAGATGGTGTGTGGTAAATGGGAATGGGTTCCAGCTCAACTGCCACGATATGAGCTAATGCGGTGGTGTGGGCACGCGATGATTGGACAAGAACAAGATCCGGGGTCATTTCATCCGCAGTCACAATATTATAATTATCAATAGGTGATCAAAGGTAGAGATGCTCAACGTTCTTGAAACTCGTCTATGACAATATTGTCAAAAACTCCTCCGATGATCTCGACCTTGACGTCTGTATCCGGCGTTCCTCAATGATGCAAATGATTTGAGCCTGAGAGTGTACACTAACCCCGTATGAAGCCATCCTCCCCAGCCAGTTCTAATCCTATCTCTTTTCTCCTCCCATGATAACCAATACAGGCGGGGTCTCTCACACTCCTCCCACGCCGACCGAGAGCTGAAAGCACCAGGCCCTTAACCAGCCTCCAACAATTGTCTGCCGAAGCCAGTCCCGTCCGTCTGCTACACAGAACTGCGCCGTACTCGTGACGCACATTCCACACATCTAACCACCATTCCCCCTTTCTCCATCTCCTTCTCCTCCATCACCGAGCTCAACCCTTCCATCACCCCAGCTTCCGCACCAGAGTGCTTCTTTGCCATCTGCACCAGCCTCAGCAAGTCACTAAGGCTACAGAAAGCTATGACCATCCAAGACAACCCAGTGAGGACGGCACAGCAGGCATGAGATATGGCCAGCCTAGATGATGACGTGTACTCGGCGGCGGAAACGGAGTAGAGGATGCCGCCGACGAGGCCGAAAGAGTGCGTGATGATATGGGAAATGCCGATAGCGCTGATGAGGGCGTAGACCTTAGACCGTGTGCGGGCATCGCGGCGGCGGTGGGCAGAGTCGCCCGGAGAGTGGTGCAGAATCAGGCGTTCGTAGCGCGGGACCAGGGAGAGAGACGTAAAGTGATACAGGACAAAATTGCAGGCCACGAGCAGGATCCAGAGCACGGTGAAGACAGGGTGGTAGTAATAGCGCTCCGGGATGATGAAGTCAATCATTCTGTCGAGAGGTCTCTTAGATGTCCGTTTTGTGGTGATAAAAGCGAGCAAGGCAATGTCTTCAAAGTATGCACGAAAGATGAGGATTGACTTGATATGATTCCTACTCTTTCTGACCGGTTTAAAAGAGTTTTCGAAGCTTCAAATATAGGTATGAACTATGAACATGTGTTTGGAAGGTGGGAGGCTGAAGGAGACTGCCTTGTGTGGGATATCGTCGCGGTTGGGTTTGGAATGCTCGCAACTGCCTGGACCATTTGCGGAACTACCTTATGTAGCCTTGTGTTTGCTCTCGGTCTGCCTTACGCAGCTGAATTTAGGCTCAATCGCCTTGTTTGGAGATGAGATCTTAGAGATTCTTCCGGGCTGTATGTACAATGAGAGGTGTGCATTACTAGGTGCAGTAGCTCTCGTGCAGGCCGGGTGTGGCTGACAGGGTTGGAACGGACACCACTGGGAGCCTGATTAACCAGGTTGCAAGGTCATCTAGTTTGTAGTGTATAGGATAGCTCCAAGTTATGATGGCAAAGGCCAGAGAAGGCGGGTGAGCGTGTCTCAGGCTTCCAGAGGAGGCTTCTCTTACCCTCAGGAAATGTAGTCGAGTCTACCGGTCGATTATGCTTCCATACCCCTGCAAGATCGTCTACCACTTCGAGATCAGGAAACTCTGAGCTTGAGCTGCCATTACCGCTATATACAAGATCCCAAACGTCGCCCAGACACTGAACTGGAGTGGAGAAAGCTTTAATATTGATCCTTTGTACGGGCGTCGTACTTATACAGAGTGAGCTCCACGCCAAACCCAGGCCCCAGAATATACCCACCAATGCCACGAAATCCAGGAATGCTATTCATACAGGCTGAAGTCGTCGCGAACTGCCCCCAGATTGTAGATCATTTCTTGCGTTTTTCCGCCAGTTGCTTCTCGTACTTAGCAACAAGATCCTTCCTATAACAGACTTAGCAGTTGAATCGAGTCCTTAGCTTGATCAGAGACTTACTGTAAATGTGGCGGGGTGGGGTGGTAGTGACTGAACTCCATCGAGAATTCTCCTTTTCCTTGCGTGGCCGCTCTCAGTTGACTGGAAAAGCCAAACATACTGTTCAAACTGCAATCAGCATATAGTGTGAAATCCTCCGGTCCGATCTCGGTATCATTGATGACGGCGTTCCGTTTATTCAACAACCCAACGATATTTCCCTGAAATTCGTTCGGTGCGGTGATGGTGGTTTTCATCAGTGGTTCGAGTATCTGCGGCTTCCCTTGCATGAAAGCTTTACGGAAGGCTTGTTGGGTTGCATTCTTAAATGCCATTTCCGACGAATCTGTCATGTGTGTCGCTCCGTCGTTGACGATCATACTCGTCCCTAGGACACGGTGACCGACTAACGGCCCTTTCTCGCATGAAGCGTAGAATCCCTTCTCACATGCAAATAGGAACTTCTCCGAAATCGCACCACCAGAGATTTGTTGCTCGAAATGGTTCTTCTCGAGCGCCCCTGTCGGCTCCATGAATCCGACAACTCGAGCGTAGTCTCCGGCTCCTCCGGTCTGTTTCTTGAGTAAATGATCAAACGGCACGTGCTGGGTGATCGTTTCTCGGTATGATACTTGCGGCTGGCCAGTCTCGCAGTCAACCTTGTATTCGCGGCGCATACGCTCGACATATATGTCAAGGTGCAGTTCTCCCATCCCAGAAATAATCGTCTCCTGGGTCTCCGGATCAACGTGTAATCGGAAAGTAGGGTCCTCACGCTGAAAGCGATTCATAGCTTTCGAAAAGTTCGCCGTATCTTTCGTCTGCTTCGGTTTGATAGATAGAGAAATGACCGGTTCCGGAACGAACATGGAGGTCATCGAGTACCCAAGCGTACCATCGGTAAAAGTGTCCCCTGAAGCACAATCGACCCCGAAGACCGCGCAAATCTCGCCTGCTCCGATCTCCTGCACATCCTCCATTTCGTTCGAATGCATTCGCACAATCCTTGGGATCTTCACTTTCTTGTTGTTTCGCGCATTGAAAACGGTCATACTCTTTCTCAGAGAACCCTGATAGACCCGGATGTAGGTCAGTTGACCATAGTTACTTTCCTCCAACTTGAAAGCCAGCCCAACAAACGGGAGTGAGTTGTAAGAGACCAACTTGACAGGTGCTTCCTGTCGCCGACGATCGAGAGCAAGGTTTTCGACTTCAGAAGGGTTTGGTAGATAATCACAGACGCCGTCGAGCAGTGGCTGTACCGACTTGTCCGCTAAGGCGGAGCCCATGAAAACAGGAGTAAATTTCAGAGATACGGTTGCTCGTCTTACAGCAGCTTTCAGCTGCTCAGCGGTTGGTGTTTGTTCGTCCAGGAAGATTTCGGCGATTTCGTCATCAACGTCAGCAAGTGTCTCTATCATTTTCTTCCTGCGTTCCTCCGCCAACGCTCTAACACTTTCTGGTATCTCATCCTTCTCAACAATAATCTCCCCCTTCGCGCCCTGATTATATATGGCTTTCATTCTGATGAGATCCACAACACCTTTGAAGTCATCCTCGGTCCCAATTGGTACCTGTAGTGCCGCGGCAGGTATCTTCAACTTGTGGTTTATTTGATCAATTGCTTTGAAAGGATTGGCACCCATGCGATCCATTTTATTGATGAAGGACAATCTGGGAATGTTATACCTCCTCATTTGCCTGTCTACCGTTATCGTCTGTGATTGTACGCCCGATACCGCACAGAGTATCATGACTGCTCCGTCGAGCACTCGCAACGCTCGCTCCACCTCGATGGTAAAGTCGATGTGACCTGGTGTATCAATCAAGTTGACATGGTACTTCTCCTCCTTGCCGTTTTCTGTTTTGACCCAGTCGCAGAAGGTTGCCGCAGACTGAATGGTGATCCCCTTCTCTCTTTCCAGCTCCATGGAGTCCATTTTGGCGCCAACTGCATCTTTGCCTCGGACTTCATGTATGGACTTTATGCGGCCCGTGTAATAGAGGATACGTTCGGTAGCGGTGGTTTTGCCACTATCAATGTGTGCCTTTATGGTCTCCGTGAGTTACAATACCATGAATAGATCTTTGAAACTCACAGCAATACCAATATTTCGGACTCGTGATAAACGCGCGGCTTCCTGAGGGTGTAGATTATCAATGATAGTCTCCTGCGCAAGACTTTCTGGTTCACTGGCTTGCTCTAGACTTCAACAGTGTCAGCACGTAAAAAACGTGAAACTGAATTTGAGCACCTTACACAGCTGCAGCTGCTGAAGCCAACTGCCGTTGAGGCTGCCATCGTCGGTCCAGCGGCCAGTGTTGGGTAGAAGCACGGAACAAGGACGCACTCGAGGCGCATCTGGAGGAATTGAGGCACAGAGTTCGGGGGATCTTGGGGAGAATAGCGGAAGTCCGGACTATACGTCCTGGAGCCCCAGTGAGACCACAAACCCTCATCGTTGCTATCGATGAAGGTTGCTGATGCTGGAGCAATCTGCTGGTCATTACTGACTACAGTTTGCGAACCACCAAAATTCTACTCGGGATACTTTCCTAACCGAGTTACGCTTGTCACTTCCGTCGCGTCTGTCACATGAAAGCGTGATCTAGATTGAAGAGTAGTGTTTACAATGCTTGCAAAATCAAACGCTTAACTTTCGTGCCGTACATTTCGTTGGATAGAGTCTAAGACGCCGTCCACATCATGTAGAGACTATTACTTTCCACAGTCACGACCCTAAAGCATGACCACCCCAACACCACCTCGCTTCTTTTCGTCAACGTTGTTTTTCATGTCGACTCCGCCAGCGATTGTACGTGTGCGGTAGTTGTACAGATAATAATGCAATTGGCCGTCTCCAGGTCCGAACTTCTGTGATTCGAGGAAGAGAGGATTGTCAAGAAGCGTGAGAGCATTGAATACGTCGAAATTATACTACCCACATCGTCAGCCTGCAGCCAAAAGTCTCGGGAGCGAAGCAGCGAAGGGTAGTCATACCCTCTTTGCCAGGATCAGGGCATCATTCATGAGCTCGTTCAGTCGCCCTTTCAGCCCACTCTCGTCTTTCGCAAACGCCTTCTCTGTTGCATAGTAGTATAGGTATGCCGCTCGGACGATGTCATGCTTCCGGTTGCCGATAACAGACGACTCCAAACAGTAAAAGGAAATGAAGTCAGAGATTTTGTGAGTTTCTGGTTCTTCAACGACGTAGGTCCATATCACTTGTTCCGCCGATTTCTCTTTGTGCAGTAGCCAGTGGTCTATCTCCTCCGTGGTGAACTCAGGTGCCATCTCGAACCTCTTGAGATACCTCTGCAGCAGGTCTTGCACCGAACTGACATCTTTACTCTGCATTGGCCTTAGCCCTGGGATGGAGGTGTTGCTCGGAAGGTGATATTTGGTGATTTGCCGCGCTTTGGTGGATTTTGGTGGTAGAGGAGAAAAGCCCACTTCGTATAACTTTAACCAGTCAAGGCTTCGATGGAAGTAGCGGCAGGTACTGACGGGTTTCGGTAATAGTATTCCGCCAGTATAGATGGCTTGGAATACCTTGAGGATGTAGCATCTTCGGGTGATTTCCTTGATCAAAACCGGTGCAAGGCGCTTGCCCCTAAGCTTCTTATGTACGCACAAGAAGTTAATCTCTGAGCTATGAAGGATTTTGGATCGAACGCGAAGTTCAACTGGAACGCCTGAGATAAAGGCAACAAGTTTCTGGGATTTCGATGCACGGACGCCGACGTGCCATTCCGCTTGCCAGCCTGGAGACTTGAGAGCCCTGACGTTGTCAATCTTGATGCATTGTCGTGTACTTGCCAGCGGAAGAGGGAGGGTCAATACCAATTGAGGAAAGAAAGTGAATAGTTGAATCTGAACATGGCTTGATCATCTTCAACATAGTGATCGGTTAGAAGCTCATACACCTCCTTTAACTATCGCAATATATTAGCTACCTCAACCCCTAAAGCTCGATGGCATACCTGTTCATCTTTCGTCAAGTCCATGGTAACCCACTCAAAACCTTCTATCAGTGCATATGGTTCCTTTGGGACGTGCTCTGGATCAATCACTTTGATCGGTCCTTCGTCGCTTTCTGTCGTTTCGTCTACCATGACGTTCAGCAACGGTAACTTCAGTTTCATTTACTGGAACACACCAAACTTTGGTACTGGTTGAGTCTGCCAGAACTTGTATGAAGCCATATTCTTCTGGTTCTTCCCACTCACAGACTTGATACCTGGCTTAGTATTTGACACTGTAAACGATAGTACTTGATATCTCATACCATGCCGGTCAACAAATCTGATACGTCTAACTTCTTCACTGCTTCGGTAGCCTTCTCTCTGTCCATCCCGGCAAACTCGCTTTTGAGTGCAGGATTCATCTCCATGAGCTGTTCTACCATGTCGTTCGTGAGCTTGCTGGCCGGGTTTGTTGAGCTCTCTAAAGGCTCGCCATTGCCATGGTCAGTTCCTCCATCTCCTAATATCTTTTTCTTCAGAGCGGCTCTTTTAGACACTTTTTTCTTTGCAGATGAGCTTGCAGCTACCGCGTCCGAATTGGTACTCGCGGGATGCTCATCTTCACCGGATTCGTCATTAACCGGTGTATCTGTTGACTGTTCTTTTAACAACTCGTCCAACGCTTCCTCGTCGATCTTTGGATCAGTTTCTTTTGACACTTCCGGCATAATGATCTTGCCTTGTATCACAGTCTACGGAGCAATGTTGCTGTGGCCTTGTGTCGCGTTGCAGGAACACGTTCGCTTATGTACTGTACCTTAACGTTTGTTCGGAATAACTCATAGCCATCATGGTGTATCGTTTTATAGATGTTATGCTACAGATAGTTTACCATTGAGCGCTTTCACTCGAGTGATGATATTGTTACGATAGACTTAAGTTTCCTTACACTTCGATCTAAGGTAGAAACTTATATGTTATGAGAAGAACAATCGATAAACTGCTAACGAAACAGAAGAGTAAGTCATGATTCTGTTATGACCTGCTCGGAGTCAGTACAAGGGTTCTATATCAAGCCCCAACCGAAAACGTACCTCCGTGGAGTACTATCTCCTGTCTAATTTTCTTATTTCCCCCTGCATTCCATGTATTCACCCAGCCGGCCTCGCCAATATCTATTCTAGTCTTGACATTGTTCACTTCTTTCTCCGTCATGCCTACTTCCGTTGTAGCATTGGCAGCGGCGTAGAAGAGTGCATCCGAATGTTGCCAAGGGATATCAAAGTCATTCCGCGCGTGGATGAGTTCCAACTGAACCTTCCGGCTGTGTCTCACAAAGTTCGCAAGCCGTGTCTTGGTATTCCATGTATCTCTGATCCAGCCGATAAACCACTTCTGCAGTCTTGGATATGGTCGAAGGGGCGAGAGAATCGGAACAATCCCGCCGGCCGAATAGGTGAGCATCAACGTTGGAATGTCAGAGAAGGCAGCGGCAAGGACAACACCCCCAAATTCCACCGGTGGGGAGCGTAGTACAAAATGCTCAGCAACCGCAGTCGTGACAGCTGTACCAAGGCTTTGGCCCAGCAGGATTATCCGCTCGGGTGGGACTTTGGCTATGGAAAGCGCCCAATCCACCAATGCCACACCATCAATGATCAGACCTTCTTCCGTGGGCGTACCAGTAGAGTATCCGAAGCCTCGATAGTCAACCGTTACGACATGAACCTTCTCAGTTGACCCGGATGACAGAGCTCTATAAGTATCTGTACGCCACCCTTGAGCCACTGTTCCAGCATTCCCATGAACTTGACTGAATCAGTAAGGGAAATGAAGATGGTTCCTCTCTTAAACCTACAGCTAATTACAAGACGGCTTTCCGGGTCGTCGGCCAGAAATTCGAACGCTTTAGTTCCGGTGACGTCCTCAGCAACGCCCCGTGGTTGCTCGATCAAGGCGGCTTCATGCCGTGCATACAACCCTAGCGGCAAGATGTGCCACGCATACAGAACTTCGTTATCCGGCGTTGTTATGTTGAAAGGCTGTATCTGGTTTTCTGGAAGTCATCAGCGGCAGAAGGGAACATGGAACAATAAGAAAGACGAACTTGAAAACCCGAATTGCTCTGGCTTATTCGGATCATGTAGCCAAGAAGTGTTGATCTCATTCGCATAGAGTGCACTTCATGGGTCAATACCCCAACAGACGATCATTGCTGACAGATACTTACTGTCGCTGAAGCCAACTACTAGAAAGAAGCCCAAGAGCAATGAAGTACAAGCCCCCTGCAGCTGCTAACGTCCAGTAGGCTTTTTTGAAAAGCGATGCTATAGCCATGAAAACTCGCAAACAGCAATCAAAGCCCGAGGCCAAACCTATATTCAATTTAGAGTTTAATCATCAATGCAGGGTAACTAGAAAGTTGGAGCGTCGGCATTTGTAGCTAGCTTTGAGCTTGACTCTCAAAATCACCACCCCACACAATACACGACTTTGTCAGCGTGACATGTTTCTACTAGGAATTGAGTACGGGAATTGGTGTGTAGCAAGGTCATAACATACACGGATCTATAGTTCTTCACTCCATTTAGTCAACCATAGAACCGAACGGGGCGCAGGTCGAGAGGTATCATCTCTGTTCTAGCAAGCATTTCACAATCGATTACCGGTCTTCCTCAATCCACACATGTCATAGACTGCTATGGGAGAGAAACGGAAGCTCTCTACAAGGTCTCGAGGGGCCCCTCATAGGAAACAATCAACCACCCCTCCACCCGAACCTATATCGCCAGTAGCACAAGATGAAGGTCTCCCAACGAAACTCCAGGAAGGCAAGCCACTACCGACTCTCAACGAGCCACAGCCGATCGGCCTGTCGATCAAAGAATATCAGACTATAGCTCAGAGGTAGATGTCACGGTCGAGGTCATATTATAGTCAGAGGGGCTGATTTTTGCTGTTGCTAGTGGCGTGCTGGCAGCATCGCTCGAGCGTTCACGGCAGAAATGGCTCAACGAAGGCATATTCGAGAAGTACTGGACGAAGCCGTCGAAGAAGAAGAATCAGGCCGATATACAGAACCCACCGAAAGACACCATGGTGAAGCTTGGCACATGCACTATCACCATCGAGCCACATGCTTTTGAAGCTACTCTTTATACGGTCAGGGAGCCGCAGGTTACTTTCCTACCGCCCATGGGATTGACTCCACCCCGATCTCTCCTCCCGCAATACGGTGCTCCTGCTGCCCAACTTCCTCCCTTGTATAGCAATCTCAAAACACCGACGCAGCCTGCAGCGCCCACTCCACCACCCACTTTTGCAAATCAGCCCTCGTCCAGTTTTTCTAGGGAGAATCCGGTACCACAAAGACCAGCTATAAATTCACGGTCTGCTCCGACTTCAACGAATGCTACACCAGTTCCGGGACAAGGCCCGCGAGGTCCCGTGAATGGCATGACAGCTCAAGCTCCACCACAATCCCCAAAACCAAATCCACCCAGTCCCGATCCGGTAATTCAGATGTTAGCCACCAAAGCGGCGACTGATCACAATCTGAAAGCGCTGATGAGAGTTGTAGCTTCAGGGAAAGCTTCTCAAGCAGAGCTAAGGATATTTCAAGGTCATATCGATGAGCTGAACGCGATCTTACAAGCAAGGAGTCATGCCAACCGACCTCTTGCACCAAGTCAGTTAGCCGCTTCCTCTTCGGATCCGCAGCGGACACCATCTACTAATCCTTATCCCACACTTACTGGCCAGCACGTTCCCAGGGACACCAATGGAAAAGGATTTACACTCCCACCTCCGGTTGCTTCAGTCAAGGCAGAACCGTTTCCCAATTACTACTCTGAATCACTACCGCCCGTGAGACCTAAGGCACAACCACCGATAAGACCAGACATTACCGCCGTAGTCTTTGAATTCTCAGCCGGCTCGGGTGACCGGTATCTCCTCCCTAAATATAGTGTCTTGGAGTATCTTCCGGGAGGCACACGAGTCGTTGCGTCGTTTCTCGTGGTGCGGAAAGGGAGTGCGAGTGATTCCGGAGCCTACGATCCGAAGCTTGACTACTACCAACCGATTACTATCAACTTCTCCACTCCACATGCGAGACTACTGGAGCCTCTGGCAAGGGTCGTTGCCCCTCTTGAGGAGGTCAGAAAGCATATGGATGAAATTATGGACAGAATGCCACGAGCAAGAGAGGTGCACCTTGCTCTACGTCTACCACGAGCCGCTGATGACATCGTTGAGGATGATGAAGAGCGCTTGGAAGATCACGGAGTTGATGGCATCCAAGCCATTTATGCACCTCCAAGTGCAGTTGTGCCCATCCGGAAGCCGTCTAAAATGACGACAGGATTGGTAAAGGCAAATTGAGTCAAACATTCTACGGCGTGGTGCTGTCTAGGCTTTGGCAGAACATTTAGGACATAGAACGCATCCGGCACAAGTTTCTAATCTGAATCCATTGACTCTTGAATGCCCATTCTGTCTTGGTGCACCCTAAATGTGAGCTTCACCTATTCTTTACCATGTCGCTTCAGTTCTTTACAAGAATGAGAGCCTTATTTGGGAAGTGTGCGCGTACAAATGAAATGGATACTGACCCCGGCACGTATGTCAGCGTTGGGCTATCCCAACATTCCTATGGTGTGCTTTGATGCATTCTGTCAGTGGTGCTGTCCAGTTCAAGGAACCTCCTACGCTTATCCAGACTTTATTCACACCAAACAAGTGCCCATCTCTGAGTGAAGTATGCGTATCAGGGCCGTTTCCAACCAACTCAGACTTTCTTTCCTATTAGATGTGACACATCCTTTCCATTACTCTCTATGATTACCACTTTTCCTTGCCAATAACGGAGTGTTAAGGATATGCTACACTCAACCCCAGCCAGAGCATCTTTGGCAGTTGGACTCCTTAGCTGTCCGATCAGTTCCCATCGTCTTACCTGCTCATCTGATGCGCTATAGCTAAGCCTTATACCTTGGCCTCGAAACGTTGCCATATAAAGTTGGAAATAGCATCGCTAAAGCAGACATTGATTCTCAAAGCCTCTTCCTCCGACATCGCTTTCTTTTCTTACTGTGACCACTATGACCGAACTTGATGGCACCTTCAATTCTCAGAATCTCTAAATGCGTTGGAGGACAGAGCTACGTACTACTATTAGTATGAGATCGTCAATATGTTCACTCCCGCCTCTTTGGCCCCTTGACGCAGGCTCAGATTGCCATTTTAGGAAGCAGCACGCATGCCTCGATGCTGTGAAGGAAGTGGCTCCTGTTAAGAGTACTCTTTCTCTTAGAACATATATTACGATTCCATCATCAGCCGCCCCACACATCTTATCTTTTATAGCTGTTCTTGTCCTGTATAAATCTGTTGGCTCCCTCGATTGAGCGGATTTTGTCTGCTTGCTCCCTACTCTGTTTTCTATCACTCCAGCACCTCCGAAGATTTATTTCATAGCCATGTGAATACTCTTTGTACTATTCATTGTCCCCAGCCGCATGACCAGGTTTGTCCTCTACCTTCTCGGCCTCGCTCGACATCCTCCGGATATGTCACAATACGAGACGGCTATGGCAAGCAGCATTGTCCTGTACTGACATGATATGCTTTTAGTGAAATGGCGAAGGCCCGCCCTCAGGTTCAGCACATCGCTGGCAGTGCACGTAAGGATATCGAATGGGTTTGGATTTCCAAGTGGGCTCACGCCACTTGAGGCGCGGATCTAGGGAAACAGCCAATTTCCTCAAAAGACCTAAGTTATATTACCAAGAAGGTCGGAAGGATCCTGAAGACGCGGCTGAGACTAGGACCTACCGACCATGGCTGAATTCCATACCCTAGCCTTCAGCAAATGCAACACTCAACCCTTACTATATTCAGCTCATTCCACCTCCGAACCCACCCCGGACGACGGAACTTTCATCAGTGCTACACATATTATTCCAATCTGACAACAATCATTCTCGAACTTACTCCACTGAAAACTGGACAAACGCACTAGACCAATACAACCTCTTCTCCCAGTACAAAACCTTCAGCCTGCTCCGCTTCACCTCCATATGACTTTATCCTCATGGAGGCGAATCATCACCGGACCAAACCCACGGTAAATATTGGTCATGCTAAATCGCAACGGAAGAATGGCAAACTCTGGAGGCACACTCTGGAGACAACTGCAAAGTTCTCGCCACGATTGGAAAACCTTCCTCCTGGCTTGCTCGAGTGATCGATCACACAGAACTGTCATGAAGTATTGTTGGCATACAAAGAACGACTGACGCTACGAGATGAAGGCGACCTAGGTTCGATCCACTATTCTTGAAGGACGGAGGTCTGATACCCGCCGAGAAGAGCCTGGCAACCCAGTGTGGAACCGAGGTCGACCTTGCCTCGATGGCCCTGAATATCCATTTTCCTGTGGGACTACCTTTCGGGCATCTTGGACGGTTCATCAATTACGCTGGTCCTGTTGCTCCAGCATCGTGTCGATCTCTTCTTAGTATCACTGAGCTTCTGCCCGTACTCTGGTCAGGAGTGACTTCGCAAACAGACCAAGGGCGTGGAGTGCGACGAGTACCTCATCCCGAGAGGATCAGGATGTCTTAGGCGCACAAGGAGATTGCAAACAGTATCCACCAGGAGCTGGCCGGACTCAAGGTGGAATCTGAAGAGATGAAACAAGAAGGGAGAGAAGTGTCCACAGAGGGAAACGAGGAACAGGGAGGAGGGAACGAGCAGAAGAGTATGCCCGAAGCCTGGGCTAAGATTAAGTGGCTGCCTGCTTTCGACACGTGAAGCGGCAAATCAAGCGAGTCATCGAAGTGCCTCCGACGTTGCCTGATGCTCACGAGTAGAAACTCAAGCGACAGCCGTTGTTGGTTGTTTCAGGAGAATTATCTTCAAATCGAGCACCCTCAACTGGGATAGTCGGATGCCATTATAATGTCCAGCAACAAACGCGGATACAATACCAGCGACGAGTTGACGTCGTCCTCATCGACTCAGTACTCAATGCGATCATTTAGAAACACTGGCAGCACCTTTCTCTGGGGACTCCCAACCCTCCGCATATTCCCTTAGCACTAATGATCGGGACACGCTCCGAAACCGCGCTGTCGACAAGCACAAGGGAGACTGTTATCTGTGGTCGTCAAGGATGGGGTGAGGATCCTACCAAGTCCGGATTAACCCTCTCGAGCTCCCAGATCACCACATTGTCGACTGTCTGGACACATCTCAACCAAGTCAACTTTGATCAGGATACTGTCGTTGCGAATGTCATGGCTCTCAGCGTTGAGATCGTTGAGCAGAAGATCATAATATGCGCTGAATCTCGAAAAGAGACGATCGGGACTGGAAGTCGAGGTTACCCCTATCGGATATCCTTCCTGGTACATTGGAATAGTGCTTTACACATCTTGCCTTCCCACCTCCGTTATACTTTGAGCTTCTTAACACTGAACTCCAAGGTATTGGGGAACGAGTTGATTCCCGACTAGCTGCTGATCACATCCGAACCTCGTTCTTGGTTTCGGGGGTCAAGCATGGATTCTGACGTCCTCCGCCAGGCTCATCTACGAAGACTTTCTTCAAAGAGCTGTGACTACCGGGGCTTGGAAATACCGGACTTCGGTACCAATATCTATGCGAAGCCCATGAATGAAGAGGGAGAGGAGTACATGCACGCAGTACAGCTGAGCTTGTCCAACAAGTATGCCATGGACAGAGCTAGCCGGAACAGTGGGAGTCAAGGAAATTGAGGTGCACGACTACGGGCTTCACAGCAGACCCGGTGCAGCCTGAAGCAGAACTTGGTGGAATCACTACCAACAGTATTGAACCCTGGCAAGACGCCAGCCAACGAATGGTTTGCAAAACTTCTTCGAGACATCGAAGTTGCCATTGAGCCAATAATCTTTGCTGCATTGGTGGACTGTGTTCTACGAACAGGACTCTATCGGAGGAAAGACGCAGAAACTTCGAAACCCTATGCACACCTCTGTGATTACCCGGAGACTCTCATCACGGTCTCCTGACCCATTGTGCCGCATAGTCTTGATTATCGGAATGCTGGATATGTGTTGGTGATGAAGATGAAGGATACAGTATGATCTGGAGCCTGCGGAATGGTATTATCATGATTAAGCAACTCGAAAAGGCATTCGATAGGGGAACGCTTATCATTGTGCCAGTCAAACAGCAAGTGATAAGCCATAACAGTTCAAGTACGTTCTTAAGGATAAGCGGAGACGTAATGAACATGTCATTAGTGTTGGGGGAGTGAAGTGACTGCTGTCAAATGGGATGGATCTGGACAATTCCGAACTTCAGTTCTTAAATGAACAGCAGCTCAATCGATTGAACCAAGCCCAATAAATGGGGCTTTTGAAGCCCCAAACTTCCCATATCAGGTAGAATTGCAAGACGATTTGCTTCAGCTACGCGAGCTTCAATACTATATGTGTTACGGAGACAATGTCAACAAATCTCGACAAGATTGCGAATCCATGCAAGCAAAAGCAAGATCGAGAATTGGAAACTTCTTCCTGGCCGTCATTATTGGTCTACCACTACCGACAGACTCGAAGACAAGAAGAAACAAAGAAAAGAAGCACATGCCAACGGCCATGAGATGGACGACGTATTCTTAGATACACATGTCGCCGGTATTGATTAAGTGTGACGGCAGAAAACTTGTTTGAAGCAGCGTTATTAACATCAAGCCAAATACAATGTCACTCGATCGAATGTGGAGAAAGATGCAGCAGACTCTTCTTACGCCGAAGCAGCCTGGAGTCTGCATATATCTTTAGAAAACCCTACGAAGGAACCGCTCATGGAGTACGTCCACAGGATGTTGGACATAATCATCGATACTCAAAGATTCTTAATATGCTTTTGAGGACTCTTCGTCGACAGTCTTTTCTTTCCTCTTTCTCTGTTCCTAAATCTACGAACAGCAGATATGGGTGCCTCTATTCCTGTCGTAAGCATGTTTGCAGTTAGGTGTCCATCTTTTTGGACATATTAGTGGGCCCCGTAACTGGGCCCATCCTTACGAAGTGGCTCACAGAGTCATGGCTAGGTAGGGCACACATGGGGCCTCCACAAAATACGGCGTCCTCAACCATACCAAGAACGAGCGGAAGAGCCTGCTTCCGGAACCTATTCAACAACTCGACTTCGAAATCAACCCCCTCCGCACTTCCGGAAGGCCTTGAAGAAAAGACGATATCTTTATAATCGGACGAGCCATACCGGGGACTCATGGATCGAACCTGTCACTGCCCGATATCTTAACGTCGAGCCAATCGAATAAACTTGCGTGTACAGAAACGTACAGTCACCTCAGCATTGGGCTAATCGAACAGTCGATGTACTCTTGGCCATTTGAGAATCACCACCATCATCTCATCGCTGTTGACGCCATCGATGCGAAAAACCTGACGTGGCAGGCTCCGTTAATGTTCACACCAGCACTGTCGGGACTTGCTTTCACATCTCGCATTCTCTTTGTACCGACAACGCTGGCGGATTACGGCGTGGCCTGGATGCGTCTCGCTTGGAATCCTTCAGTCAGAATCTCGAAATGGATCACCAAATAGTCCAAGCTGGGGCCCAACGAGAAAAGCAGTCGACGAGCTTCTGCGATGTCGCCTGGGGCCGGGCGGAGTTCTCGCCCGTTAAGGCGGTCTTCTTTAACAAAAGGTTAGCACCAATGTTCATGAAGTTACACTATCAGATGTCTTTGGATCAATCGAGTTACTGAATACAACCTGGCGAGACGGAACATCCTTTGCTGTCGCTTTTGAAGACCTGGAAGCTCCAGATTCCGCTTCGGACTGGAAGTTTCAAAAGAAGCGGCCATGAAGCACAGCAAGACAGAGAAGTGGAGGTTGCTCCGGGTTGTTCGTCCCAAAAGAAATACGGCAGTTTGTGAAATGGAGACCGACGCTCGCCCGAACAAGCGGGCTAGAGCATGGAGTTTTGCCCTACATGGTGCAACGAAAAATGTCAATCAATCTTTCAGCGTAGCGGCAATCAGCCGACGTTATCTTGAATGAGCAATCTTCAAGCGCCGAAGAGCGGAGGGGCTCGCAGTAATGCGTGCTTCCGGATCTACTGTGTCGACAAAAATACTACAACAATGGCGTATGACGCATCGAACACCAACAATGAGAGTCACAAACAGTCTGACTCTGGTGCCGACGAGAAGAGCATCTGTAATCATGTGCCATTCAGCCAGCGATTCCATGATCCTCTCAATAGGCCGAAGGAGATCCACAGATCAAAGGGATTGGACGTCCACAGATCGAAGACTTTGGCTCATCTAATCATGAGAACTTGCACCATATCTGAAGCAACGTGCAAACTCGTTCATGCTTTCACTTCAAATAAGTCGCACCAATCCTTATCATCCATCGAAACGATAGCGCTGGCCTCCTTGGCTACTTCCGTACCGGCGATACCCATAGAAAAGCCCACGTTTGCTGTCTTCAAGACTGGTCCATCGTTAATTTCGAACGGGCACAGTTCCACCCAGAAATATGAGTCTCTGGACGTTTATCTCCTAGAGAAGATCGAGCAAGCACTTGGCCTATTCGCGACTCTGAGCATAACAAAATCACGTCTTCGCGGCGAAGTTAAATGGCGACCGGAATTGTTCCTGGCAAAATGGACGAAGACTGCAAGACATCGTGAGGGATATGCAGTGCGTATCGAGCGGCACAAACTTGCTGCCACACTCAAAGTCGCGGAGGGTACCGTAACTCGATACCAACTCCTAGACGACATTACGAACTCTCGAGCTCAGGGCCAATCCGGCCCTTTAAAGACGACCGAGCAGAACCGGTACTCTTGGCGGCTCTGTACAACTGTTGGTCCCCGAGATGGGGTCAAGAATATGTGCGATGACATGCCATCATGTCTAGAATAGAGGGCCAGTCTAAGCCAGTCTGACGGCTGAGCAAGAACAGGTAGTCTTCGTGGTTATATTCCGTCGGAAGAGCCCTAATATGGGGCCAAGAATATGTGCGATGACATGTCATCATGTCCTCCGTCCACTCTAGCTGGTAGGCAGTGTATCTCTTTTCAGAATGTGATGATTAATGACCTAGCTAGGTGTTAATGAGCGTGGGTTCAGACCGCGGCATCTGAGAGATGGTTGATCTGGGCTTGGTGGGTTTCATTCTGGGAAGGAGTATGGGATGGAGATGATGAGCTGGAAGGGGCAGGACCAAAACCCCCGGTGTCCCCTTACAATCCGTGCCAGTCCAGCAACCCGAGCAGACTTCTGTGCCGCTCGTCAACCGTCGCCAAAGTAAGGTTCGGCAGACTTCTGCTCACCCCGGAGACCAAGTGGAAAAGGCTGGCCAACTCTACCGGTTCGGATATGTAGAGACGCTTGATATGGTGGAACCTGGAGCGGCGCGGTTGTGTGTTCGGTAGAAGCTGAGAAAGAGGCCCAGCACAGCGTACTAAGGTGGGAGCGGCATGCGGGAGTGTTGTGATAGTGGGTTGTTGGGGAATATAATGCGACGTCAGGGATATAACAGAAAGTCCTCTAAGCGCACAGGAGACAGTAACAATAAGGACTCCACGTTGTCACAGCACTTTTGCTAGTCCCTTTTTTGTTTCTCGTCTCAATGTACATTCATGATATACTATAATATACTATAATATACAAGCAACTCACTCCATCACCTAGCAAACTCCTCCGTCCTCTTCGCCGCCCACAGCAACCACCTCGTCAAGACCCTCCCCGTCGGCCTCGCATGATTCCATCTCCACAACCACGTGCCACCCACACCTATCAGGCCCGCAAGTCCCAGCCCCAGAACAGCCGTCAAGATCCTCCCCTGTCTCTCTACCGCCTTCTCCACCTCCGAATATCGCTCGTTCTCGAAACTCACGCGACTGTACTGCGTCGACCAGCCGAGACTCGGCACGTACTTGTTCACCGACTCCTCAATCCACTTGCGCAGCCGATACACGGGCGACTTAACGCTGGCGCGCATCTCGGTGTAGTTTCGGAGCGCGAGGTCGTTGATGGAAGAGGCGTCGGGCGTGCGCTGCATCGTGTACTCTTCCAGTGCTCTGGCGCGGGCGTGAGCGCGTGCAGTGCGGTCCGTGGAGATGGTCGGGTCGTAGACGCCGTGGAGGTCGAGGAAGTCGAAGAGCACGCGCACGTCTTCGAGGCCGGCGTTCATGCCTTGGCCGTAGAAGGGGACCATTGCGTGCGCGGCGTCGCCGAGGATGACGACGGAGGAGCTGTAGTGGTAAGGTGTACATTTGATGCTGATGAGTGGGAGGTGAGGGCTGTTGGTGAATTGGTCTCGCAAGTCTTTTGGATCGATGAGCTCGGGGGAGACGCCGGGGAAATTCTTCCTGAAGAAGGAAAGGAGATCGGTGTCTGGAGACTTGGAAAGGTCGGCGAAATGAGTGGATGGAGCAAAGAGGGTGCAGGTGAAGGATCTGTCGAGGGATGGTATGGCTATGAACATGAATTGACCGCCTGGCCAGATGTGAAGGTGGTTTGGCGATATCTTGAAGTCTCCAGTTGGCGAGGGTGGTGTTTGGAACTCGCACCACAAGGTGTCAATGTATTCTTGCTGGTAGTTGAGGCGGGCGAACTTCATCAGGTGATATCGTGCTGCAGAATGTGCGCCGTCCGCGCCTAGGAGGAGGTCGAAAGGCACTTCTATCTCTGGCGCACGCCGGTCATGCGGCTTGCTGGATTCGGGTTGCTCGGGGTTTTGAGGATGGTCCGTCCTCGGAGAGTGACCACGTTGCTCGAACCATGCTACTCTCTTGTCGAAATCGGCGCCTGTGAGTTTATGGTTGAAGTGGAGCGTCACGTTGGGCATATTTTCCAGCGAATCCAGCAGACGCTTATTCAAGCCTGCACGATCTACCGCACGGATAAACTGCGGACTGTGTCAGGTTCAGTTGATCATGAGTGAGAGCTGCACCGTACTCTGTGGTGGACATCATACTCTTGAGATTCCTGGTACAATTCACCTCCTTTCCTCCGCCCGTGGATCATGCGGCCATGCATCGGGATGGTCTCCGCAAGCACAGCGTCTATCAGTCCTTCACATTGTGTATGTCTCATGGAGTTGATGCCTCGCTCTGACAATGCGAGATTGATTGACTTGGTGAAATTCAGAGGGGTAGTGGAAGGATCTCGAAGATCTGTCAATGACCATACTCTCAGTCTTTGAGATCCTGCAATTTAAGAAGAACTCGAATGCACTGTGATGCAAAAGTCGTTGGGTTTGTGGGCAGGATGTAGTGCAGACGTCCATGGATACATCATCAGAGGAAAGATACTCAAGGCCAGGGTCATGTCTTCCCGTGACTCGGAGCTACTCTTGAGAGCGGATTCAAAATATAAGAAATCCATCCTGAGAAACAAAAAACGGATTGGCAAATAATCGAGGCACGCAGGCGAGACAGGAAAGGATAGGAACCCTACCGCTTCTCAACTCGTACACTTCAACTTCATCTCCTCGACCAGCAGCATACAAGGCAGCAAGAGCCCCGACCGGACCAGCTCCAACCACTACAACTCTCTGTTTCGTACCCTCTGACATCTTGCTTACCTTACTTAGGTACGATTTCAAGACCAGCAGCCATAACAATGACGACATCGGCTATTGACTGATATGACGCTAAGTTAGATCGGGTTTAGGTGCCGGCGGCTGAAGCGAAGCGAGGCACATGGCGTTTGAGATGTAGATCACTTTAACCTTTCCTTACGTGTATACGAAGCTGCCTGATCAAAGACACCTGTGAAGTGGTTGCTCAAAGTATTACCTCATACGGCTTTTTGTTTCTCCTCCGCACGATCCGTTTCTCTGGATCCTGAGCTGCTTGTTTCCTGTCCATCCATACCTCCAGGCGAGTAGCAGCCGGCATGGCTGACGGAACCGCTTCTAAGCGTCGGTGCAGTGGTTTGGATTGCCAGAATGATGCTGGAAGTCTACAATGCCCTACATGTCTAAAACTTGGTAAAGAAAGCTTTTTCTGCTCGCAAGACTGCTTCAAGAGAAGTTGGGTAGGCTATGCTTTCACAAGGTGCTACAGCACGCAATATTCAATCGCTCAGAAGCTGATATGTCGTCTAGAGCGAACACAAAGCCCTACACAAAACGCAAAGTAACCCATTCCGTAACTTCTTTCCTCCAAAAGCAGTCTCTGAACCAGACCCAGCAACCGGTCAATATAATCCGTTCCCTACCTTCGGCTTCACAGGCTCCGTAAGACCAGTCTATCCTCTCTCCCCCAAGCGAACTGTACCGGCGTCCATCACCCATCCCGATTATGCAAAGGATGGCATACCGAGATCAGAGCAGAAGTTTCTTGGGCGCAATAATATAGCAGTTCTCGGCAAAAAAGAGCAGGATGGGATGAGGAAAGTCTGTCGATTGACAAGAGAAGTTTTAGACATCGCGGCAAGGGAAGTAAAACCAGGGGTTACAACCGACCATATCGACGAGGTCGTGCACCAAGCATGTCTAGAACGAGACGTATGTGTTCCCCGGCTGTAATATTTCATCAGCTAAGCTCGTCTAGTCATACCCGTCGCCTTTAAATTACGTTCATTTTCCAAAATCCTTCTGCAGCTCCCCAAACGAAGTCATCTGTCACGGTATCCCTGACCAACGGGTCTTACTTGATGGTGACATCCTCAATCTCGATATAAGCCTCTATCACGGAGGTTTTCATGGCGACTTGAACGAAACATACTATGTCGGCGCCAAAGCACTTGCCGATCCTGCGTCTGTGCGTGTTGTTGAGACCGCCCGCGAGTGTCTAGACCAAGCCATCCAGCTTGTCAAGCCGGGTATGCTTTTCCGTGATCCGGGAACTGTGATTGAGAAGCACGCAAAGTCGCGTGGTTGCAGTGTGATCAAGACATACTGTGGCCACGGCATCAATCAACTGTTTCATTGTGCGCCGAACGTACCACATTACGCGAAGAACAAGGCGGTGGGGACGGCGAAACCGGGAATGTGTTTCACTATCGAGCCCATGATCAGTTTGGGCTCCTACAGAGATAAGACCTGGCCGGATGATTGGACTAGTACTACGCAAGACGGGTCAAGGACTGCTCAGTTCGAACATACACTGCTCGTCACCGAAGACGGGGTCGAGGTGCTCACAGCGAGGACAGCCAACTCGCCTGGCGGTCCCGTACCTATGCCATCTGAAGCGAAGTAGGAAAACGCTACAGATGGCATTAAGACAGCGTCAGAAAGCAAACAGGACACATCATAACTCGAAGGCGGATCGATCATGTTGCAGCCGGAGCACTATGGGTTACATAGGGGTATAATAGGCCAGCTATGTCAAGTCAACTACCTACCTATTCTTGAAAACCTGTTGGTCTCAAAATATCAAGACTTCCCTGCCTTCTGAAAGTTTTGGTCTGTTAGACTGTATGCTCTGCCACGGCCAAGGCCGGATGCTCAGAATGCTTTCATCAGCGGATCTCTGGTTGATCCAAACTGTCCAAGTAAAAGATCCCGTTCTGAGGAATCTTAGATTCAAGACACCGACATACCAACATGGGCTCTTATACGAGCAGCATTGTAGAAATGCGCATAGGAAACATTGTTGTTATGTAGGGGCCGGGTACATGTATCTAGTTACCTGGTGTTTAATGGCCGAGAAAGGGTACTTGTAATCAGCCTTATGCGATTTCAACGCTGTGGATTGTGGTACAGTACGAATAGAGATAAGCTTCTGGTGCCGCCTACCTTATCGGCTTACATCAGACCGAGGGCCCCAAACTTCTTTGTAGATTATGTATCCTGACAGTTGTATGCGTGCGAGAACTTCAAGCAAGCATGCAATCTGTTGACAGTATCACTGTTCCATCGATTGACAATGACCGATGATGCTGCTAATCCGAGCGAGATATCACCATTACTCGGAAGGCCTGCTGCCACCTTGCTCGAACCCGGTGATGCTCCGGATGGCGTAGCGCCTAATGGCACATTCGCCAATGGGACCACCAGTGCACCAGCCAAGCCTGATGATGACGAGGAGAGGCAAACAGTTGATGCGGATAGGTCACCGCAGTATGAGGGTATGCCGGACGTGAAGAAGAAGCTGAAGTTTATTGTACCGGCTATAGCGATTGGGGTTTGTTACTCAATCAAGCATCTATATTACCAGGGCACTGACAGCATACCAGGTATTCCTTTCCGCTGGAGATCAAACGATCATTGTGTCGAGCTATGGCAAGATCGGTAGCGATTTGAAAGCTCTCAACAACACATCATGGATTGCCACGGCGTATGTGCCTTCCAGCCAGCTTAGTCCCCCAACAAGGCTATGCTGACTATGTGAGAATGATACAGTTACTTCCTCACGCTGACCTCCTTCCAACCGCTTTATGGCAGGCTCAGTGACATTTTTGGCCGCAAGCCAGCACTCTTGTTCGGTTATGCAGTCTTTGGGCTTGGTTGCCTCTTCTGCGGGCTCGCAAGGAATATGAATGAACTTATTGCTGCAAGAGTGCGTGTTTCAGGATGATAAAGCGTTTTCAAACAGGGCTGATCAATATACTTAGGCATTCGCTGGGATCGGCGGCGGAGGCATGACAACCGTCGTATCTATCATGATGAGTGATATCGTACCTTTACGTGAAAGGGGAACATGGCAAGGCATCATAAACATCATCTACGCTTCTGGGGCTGGCTGCGGTGCGCCTCTTGGTACGTAATTCCCTCTCAACTGCCAAGTAAGGCTGGCTGACAGGCTATGAAGGCGGTGTACTTGCTGACTACATTGGATGGAGATGGGCTTTTCTCGGGCAAGTCCCCATGTGTCTGCTTGCCTTTATAACGGTGAGCTTCGTGCTCAAGCTGCCCAAGCGGGAAAGCTCCGACTGGAAATCCAAGCTCCGCCGCATCGACTTTCTCGGTGCCTTCATTCTTGTCTGCGCCGTTTTCACCTTACTGCTCGGCCTGGACCGCGGCAGCAATGTGTCTTGGCGTGCGCCCATCACCATCGCATCTCTCTGTATCTCGTTCCCAGCGTTCCTACTCTTCATTCTGGTTGAGATGAAGTTTGCAAAAGAACCGTTCGCGCCTGGCCATATCATCTTCGAGCGTAGCCTCTTTGCCTGCTATCTTTGCAACTTCTTCAGCTTCGGTGGGTGGCTATCTGCTTTGTTCTATATACCGCTCTTCTTTCAAGCCGTTGATGGACTTAGTGCTACGCAAGCCGGGGTACGACTTTTACCGGGCATCGTTGCAGGCGTTTCAGGATCATTATTCGGTGGCATTCTGATGCAAAAAAGCGGCAAGTATTACTGGCTTACAGTGTGCGCATATACAACCTTGAGCCTGGGTATGATTCCGATATTACTTTCCACGGGACTCGTTGCGAACAGCACTTATGGCATATCGGTGGGCTTGGTGATGTGTGGCTTTTCAAATGGTATTGGCGTGACGACGTCATTGATTGCTCTTATCGCAAATGCTTCGCCGCAAGACCAGGCGGTAGCGACGGCTTGTTCATACTTGTTTAGATCACTCGGTTCCGTGGTCGGTCTTTCCATCTCTGCCACGGTCGTTCAACAGTCGCTGCGAACACAGCTGCGGGCCCGTCTCAAGAGCGGCAAAGATGCAGATCTAATTGTCAGGAGAGTGAGGGAAAGCTTGGACTATATCAAAACTCTTGAACCCGAAGTAAGAGAGACAGTGAGGCAGTGTTATGAGAGCGCTATTCGGGCAGGTTTTGGATTGATGCTTTGCATAGTTGCGTGTGCCATGCTGAGCAGCTGTAAGTTTTGTCATGGCTATCCGGAAATATCAATATGCTAACGTGCTGTACGGTAGGGCTGATTAGAGAGAAAAAGCTAAGTCGATAGACATGTTAAATACGAGCTCGGTAGATCTACAATGGTAATAGAGGACAAGCTTTTGGTCAACGTACATCAACTTACTCGACATGAAGGGTGAGAGTACAATCTCACAGACCTTATCTAGCTCTCATATAAATGAAGCTCCTCTTTGTACCTGGTCCCCATCGCACTTAGTACCTCATCAAGACTTCAATACCCGAACCGCAGCCAGCCAGTGAATAACTTTCCAGTGAATCTTACATTCATGTCAACTTAAGTAGCATCACTTTTACCTTACCGCGTCGTCCTATCGCGAACAACAGTTATTTGCAGAACAACCGGCCATCGGATCTACTGCCCTATCTCGGACCTAGAGATCCGGAAACATCTCGTGAGTAAAACTCTCTGAATGCATCTTGCTCTGGCACTGACCTTTATGAGCTTACAGACTGAGACCGACGCGTACTTTCGGCCCAGCATGCAACCAGATGAATTCCTGGAGTGAGGCAACACGTCTTCTTCCTAGTTTGGAGCTTACTGTTCCTCATGTATAGACTACTTAAGGGACCCACCGCTACTATCTACGTCGGGCGCGAGCAAGTCCCATTCGCTGTACCTATGATCCTCGCATGCCATCAGTGTCCTTTCCTTGAGGAACACTTTGATGAAAGCATCGATGGTCACGACGATTCCCTGCTTCTACCAGATGAAGAACCCAAGGCTTTTGCTATGTTCGTGCAATGGCTCTATCAGGAGAAACTTCCCCGCGCCGAACACCCAGCTACCTCGGACATGTCCGGCGCCTTCAGGGACCATCACATGTCCGGCGCCTTCATGGACCATCTTGCACTCTACTACCTCGCATCTCGACTGAAGACTCCGAGGCTGCAAAATGAAACCATGGAGCTGCTCGGGGCAGAGTATATCACACTGCGTCGCTCGTATCCTGTCAACGATATTTTCATCAGCCAGGTCTATCTGAATACACACAGCAAATCCGCTCTTCGGCGATTTGTTTGTGACGCGGCTACATGGGAGTTCTTCAACAAACCCGAGTACAATGGGCAGCTTTACGAAAGCTGTGTGGCTAGCATACCTGCCTTTGCGCAAGATTTTATCTGGGCCCTCCGCGATTATCATGTTTCCCCGACCGACTTTATTAAAGACTGCCCAGAACGCTATATTGTGGCTTTGTAGGAAGGGCCGTGGTCTAGGGGTGAGCTCACCGAACAACACGGGCAAGGAAGCTTCTGGCTCATTCAATCATTGTGTACTGCTTGATGGCTGAAGGGATGGATCTTTCATAAGTCGAGTTGCATTGGCGCTTGACATGGACATACGAGCTTTGCTTTAACCATCTTCATACGTTTAACGCAAAAGATAATAGAAGCACTACAGAAAGCCATCGTTCAAATACCTCTAGCCGGGTGCACTTGAACTCCGAGTTTCCACTTTACCAAGAGCCGTGCCCTTGACCCAATTACCCAAACCCCAACCCATCTCCACCCTACCCCACCCCCGGCAACTCCCCCCTCTCCAACCCGCCCAACTTCCCCCGACTCGCCTCCCACACCACCTCCGCCGGGCCATAAACCGGAAACTGCGTATCATCCGCCGGCGGCGTCACATTCTGCCTGACCACCCACAAGCGTATGGGCACCTGCTGCACCGAGATGCGCTTCCGGTCCGGAATCCCGATTCCCACCAGCCGCCACTGCAGGTTCAGCTGCAGATACCTTGCCACCGTGGTCGGCGACAGCTCCGCGGCGCTGCGCGCATGGAGGCGCGCGACGATGGCGGTCGTCAGGGGCTGCGAGGAGCGTACGGCGCCTTTGGTGTAGGAGGGCGGGAGGGGGCGCGCGGTGGGTGGGGGGCTTGGGCGGCGTTCGGGCACGGGTCCGGATGCAGAGTTGTCGGAAAGTTCGTGCATATGTGGAGATGGGGTCGCGTGTGTCGAACCTGGAGGAGGACGAGCGACGGCGATTTGTGGTGGTGGTTGGACGGGGTTGGGGTAGATGGCGTCTTGGCCGACCCAGGAGGGGATGGAGTAGGGGTCTTGGTAGTCGATGAGGTGGGGGATGTCGCCGAGGAAGATGTGCACGAAGAAGGGGTTGGCGTAGGGCCCGCAGAGGATGTTGAGGTTGTAGTTGAAGTAGGAGGGGAGGGTCGCGAGGGCCATGTTTGGTGCTGGATTTGGAGTCGCGGTTGGGTTGGGGGTTGTAGTTTTGGGTGAAGAATGGGATTTCGGATTAGAAGTTGCGGTTGGGTTGGGAGTTGGGTTCGGATCTGGATCTGGATCTGGGTTCGAACCGAGCGAGGGTGCTGGGTTGGAGGCGGGGTCGTTGATGCGGTCGTTAATGCTTGCTGCGCGTTGAGGTGGAGAGGAGTGCTCCATGGCTGATAGGATCGGTTGAGTTGCTTTCTTTGTGGCTACGGCGGCATTGTTGACATTCCGCTTTCGGCAGGCGTCGGCCGAGTCTGACTGTTCGGAATGTGAGCGTTTATGTGACCAGTCGGTAGATGTGCGAGATAACGTTGGAGGCTCTTACCCTTATCAGCAAACCAGTCTGGGGTAGCTTCGTAAGGCTGAAGGTCTGCTTCTTAGTGCCAAGCTAGTAACGCGTTAGGGTGTACTTATTCATGATGTTAAAACTAGAGGTTTTGACTTATAAATGTAAGATACAGTTGGTAAATCAGTGAAGTGAATAGTAACTTGAATTGATACTGAAGTTAAACATGGTTGTTTTTATTTACTAAACCTTGAGGTCACCATCACCATAGGGTGTGAACTGATTGTGGGAGCATTTTGCCTTCACCTTGGCTCACAATGGCAATCGCAAGTCCACGGCGTTCCAAGCCATAATCCAACCCGGCCATGGTCATCGCAAGTTCACGGCGTCCCGAAAGCTACTGGGTATGTTAATTACCACTGCTCTCGAGACCCCATCACCATGTGTTTTCTCTGACGCTCACACTTATTACGATCAAGTCGGTCATGCGATGAACGACAGCATGCATTTGGTAAGTGCCTAACTGAAGCACTATGGATAGTAGTGAGAAGTTATATGGCCTAGTCAGTAGATGATTCTCTTCTACAACGGCCGTGGAGAAAGTAGCTGCTTCATACACCGTATGCTTGGAAAGTCTGCTACACTTGAGTTTCTTGTATACAGATATCATCACAGCGTAGGTAGACTTTAGAGAGAAATCCAACTTCTGAAAGACAAGCACGTCGTCCAACCCTACAGCTTACTCTCCCGATCATTAACGCCAGGTATGGATATGGGCGCCGGGGGCTCCGTGTACAGCTTCCAAACTCTCATGAACCAGCCCATTAAATCTGGTGCCTCTTCGTGAAAGAGACTTTGCAGACTCTCAAACCTCTCCTCGATAGGACTTTGTTTGACGAAGAGGTCTTGATATCTCTCCAGCAAACCCCGTTCCTAGACGTGTTTAGTGAGCGATCCATTACTGCTCGGGAACCTGTCCAAGATGAGTAGGAGCAATTACTTACCTTGAGAATCACCCTGAATTGGTTGACTGGTCGCATTCTCTCCGCCCACTCGACGCTCTGCGAAAATTGCAAAAACTTGGGCGTGACACGAATCCCTGTCAATGTCGCGAACTCTGTCAATGTCGCCATCAACTTGGGATCACTCAAGTCGGGCACGACTCGGTAGTTGGCAGCGAATGGATCGCTGGAGAAAGGACCTTGATCGCTGCTTGCTGCGGCCTCAGGCTTGGAGTGATCCATTTCTGACTCGTGGTTGTGTGTGTTACCGGTCTTGTCGACGCTGAGCTTATCTTGCTTCACCATGTTGAAGTGTTCCTTTGAAATGAAGAGCTCGCTTGGATTTCTCTGTACAGTGAAATTGAGCGGGTCTGTGTGAGTGTTGGGAATGGGGCACAGTTATAAGGTTATGGAGTGTCATGTGAGTACAATTTAGGCTGCCGTTACCAACAGCAATCCCAGTCAGCATTACAGTACGTCTTACAAGGTTGTGCATATCTCAAACAAACTCAGCCGCTACCTGGGGTATCATTCTCCGGCCCCTGTCCCTGTCCCTATCCCTGTCCCTGTCCCTTTCGTGTGTCTCAGGTATAAACTGTTACAGTTCTATTGAAATATCATGCCGCGCCGCGCCGCGCCGTGCCTAACGTCATCGCATTCTCCAACAGTCTCAATTGCCAGCTTCATCACCAACATAACCAGGGCGTCCAACACCGTTATGGTGCTGGTTTGTTGGCCTTTCCGATGTCGTGGGTGTTGGACTTCAATTTCCATACGGTATACCGTGGACTGGTCCATGGATTGTGTATATAAGCCACCGCGCCCGCTCATGGAATCAACATTGATCAACTGCAGGCTTCCGAGAATCTGATAATCACTTCCATATAGACATCTACCTGATCTTGTTCTCACTCGACTTCGTTGATCCATTTCATCATGAAGTGTGCCGCCATTGTCATCGCTGCCCTCTTCATTGGGAATGCCTTTTCTGCGGTACTTCAAGCTCGAGAGCCCGAGGCCGAATCAGTGCGGCTGGCCACAGGGGCTGAGGTATCAGACACGGAGACTGGCCTCTCGGTCAGGCGGCCAGACACCGGCGAGCTTACGGGTGTCTCACCCTCTGGCTCCGAGCATCGATCCGGTGATGGTGGCCTTGAGAAGCGGTGGAGCAGGGCCTGCGTGAGTACTGTAAACACCCCGAATCCGTCACCTCGGCTTATGTTGTTCAAGCTAGAATGCCTAGCAGCATGCATGAGTAGAGCTGGGCTAAGTGGGTGGGTAGCCGGCAGGACCTTTCTTCGGCGACATTGGTTCGCTTCGTTCAGCGTGTAGGTTCCTTTTCCGCGTTGACGATCTCACTGTGAAACTGAAACCTGAGCAGGTGCGGGTACGATTGTATTGCACAAGGTGCATGCTTCGGAGCCGGAAACGGCAAGCTGTCAGAGGCTGCTCAAATTTTCGACGAACAGAAGAACCTTGGCTTGACCGATCCCATTGGTAGCTCTAGCCCTGGTGGCTCTCCGGGTCGTTGAGAGACGCGCTCTGCAGCGGCGTTAACTTGCAAAGTCGCAGAATTGTGCAATAAGGAAGCATCTCAGGACGTTGTGTGCCCCATGTAAACAGGAGGAGCTATACATTAAGTAAGCTGCTCCAACGCAGTCATATCCATTCATTACTGTCTGTTTCCTTGTCAAAGGTTGGACATTGGCTCCATTGTACCATTCTGATGTAGTGTCAGTCGTTCTTTGGTTTCATATGGCTTTTCGTTACGAGAACTATCTCCTAACATCAACATATATGAGTGGTAGAATACGATAAGAACAGTATATCAAACAGTACGTCAAGTAAGGAAAATCTTCTTGTATCCCTACTCTACTTGCTAGGAATGTTTCTCTTTTGACCAGGGCACCGCAATTGCCGGGCAGAAAGTAGACAAACCCATCTAAGCCGCATGCGCATCACTTCAAGGCTTTTCTGCATTTTCTACGTGGTGACTTGGGACATAGTTTGCTTTTACAAAGCAGATTTGTTTGATTTTCCCTACTGTATCTCAGATACAAACAAGTTCTATCCACGGATGTATATCTATCTGAAGAACAAATGTCAAATGTTAACAAATAGAGTAGCACTGGTACTATAGCAAAAATCTCCCCTCTCCCCATTCAGCTTTCGAGGCACGCCGAACAGGGGTCGATTTCCTTGTATCCAGCTGTGGGGTTCCACCACAGTGTTTATTATTTAGCAACCTGTCAAACACAAACATCAGCTTATACACTCACTTACAGATCCTTGTGCTTCAACCAAAGGATCAAGAAGTTCTCTTCAAAATCACAGAGCAGTGACATTGATTTGACTGCCCGCAGCACCTGGGTATAAACAGTCTGGACACCCCTGAAAAGAATGCCATGATGGACAAGGTTGACATTGAGAAGGATGATATAGTTCTAGTCATGTCTGATGGTGTGATGAACAATCTGTGGGAGCATGAAGTGGTACAAAGTGTGATAGATAGTATACACAAGTGAGAGATCAGAGAGGACAGAGAAACTGCAGAGGACCGCAAGGATGGTGCTGGAGGAGACATGCTATTTGTTGTTGAGGAGCTGATGAATGCTGCCAGAGTCATCATTGAGGATCCCTTTGTGGAAAGTTCTTTCATGAAAAGAGCTGTTGAAGAGGGTCTGACCATGGAAGGAGGTATGATAGCCCTTTCCCCTCTGCAAATGTTTTTATTGACATAGCTCACAGGTAAATTGGACAATATTAGCGTTGTTGCCGCACTATGTAGGAAGAGGAAGGGATGAAAGGCAACATCGATGGCTGAAGCGATAGAGGATCAACCACCATCCAAGGGGCGTTAGGTGCAATCCTGTGGTCTGATATTACTTCACATATCCAAACTGAAAGGACGTACACCAAGCCGGACAACCGGGCCGCATCGTGTCATCGCTAATTCTCAGCATGCAGCTCTCATTATTATCTGAGCAATGGCAGAGTCTCTGCTCAGCTTGGTTGACAACCCCTGGCCTGTCTCGATCGCGCCTTACGACACTGGATGATTCGAGACCAACGGTTTGACCCAGTCAGGACATGTTCTTCGTGACATTGCGAAGCTACATCACGCTTCCACCACCTCAACCCGACGCAACACCCGCTTACAGTACCACAACCCGATGCAATCCCCGCTATCCGATGATTATTGACCATGTCAGGCCGCAGAGCATCTGGAGGAAACAGGAGCTTTTCGACATCTACCTTACTCAATAACTTGTTGTGCCAGCTTGATTTCGCCATCTCATATTGATTCTACATTCTGCTGTTACCTACCGGCTCCTTGCGAACTGTAGTCCGAGGTTATCATATTCTAGCATTTACGCACCGATTTGGCAACGATTTGCTCCTAGTTTGCTATGTCACTTACAAGCTCATATAGCTGTCTTAGATTTGTTGAGCATCAGCGTGTTGGTTGTAACGTGGGATAAGTCCTGCAGGACACGAGTGTATCCAGAACCATCGATTAGGCCCGCTCATCTTTTCCGCACGTATTCAGTAGATTTCCTTGCAGATGGCGCTGTGTACTTGCAGCGTTTGTAGACGAGTACAAGGTTAGGTTGGATACGGTTGTCATGTTATCCAATGAGACTGATTTTGATAAGTACTCCGTACAACGTGGCGTGCAGTAGCGTTCCCGTACTATCATGCAGACCGTTGCCCTTTTTCTTGAGACGTTCAACGATGAAGTCGAGAAACTGGCTTACCATAGTAGCCTTGCTAAGACTAGTGGTGGTAACAGCAGAATATAATTCTTATTTCAACCATGGCCTCAACCTCCTCGAATACAGCGTCGACGCTCTCACGCTACCGTCCAGCAATACTTGCTCTCACTTTGCTGGGAGCTGCAGCGGGGATCTACTATATACACGGCAGCCACTTCTCTACTGAAGAACCACCTGTACAGCATCCTCTACGTCGGCGAAATGCAGTACACCGACTGAATGGCCGTAGACGGGGTGGATATCATGAACGCCTTGCACAAGATATTCTTCTTAGTGTCAGCACCTCGGTCGGTGTGGAGAACTCACGTCGCTACCTGGAAGCCTGTGGGAGCTGCATAGTCGAAACCTCGCGAAACGGACGCTTTTCTACATTCCTGACCCCAGCTGTTCTTCAGAATACTGAGGAGTTTCGCCGTGCTCATGGGCTCTCCGAAGCTGAAGCATTAGAGGCTCGATATGATCTCGAGTATGCCTTCTTGGATGCCTACTTTAACGATAATGGCAACCCCGCGAACGTCCAAATTCCTAACGGGAGTGGCCAAGTTTGGGACGAGCTGTTGGCATTGGGATTTCTTCCGGATAGTCTCACAGCAGCGATAACCAGATATAACATCAGACTACGCGATCGTCTCCGCGACAGGACGGGTTCAGAAGGAAGAGAGCAAGGAGAGGTACACCAGGAGACCAACGCTGATAGGGAAGGAGGTGGAACGGTAAATGGATTGGATGGAAGAGAGACAGCCGTGGATGTGAATAGCGAGTTCTCGTGGCGCGGCGAAAATGATAATGAGCCTCCAAAAGAAGGGCAGAGTCTGCTTAACTTGCTGTACCATATTGCAGAGGACCAGGCGAGAAGGGAAGGCTATATACATCGCGGAGTCACATGTAACTCATGCAGCAGCATGCCGATAAGAGGCATTCGGTACAGATGTGCGAACTGTGTCGATTACGATCTTTGCGAAACGTGTGAAGCCATGCAAGTGCACCCCAAGACGCACCTCTTCTACAAGGTACGCATACCGGCACCGTTCCTTGGCAATCCGCGGCAAGCACAGCCGGTGTGGTATCCAGGCAAGCCTAGCAGCTTACCTCAAAATCTGTCGCGGGAGTTTGCGAAAAGGCTTGTTGAGGATACCGGCTTCGAAAACCCGGAGATCGAAGCGCTCTGGGATCAATTCAGATGTCTCGCTGCAACTGAATGGGTGGACGATCCGAATAAGCTCAATATGGCTATAGATCGCCGTACCTTCGATAGATGCTTCGTTCCCAATACCTCTATTCGGCCACCACCACCTAACCTCATCTATGACCGGATGTTCGCGTTCTATGATACCAATCGCGACGGGTTGATTGGCTTTGAAGAGTTTCTGAAGGGACTGGCTAGTCTGACCAATAAGAGCAAGGACGAGAGACTGAGGAGGGTGTTTCAAGTGTACGATATTGATGGCGACGGATATGTTGACCGTAAAGACTTCCTGAGAATGTTCAGGGCATTCTATGCACTGAGTAAAGAATTGACAAGAGACATGGTTGCAGGGATGGAGGAGGATGTGACCGAGGGTAATGTTGCCAAAGAGATTGTGCTCTCCAGCCAGCCCATCAGCTCCGCATTCACCGGTTCTATCCCACCAGGAGAGCGTTCGAGAATAGGGGAGGGTAAGCGCAGGGACGCCAATGGGGATGACGAAGTCATTGATAACCAGCCGCCTCTTCGGGAGAGCGGAGACGACACAGGAAATATGTATGAGCTTGTAGCGGACGCAGCAGAGAAAGTTCGTTTTGGCGACATCAGGACTGATTCAGAACGTCAACCATGGGACTCGATGTTTAGCGATGGCGAGCAGGTCGGTAACGACCCTGCTCATACTTTCCTGAGTCGGACTAGATCAGATGATTGGGGCTCGACAGGCGCGAATGGCGGGGAAGAAGAGTCAATTGCAGGAGCGAGTGGTCACCATTGGGCAGTATACAATGATGAATGGCCACCCAGCTACGTCCGCGTTTCAGATTTCCAGGATGCGCTTGGCAACTACGACCCGCACAACGAGTTCACTGAGCAGGATCGCGAAAAGATCCGGGCCACGGCACGTCAGCGGATGGAAAGGGAAGAGAAGGAAGACCGTAAGGATCGGGATGAAATAAGGCAAATAGCGGTGCATGACCGGTGGCGTCGACGTGAGTTCTACCTCGACGAAGAAGATGGCGAAGTGATCCCGGAAGGGTTCAAGGATGTGGCCGGTGCGGATGACGACAACCTGCGGGTTGAGAGTGACGGACGTTCAAGTGCCAGTCAACCTCACTCGCCGGCTCTCCGGTCAAGGTCATCATCGAAAGTTCGTTTTCAGGACGACGTCACAGACTTTGACAACGAGATAAGGTCGAACGCTTCCGCATCTTCTCGGAACATACCTATCGGAGAACGTTGGGGGGGCTATGAATTACCTGAAGCGGAGAAGGATGTGGGAAAGGAAGTACTGTATCAGGTCACTCAGCAAGGCCTGAATGAGATGCTCGATCCACTATTCAAGGCCAAGGAAGATCTTGCAATGGAGGTCCTAGCTACCAGAGCCGAGAGGAACAAGTGGCGAAAGGAGATCTCTCAGTTCGTGGTTGGAACCAATGGCAAGCACAAGAAGAATGGCACTCAAAAACAGACGCCGCCAGTACCTCAGAAGAGGGCCAATCCGTCACGTAGAAACACTTCCGAGTCGGACGAATCGGTGGACTCGTACCTTGATGCACAACCAACGGCCCCTATACCAGGTTACATGGGTAACGTTTCTTTTAGGGCTGAAGCTAAGCGGTATCTCAACCAAGTGAAAGACAAGTTGAAGGATCAGCCAGATGCTTACATACATTTCTTGGAGACTATGAGAGCCTATCAGACAAAGATGTAAGTACTCCATAGCCTCACTACTTTCCACGAGACTTTAACTGATGGTGTGTACTCAGTCTAGGCACAGTGGATGTGATCCGCCGTGTCGCGATCTTGTTGGCCGACTGTCGCGAGCTGATTTCTGGTTTCGATATCTTCTTGCCACCAGGCTGTGGATGCAACCCTGGCTTGAGGGGTCACAAGGTTGTAGTAGTCCTTTACACCAATTCATCCGCGGGTAGTATGATATTCTCCACACCCGAAGACGGGAAGAGATTATGTGCTTTGTTTGAAATCCCAGCCTCCGTAACCCCAAGGACTTCGCCACCTACTCCTCCTGCGCTGGCTCTCGAAGAGGCAGAAGAGCTCTACCAAGCAGTGGTTGCATTCGATAAGACTGACAGTACACTCAAACCGAGCACCTCGGAACAGTCATTGAACCAGCTACTCGAGGACTCAGGTTACTCTGTGGTCAGTCCATCTCCTGAAGGAGAATTACCTGAACTCGCTTCCGATTCACACGAACCATCACCGGCATCGTCGCCGTCCGATAAGATGACTCCACCGAACACCCTATCGTCGCACATCCAGACCACAGATCAGAGAGTCCTTCACACTCCTGTGCCAGAAGCGTTACAGGGATCCAGTCCCGATCAGGGACACGAAACGACAGAACTCTACGACACCAACACCCTCTCCTTCCCCATCATCGGCCACACCATCCTCTACAGTATCGAGTACCTAGCATCTCTCGAGCCACAGCATCGAAACAAAATCTTCAAGCACGCACACAACCGCTACAAGCAGCTCCGTCAGCAAGAATCGACATCGGCAACATCAGAGCTCATCCAACTCCGTGCCCAAATCCTCCGTCTCCTAGATTTGAACATCGTAGCCGACCGCATCGCGATGGAGCGCAGAAAGAACCCACCTATTCCTCCACCTTCCCAGTCGCCTAAGGACACCCGCAACAGCGACACTACCACCAACACAGAGGAACGCCCCGATCCAACCCTCCCCCAACATCGCCCCACAAGCACCACCACCGCAACCACCGCAACCATCACCACCCCGTCGTCATCATCCTCCGCCACCAGGGATACTACGCAATCCCGATCCTTGCCCTTTCCGCCTGCCCTTCCACCGCCGTCCACCCTCCCGCCAATATTCCCATTCACAACAGTCCCTACACCAGCTCCACCGGCCATCTCACCGCCATCTCGCTCCCGCCTCCAACACCTCGCCCGACTAGACGAAGTCGAGCGCGAAGACAAAGAGAGGGGCGGGAAAGGACGACTGAGCTTCGACGAGTTCGAGGAGATCATGAAGGACGAGCGCGGGAAGAAGTTGGGATTCGTGGGGTCGTGGATCGAGATGGCTAGTTTTTAGATCTCGTAACTCTCGGGAGTAATAATATGAAGCGAGAGAGCAATGATTAAATGTCACTGTTTATAGCTTCCCAAAAGGCATGTCTAGCTCGTACCAAGGCATCACGCACGCCCCATTCTCCCATAGCACCAAAAGCACCGGTAAGATTCGCTTCCACGCTACCTGATCTACGAGACTCTGCCCGTACAGTGAAGGAGAATTAGTCCCAATACTTAATCACCCCATCCAGCCCCGCCGTCGCCACCTTGCTCGTCTCGAGCGGATGCCACTGCGCACAAACCACCGGCCCGTCGCTCGCCACCATCTTATGCCACATCTTGCAGCTCTTCCAGTCCCAGAAACACACATACCCGCCGCTATCCCCACTCATGACGAACTGGCCATCCGGACTCACGCTCACATCGATGGCGTACCCGGCATTATTATGCCCGCGGAAACTCTTCTTCCGATTCTGGCGGAAACGGTCGGTGGACGCATACACGACGATCTGATTGTCGCCGGACTGGAAGGCGACGTATTTGCCCGAGGGATGGGGCGAGGCGCGCACCATGCTGTACATGTAGGGCTCGGCGATGAACTTGATGGGGACGGGGATGTTGTATTCCCAGGCGCGGAGGGACTTGTCGTCGGAGGTGGTGATGAAGCGGCGGTCGGCGTCAACGAAGGTGATGGTGTTGACGGGGCCGAGGTGGTGGTCGTATTCCTGGGTCAGGGCGCCGGAGCGGGTGTCGAACTGGACGATCTTCTTGTCCGACATGCCGGCGAGGAACTCGTGTGCGTGCGCGGGCGACGGGTTGAAGCGGATGACGTGCGGGATCTTGCCGGTGGTGAAGCGCGCGGTGCATTTGCCGTATTCGGTGTCCCAGAGCTTCATCTGTCGGTCGTAGGAGGCGGTCAGGAAGTGGCTGCCGGTGTTGTTGAAGGTGGTGTCGGTGACGGATTTGCTGTGGCCCGAGTAGGTGCGCAGCAGCTCGCGCTGGTGGTACACGTCCCAGATCTTGACTTTGCTGTCGGCTGAAGCGGAGAGGAGGAGGTGGCCGGAGCTGGGGAAGAAGCGTAGGGCGGTGATGGCTTTCGTGTGCGATTTCCAGGTGTGAATGTGCTTTTTCGGGACGTAGTTCTTTTGCGTGCCGGGTTCTTGCCGGAGGTCGATGTCGAGATCTTGAGGGACGTGCATATATGTTCGTCCTTGGTAGTCGAATTGTTGGCTGCCGTGGAACTCGCTGGTTTCGGTGTTCGCTACGTCGTCTTGGTAATCGGTGCCGGCTTTGCTCATGGCTGGGATGTTGGCCGGAACGATGGCTTCCTCAATGTACTCTTCATCACTCGCCAACTCCTCTCCAGCCATGGCCGCTTCGTCCTCATACGCTTGGTCCTCGTCTCGATACCTCGCCCAAGGTCCTTTATACGCATCCGGTCCATCTACAATGCTCGGATCGCCTTTTTTCTGCCTTTTCCTTCGTATGGCCTCACTATCTTCTTTTGAAGGTCGCATCTGCACGATATCCCTCCCCCCGAATTCCTGTACTTTGGCCAGATCCCCGACGTACGCGCCGTTTGCGCTGGGATCCCTCGTGTACCCCAGACTCTGAAATGTCCGATGTTGCGTGTTGAAGGTCGCATCGCTAAGAACGGCCTCCTCCGCAAACCCGGTCAGAACGTTCTTCCTCTTCAACGCATTACCATCAGTGTTCTTGAACGGATTCGCCGGTCCTTGGGCTGGTTTCGAGAGGGCTGAGTAGGGCACATTGTAGGCCAGTGTGGTGTCTGTGGGCTTCGCTAGCATCAACTGAAGGCGCATAGGATCCTGCAAGATGTTAATCAGAGCAAAGGTATCATGGCTTCGGTGGGACCAAACATCTAACGACACGTCTGGAGCTGCGACGATTGGGGTTGCGGCAGTCATCTGTTCAGTGATCCCTTTGCTTGAAGTAGCCTCGTCATCGCTAAAGGCGTAGTCTGCGCCCAACAATGAAGCCATAGTGTGCCAGGGAGTTGCTCGCCAGTGGACCGCGCCAAATAAGGTACTGCTGGTGGGAGGAACTGCTGGTGATGCGGCTCCGAATTGGTCACGGCAAAACCCGTGAGGCTGAAAACACGTGCTGTGGTTTAACGCTATAAACACAGCGATAACGATATTGTTGAACTCGCGCTGCTTCTCTACGAAGAATACGTACGGAGTCGGCAGGAGGCAGTTGTTATGAGGGTATCCGTGGTACCACCCAGTTTATTAAAGGTTATACAATCAGGCATCATACACCAACGCCTCGATGACGGATCTCCATCCCTAAACAACGAAGGCATACAGTACGCTTCGTCAAACTCAGTATTTCCACCGGCTATCGCTCCTATAACGAAGCCCATGGTAGTTTCCGCCCGGCTTCCGATTCATATTGCCGCTTGCCCAGCAGCTTGAAGCACACTTCGAGGCCACCTCCTTATGGTCCCAGACCCCTCCTGCACCTAGGGATAGTTCCCGTGGCGCATGCTCTTACTCGCCTGCTCCCGTAGTCAATGCGACTCCTCGCGGATGAGCGCAACGATCATGCTGTAAAGGTAGAAGAAGAACATAATGAGGTGAAAGCCCAACTTTATGAAGGATTCCTAGAATGCAGTTTTAGCTCAGGCTGAGAAAGCGGTAGAAGAGCCGGCAAGAAGCTGCAAGCGCTATCTGCCAAGGACGGGCATAGATATACCTTTTTATGCACATTCAGCTTCCTGAATATTTCTGTGGCGTCTAGTAGATGCTGGTTGTCGAAGATCCTGTCATACCACGTCAGCCAGAGCCCTAAACCGTTCCAACCCTCCACAACAGAAAATGTCCTTGTCGAAGCTGGTTAGAAGTCGCCTTACTTCTTTGCATTGTACGCCACTAATGGCAGGTTCAGTAACAACGCTATCCAGTATCCATTGATGAGGAAGAGGAAGGTCAAGAAAGCCTGTACGGCAGCTTCGGGTACGATGTAGGTGTTGAGTCTATTGCAGAGGTCGATGGGATTGATGTAGTCGCTGTTCCAAAGAAAGTCCTTATCAGCAATGGTCGCGATATGAACGGCACTCAAGTAGGAAATGAGCATACCATTCCAGATCGCTGTACATGATGGTGAAAAAGACCTGCAGGAACAGATTGACCGCGTTTAGCAGTACCGCAAGGAGGTACAGCCATGCTTCGCCGGACATCATTGATCCTGAACGATCCGCCGGTCTATTGTGTATGGAAGGCTCGGTAAGTGGAGACCTGTTGACAGCAGCTACTACGTTGCTAAAAAGTTGCCGGTGGACTGATCCGCAGTGAATCGGGAGGAGCCGCGCTCTGTAGAGAAGGTCCTAGTATTGGTTTATCTTAAGGAATTAGAATCCAGGTAATGCTGCTGCCCAAGCGGCGCAGTTTCGCTCTGTGCACTGGTAGGTAGGTAGGTATTGTTGACCGCAAACTTCGCCCAAATATCCACTACTACAATGTCGGAGTACAGCTAGAAAGTGTCTTGGGTACGAGTTCTTGCGCGCCGCTTGGATGTACCGTGCAGTAAGTTATATGAGGTCACTGTCGTGGAAGCAACACAGGCTTTGCTTTTGGTGGGAATGCTCGATGACGAAGCGAGGAAATTTCGCTCCTGGCCAGGCTACTTTCACATGCCACCAAAGAACAACATCACGTTATACCTTTGCCCTACCTTACCACCCATCTGAGCCCTGCACTCGTCTTACGTCGGTTTCAGCAAACCTGCTGATATGATGATACATGGCATACAGAGGCTTGTGCAGCTTCATGAAGCTACTACATCAATACAAAGGAATTGATCATGAACATGCGAACTCGTTGTTGGGGCATATGATGTAGACCTTGACGTTAAGATTGATGTCTGCTCATGAAATCAGTAGAGCACAGAAGACATATGACAAGTAGCCATATCCATCCCATCCCATCGCCCAGATATGCACCAGCGCCACTAGCGCTCCCCGCCGATGGCACCGTGCCAGAAGTGCTTTTCGCAGCTGCTCCCGTGCTTGCAATGCTTCCAGTGCTGGCAGTATCCACAGCAGCGGCAGCAGTTCTCACAGGTCTGCCTTTTGAGAGCGAATCGCTCGGAACACTGCTGTACAAAAGCGAATGCGTGGTATAGTATACGCTAACAGCAGTCTGCGTCCCCAGAGCGTCCGATGCAGACGTCGTCACGGGGGGCCGGCGGATTCGCTGACAGGTAGCTGTCGATGAAGTCGTTCAAGTAAAGCGTAGCACTTGGGACCTCGCAGTACGAAATGGCTAACGAAAACATGTACTCGTTAGGGTACCATGGGTCTGTGGCATAGTCGCCAAGCTCTTGTGCGCAATCGTTGCAGCTTGGTGGCGTATCTATTTTTCTTAGGAGAGTGATGAGGTTAAGTACCCGAGCGTATAAAACCAGTAGGACGAGGTCTCGCGGAGGCAGTACTGCTGGTACTGTGGGTCATACTCGGTCAGGTCGGCAGAGTAGACCATTTGTCCTGTGCAATTCTACATCGTAGTCAAAGCACTGTTGCAAGGAGCATCCATGTCATATCCGGTGGAGTTGAAAGGATAGCAAGAGTTCTCGAGGGTCGGATTGTGTGGGGCACTCTGTCTTTGCACGAGTGCCAGGTCCTTGAAGGCGACCGTAAAATGCAATATAGGTCAGAAAGGTTGCCATTTTTAAAGGACAAGAATATCAGCTCATCACAGAACACAAACGAACTGTGCACGGTAGCAAAGCAGTCCGGGATGTACATAGTTACTAAGGTAGGCCAAGTTTCGTTAGCGCTTCACAACTGCACTGCGTTCTTAAAACTCCAACAATAATTAGGGAGGTTTTTCACTATAGGTAGCCACACTGCCTTGCCAGGTTAGTGACATTCTTTAGAGGCTGCTGATTCAGGTTTAATCTCATCTGTTATGTAGTCTAGCACAGTTTAGTATGCTGTTATCATGTCATGTTAGCTACTTTGGGCTGCACTATACCGAGAAAGTGACTTGATATAAGTTGATCCTCGCCTACAACTCTTGTAAGCGATGATCAAGTCATTTAGAGTTCAGAATCTAGGCACTGCCTGTTCAGGAAGTATCTAACCGGAATAGTGACCTGTCTGAGGACTTGTTTCCGTGGCAAAACCTCCCTACTAAATCTCACAAGTTTCCGCACCAAACTACCTTGGGTCAAAGACTTCGCTGCCACTGCGGCTGCATAAAAGACTTTGCAGGTCGACATATTACAGTGGTTTAGGTTAGTACTAGATTACTTCGGTTAGGGTGGTTAGGTATCAGGGTTAGTGCTGTAAAATATTGAAGATACCAGTTTTTGGTGGGCAAGATTTTATTATAAAACCAGCGATGTCTTTATGCATGTTCAGGGACCACCGAAGTCCTTTACCCTACAAGATTCAAGTTCACGGGGCTGAAATCAACCACACCTGCAGTAGCGCAAGGCTCTGTCGTGGGGGCCCTAAGCTGATTGGGGGTGACAGCTTCCACCCGAAATGAACATGGTATAACAGGTTTGAAAAATATTGTCCTTCATTGGCAGGACTACACGCGCCCATATTGCTTTTAGCCGCTGCTGGCAAGACCATGCAATCATGCATGGAATATTAATAAGGGTCTAATCTCACTCCACGGTGAGACTCTCCCTCGAGCTTACGGGCTTCAATGATACACCTATGTCCCCAGTGTTACCTCTTCGACGTCCTAGCTTCGTAGCGTCTTATACATTACATCATTTACTCTTCGATTGAGGGCGTCGCACACGAAGAGAGAGAGAGTGATAGACCATCCCATGACGATGCGTTTCTGGACTACGCTGTGCCGTTCGCTGCGTTGCTGGCTCTACTTGTCTGCCATCTCGACTGTCTTGGCCGGACCCTTGGCCGGAATCGATCCATGCTCGCCCCTCAAAGACTTGATCCCATACTGCAGCAGCATGCCGAGCCTCCTTGAGATCAGTCTATGCTTTATCCGCAAGACCGGAGTGATAAACGTGTTCAACATGGGAGACCATCCCTGTGGAAACCAACACCTGAAGTTAACCAACGGTTTACAAGTTTGGCAAAGGACGCCTCAGTGGCTGCTGGTCCATGCAGTTAGCACGCCTATGTGTAAAGACTGTCGAGTCATCCTCAACGCCCTCAGCAACTGCTCCAAGAACTCTCCTTCGTCCTTCAAAGATTGTGTTTGCGACAAGCACATATCAGACGATGATCTCCGATGCCTATACTCTTGCACCAGCGATGATGAAAAACCCGTTCTAGGCGCCTGTTATGCCCCGACTGCAGCTCTACCAAAACTTACTCCTACTTCGCCCCCTCACAGCAAAGCGGCAGAATCTGTTCTCGAGGCTGGGCACCCTGAAGGTCAAGAGAGTGACACATATATAACGGTTTAGTTCTAGACTCTGTAGAACGTCGGCACATCGGGTCAGAAACGTGGAGGATGGATGACGACAGGCGACCTGGAAAGGCGGGTATTGCAGATTCCTGATCCATTCTCTTCCGGCAGCTAATCTTGACCCTTTGGTGGTCTCCACATCACTTCATTTGAGGCTAAGGGAACAGCGATTTAGCAGGAGATTATCATGAGCCAAGACGTCTTATTGTCGCATTCTCATCTGTATTTAGCCTTCAAAAGAACTGAGGGAGGCTCTGAGCGAAAGAGCTCAACAATCAGTTACCTGAATAGCACTGTTTCTCATCCTTCAAATCTCAAGTAGTTCAGCCACGTCTTCGTGTCCTCTTTCAATGGCACAGGTATGGGGTGTCCTTCCACTATGATCCCGTATTGAAAAGTCAGCACCCTTTCCTTCAACCAAGAACTCAACAACATCATAATACCCATTCTCCGCGGCGTAGTGCAGAGCGGTCTGGCCATAGCGATCGAGACTGTTGATCTCCGTGGTAACTTCTGCTAGGAGCTTGACGACTTCCAGGTGTCCACGCTCCGCCGCCAGGTGTAACGGTATCTTTTCGTACGTCGGCTGCATGATGTTTGGATCGGCTGCCTTCTCCAAAAGTAGCTTACAGAGCTTGGCGCTACCATGCTTTGCAGCAGCGAGAAGGGGACTACCAACATGAGAGGTAAGTTTGTTTGGGTCAGCACCAAACTCAAGCAGGAGTTGTGCAATCTCTTCGTGGTGCTTCAAGACTGCCTCGTAAAGAGGTGTGCGTCCAGAATGCAAGACGTTGACATCGACCGCTTTGGATTGCTGTAGCACGACCTCGGCAGCCTTCTTTTGTCCAAACTGAGCGGCATGCCACAACGCAGTATCAGCTGTGCTTGGAGACGTCTTCGGTGTCTTACACCGCTGACATTTCTGCAGGTGTGCGTCAAGCAGATCTGCGCATCCTCCAGCACAGGCAACATCGAGGATACTGGTGTTTTTACCAAGACCGCGCAGCGCAGTATACAGAGAGATATCTGTCTCATAAAGTCCTTTGACCAAGACTGTTAACAGTCGTTTGTTCTTTGGGCTTGAACACCGCAAAAAGAAATCCGGCCACTCATAATTGTCCAAGTCATCTTGACAGGCTTGCGCATGCTTGTACCAGAAGGAGCATGCATACTCAAACAACGGAGTCTTCGAAGAAGCTGTCTCGGCTTCTGGTGGTATATGATCCCCTAGGACTAGAATGCAATGCTCAAATAACTGACGGTGTCTTTGCGTCTCGGATGGCAGTTTCAATGCCTGACAGTGGCCTCGTGCAAGATATCGCCTCAGCGAGTCATGGACAAGCTGAACACTGCCGTTGGCAGCTGAGTATAGTAGCAAGGTAAACTTGTTGAGAAGCCGCTCGAGCGGCACGGATGCGGTCTCAGGATTTATGGCCAAGATCTCCGCGAGTGTAGTCAATTGAAGAGGTTGATATGCAGTGATTAGCCAAGTAAAGATGAGCTCGGCACACCTTTTGAAGCTAGAACTCATCGATGAGAACTGATCTTCATAAACATGCTTTATCTCTGGAGGTATGCTCTCGAAAGCAGTCTTCATCTCCGCTGTGGAGGCACATTCTCTCATCTGACTGGTGACATGAGAGACCCACGAAAAGCATGCCTGCGCATTCTGTTGGATCGTTTCCCGCAGTTCCCGATAGTCGTCAGATTGCTCGTCTATGGTAAGCTTGGACAGGCGGTGATCGATGAAAAAATGAAGATCCTTCCGTACCCGTTCAGTTGTGAGCTCAATAGTTGCACTGAGAAAGTTGAGACAATAGCTGGTTGGTCGTGTTGTAATAATCATCTTCAAACAAGGATGTACCTCTTGTTCGGACAAGTCCGTCTTATTGCCTTTGATTATGGATTTTGCGAGCATGACTTGCTCCTCTTCAGCCAAGCGGTCGAACTCATCTACAACAATGAGAACATCTTGAGTGAGCATCTTCCTATTCCTAAGGAGAAATAGCAATATGTCCCAGATCGGCTTCCAGTCCATTTTCTCTTCTGCCGAAAGGGCGTCATACTTGTCGCTGATAGCACTGTGGGTCTCTGGCCTTGACTCTGAAAGTCGTCGCAGAATGGTGCCCACGAAATGTCTAAGATTGCTGTAATTTCTACCGCAATGCACTTCGACCGAAGACTCATAAACTTTACACGTGTGGTAAATGCAGATAGTCTCGGCGTTCGTTTGCTCAAGATGCTCAAATAAGAATCTAGCAAGAACCGACTTGCCAGTACCAGGGAGACCCTTGACAGCTAAGATCTGGTTTGAGGCCGAGTCTCGCCAATCTGTGAGACGTTGGTCTTCTAGTATCCATGTACACGTATCTCCTAATGCTTCAGACGAAAGTTGGTGCACCCTGCTTGAAACGTCCGAAAGTGCGTTCAAGACTCCGGCAAAATCAGCTTTGACTAGGAGAGGTAAGAAGTCAGCAATTATTTCGGAAAGCTAATTGAGGTCCATTGACGCCTGAAGACGGTCTGGGATGAAGGCTGTGCATATATTGGATTCACAACCTCAGGAACGGTTTTTGAAAACTGATGGAATGCCACATGTCTTAACCCAGCATATGGACGTATTACATACTGGAAGCCTTGGCCGTGGTAGTCTGACTTTCACTTGAAATTGTCTTTCGACTAAGCTCAGCGTGGCCTTCAGCCGCACCTCGCCAGGGTCTCTGAACTGAACGTCCTTTAGCACGTACGCGATGGCTTTTCAAGACACAACTGCACAAGCCGAGCAGAATGTTTGATCCGAAGAGCATACCAAATGTGATATCGCGAGCGTACATGTTCCCCAAAATTGCATTCCCCCCTCCCGTTTCAACATTTCCACCCCATTTCTGGCATAGCCACGATAGATAGGAGGCCATTCTCAATGGGATGATAAGACTGGCACAAACTGGAGCTGGGATATCTGTAATCAAAGACTTGAAGAGACGGGAATGGCTGCATTACTTGAACATGCTGTTCTTAAATTGTCATGACAGAACATACTTCGTAGAGGAAATGTGTGTGTAAGCATTCAGAAGATACATAAAACATGCTACGCGAAGGAGTGGGACACTACAAATGAGGCTCGAGCTTTGCCTCAACGGCGGCCTATATCGTGCAAGAGACAATAACCCATTTTCAGATTTTGCAAAATCAAAATCTGAAAATCAAAATTTGTTTCTGAATTTAGCAATTTCAGATTTGTTGAAATTGAAACATTTCTATTGCTTGATATTAGATGTCTTAATTATCTAGAAGACTAGAATACACAAAGTGAATAACTTATGATGTGTGATGACTAAACAATCACATGATTAATGTGCTAGAACTGAAAATCTGACTCAGCATATAGCTAAGTGAGCTGTAACATGAGTCATATTTCAACACTTCTTCTCAGTTTTAGTCAATCTAGACATTTTAGACAATCTAAATACTCATTCATTAATCAGTATAGATTCTCTGATTTTATCAAGAGATAGATTTGACAGTAAAATGATGAAGAAATCATAAAAAAGATTGAGATGACAGTGAGATGAGAAAGTGAGAATGAGACAAAGAGAAAAAACATAACAAAGATGCAAAAAACAAAGTGATGATGAGATCAGAACTTGAATGCACAACAAAAAAAAATGAATAATTGAGAAAAACTGACTTAATAATTTTGTGATGTAAACTATGATTTGTTATACTTCATGAATCTGTTAAGTCAGTTATTTTGATCATCATTAATGAATATAATATTAATTTAATTTATAAAAACATTGACATGAATTCTAGCTGACTAAGAAAGTAATGAAACTTGATGATGAGCAAAAATTTAATGAATTTATTGACTATTTGTTCAGATGTAGAAACAAACTCAAGATTAACAAGACTGCAATTGACAATTTTATGAACAAAATGATACTGAATATTGACTTAATGTGAATATAAAACTCAAAGTTTCAAGTTAGATCTATAACATTATAATTGTCAGCACAAATAATAATAGAATTACTGTCATTAAGAAAGTCAATTTTTGTAAAAAAATAACAAAGTCATATGACTTTCTTCATTGTTTGTGTTTCAGTTATGTATTCAGACTCAGTGAACAACAAGATGATGATTTGTTGATGTTTTGAACATCAACTAATAAAATCTTCAAAGAAAAGAAAAAAATAAGCATCAGTGAACTTTCTAATATTATGACAGTTATTTTAATCAGTATTGATATAGTTAATGAGATCAGTATTGATGATGTTATAAATGATATTTAAATCTGTAGTGTCAGCAAGATATTTGAAAACTTACTTAACAGTATTGTAATGTGAGACATTCAGATTCTGATCAAACTACTTAACAGTAAAGATGATGAAGATAATGTCAAAATGCATTTGTAACATAATATACATTAATGATTTTACTGTCTTTTGATAACATCAAATAGTGATGATGTTAGTCTGAATAATAAACTTCTTTATGAGTACTGCATCAAAATTCATAAATATGTTAACAGAAACTGTTTACAACTGTTAAAATATCTTAAGAATTTTATAGATGTAAGTCATCTAAGTAAGACAAATAATGTGTTCAGAATAATTGCACTCAATCTTTATATTTAAATAGTAAAACACAGAACTGAGATCTGACATCTTAATGATGTTAATAAGATGTATTTTGATGTCTTGAATAACTGATTTATTCTCTTTTATAAGAAAAGATTGTTGATGTAAACAGTGATGATAATATTGTTATTAATTTAAAAAAAGACACTATGATCAGAATTGAGATGATGAAAACTGAGTGAGATAAGATGATTGCATAAAGTTTTATATTAAAGATGTGATGCTTGCTTTAAATCATATAAGATTTTATTAAGCAAGATAATCATGTCAGAAAGTTCATATTCATGAAAAAACTTTATATACATAATTTAATCAATAAAATCATAAAGAAATGTAATTATCATATTTATTTATTCAGTTTCTAGATCAAAATGAGTGATTAAGATGAAGAAAGCTTTGTAGATTTGTGACTTAATGATAGACATAAAGATTTAATTATAGTCAATGTTGAATTGCTGTTTGTAGTTCTTGACTACTCAGTGAGTTTTATAATGACTAACTTGATCATGAGCATTATACTTGATTTTATATACTCAATATTTTTGAAAAACATGCTGATCTAATGATACAGAAATCATTTTTTATGTGTTGTTTTTCTTTAAAGAGTGTATTTCATTCTTCATTACTTGCTTTCACTTCTTGCATAATAACAACTCAATGACTTATTTGTAGATAGAAGATCTGATGATGTTGTTTGAAGAAATTGTGATGTATACATATGAAAAGTATGCATCAAAGTTGTCAAAGAAATCAGAAAGTTGAGAATTCTGAGATGAAAAGAACAAAGATGAAAACTCAAAGTGAAAAAAAGAATAATTGACTGCAATATTAAACAACATCAGTAAGAAAAATAGATAAGCTTTAATGACTGAATACTGTATAAATGATGTTAAGTTTTAATTTCTTATGCTGAACATACTAAATTAAGATGTGTTCAATGAACAAAAGTTATTTAAATTGATGTTTTGAAGATTTTAAAAACACTGTAACAGTGAAAATTACAATAGTAATGTAGCTGATCTGAAAACTCTCTTTGAAGAGAAAGAAGATTGTGACAACAAAAATGTAAATAAAAAATTAAAAGAAAGATTGACAGTACTAAACTTTTCTTTCTTGCTGTAAATCTCTATGTTAATCATATTTTTATAGATATTAATATTTTCTTTCACAAAACAGTTATAAGTGATGAGAACACATTCTGATTTCAGATTTCAAACATAATAAATAGAGTTATTATTTATGTTTAAATAGTGACATTTAAGACTGTAATCATCAAATTTGACTTTTTGTTGTTGTCATTTTTTAAAAATATGTGTTCAAGTAGTAATATCAAAGATATAAAAACTTAAAAAATCAGAAACATTGTCTGTTCATGCTTTATAGAGTGTTATATTAAGTATACAAATAAAAAATTGATTCTTTAAATAAATAGCAATTCAAATGACTTCTGATCAGAGATAAGACTTTAAATTAAAGTTTTTGAATATAGTTCTAGTGAGTTTATAAATAGTGCAATTTAATTACTCTGAAACATCATTTTCTTTAGATGAGTAAGATGTAGTAAATTTTTATGTAATATCATTAATGACAAATCAGTCTTCAGAACAAGATATTTACACTTAAAATTAATGTAAAAATATTTTAAAGAATAGTTAAAATGATCTGTCTTCATCAAAGTGATGAAGTTCTTAATATATTTAATCATTTTGATTGTGAACTTCATAAGAAATATTCAGATAAATCTGATAAAGTTGTTGATGAAGATAACAAATCACTTTGAATTGTCATAAGTGATGAATATAATAAATTTGACAATATTCAAATAAATAAGATCTAATGATTGAGTTGTTCACTTAATGAGAACATTGTAAGAACAACACATCTGTTTAATCTTAATATATAATTTATAAATATCTTGATGTTTAGAAAGATTCTTAAGATCAATATCATCAATGATTTTAATTAGTCACTTAATATTAACATAATCTAAGTGATTTAATCAACAATGTTATATTTTAAAAGATATCTTGAATTCTCTATTAACTGCAAAAACATGAAACTGAAATATATTGTTGAGTTATAGCTGAAATAAACTCTCAACTTCAGATGTATATTCAATGATCTTATCATTATGATGTAAAATACAATTCTTTATATTGAATATAATGTTTCTAACTCATATACAAATACTGAAAATGAAATTTGCAGAGATAGTAAGAAAGTATATAACATTATTGAAAATAATTTTTTGTATGTGTTAGAATGTAAATTTAAGCTATGTGATTCAAGATATAATATATAAGTAATGATTAAGAATCTAAGTGAATAAAGAAGTGTGATCACTATATATGTAATGAAAATACTTAATAAGCATGCTTAGTCAGCATGATTTCATATGAAGTGATCATGCTTTATAACAGTATATTTTTGTCAGAATGAACTAAATATAAAAAGACTTGAATTTTTTTTATAATCTTAATCACTTCATTAGCTATAAAAAGAAATCTTTCAATAAATTCATAATTAATAAAAAACTTACATATTGAGCACAAGTGATCAGAAATTACTGTATTGACAGTTTATATGTTTACAGTGTGAAACTCAATGACAAAAGTATGAAAATAAAACTCAACAACATCATAAACTTCAAAATGAAACTTAGAAACATAAACTTCAAAATAAAGCTTGATAATATGAGCATTAAAATGTAGTTTAACAATGTAAGTGTCAAAGTAAATAATGAAGTACAGTCACAGCACTATGTCTTAATAAGTGTAACTAAGTAAAAGTCTATAAGTATGAGATTTCTCTGCATAAAAAACTCTTCAAAAATTAGTTTTGACATTAATAGAGATATATTGTGTTGCTTTATCATCAAATAACTTGTGTATCATTATATCTCACACTATCATAAATTTATTTTAGTAATCTATCTGTGATAAATAGATATTGAGATTTACAATTTTAATCTCTTTACTGTTATGATTGACAGTTTGTTGTGTGATGATATGTAAATACAAAGTTGATGACATTGAAGTGATGATGATACACTGAATTCATTAAATCAATCTTAAAACTGTGCAGATTCAAATAATTCACTTGTAATAAATTTATCTTTAATAAATCTGTCACAAGTAGTGTGACATGAAATCAATTGCTTCACATTGATGTTTAAAAATTTAAATGCTGAGTTAAAGTGAGCAGAAAAGAAAAGAAACTTGTTTTTAAAAAAATATTGTCTTGCATTTATTCAGAGAAAAATTCAAGTGCTGTGATGTTGAGATGATGATGAAACATCTATTAACAACTCACTTAATATAAAAACAAACAATAATTCTTTAATATCAGAGTGAGTCTTATTTAAAATCTTTAACAAGTGATTTGCAAAAAATTATTTCAGTACAGTGATAATAAAAAAAATATTTGTTCTGAATATCTAAATATTTATGTTAAAAAATCTGTATAAGAGCATTTTAACTTTATATAAAGTGTTGAGATAATGTTTTGCTTGATGTCTGAGAACTTTGTTAACAATGAAACAAAAATTCTATATGTAATGCAATTCTTAATGAGTGAATCATGAAATGCATGATACTGATATTAAGAAATGATTTTTCTTGAGACAATCTCTTGAGAATACTTTATCAATTATCTTCTCAATCTTGTTGAAAATTCAATTAATTGTCAGTTACACATTGTGTAAGTGTACACTGAGACTGTACAAAAGTCAAATCAAAATATGCATACTTTTACAACATATCTTAACACTCTTGAAGCACAACTGTTATTTTATAATAAAAAACAATTAATGATGCATTTCTTCACAAAGCTATAATCAGAAATCAGAAAGACTTTGTTAAACTATTAAGATCTTTTAAGTAAGTAAGACAGTTTAATGATTTTAATGACACAGTTAAAAAATAATCTTTATAAATTGAATATTACAACAATAAAAAAATCAAACAATAATTTTCATACAGAGAATTCTTCAGACTGAATATTCTTTTTTAATAATTGAAGAATTTTAAAAATAATATAATTGAAATGATGTAACAATGCTGACATAAAGTCAGATTTATTTAGTACTTGCTTAAGAGTAAAGTTGAATATGATATGTTATTGTTGTCAAAAAAAAAAGTCACTATACTGATGATTGCATTAAGTTAATGAACAACTTTAATAATATCTGCATTTTCTCAGTGACTCAATCAAAAAAAAAATGTTCTGTTGAAGTCTCTATAACAATATAACAAAGAATAAAAGTAAAAACTAAATTTAATATTGTGATCAAAGAAATCATTACTGTAAAAGAAAATCAAGTTTTAGTTTTCTTTCTTTTGAATAGTGTCACTGAATTAAATGTGATAAGTCAGTGTTTTGCTGTTGCAAATGAAATGATGAAGCTTGATATGAAAGTATTAAACTTTTTACTCATGAATAATCATTCAATATACTATTATAATGTTTATCTTATGAAATATCATTTAAAAGACAGTTGAAATAAGAAGTGTGTCTGTGAGCATGTTTTTTATGCATTGAAGAAAAATAAACTCAAGTTTGTGATGAAACTATCTGTTTTAGAAAAAGAGTAAGTTCAAATTAACTGTAAGTTGCAGTTCTAATACTTCAGCATTAAAACAACAGCTTTTACATTGAAAGATTTAGAAATGTTTGAAGTAACTACTGAAGACTTAGTAGTTTGTGTTTTTCTTTAAACTGTATTTAAAATGCAAACAATGTGTCTTTAAAGTGTGATCATTACATTTTTTATATCTCAAATATATTCTAAGTATGCAAATATCTTCTTAGAGACTAAAACAGAACATTTTGTCTTTTATGAGAAGCATAATTATGTTATTGATATTAATGATGAAATTTTTTCACATGAATCTCTGTATAATCTATTAAGCAAAAAGTTTTAAGTTTTGTGAAACTATCTGAATGACATCTTAATAAAAAGTTAAATTAAACACTTTATCAATTTAACTGATGTCTCAATGCTGTTTACTTTCAAAGAAGAATGATGACTTATAACTATGTGTCAACTACTGTGAAATGAATCAGATTATTGTGAAGAACTGTTACTTTTTATCTTTAATAAGTGAGATTTTAAATCAGCTTAGTGATGCAAAGATTTTCATTAAGTTAAATCTTAAAGATATTTATCATTGCATTTGCATTAAGATGAACAACAAGTAAAAAATGATGTTTTGTATCTGTTACAGTCACTTTGAGTATTTAATTATGTCATTTAAATTTGTCAATGCACTCATCACTTTTCAAATCTACATCAATTATACACTTGCAGAACATATGAATTTCATTTGTGTAATATATTTGAATAATATTCTCATATATTTGCAATCAAAAGAAAAGCACAAGTATCATATATGTGAAATACTGAAACAGCTTCAACACTATAAGTTCTTTATGAATTTAAAAAAGTGTGTCTTCTCTACAGATACTGTGAAATTCTTGAGTTTTATAGTATTGATTTTTGATGTAATAATGAATCTGTGAAGAGTAAAAATCATTGTGAATTAATTAATGCTCAGAACTTTTCAAGAGATGTAAGTTTTCTTAAAGTTTGTCAACTTCTATAGATAATTTATTAAAATTTACTTGCAAATTGTAAACTCACTTACAAATCTATTAAAAGACAATAAGAATGAAAAGAAGTCAGAATTATTTGAATGATTTGCTGAAGCAGCAAAGATATTTTGTAAACTCAAAGATGTTTTTATATCTGTATTCATTCTTATTCACTTTGATCTTAAGCTGAAAAATCAAATGAAAACTAATACATTTGAACATGCTGTAACAGAAATTTATACTTAGTTGTAATTGTTTGAGCAGTGACATCTTATCACTTAATGATTGTAAAAGTTGTTCTCAATGAAAAATAACTATAAAACACATGATCTTGAACTTCTAACTATTGTTGAAGCATTTAAGTAGTGATGTCATTATCTTGAAGACAGTATGCAGTCTGTGAAAGTTTTAATGAATCATAATAATTTATGTGAATTTATAAATATTAAAACATTAAATAAAAGACAGACATAATGAGCAGTGAAGCTTGCTATCTTTAATTTTGTTATTCTGCATAGATTAAGCAAGATAAACTCTGCAAATACATCATCAAAATATTTAGATTATGTTAAAGTTATCAGAAAAAGCATTGATAAACTATTGTTGATGTTACAAAGAAAGTTAGTAGCAATGTCTGCAACTATGTTTAAGTCTTTGACAATTATCAGTTGTTTTGAGATCATTTGTTATGTTTATGAAAAGTGAAATGACATGAGATCTAGAAAATCTCAACTCAGTTAACATATATTAAAAGAATCAAATGACAAAGCATTGCTGATCATACAAAGATGTAGTATAGTAAGTGCACTTAATTTTGTTACTGAAACTGTTGACTGTAGACAACTTATTTTATGTGTATTAGTTTCAGAATTAATTAGTCACAAAACAGCATATAATGACAGTAATGAATTCTTTTTATTGTTAATATGTTTTCTACAAGAGACAGATGCACTTGTATAAGTGTGAAAAGTTAATAAAGTAAATAAGAAATGCTGTTATTGTGCTGAAAGTCTGAGATAAGTATTTGATTTAACTAAATTACTTTACAATAATAAATAATTATATATATCATCTGAAGCATCAATTAAAGCAGAGTTACATAAGTGTCATTATGATGATGAACTGACAAGACACTTTAATATTGAGTAAACATTAAAGTTAATATTACACAAGTATTACTGATCAGAATTGACTAAGAATACAAAGAAGTATGTCTTTTCATGTGATGTATATTAAAGAATAAAGATATCAAGACATTGTTTATATAACAAAATACAGTCATTACTGCATTCAAATGATTCTTGAGAAGAAATAATTATGAATATGATTACTGAATTGCTGTTAAGTAAGTGTGATGTTAATGTATATGATGCAATTCTAGTTGTAATTAATCATTATATTAAGATGATTAGATACATTTCTACAAGTAAAATTCTTACTGCTATACAATTAGCTGATGTCTTCTTTGAAAAAATAGTATGTCATTATAAAACACTCAAAGAAATTGTTTTGAATAAAGATTCTATTTTTACAAACAGTTACTAATCAAAAATATGCTATCAGATAAAGATTAAGTGTTAATTTAACACTGTCTTTCATTCACAAACAAATGAGCAAATCAAACATTAAAATTAAATTCTAGAACACTATCTCTGCTGTTATTGCAACAACAAATATAATAATTGAGTCAATTTATTATTTTTTGTGAAATTTGCATATATAAATGCAAAGCAAGCAACACTCAAATATAGTCTTTACTATGTGCTTATGAGTTATAATGTCTTCATTCATTACAGCATTGAGAACAATATCTGAGAAGAAAAGATATCTACAGTCAAGAATAAAATAAAAAAGCTGCATATTGTTAGAGAAGAGCTGTTGAAGCAATGAAAAAATACTGTGATGTCATAAATCAAGACTTATAATTAAAAGCACAAATCAAAAATTTATAATAAGAGTGATCTTATCTTATTATTCATGAAGAATCTAAGTCAGAAACAATTTCATAAGAAACTTTCACATAAATTTATAGAATCTTTTTGCATAACAGATCTTGTTAAAAAGCAAGTATATTATTTATATTTATTTTCTATCTATTGAATTCATAATATTTTTTATGTTTTCTATTTAAAGCTGTATAATCAACACAAAGATAAAGACATAACACTGATGCTTTCATCTTCTGAACTTGTCAATGAGAGTAAGAAGTATAAGATTGAAGAAATCTTAAAAAAATGAAAATAAAAAGATGAGTTGTAATATAAGATTAAATGAAAAAATTACTTTACTGAGTATAATCAATAAGTTTCAAAACAGAACATAACAAATGCACAAAAGCTATAACAAAAGTATGACATCAAAGTAAAAAAAAAAGACAGAAAATAACTACAGTCAATTCAGATAATCTGTGTAATGCTTGTTAATATTATTAAAAGCATCATAAAGACACAGAGAAAATAAAATCATTATACTCAAAAACAATTCAAGATATAATGATACATCAGAAGAAAAGAAATAAAGTGTTAATTAAGTATAAGTAAAATAACAGTTTAGTGACTGAAAGTCAATTCATTTTTTTTTTTTCTTTTTCTTCAATCTTCTCATTCTTCTCAAAGAGTACAACTGAATCATGAATTAAAGACAGTAAATTGTGCTGTAATGCATTAACAGTGTGCAAACAAGATGAAAATAAAATAAAAACATATTACAGTGTGAAATAAATTCAATATATTTTCAAAAAGACAAGTCTGACAACAGAATTCAGTCAGTTAAAGAAGATCAATTTTCATCTTTGTGATGAAATTTTTCTTAAGATTTTTGTAATTAATGATGTATTGATGAATTGTAACAACAATAACATAGTTTTTTTGATACTTAATGAGTACAGAATCAGTAACTTTCTTTTTTTTAGTGTATTAACAGCAGCAAAGAGACAATTGATGTAAAAAAAGAACTCAACTAAAATCTGAAACAAATTAATAAGAAAATGATGCAATACAGACACTGAACATATACTATTGCAAGATTTATTTTTTTTAATGCAATAATTACAGTAAACATTTAATTTAACATCACAAATATAGTCAGAATCAACAACAATTCTCTTACTGCAGCAAAAACAGCAGAGATAACTAAGTATTAATAGTGACTCAGCAGAGTGAGCTGACAGTAGTGTTAAAATATTAATTTTGTAATGAAAGTAATTCAATATCAATATAAGTATATCACTGACATCATGAATACTCAATACTGTCATATTACAGTGATGATCTGTAAAGAACAAAGTATTGTTGAAGATTAAGAAGAACTTAAATTTAATATTGATGACATTATTAATTGATTTAAACACAGTAACATGCACAATTAACATTGTCTTAACAACAATGTTGCACTTCTACTTCATTTTCTTGACAGTGAACTTACTTAAATTATCTTTTTCATCAAAGATAAAATCTGACATTTTATTTTCAACAATAATCTTCTCAAAAGTCTGCTTTTCACTGTCATGTATTAAATGCTTCTTCAGCTCTTTCTTTAAGAATTAATTGTGTTTTTTTCAACTGCTGTCAAACTTATTGATGTTGTTTTTCTAAAAAAGAAATTAACATATTTTACAAAAACACATTAAAAATCTATCAGAGACATAATCTTAGAATGTGTAATACTTGAAGAACAATAATGATATAATAATGTGATGATGATAACAAATATGATATTTTGCACAAAGCAGATAAAAAAAAGTTTGAACAATAAAGATATAATGAGTAAGCACAGACAAAACACTTGTCTTAAGTGATGTGTAGAAAAAAAAGAAGAAAAATAAAGAAGAAAAAAGAAAAAATGTTATTTTATTTTTTCTGTGAATAATCTTGTCAGTTTAATTAAGTATGACAGAGAAAATTCATTTTAGATCAAATGAAACATAATAAGAAATGTTAAGCAGCATTTCAACTTAATTTAGTGAGACTCTTAGAAAAAAACAAACACTTAACAACAATACAACATCATTGATGTGCTGAAGAATCAGTACTTAAGAGAAAAAACAATTGTCAGAATAAATAATGAAGTGCAGTCACAGTGCTATGTCTTAGTAAGTGTAGTTAAGTGAAAGTCTATAAGTATAAGATTTCTTCACATAGAAAACTCTTCAGAAATTAGTCTTGATATCAATAGAGATATATTGTGTCACTTTATCATCAAATAACTTGTGTATCATTATATCTTACACTGTCATAAATCTATTTTAATAATCTATCTATAATAAATAGATATTGAGACTTACAGTGAGTTATAAAGTTAAGAGTTGTGATGTCATTGTTATTAAACTTTAAATAAAGTGAATAACTTAATCACTTTGTCTTTGTTCTTGTTCTTTTGCTTAACAAACTTAGCTGTATTGAATTTCTTCTTCTTATAAGAATATTTAAAAAAACAATTATGCTTTTCATGATTAATCTTTTTATAGTGAGTGTAAAAAAACAACAACATCAATTTAAAATTTGATCTAGAAGTTAAGTTCAAGTTTTTGTTTCAAAAGATCATGATCACTGAGATCTTATTATTTTTCATTTTAATCTTATCAATAAGTTCAGTAATGAGAGCATCAAAGATAGAAGTAATGACTTAAATAAATTGACATTTAATTATAACAAAGATATTGAAAGTAGAACTCAAATTGTTAAAAAGAATTGTGAATATAACTTAGTTTGAAAAAATAAAATTCATCTTTTTCAAATATTGTAATGAAGTATTAAGCTGATCAACATAGTTCTCAATGAACTTGAAAGTATTGTAATGATGATCAAGAAATATAGTGAATATGAGATATTTAACATTAAATTCTTAAATTTCATACAACTTCTTCAGTTTTAATCACATCTGATGAATAAATAAATCTTAAATAAAGTTTTTAGAATCATTTTGACAAGAGAAAACTATAATAGTGTATGTTTTGTTGTTTTTTTTACTTTAGATGATGTATTTTGATGAGAATTTCAAGTTTATATTGTTAATTACTTCAGATACAATGACAGATTTAAAGAAGATACTAAAAATAACAGCTTATAGATTTTTGTTTATAAAAATTAATTTAACATTAATAATTCATAAAACATAGTTATCAGCATTAGCAAAATGAGAAAAGTTGAAAGTGTCATTCAAAAAAGTCATAATTATGTAAGTTGTTTCTGCAGAATGAACATCAAAATGTGTAAATTATTGAAAAGATGAAAAAAAAAATATTGTTCAAAAATATCAAGACAATAATTTGAGAAAGCACATAGATAGATTATTGAGAAAGAGTTGTTTGAGAAAGTACTCAAATAAATTATTGAAACAAGAAAAGATGCTGTTGAAAATGATGACAGTGAGATCAATTGAAGATAAGAAAATGTTTTAGATAAGATGAAAAGTTAAGCTTATAATTTGTTGAAATTAAAATATTTTTATTACTTAATATTAAATGTCTTAATTATCTAGAAGACTAAAATACACAAAGTAAATAACTTATGATGTGTGATGATTAAGTAATTACATGATTAGTGTATTAGAACTGAAAATCTGACTCAGTATACAGCTAAGTGAGTCATAACATGAGTTATATTTCAACAAGATTCAATAGATCTGTGAAAAAGCTGTAAATTTTAAGTAAAGATTTTCTTATTTGTGTTCATGTACTATAAAGCTGTTTTTTAGTTTCTGAGTCAGTTATAAGCAAAGTATCACAAACACAACATTTGTCAACCACTCAAACTGACTACAATCACACTCAGTAAAATGAGAATATAGAATATAGATTATGCAATGAACATTATGATATGTCAGACTTAGAGATCAAAGCATGTGAGTAGTATTGATTGTCATTATTATCTAGAGTATTTAGAATTAATTTACATAATATGTAATGTGTATCACTAAGTTCAAATAGACTACTGAAGAACATGATCTAAAACTTTATGAAAATCTTTATCAGATAAGATCTGAATTTCTGACATAATATATTATAGTTACAGCTTCTGTTATATATGATGCTTTTTTAACAAAATAACTTCTATACATTGTCAACATCATGATTCTTGCTTACAGCTGACTCAGAATCTAAAAAAACAACTTTATAGTAGTAAAAATATGTTACATTCTAAATCTAAAATTTCTTGAGTATATTAGAGCTAGAGATTTGTGCTTGTTGATATAATGATTTGTATGATATAATTGAGTAAATCAGTAAATAATAAATACTACATAACTAGATGAGTTGAACACAACTGACTTCATAGAAAAATCAGCTCTATCTATATACTATGAACTTGAAGCTTCTCAGACTTCAAATATAACAGCTTGATAATGTCACTTTGTTGAACCTGACATTATGTAACTATTAAGTCATACTCATCATCACATAATCATCAAATCATATCTTTCTATTCTGTTCTGCTGTATATACAGAATCACTTTTCTCTAACTTTTCTGAGTTTAATTGTAACATCTAACTTCTCTGAATTTAATTATAACATTATTTTTTCTCTTCAGAATTCTTGTTTCAAAGAATTTATTTAAGTGAGAGTATATAAGAAAACCTTGATTTCTCATCTTCACAATGCTTTAAAAGTGCACAATCTCTGCTGACATCAACAACTGTATTTGTGTTGTTAAAGAGATATTTAATCACAGTAATTTCTTCATGATCTCTTATTTTTTCTATCAGTTTAAGAGCTGTCTCTGCATTGTGATGAATTCTGTATTTCATAAGAAATGTGTGAAGTGCACTTGTTGTGATAGATTCTGTGTTGATATTACTTGAAAGTCACTGAACTGTGTTCATTCTCAACTTGAATTGAAAATCTGTGAAATTGAAAATGAGTAAACTCACAAACTCAAAGAGCAATTCTGTCTCATTACTGAGCAGATATTTATTCTTGCAAAACTTTCTTAATTATGCAAGACTCTTTGTCAAACTCAAGATCATACAAAAACAAAGACTCTCTGTCTTGTGCAAGAGTTGTTTAATGATGATGAAATGATCATTGATAATCTGTTAACTGAGATCTTGTCACAGTTGTTCAACATCATGTCATCTGATTTTTGACAATTTAATTCTCTGTTTTCTTCTCAAAACATTAAAGTGTTCTTGTGTAGTTCTTGAGATTTTCTTTAAGTTCTTATGTGTTTTTCAAGATATTATAATCTTTTCATTTAACAAGATAGTGAGCTTTCTTACTAATCATTCTCTTCTTTAAAATATTCTCAACTTCATATTCTTTGTGAGTTTGACAGACATTTTGATGATTTGAGATGATATGAACTGATTACAGTGCTGTAACATGAATGCATAAAATACTGAATGTATCTTCATCTTTTTAAGTAAATCTAGCTCATAGCTTAGTTTCTTGATATTCTGTATGATCTTGAATGATTTAATGCTTTTATTTTTCAGTTTCTTGTTTCTTTTCTTTGTTTTTATGTTGTTTGTTTTTAAATATATTTTCTTTTCTTCTTCAAATGATTTTGTCTTTATTGTTTATTCTGTCTGCTGTCTGATTCATTTTGTTAGATCTTGATGCAGTTTTTTCAGTTGAGCAATGTTCAAAATCACTTTTTAACTTTGTGATTCATGTTTCTTGAAATCTCATCATATCTCTGAGTTATAATCATAGTTCACATAGAAAGATGTTTTTTTCATGATTTTGTTTTTTGTGTTGTTGTATACAAACTGTATCATTAACAACAGTCATATCTAGTTGTTCTGATTTCTGTTGACATAGTGTTTTAAGTATGTTTTTACTGTTTAATTCATTTATTTGCTCTACTCATCTGTCTGTGAGTAGTATGCTGTCAACATTTTGTGTTTTATCTCAAGTTCTGCTATAAGTGTTCTTCAAAATCTGCTTGTAAACAGTTTGTCTCTGTTGATGATAAATTTCTTTAATAGTTTATGATTGTTAATTAATTCTCACAGTATAATGTACCTCAATACTGATGCTGTCACAGTTTCTTTAAATGAAATGAACATCATGTACTTGATTAATCTGTTTACTATAATCAATATACTGTTGAATTTCACTTTTCATGCTGAATTCTTTGAGAATAATAATTTTGTAATAAAGTTCATAATAACTGACTTTCATAACACATCTGATGCATTCAATCATGTTATTTCATTATATTGTTTATCTTAATTAATCTTGTTTCTTTAACATGAGTCACACACAGCAATTATCTTGATGATTTAATTTCTAAAATCACTAATGTTACATTTTTTTTATACTAAGTTCTCAGTACATTTAACTTCTAGATGTTCTCTGACTCTGCTGTAGTGACATATTTTGATAAGTTTTTTATCTGTTAAGAAAGTTTACTCTATCTTGTATGTTGCTGTTAAGTTCTTTGTGAAAATTTCTCTGTTGTCTTTGCTTAAAATTTTGACATATATTATTTGTATATTTTCATGATCAGATTATCTGCTCAAGACATTTACTTTATTATTCTTATTATTTTTTTTGTAATGTATCTGAAATTCATAGTCTGCTAACTGTTTTGCTCAATGAATCTGTTGTTAATTAAGTTGTTTTATCATTGCAAAGTTTCTCAGATTCTTATGATTCATATAGATTTAAATTGACTTGTTTGTTTTTGCAAGATAAGATCTTCAGTTTTGCAGTGTCTTCACTATTACAAGAAGTTCTTTGTCATGAATTTCATATCTTTTCTTAAGTTCTGATAGCTTTCTAAATCAGTATGCTATGAGTTTCTGTTGTTTATTCTTGATTTAATATAAATATGTGTTTATTGTGAAATCTGAAGTGTTGATTTTCAGTGTTTTTTTGCATGTTGAATTGAGTATTCTCAGATGTGCTATTTCACTAAAACTTTTCTTTAATATGTGAAATGCATCTTTCTGCTTCTCATCTCAATGCTATTTTTTGTTTTTGTGTGTCAAATGTGTCAGTGATTTCACAATTCTTGCATAGTTTAATACAAATTTCTAATAATAATTCATTAATTTTAGAAAGATCTGTACTTTCTTAATTTGTTTTGATGTTAATCAGTTTCTGACTGCTTTTGTCTTTCTTAAATTTTTCTTGATTTGTTCAGATTAAATTACATAGTTTAAAAACTTAATTTTCTTGATCTTGAATCTGCTTTTTGACTTTTTTATGTACAGAGTTTTTTCATTGAGTCTTGTCAATATCTTGCACACATGCTTGCAGTACTCTTCAAGATTTTCTGAATATATCAGAATATTGTTGAGATATATGATTACAAAATCATCAAGATATTCTCTTAATATATTATTAATTAGTTATTAAAAGATAGCAGAAACATTCTTTAACTCAAATAACATAACAGTATACTTATAATGTTCATATTATGTTTAGAATGCTGTTTTTCATTCTTTATCTTCTTTCATTCTAACTTAGTAGTAGATCTCTTTAAGATCTAAGTTCATAAATCACTTAGTCTTGTTTAATTGATCTTGCAACTCTTTTATCAATGATAGAAAATAACTATCTCAATGAGTTATCTTGTTGAGTTGTCTGTAATCAACACATAATTGTTTTTTGTCATTCTTCTTTGATACAAACAGAATTGAATATTCTGTTGATGATTTTGATGATTTTATAAATTCTTTCTTGAGATTTTTGTCAAGATAGATTTTAATTTCTCTGAGTTGATTCTCACTTATTGAGTATAATGACATTCACTTAAGTTGCTTTCTGTTCAATAGTGATATTTTATGATTTTATGATTTATGTTCTGATAAGTTCATCTTTGATTGTTTAAAGATTTCATATGTGTCTTTGACTGTGCATATTTCTTTTGTAACTCAATTAATCTTTGAATTTCTTTTATACAGTCAAGACATTTCTAGCATTGCATCATATTCAATTGATTTCATAACATTGAAGATTATCTCTTGTGAGTTTTCAAGAATTGAGACTTTCACACAGATTTTCTCTTGAATTCTTTCTATGATTTCATTTATCATTCATATGTTGAATGAACAGTGCACTCACTGTGTCATTAATTTCAACATATTAATCATCTTTCAACTTATAATGTTATCATCTGCTTCAAAGTTCATCAATGTATTAATTTAATGTTTATTGATGTTACAGTCAAGTCAGAATGAACTTAAAACAGACTGATGCATATATACAGAAGACATAGATTTAAGAAATGTTTAAACAGTAGTTATATGACATTTCAACATGCTTGATGATGAGCTTGACAAGCAAGCTCAACAGATTGTATGAACAAGCTGTCTTGATGAACTCAACAGTGAGGTCAGCAAGTAAGCTCAGTATATAGTTACAGTTATTTTTCTTATGAAAAGAATCATGTTCAACTTAAATAATCATTTAAGAGTTAAAGACCAGAATCATTTCAGATCAGTTGTTATATTAATAAGCACAAACTTTTAGTTCTACATATTCAAGAAATCTTAGATTAGAACATTACACTTTGAATACTCTTACAATATAATGAGTATGATGTCTGACACACAGAAAAACATCTTAACTTTGTTTTTAAGACAAGTTCAGACAAACTCATCTCTACTATTTACTTCAGATAGAGTGACAGCATAATCAGTGATGTTAGTCTTGATGATACAACTATCTTTAAATGTATCTAAGATACAGATATCAGATATTTTTGATGAAGAAAGAGAAAAGTTGCAAGTCTTTGTGATTAAGCTTGATTTGTACATTGAATTTAATCAATTAAAGTTTCAAACTGATCAAGAAAAGACATTGTTTGCAACAATCTATCTTGTGAATGCAGTCTTTAACTGAGTCAATCTCAAGCTGCATGAGTTTCTAGAAAAAAAATACAAAGAATACAACACAAACACAGAGTCTATGTTCAATGACTATACACAGTTTAAGAAAAAATTAAGAAAAATCTTTGAAGTGATTGATGAAGAAAAAGCAGCAGAGAAATAAGTTTATATCTTGCAACAGAGTGAATCAACAGCAGTATACATCACAAAGTTTCAGCAGTTAACAGCACTTATTAGATGAAATAATGAAGCACTCATTTATCAGTACTATTATGAGTTAAGAAAGTTCATCAAAGACAAGATAGTCTGAGCAAAATGATTGAACAATCTTCAGAGAATGATTAATTTGAGTATTAACATTAATAGTTGTCAATGAAAACAACAGATGAAACAAAAAAAATATTAAATGTTATCTATGATAAAAGATCAAGAAGAAAGCTTCTGACTGTGAATAAAGCAATATATTTTATTAATAAGATATAGAGAGACAAACTCTATGAATCTCAATACAATTAAGAAACATCATCAGAAATCATGAAAAACTAGATGAACAGAGTATGAATGTCAGTCAGAGTAATTCATTAAGTCTTAGATAACACTGCAAAACAAAATGTAAATGTATTACAACTGTAAAAAATCTGAACATCTTGTTTAAGAATGCAATAGATCTCAGATGAAAAGAAAAAATGTTGTAGTGATAGTCAAGAAAAATACATGCATAGTGCACAACACTCTCAGTTAAACAGTCTGCTACAATGACATGTGCAGAGTACATATAAACACAAAAAATAAAGTCAGATGATATCTTCAGAAATCATGCAAAGATGTGAGAAACAGATATAATGCAACAAGTTAATCAATCTACAAGAAAGAATTAGCTATTCTTATCAAGAAAAGAGTTCTTGATGCTGAGAAAGAAGACAAAGTTCTTGAAGATGACATTGAAGAGACTGATGATCATGAATTTCAAATTGATGAATCTTGAATATTTTCTGATAACAATACACTCACAAAAGAAAGTTTGAACAATACTGAGACAGAGTTCTCAAGAGAATACTGAATAAAGATTGAAAGAGATCTAAGTGCTCAAAGAAAAGCAGCATTAGTCAGCAAAAAGATACTGAGAAAAAAACAAAGAATCTATAAACAGAAAGCAGAGATATACAAAGAATTTGATGATCTAATAAGAGATATACAAACAGTCATGAGAGAATCAATATCAGAATTTCTTGTGTGAAAAATTAAAAGTCACAAAGTTAAGATATACTTATCTGAAGAATATATCATGCAAAATGAAGACAGATGAATCTTCAGTGAAGAATATATACTACTTAAATTTCTGCAAAGAATAAAAGTCATTAAGAGTCAGTTATAGATAAAGTACAATTAATACAAACTCTGACTACATTCAGAAAGATGCATTGAACAATATAGTCTAGAGTATGCAAATTTAATGATTGAAAGAAAATCTGAATGATTTCAAGAACTATGAAGATGAACTGAACAATTAAGTGAATCAAAAAATGAAGAACTTTCTCAACAAGACTAAAGAATAAAAAGCTAGCAACATCTTAAAGACAAAACAATGATCATTGAATATGAATCAAAATCACAATCAATGAACATCAGATCAGCACATTGATGAATTTTGAAATAAACAGTAATATCATGAGCTGATGAATAGTCAACATGTTGAAATTAGTGACACAGTGAGTGCACTGTTCATTCAACATACAAATGATGAATGAAGTCATCAAAAGAATTGATGAGAAAATCTGTGTAAAAGTCTCAATTCTTGAAAACTCACAAGAAATAATGTTTGATGTTATGAAGTTAATCAAATACAATGTGATACTAGAGATGCTCTGATTATGCAGAAGAAATCTGAGAATTGATTAAGTTATAAAAGAAATATGTGCAATCAAAAACACATACAAGATTTTCAAACAATCAAAGATGAGCTTATCAGAGCATAAGTCATGAAATCATGAAATATCACTATTGAATGAGAAGCAATCAAAGTGAATGTCATTATACTCAATGAGCAAAGATCAACTCAAGAAAGTTAAAACTTATCTTGATGAGAATCTTAAGAGAGAATTCATAAAATCATTAAAATCACTGACAGAATACTCAATTCTGTTCATATTAAAGAAGAATGACAAGAAATGACTATGTGTTGATTACAGACAACTCAATGAAATAACTCATCAAGATAATTATTCTCTATCACTGATAAAAGAATTGCAGAATCAGTTAGACAAAATTAAGTAATTCATGAGCTTAGATCTTAAGAACATCTATTATCAAATTAAAATGAAAAAAGATAAAAAATGAAAGACAGTGTTCTGAACAAGATATGAACACTATAAGTATACTGTTATGTTATTTAAGTTAAAAAATGCATCAGTCATCTTTCAGAGATTGATCAACAATATGTTGAAAGAGTATCTTGATGACTTTGTGATCACATATCTTAATGATATTCTCATATATTCAGAAAGCTTGAAGAAGCATCACAAACATGTGCAAAAAATATTGACAAGACTCAATGAGAGAACTCTGTACATGAAAAGATCAAAGAGCAGATTTAAAATTAAAAAAGTTGAGTTTTTAGATTATGTAATTCAATCTAAACAAATCAAAAAGAATTTAAAGAAGACAGAAGCAGTCAGAGACTGATTAACACTGAAACAAATTAAGAAAGTACAAGTCTTTCTAAAATTAACAAACTATTATTGAAAGTTCATATCAAACTACACAAGAATTGCAGAATCACTGACACATTTAACACATAAAAATGAAAAATAACATTGAAATAAGAAACAGAAGAATGCATTTCACATATTAAAGAAAAGTTTTAGTGAAATGACACATCTGAGAATACTCAATTCAATATATAAGAAGACACTGAAAACTGATGCTTCAGATTTCACAGTAAAAACATATTTATATCAGATTGAGAAGAAACAACAGAAGCTCATAGCATATCAATTTAGAAAGTTATCAGAACTCAAAAAAAGATATGAAATTCATGACAAGAAACTTCTTGCAATAGTGAAAGCACTACAAGACTAAAAATCTTATCTTGCAAAAACAGAGAAGTCAATTCAGATTTATACTGATCATAAGAATCTGAGAAACTTTGCAATGACAAAATAACTCAATCAACAACAAATTTATTGAGCAGAGCAGTTAACAGATTATAAATTTCAGATTCATTACAAGAAGAGTAATGAGAATGATGAAGTGAATGTCTTGAGTAAATAACTCAATTATGAAGATGTACAGACAATACACACAGAAATTCTCAACAAAGACAACAACAGAGTTCTTATAAAGAGTTTAACAGCAATATACAAGATGAAGCAAGCTTTCTTAATAGATAAAGAACTTATCAAGATGTGTCACTACAGCAGAGTTGATGAACATCTAGAAATCAAATGCACTGAGAATTTAGTGCAAAGAAGATATAATGTTAATGATCTTCAAAATTGAATCATCAAAATAATCACTGTGTGCAATTCATGCTGAAGAAACAAGATTAATCAAGATAAGTGATATAATAAAGTAATGCAACTAGACACACTGAATGCATTATGAAAATCAGTTATCATAAACTTCATTATAAAGTTATCATCATCAAAAGATCTGACATGAAGAGTGAAATTCAATAGTATATTAATTATAGTGAACAGATTAATTAAGTACACAATGTTCATTTCATTCAAAGAAACTGCAACAGCATCAGTATTGATGTATATTATACTGCAAGAATTAATTAACAATTACAGACTATTAAAAGAACTTATCACTGACAGAAATAAACTGTTTACAAGCAAATTTTGAAAAACACTCACAGCAGAACTCAGAATAAAACATAAGACATTAACAGCATATTATTCACAGACAAATGAGCAGAGCAAATGAATAAATCAGATGATAAAAATGTATTTGAGACACTATATCAACAAAAGTTAAGACAACTGAGTATGACTGTTGTTAACAGCACAGTTCACATACAACAACACAAGAAACAAAATCATGAGAGAGACATCTTTCTATGTGAACTATGACTATAATTCAGAGATATAACAAAATTTCAAAGAACACAGATCACAGAGTCAAAAAATGATTTTGAACATTGCTTAAATGAAAAAACTGCATCAAAATCTAACAGAACAGATTGAACAGCAGACAGAATAAACAACAGATACAAGATCATTCAAGAAAAAAGAAAAAATATATTTAAAAATAAACAATATAAGAACTAAAGAAAGAAGCAAGAAGCTGAAAAACAAAAGTATTGAATCATTCAAGATCATATGAAACATCAAGAAGTTAAACTATGAGTTAGACTTACTCAAGAAGATAAGAATACACTCAGTATTTTATGCATTCATGCTACAGCACTGCAATCAGTTCATATCACTTCAAATTAATGAAATATCTGTTGAATCTGACAAAGAATATGAAGTTGAGAATATTTTAGAAAAGAGAATGATTAATGAGAAAACTCACTATCTCATTAAATGAAAAGATTATGACATCTCAGAAAACATCTGAAAATTCAAAGAGAATTTTAAGAACTGCACAAGAACACTTCAATATTTTAAAAAAAGAAGTTAACATTAGTTCAGAAGAATGACAACATCAAGTTAACAAGTTATGATATTGTTTGAGAATCTTCATTCTCAGTTTCATCATTATCACTATTAAGTTCAACAACAAAACAGTCAGTCTTCTGTGAAGCATGACAGTTCATCTGATTCAGTGTTTTCTGAAGATGTACAATTTTTAAGAAAAGTGCAGTAAGTTCAGCATGCTTGACTGTCAATTCACTGTTTGCTTTACTTATTTTCTTTCAAAGCAAAAAACAAGTTCTATTAAGAAACTCTTACAATATACTGATATACAGATGATCACAGCAAGTATATTTATTGCATTTTGATCAGAATTTCATTACAAAACAATCAATGTCACAACAAACACAATAGTCACAAGAAAACAAAGTAGACACATCATCAATCTGAATTTTCTTTGTGATTCTTAAACAATTTGAATTTTTAGAAAGCATCATTGCTGACAGTGAATGATGTAAATACTCTTACTTATATAAATTTTAGAGAATTAGTGTCTGAGAAGAAAAGAATAATGTTATGATCAAGTTGAAATGAACTTAGAGCAGACTGATGTATACACACAAAAGACATATGTTTAAGAAATGTTTAGACAGCAGTCATGTGACATCTCAATATGCTCAATGATGAACTTGATGAGCAAGCTCAACAGATTGCATGAATGAGTCATCTCAACAGACTTAATGACAAGATCAGCAAGCAGACTCAGTATATAGTCACAATCATTTTTCTTATGAAAAGAATCATGTTCAACTTAAGTAATCATTTAAAAGTTAAAGATCAGAATCATTTCAGATCAGCTGTTATATCAATAAGCACAAACTTTTAGCTCTACATACTCAAGAAATCTTAGATTAAAATGTTACAATTGATCTCAATTATGATTTATATCTGATGATCATTGTTTTGTCTTTAAAATATTGTTAGCTTCTTGCTTTCTAGTTTTGTCAAGAAAGCTTTTTGTTTTTTGACTTTTTTGATTCTTTAACTTGTCTTTAAAGTTCTTGAAATCATTCTGATTTCTTTTTGATCATAAAATTCATATACTTTAAACTGTATTGCTCAATGCATCTTTCTGAATGTAGTTGAAGTTCATACTGATTGTACTTCATCTGTAACTGACTCTTAATGACTTTTACTCTTTGCAGAAATTCAGATAATATATATTTTCTGCTGAAGATTTATTTATTTTTATTCTGTGTAATATATTTTTCAGATAAGCATATCTCAATCTTGTGACTCTTTGTTTTTTAAACAAGAAATTTTAACAATACAGTATTATTGCTGCTGAAACATTCATCTTTAACAGTTATCATTAACTTTTTTAACTGATTATATGTCTCTTTTTTCTTTATACTTTTGTGTTGTGCTTCTCATTTTCAAGCTTGCATTTCTTGTTCAAGCTCTTGCTTCTTAAACTGAAGCTTATTTTTCTTCAATGTTTTACATTGATTTTTTGAGTGCTGATATGCTTTCTTCAGTCTTATATTGACTTTTTATTCATCAATTTTTTTCTGATTCACATTCAAATTCAGTGCTTGTCAAATATTATCACTGTAATCTTTTTCTATCTGAGTTTCTTGAGTATCAGTCTCTTTGATCTCAGCATCAAGAATGTTTTTCTTGATATATTCTTTTGTAAGAATAGTTAGTTCTTTCTTGTAAATTGATTGACTCATTGTGTTATATTTGTCTCTTATGTCTTTGTGCAATTTCTGAGAATATTATTTGACTCTGTCTTTTGTGTTCATGTGTACTCTGCACATGTTATTGTAACAGACTGTTTAATTGAGAGTGTCATGCACTATGTGTATATTCTTCTTGACTGTTACTACAACATTTTTTCTTTTTATTCAAGATCTGTTGCATTCTCAGACAAGATGTTCAGATTTTCTGCAGTTATAATACATTTGTATTTTGTTTTGTGATGTCATCTGAGACTTAGTGAATTGCTTTAACTGATATTCAGACTTCACTCATCTAGTTTTTTATGACTTCTAACAGTACTTCTTGATTATATTGAGATTTATAGAGTCTGTCTCTCTATATTATATCAATAAAACATATTACTTTATTCATGATCAGAAGCTTTCTTCTTAATCTTTTATCATAGATGACATTTGATATTCTTTTTGTTTCATTTATTGTTTTCATTGATGACTATCAATACTAATACTCAGATTAATCATTTTCTGAAGATTGTCTGATTGTTTTGTTCAGATTATCTTGTTTTTAATGAACTTTCTTAACTTACAATAGTACTGATAAATAAGTGCTTCATTATTTCATCTGATAAGTGCTGCTAATCATTGAAACTTGATGATGTATACTGCTGCTGATTCACTCTGTCATAAAATGTGAACTCATTTCTTTGCTGCTCTTTTCTCATTAATTATTTTGAAGACTTTTCTCAATTTTTTCTTAAATTGTTCATAGTCATTGAACATTGACTTCATGTTTGCATTGCATTCTTCATATTCTTTTTTCAGAAACTCATGCAGTTTAAGATTAATTCAATTGAAGACTGTATCTATGAGATAGATTGTTGCAAACAATGTCTTTTTTTGATTGATTTAAAATTTTAATTGATTGAATTCAATATACAGATCAAGCTTTGTCACAAAGACTTGCAACTTTTCTTATTCTTCATCAAAGACATCTGATATCTGTATCTTAGATGTACTTGAAGATAGTTGTATAGTTTAAACTGACATTATTGCTGATTGTGTCATCATTCTATCTGAAGTAGATGATAAAGATGAGTTTGTTTGAGCTTGTCTCAAGAACAAGATTGAGATGTTCTTTTGTGTATCAGACATCACTGCATTATATTGTAAGAGTGTTCAAAGTATTACATTCTAAACCTAAGATTTCTTGAGTATATTAGAGCTAGAGGTTTGTGCTTGTTGATATAATGATTTGTATGATATGATTGAATAAATCAGTAAATAGTAGATACTACATAACTAGATGAGTGTTACAGTCATACTTCAAGAAAAGTAATATAACAGAAGCTACACCTGAAGCAGATGTAGTTCTGAGCATGAAATGATGAAATGTCAGACATTTTCTTGTGAGCATGTGCCAAAGAGCACATCAGAACACTGGAATGCTGAGTGTGTCAGTGTGTCTATTTCTATATAGTAGGGTTGATTTTCTTATGGAATTGATTGTGTTCAACTCATCTAGTTATGCAATAACAAGCTACTGTTTACCTAGAACCTTTGAACTCTTATATCAAGAAGCATAAACCCTAGCCCTATAACTGAGGAATCTCAGTTGAAACATAACACTTTGAACACTCTCACAATATAAGAATGTCATTCAAAGAGTCAATCTCAGATGGTGTGTTGCAGAGTATCAAATCAATGAAGACAGTTAGTGTCAATTCAAAAGTATTCAAAGTCAAGACATCAGAGAACTTTACAGGTGATTGATGAAACCTGAGGCAATTTCTTGCTCAACTAGACCTGTACATTGAATTCAATGTGAAGAAGTTTTCAAGCAATATCAACAGAGTCTTGTTCACAATATTCTACCTGAAGAACACAGTGTTCAACTGAGTCAAACTCAAGCTCAGAGAGTTTCTGATCATGAGTCTGAGAAAGAAAGAAGTAAACATCTCATATATCAGTCACTGAGAATGGTTCAAGAAAGAGCTTAGAGTAATCTTTGAAGTAGTGAATGAGAAATGTGTGATGAAACAAAAGATTCACACATTACAGCAAGAAGAATTTGCAGTCAAGTATGTGGCAGAGTTTCAATGACTTGCAGCACTCATGCAATGAAACATGAATCAGTTAACATCAACATACTATTGAGACTTGAAGAAGTCTATCAAGAATGAGATTGCACAAGATGAGAGATTTGATGACTTACAAGAACTCATCAATCAAACAATTATGATAAACAGTCATCAATAAGAACACCAGATGAAAAGAAAGAGCTACTGACAACAGAAATGAATGAGTAAGTCTCAAAGAAAAAATCAAAGACAATCATACCTGAACTCTATGAACCTCAATGTGATCAAGAAGTGTCATCAAAAGTCATGAAAAGCTAGACAAGCAGAGTCTGAATGTCAGACAGAGTAATTCAATAAGTCTCAAATAACATTGTGAAATGAGATGCAAACATGTTATAACTGTGAAAAACCCAGACACCTTGCTCAAGAGTGCAACAGACCTCAAATGAAGAGAAAGAATGTTGCAGCAGTAATGATCAAAACAAAAACAAAGAAACTCAGCATAGTGCACAACACTCTGAGTTGAACAGCCTGTTACAATGATATGTGCTGAGCACATATGAGTGCAAAGAATGAAGTCAGATGATATTCACAGAGACTGCTCAAAGATGTGAGAGATAGGTACAACACAATGAGTTGATCAACCTACAAGAAAGAATTAGCTATTCTTATCAAGAAAAATGTTCTTGATGATGAGATTGAAGAAACTGATACTTGAGAAACTCAGGTGAAAGAGAACTACAGTGATAGCATCTGACAAGCACTGAATTCAAATGCAAACCAAAAAGAAATTGATGAATGAGAAGTCAATATGAAGCTGAAGACAGCATATCAGCACTCTAAGAACCAATATTGAGCACTGAAGAAAGAAAAACTTCAATTCAAGAAACAAGAGCTTGAGCAAGAGATACAAGCTCAGAAACAGAAAGCACAACACAAAAATGCAAAAGAGCAAGAGATATATGATCAGCTAGAGAAGCTGACAACAGCTGTTAAAGATGAATGTTTCAGCAGTGATCACACAGTATTATCTAAATTTCTTGTTTGAAAAACAAAGAGCCACAAGGTTGAGATACACTTACCTGAAGAATATATCATGCAGAATGAAGATAGATGAATCTTCAGCAAAGAGTATATATCATTTGAATTTCTGCAAAGAGTAAGAGTCTTCAAGAGTCAGTTGCAGATGAAGTACAATCAGTATGAATCTCAACTACATTCAGAAAGATGCATTGAACAGCACAGTCTAAAGTATGCAAACCTTATGGTCAGAAGAGAACTCAGATGATTTCAAGAACTTTGAAGATGAGCTGAACAATCAAGTGAGTCAAAAAATGAAAAGCTCTCTCAACAAGACTAGAGAAAAAGAAGCTAGTGGTGTCTCAAAGACAAAACAATGATCATAGAATATGAACCAAGATCATGATCAACAAACATCAGATTAACACATTGGTGAATTCTGAAGCAGACAGTAACATTATAAGTTGATGAATAGTCAACATGTTAGAACTAGTGACACAGCAAGCACACTGTTCATTCAACATACAAATGGTGAACAGAGTCATAGAAAGAATCAATGAGGAAACCTGTGTGAAGATCTCAATTCTTGGAAACTTGCAAGAGATAATGTTCAACATTATGAACTCAATTGAATATGATGCAATACTAGGGATGCCTTGGTTGCATGAAAGAAATCCAAGAATTGATTGAGTTATGAAAGAAATATGCACAGTTAAGAACACATACAAGATTCCTGAACAACCAGAAATGAGCTTATTGAAGTATAAGTCATGAGATCATGAAATATTGCTATTGAACAGAAAGCAACCTAAGTGAATGTCATTATACTCAATGAGCAAAGAACAACTCAAGAAAGTTAGAACTTACCTTGACAAGAATCTAAAGAGAGAATTCATAAAACCATCAAAGTCACCAGCAGAATACTCAATTCTGTTCATACTCAAGAAAGATGACAAGAAGCAACTATGTGTCAATTACAGACAACTCAACAAGATAACTCATCAAGATAGTTATTCTCTACCACTGATAGGAGAGTTGCAGAATCAGTTAGGCAAGACTAAGTGGTTTATGAGCTTAGACCTTAAGAATGCCTACTATTGAGTTAGAATGAAGAAAGATGAAGAATGGAAAATGGCATTCTGAATGAGATACAAACATTATGAGTATACTGTTATGTCATTCAGACTAAAGAATGCACCAGTCATCTTTCAGAGATTGATCAATGACATATTGAGAGAATATCTTGATGATTTTGTGATCACATACCTCAATGACATTCTGATATACTCAGAAAACCTTGAAAAGCACTGAGAGCATGTGCAGAAGATCTTGGCAAAACTTAATGAGAGAGTCTTGTATGTGAAAAAGTCAAAAAGCAGGTTCAAGACCAAGAAAGTTAAGTTTCTAGACTATGTGATTTGACCTGAACAGATCAAGAAGAATTCAAAAAAGACAGAAGCAGTCAGAAACTGGTCAACACTGAGAAGAATCAAGGAAGTACAAGTCTTTCTAGAATTAACAAACTATTATTGAAAGTTCATATCAAACTATGCAAGAATTGCAGAACCATTAATGCATTTGACACACAAGAGTGAAAAATGACATTGAGATAAAGAACAGAAAGATGCATTCCACACACTAAAGAAAAGTCTTAGTGAGATGACACACCTGAGAATACCCAATTCAGCATGCAAAAAGACACTGAAAACTGATGCTTCAGATTTCACAGTAGAAGCATGTCTATATCAGATTGAGGATGAACAACAAAGATTCATAGCATATTGATCTAGAAAGTTATCAGAACTCAAGAAAAGATACAAGGTTCATGACAAGAAACTTCTTGCAATAGTGAAAGCACTGCAAGATTGAAGATCTAATCTTGCAGAAACAGACAAGTCAATTTAGATCTACACAGATCACAAGAATCTGAGAAACTTTGCAACAACAAAGCAACTCAATCAACAACAGATTCATTGAGCAAAGCAGTTGGCAGACTATGAATTTCAGATTCATTACAAGAAGAATAATGAGAATGATGAAGCAGATGTCTTGAGCAGGTGATCTGATCATGAGAGTGTACAGATGATACACACTGAAATTCTGAGCAAAGACAATGATGAAATTCTCATGAAGGACTTGGCAGCAATGTACAAGATGAAGCAAGCTCTCTTGACAGACAAAGAACTCATCAAGATATGTCACTATAGCAGAATCAGAGAACATCTGAAAGTTAAATGCACAGAAGATCTAGTGTGAAGAAGATGCAATGTTAGTGATTTTAGAAATTGAATCATCAAGATGATTGCTGTGTGCAATTCATGCTGAAGAAATAGAATCAATCAAGATAGACAATATGATGAAGTAACACAACTGAACACACTGAACACACCATGAAAGTCAATTATCATGAACTTCATCACAAAGCTATCATTGTTGAAGAATTCAGCATGAGGGGTAAGATTCAATAGCATATTGACCATAGTGAATAGATTGACCAAGTACACAATGTTCATTCCATTCAAAGAGACCACAACAGCACCAATATTGACATATACAATACTAAGAGAATTGATTAGCAACCACAGACTATCAAAGAAGTTTATCACTGACAGAGACAAGCTGTTTACAAGCAAGTTCTGAGAAATGCTCACAGCAGAACTCAGAATAAAACACAAGATGTCAACAGCATATCACTCACAGACAGATGGGCAAAGTGAACAAATGAATCAAACAGTGAAGATGTACTTGAGACACTATGTCAACAAGAACCAGAACAACTGGGTATGACTGTTGTCAATGGCACAGTTTGTGTACAACAACACAAAAAATGAAACTATGGGAGAAACACCTTTCTATATGAACTATGACTACAATCTGAAGGTATGGTGAGATCTCAAAGAACATGGATCATGAAGTCAAAAAGCAATTTTGAACATCACACAAATAAAGAAACTGCACCAAGACCTGACAAAATGAATTGAACAGCAGATGAAATGAACAACAGAGGCAAAACCATTCAAAGAAGGAGAAAAGATATATCTAAGAACAGACAACATATGAACAAGGGGAAAAAGCAAGAAGCTGAAGAATAAAAGCATTGAACCATTCAAGATCACATGAAACATCAAGGGGTTAAGCTATGAGCTAGACTTACCCAAAGAGATGAGAATACATCCAGTATTTCATGCATCCATGCTACAGCATTGTGACCAGTTCATACCACTCCAAACCATTGAAATGCCCATCAAACCCAATAAAGAATATGAAGTTGAGAACATTCTAGAAAAGAGAATGATTAGTGGAAAAGCTCACTACCTCATCAAGTGAAAAGATTACAATACCTCAGAGAATACCTGAGAACCAGGAGAAAATCTCAAGAACTGTGTGAGAACACTTCAACATTTTGAGAAAAGGGATCAAGGTTAGACCAGAAGGATGGAGACATTGTGTTCATAAGTTGTGACATTGATTGAGGATTTTCATCCTCTGTCCCATCATTATCATCTGCAAGCTCTTCAGTGAGACACTTTGCTTTTGTGTTGATTTGAGCTTCAGACTGTTTCAAGATTTTCTGCAACCTAGTGATTTTGACTAAAAGTGCAGAAAGTTGCTCATTGAGAGCCAGAGAGAGCTCATTCTCAGTCTTTAAACAAACAGACTCTAAGAAGTTGAGGGAGAGGCTGATGCAGGGATGACCTCAACACACACACTCAGCACACTTTGCAGACTTCAAGGAGTCGGACAACGTCGAAGAATCGGGAGGCATCACAATACAAGAGAGACCGATGCTAAGACAGCGATCACAAGGAACAAGTGCAGGATTTCCTTTATGAAAGATGGTATCGGCAAGGCGAAGACAATTTTTGGATTTCAGATGCATCGTCAAAGGTTGACGAACAAATGCAGATAAATACTCTCACTTAAATAGGCCCTAGAGGACTAGTGCCTGGAGGGAAGGGATGATGTTACAGCCATACCCCAAGGAAAGTAGCATAACAGGAGCTACACCTGAAGCAGGTGTAGTCCTGGGCATGGAACGACGGAATGCCAGGCGTTCCCTCATGAGCATGTGCCAAAGGGCACACCAGGACACTGGAACGCCGGGCGTGCCAGTGTGCCTATTCCTATATAGTAGGGTCGATTCCCTTATGGAATCGATCGTGTTCAACTCATCTAGTTACGCAATAACAAGCTACTGTTTACCTAGAACCTTTGGACCCTTATATCAAGAAGCATAAACCCTAGCCCTATAACCGAGGAATCTCAGTTGGGACGTAACAATGAGTTAAACATGACTGACTTCATAGGGAAATCAGCTCTACCTATATACTATGAACTCAAAGCTTTTCAGGCTTCAAGTACAACAGCTTGACAGTGTTGCTCTGTTGAGCTTGACATCACATGACTGTTGAGCTGTACTTGTCATCACATGACTGTCAAGTCATGTCTTTCTATTCTGTCCTGTCACATACACAGGGTCACTTTTCTCTAATCTCTCTGGGTTTGGTTGTAACATCTAATCTCTCTGGGTTTGGTTGTAACAGAATATATGAAAAATGTAGTAAAGACTGTAAAGTTGTTCATTCTCATATTGATATAAAGATCAACATATATCATCAACTGATGTATATTGATTGTAGCATGTAAAAAATGACAATATTTTCACAAATTAAAAGGTTTACTTTATCAGAGAAACTTCATCTCAAATTTTAACTGATACCATGATGTAATCTAAGGCGCTTGCGGCTCCGGGGTAAGATCTTGGCTATATATGCCTGGGAGTTTTACCGGAGTGTAACACTGTCCACTTAAGCTTCAGGTAAGCCCGCCTGGACTTTCAGACGCTTTTGATATCATGTTGTGTAATATAGCGGTCTATGCTGCTAATGGGACTATCTGATACCTGTCCCTCAGGAAACCTTTCAACTCGGCCAATCCTTCGGTGAGCACTTTGGTCTCACATACGTATCCCATCCGGACATACCCCTTAAACTCTTCGCCGAAGCACCTGCTCCCTGGACAGAACATCACTCCGGTTGTTTCCTGTAGTATCTTACAAAACTCGACATCATCGACCGTCTCACCCTCCCGACTGAACTTGATGAAGGCTGTAGTCCCTGCAACCGGCTTGATCCAGCTGCATAGAGTCCGATGTTCTTCAATAAATCTAGCCAGGATGTCCAAATTGGTCTTCGCTAGCTTGATATTTCGTCCCAAGAGACTGTGCACGCAGCTCGGATCCAGTGCGAAGGTGGCTATCTGATCATCAATCTGGCTTACAGATATGGTTGTATAATCTCTTGCGTTCGCGCATGAGTCAATAACTTCTTTGGATCGAGAAGCAATCCAACCTATTCGGATACCAGCAAGAGCGTACGCTTTGGACAGCGACCCTGTGGCGATGGCCTTTGGGTAAGCTAGAGACAGGATCGATGGCGGGAAGTCCTTATCTATAGGGCTAATAGAATGAAAGAGGGGTCGATACACCTCATCACTCAGTAAATATAGGTCATGTTCCTGTGCCACATCGACAATCTGTTCCATGACTGATCGTGGGATGATGGCGCCAGTAGGGTTGTTTGGATTACTACACATAATGTTAAGACGTGGTGCACCCGGAATGTGGTGTGATCCCATACTTGATGATTAAGAGTTTTGTGTTGGGCTTTATCAAGCTCTTCAGCTCATCAACGTCTAGCTGCCATCCGTGCTCTTCCCGGGCCTTCCATAAACTAACATCCGCTCCAAGGCTCTTTGGCACCGAGTACAGCTGTTGGTAGGTCGGATAGTGACATATTACATGATCCCCAGGGCCCACAAGTGTATAAAGTACTAAGAAATTTGCAGCAATTGCTCCGTTGGTGATGAGGACATTTTCCGATGGAAGTGGACTTGGCGCCTTTGAGGAGTACAATCTGGCCAGGTTCGAACGGAGCTTCTCTGAGCCACGGATGGCTCCATAAGTGAGCTTCGTCGATAGTGAGAGCGGGGAGCGCTTTTCCTCATCAAAGGAGCATAGATCTTCTACCGATATCGACGCAGCACAAGTTTCCGCGATGTTATATTTGGCGGTTGTTTCATAATCGTCCATCCACTGCTTTGGCGTCAGTAGATCATATACCCTGAACATTCAGCTCGGGGAGCTCACTTGCTCCACGCCAAAAGGTTCTATCTTGACCATCTTTTCTACAGAGAACTTCTCATGTAATTTGCAACTATGGTAGTATAGTGAAGCTTAGAACTTCTAACAAGCTGTATTGTGGAATCTCCGTTTGCCCACGAAGATTGCTGTGACTACCTACTCTAGGGATTTAGGTATATCCCTTGGCGGGGGTGATCAAGCCGGAGGCTACTGACGAACCGAGGCAAGTTTAGGCGACGCGAGTACACTTGCATGAGGCATCGACCAACCTGAACTTCAAATGTAACCTCCCCGCCACGCTGTTATGATAGCGAACAACATCCCTTCTGTGTTACAACCTTGAACTCCATCCGCCAGGTTTCTTTAGCCTTTCTCTACCGACTTTCGCAGCTCACATACCGGGTTCACGCATCTTGTTCCGCAGATGCGCCTCCCACTTCTCCCATACACGGTGTTAATACTGCTGTTTTCGTCATGGCCTGTCGATGCATTCCAGAACTCGTCCCGAGCTGATTTACTTAGAGGAAGTTTGTCAGTACAGGATGAGAGACCTCCCGACTGCCCGCCATGCTTCAACTGCATGCTACCCGCCTTCAGCTGCGCGCAGTATGCGCCGTGCAACGAGTACAACGGCAAATGCTCATGTCCACCCGGATTCGGAGGTGAAGACTGTTCAGTCCCAGTATGTGGATCATTAGCAGACGGAAACAAGCGTTTACCAAGGGAGGGCCCGTCCTGCGATTGTGAGGATGGCTGGGGAGGCATCAACTGCAATGTATGCAAGACAGATAAGGCATGCGATGCTCTGATGCCGGAAGGGCTGGGGGGAGTCTGTTACAAGCAGTCCGTTGTGGTCAACGAGAACTACCAGATGTGCGATGTCACTAATAGGAAGATACGGGACCAGTTGAAGGAGCAGAAACCGCAGGTGACCTTCTCCTGTAATGCAGAACATGAGGAGTGCAACTTCCAATGTAAGGCTGCCCTTATCCGTTGTTGATTCCAAGCTAACAGTCAACAGTCTGGGTTGATCAGGTAGAGTCGTTCTATTGTGCCTTGGACACATGCTCGTGGAGCGCCGAGAATGAATATGACAGAAATACTACGTCTTACAAGTGCGAACACATCAAGTGCCAGTGTATTCCAGGGCGTATGCTCTGTGGGCAGGAAGGTTCCATCGACATCGGTGATTTCTTGGATCAAGAAATCAAAGGACCGGCCTCATTCACATCCTTAAGCACCGAAGGGGGTAGCAGTCTTGATGGAAGCAAGTTTGAGGAGCCGGCGATGAACGACTTGATCAAAAGTGTTTTTGGAGATGAAAGTATCACGCTGGATTGCAACGCTGGAGAATGCCTGTACAAGACAGACGTTCCAGGCTATGAAAGACCGATCAAAAAAATCAATACTCCTTTGATAGCCGGTGTCATTGCAGGGTCTGCTCTTTTCGTGGTAGCGATAATCCTACTTGTCTGGTACCTCTCAAGAAGGTCAGCGAGCAGGAAGTACGGGGCTATCCATCTCCCGGACGACTCGGACGACGAGACTGCCAAACTCATGGCTGATCACAAACCAGCTGCGCTTCAGTTCGAGAATGTTTCTTATCATCTAAATGGCAAGCAGATCCTGCAAGACATCCAAGGTCTGGCTCAACCGGGTCAACTTATGGCGATAATGGGTGCATCTGGAGCTGGAAAGACCACATTCCTCGACATATTGGCTCGAAAAAACAAGCGTGGAGTCGTCGGAGGCAACTTCTACGTCAATGGCGAGAAGGTTATTGACAGCGAATATCGAAGTGTCATCGGCTTCGTTGACCAAGACGACACTATGTTATCAACGCTGACGGTGCATGAGACCATCATGACTAGCGCACTTCTTCGGCTGCCGAGAGATATGGGTATCTCAGCCAAAGAGCAGCGAGTGCACGAAGTTGAGAAGCAGCTTGGTATTACTCACATCAAAGATCAACTGATTGGCTCGGAAGAGGGTAACGGGCGAGGCATTTCAGGCGGAGAGAAGAGAAGGGTGGGCATTGCTTGCGAACTAGTAACTAGCCCGAGCATCCTTTTCTTGGATGAGCCAACGAGCGGCCTCGACAGCTTTAACGCTTTCAACGTTGTGGAGTGTCTTGTCACTCTGGCGAAGAACTACAACCGAACCATTATCTTCACTATTCACCAACCGCGATCGAACATTGTGGCTTTGTTCGATCAACTCGTACTATTAGCAAAGGGAAGGACCGTCTACTCCGGTCCTTTCTCAAACTGCCAAACTTATTTCGACAAGATTGGCTACTCGTGTCCATCTGGCTTCAATATTGCTGATTATCTGGTGGATTTGACGATGCACGCGAGTACAGCACTTACAGCAGTGGGAGAAGAAGGTCGTCTGGGTCTCGACAGTGGCATGGATGGCTTACGTACTGGCTCAAGCAGCATGAAAGGAGTGAAATCCATACCAAGCGTGTCGAATGTCAGTATCGAAGCCAGCAGCTATGGCGATTCCATACGACGACCGATGAACAAGCGTCGACAGTCTCTGAAACAGCAGCAAGACAAGCAATTGTACACGCGCCGTAAGAGCAGCGGAAAAGAGACACCTCCAACACCGCGCACAGATGACAGTGGTTTGGATGTTCTGGAAAGCACGCAGCAGTGGCTACGACTCTCTCGCCAGCAAGGCTCAGTGCCGCCACAAATATTGGACGACCCAGATCAGCTTCCTCCCCCTGCTTCGGGGATTGGCACCGATCTGGATATCCTAGTGTCGAGTTATGCAATGTCAGACGTTGCTGGCTCAATCCACAATGACATCAATGCTGCCCTTAATGGTGCGAACACGGCGAATGGAACCGCTGGTGGTCAGCCCGAAGGTGCAATAGCTTCAGGAACCATGAAAGCTTACACCCGCATCGGCTGGCTCCGTCAGTTTGTTATATTGTCTCAGCGAACCTGGCGCAATCTCTACAGGAACCCAATGCTCATGTTAACGCACTACGCCATTGCCATCCTCCTTGCTGTTCTGTCAGGCTTCCTCTTCTATGGTCTCACCGATGACATCAAAGGTTTCCAAAACCGACTTGGTCTCTTCTTCTTTGTCCTTGCACTTTTCGGTTTCAGCACTCTGACGAGCCTGACGGTCTTCTCATCGGAACGTCTGCTATTTGTCAGGGAGCGAGCGAAAGGCTACTATTCACCCATCACATACTTTGCCGCAAAGGTCGTGTTCGACATTGTTCCTCTGCGGCTAATACCTCCAATCATCCTGGGGACTATCGTTTATCCCATGGTAGGCCTTGTTCCAGCTTGGCCTGAGTTCCTCAAGTTTATTCTTATCCTGGTGCTCTTCAATTTGGCTGCCGCAGCAGTATGTTTATTAATAGGTATCGTCTTCAAGGATGGGGGAGTGGCGAACTTGGTAGGGAGCTTGGTCATGCTCTTCAGTTTGCTGTTCGCTGGCTTTCTTCTCAACCACGAAACAATCCCCGAGATCGCGCTATGGCTGCAAACTGTAAGGTCCACGTTACGTATGCTTACTTGGGAGATTTTGCTAACGGAGTATAACAGCTATCCATTTTCCACTACGGCTTTGAAGCTCTGAGCGTCAATGAGGTTAGGTTCTTGACCTTGATCGATCGGAAGTACGGCTTGGACATTGAAGTGCCTGGTGCTTCTATCCTGAGCGCTTTTGGGTTCGACGTCCTAGCGCTATGGCAGGATGTGGCCGGCCTAGCCATCTACTCTGGCGTCCTTATTGTCGTTGCCTATACCGCGATGCATTTGCTGTTGGTCGAGAAGAGATAATTAAGTTCCCTTATTTGGTATCGGCATTTTCATCGGCGTTGTCAGTTCCTGGGAAATGTTGGGGCACGGTACACAAGCTGTATAGATACTGGAGTTCGTGATGCCCTTCGGACGATGTGCATCGTGACACTCGGGCTCTTTTCTAGTTTATGAAATACGCGATATAGCCAGTCCGATATCCTTGTTGCAGCAGTCCAAATCATTCGTACGCTAATAGCGAGGCTTAGCAACATATTCTATCCATGTACTCTACTATCAGGCTCCGCCACGGCGGGGTTGGCAGTCCCGTTTTCTTTCAAGCCCACTTCATATCACACGAGTTGTCCTTTTCCAACACAGATTGCACAATCCAGTCGCCGTTTTGCCCAGCTTATCGAACTCGCGCTCATTCAAGATTCACTCAAACCATGCCTGTAACCTTCTACCCATCAACCCAGCCCCTCGCTTCCGTCGGCGAGCGCTCTACCTTCGTCAAGGATCCCCTCGAACTCCTCCAAAAATCCACCTCGACGTCGAAACTCGAGAAACGGATCGGCGAGATCTTCCAAAGCTCCTACACCAACGCCTCGCCGGCAACCCAAACGTCCGGCCGCTTCGCTGCCACCGACCTCTCCCAAACCCTCATCACCCCGCCGCGAAACGGCAACGGCTTCGTCGACGCCGCCCTCGCCGCCTACAACCAGCACCACCACCTCGTCCTCCGGCCCGACGACATCTGGCTCGCCATCCTCACGCAATTCAACCTCTACGTCAACGCGCACGCCGAAGACCTCCGCCACCTGTTCGTCGCGCACCAGGGACGCAAGGAGCTCGTCGTGCAAGCGACAGGGATGCGCTACACCGTCGACTTCGGCGGCATGGCGGACCAGATGGGCGCGCAGATCCAGACGAACGTTCTCGACCCGGAGCTACGCGACTGGCTGATCCCGCACTTCAGCACCACGTCCTTCAACGACCGCATCGTCGCCGCCGTCATCATGATGGCGACGCTGCAGTCGTATTTCTCCTACAAGTTCCAGCTGATGTGCGGCCTGCCGGCCGTCACGCTCCTCGGCGAGCGCGACGACTGGGCCCACCTCCGCGCCAAGGTCGACAAGTTGCCCGCGTACGGCGAGGAGACGGCGCAGTGGGCGAGCCTCCTGCGGCCCGTCCTGTCGCGCTTCATCGCCGCTTTCGATAAGCCCGATGCGGCCGCGAACACGGAGTTCTGGCAGCGCATCGTGCACTACGAGCACGAGGGCAGCGGGTCGACGATTTTGTGTGGCTGGATCACGGCGTTCTGCTTCTTTGATGAGAAGGGGAAGAGTCTGTATGCGCCCAGCATGGCGGTGCAGGAGCGCAGGCGGCCGGCGGCGAAGGTCGCGCGGATGACGGAGGAGGTGGTGGCGAAGGTAAGGGCCAAGTATGGCGAGTACGTGTTGGGGTTTGAGTTGGATGGGGTGCGGTTCCACAAGGTCGATGCGAAGGATGTGCCGCCGGGGTATGCGTACGTCAAGGTCAAGTTGGACGATAATGGGGCGATGTTCGATACGCTGATGGTGGCGGGGTTGGTGGGGGTTAGGGTGGAGAACAGTGGGGTTAAAGGGGGAGGGGAGGGGTGGGAGAAAGGGAAGTCGAAGGGGTTAGGGAAGGTGATGGGAAAGGTGACGGGAAAGGGATACGGAGACATGGAGGCGAAGGCAGAGGCTCATGATGGGATGAGGGATACGGTTAGGCCGGAGGTAGGCTGGTGGCTCTTTGAAGATCTGAAGCCGGACATCGAGGAGGACAAGGAGAAGGCGTAGGTGTTAGTCGGATGTGATCTGCAGGGTCGCTTGTCGTATGAGCAAAGGTTTAGCTCGAGGGCGTGTAACGAGTTTCCGTCTCCGTTAGGTTGTTGACGAGCAGACTTTCGGCTCCGATGATGGGATCCTTTGACATGCTCGGAGCTTGTGTCAGGAGAAAGCGGTCATCCCAAACACCAAGTGCAGCATCGAGTGGTTCAGAGATCAATGACACAACCGTTCGAATCCCGCTTGAATGCAGCCCGCATGGCGTAGTCCCTGAGGCTGAAAGCCCCATCACTGCAGAAAGAAACGCTTCCACAATATAAGTCTTGGGTTATCGTAGGTAATCCACCCGAAGACAAATTTCGGTCTGGGACATGATGCCTTGAGGAAGTCCCTTCTTCAAGAGGCTCAGGCGAGCAACGTAGCTCAGAGCCGTTAGGGTAGGCGTGAATCGCACAGAGTCGTCAGTCTGGAGTTTTCCAGATTGATGGCCTGTACCGTCAAGAAATGCATCAACACTCTTTCGAACGGCCCTGAAACCGGCTGTTCCACCACGTCGGCGATGAGAAAGTTGAGGAATGAAATTCCAACCTCGTCAGTGAGTGGCTCCTCACCCATGGAACACTGCAAGATATCTCTACAGATTCAAGTACATTTGGTCTCAAAGTACCCTTAATACCAAAATCAGCGAAACGGACGCACCTTCGCTCCGCCGCCTTCCCTCGCTACCCCGATCTGGAGGGGTTTCAAACTATTATCGTCGAACGTCTCGGGAAGGAGTCCTCCCTGCTCTCTGACTTGCGCGAAGTGAATAAATGTCCATCACACGCCGATGCTGGATTGGCTGGGCGGATTGCTCCGCTGCTTCCTTTGTAAACGTTCCTTCTCCATCTCTGACTGATGATGGATTCAAGCACGAAGGAGTAAGACCACTGACTGCACCAAAACCACCCCATTCCAACTCAACTGGCTCTTTTCAGCAGTCATCAGGAGAGGAGTGCGCCCACTCCTAGTTCATCTATCGTTAACGGACACCCCTTGCACCCTCACTCGACCCTCACTCTAACCTAAATCGAAGCATTTTCTAAAAACACTACTCGTTGGACGTGTTGGGGTAGAGAGATCACTCTCCATGCTTTCTTCAGAGGTCATTCATTCCTCACCGGTCAATGATGTTTCTAGAAATGCGGTTAAATCATGAGCACCGCACTCACTCCTATTCCTCTGTGGACCGTCGATGTTTGTACAATTGGAGTGATCTTGAAATCATACATCATTTTATCATTAAGGAGCGTGTATGTACATGTGAAACTACCTATGTCCTTTTTTCCACCTGATCGAAAGCCCATGATTTTCTTCCGTTTCCCTAATCATAGAACATTTTTGAAATATTATACGTATTTGCCATTACGCATTAGGAGTAGAAGTTCGTGCCTTGTTTCCATTCTTACTTTCGGTCGGCAGTCGAAGCTATATTTGTCGACGAACTGCCTTTTCTCGTGGTGTCGACCGCATTTAGCAGACGGTGATGAAGAGCCCAATCCTGGATATCTGTTAGTATGTCAAGTTAGAAGAAAGGTGAGGTACGTACGGAGCCGGGTTAAAGTCCTGGAAGTAGTTCAGGTTCGTGTCGCCACTGGCCTGTAACTCAAAGGCAACAGTCTGCCCCGCCGGGCAGGGGAAGGAAGCGATATTATAGGAATTACCCGGCGCCACGGTCGTCACGCCAAACTCCTGCGCAATCTTCGGCTCGTTGGCGAACGTTGTCTGCGCGTTGGCCGCGCTGCTCAGCAGGCTGAAGTCAATGCCGCCGTTGCCGGAGAAGGTGAAGCTGGAGGTGACCAGGTCGGATTGCTTGGGGAAGAGGAAGACGAGCGAACAGGTCAGGCCGGCATCGGAAGAGGGGATGTCGAAGTTGAAGATGGAGGAGATGGTCGAGCTCACTTGGCCGTTGAGGGATGTTCCCGCGGCTTGGTTCGGGCTGGCCGAGTTGACGGGAATGATGAGGTGGGGGAACTCGAAATTTCCGGATAGATTGCTGGGGCATTGTTTTTGAGCTGGAGTCTGCGAGGGCGCTGGAGCCGGGGCTTGAGACTGAGCCTGAGAAGGAGCCTGGGACTGTGGCTGTGCAGGAGCTTGTGGGCAACTGCAGACGGCTGCCTGAGTCTGCACCACGGTCTGTGTCACGGTTTGCTTCACGGTCTGTGTCACAGTCTGGACCTCGGTCTGTTTCTGCGTCTGCACCTGCGTCTGCACCTCGGTCTGTTTCTGCGTCTGCACTACCACCTGAGTCTGCACCGCGGTCTGGGTCTGCACCTGTGTCTCGGTCTCCTTCTGGGTTTGCACCGCGGTCTGGGTTCGCACCTGGGTCTGCACCTGTGTCTCGGTCTGCTTCTGGGTCTGCACCTGGGTTTCGGTCTGCTTCTGGGTCTGCACCTGGGTTTCGGTCTGCTTCTGGGTCTGCACCTGGGTTTCGGTCTGCTTCTGGGTCTGCACCTGTGTCTCGGTCTGCTTCTGGGTCTGCACCTGTGTCTGTGTCTGCACCTGGGTCTGGGTCTGCTTCTGGGTCTGGGTCTCGGTTTCAGTCTGCTTCTGGGTCTGTGTCTGAGATGGGGTCTGGGACTGCATCTGGGACTGAGACTGGGACGACGATTGGCAGCTGTTTGGCTTGCAAGAACTCGCCATAAGGTGGATGGCCGAACAACCTTGTTGACCAGCTGGCGCCGTCATGTAGATATTGGCCTCGCCGTTTTGTCCTGTGGGGCACTGGAAGAATTGCGAGTTCCCATTGAAGGAGAGCTGGCCATCACAGCCGACCGAAAAGCCGTTGACCGGGGACATGTTGGCATCACACTGGAATTGACTGGTGGGAGCTACGTCGTTGGGTCAGCAAGTACGGTCAACACAGTGATCGTGGGGCAACTCAACGAGTCAAAAAGCATCCTCGCCCAGAGCCATCGGTGATGCCTCCGTTGGAGTCGATGCAGAAGGATGCGGCCGGCAGGCCACCGCCGATTCGGGCTTGCCCATCGGAGAGCTGTCCGACGGTACCTGAAGCACCACCCGATGCCGTCAAGCCGAAGCAACAGGTGTTGGTGCGTGAAACGAGGGCATTGGTGCCTGCCGTAAAGGCTAGGGCAACAGCAACGAATGTCTTCATGGTGTTCGATAAACGATAGACGTAGCACGAATGGCTAGCGAGCGTTGGATTCAAGAAGCAGGACGGAACTCTTGATAGGATTTGAGCAGCTAAAGAGAGAATATTCAACCGGGAGAAGGGCAATCTTATAGACAATGAGCGTGGAACTCAGGCATTGGCCTATCGGCTTGTGGAATGCGGAAGCGGGGACGACTCATCGTCATAGGTTGCTCCGCACAGAATGACGAGACCTATCACCGAGAAACACAACCGTATGTCGCCTGCAACTCGGAGGGTTTTGGCCGTCAAGGATGGGGCGTCCACGGTACGATTAGGGTTAGCACGCGAATAAGCATGGCAGAGATCAGTCCAGATTGACATCGCGGGCATTTTAGCTTCAATCTATTTTCGGTTTCTGCTCTGGTCTTCTTCTTGGTCTTGATCGTGCAATGCTAGAAGTGCCGATGGAGCCTGGGCTTTTTTTTTGTTAGTATACGCATTACTCCATATGCATTTGTGGTACTCCTAGTTGTAAGTCTACCACGTCGTCGGGACAAGTGGACTACCTTAGGGTACCGTAGTACGAGTACCTTATTACTCCGTCCGTGTAGACAGTATGACACGATCGTAGATAGAGTAGCTTGTAGCCTCCAAAGACCTCTGAATGCCGGCCAACGGTTGTTGAACGGATGATCGGAGATCGGCATCATACAGAAGGCAGGCAGCCGTGCCAGAGCTACTGCCATGTCCTACAGATTTGGATCTGTGTCACTTGCAGGTGGATGCGGGGGATCTTGGATGTAAGTGGGCTTCACGGCCATGGTTCCTCGTATCTCTCTTTTTCGAGAGCGTGAGTGGTTTGCTCTCTTGCTTTAGGCCGAGTATCCCGTCGACAATGGAGGGTACATGTATGCAGTCACAGACAAGCAGACCAGTCCGGGTTTCCATTAAGTAAAAGAAATATGTGATTCGCGAAACTCCTGCTCCAGCGTTGTCAGTATCTCTCCTCGATTCGGCAATGCACAGTGAGGGAGTGGTTGTAAGTAGGTAGTGTCCGGTAGATCCGTATGGCAACGTCTATGTGGCGACAGATGTCCACAGCCCCGGAGTGGTTAGCTAGGTATGTAGCGCAGGCGAATGCGCCCCCAACGCCTTTCGAAGCTTGAATGAAAGGTAAATTACCTAGGTAGTTGGGGCAAATCAATTCCCCGCCGTAGTCCCACCTTTCCACTTGAAGCTGGCTGCTTGCTTGGATACAGCAAAGTATACATGACTCGTAGGACGTATACACAAAGGTACCTTAGGTTGTACGAGTAGACAGAGACGACGTTGTGCTAAGCGAAAGACAAGTCACATTCGCCACCACCCCAGAGCCGAGAACCGCGACTTGAATTACAAGTACTGGTTCACATCATGGTGGACAAGTGTGATGCCAATCCCTGTTTAGCATGACATTACGACACGATAGTTGGGGATCCCATAAATAGGCTTCATGCCGGAAGACTGCATACGACGGGGAGATCAGTTCCGGTGCTTGAGTACGAGGTACGTAGTGCATATGTCCCGTCTGCTGGATTGCGGAGATTTCTATACAGGTTTGAGGTGGAGAGGATGATCGTCTGAATCGGCCGGATAAAGGAAACGTCTTCCGCTAGGTAGCTGATATGCATGAGGAAGCCCCTCGTTGTACTCGTACTCGCACTGTTGGCTATCCTTTGGCCTAAAAGAATCTTGATGTGGACCCAACGGCATCTCCTTGCGGACGCACACATAACTAGCAATCCTATACGCTATATGGATTGGATGATTGCTGTCTCCGGTTCGGAGGATATCCGCTGGATGCTGTCTAGCAGTTGTAACTGACCGAGTATGGTCCTGCTAAGGCTATTGGTAAACAAGTCCCTCCACACGCTCGAGAAGGACCAATGGCGTAAGTGCAAGAGACGCATCTTGAACATCTGGTATATACAGCGACCACCATATGTCCGTGCCTGGCCGTAACGATACACGGCTAGTTGCAAACAAAGAGATACGAATCACATTCTGCCTCCCGTGAGCTCCTCTGCAATCCTCCTCACCCTGTCTCCCGTCAATTTGGCATAGCCTGCATTGTATTCCATAGCCCTACCACCCGTCTTGTTGGCTTTGCTCAACATCCCTCGCACCGTGTCGGGGGCGCCTACATTCCACACGCTAACCCCGTCTTTAAGGGAAATAGCAGCATTGTACCACGCCGGATTGGGCCCGCTGGGGAAAGCCTGGTCAATTGCAGTCTGCAATTGCTCCTCCGTCGTGATGAAGTTTCCGGCATTCATGTAGAGCGTATGCAATGCGTCACGCCGTTGATCTTGCTTCTCCAGCTTCTTCGCCTCAGCCACGGCCCTCTTCTGCTCGACCCGAGCGAGTCTATCTGGGTCCGGCACTATCCCTTTCTGGAACTGCCTCATGAGGCTCGGGATGGTGGGCTCTGTCAGGAGCTCGTCGTCGCGTTTCCCTCGGCGGACTGAGCGCTCGTGCTCCGCTCGTTTGGTAGCGCTACGTCCAGCGACCTGGCGATCTATGCGTTGTTTGCGATGGTGGAGTTCCACTAACCCTTCTCGTAAATTGCGTCGTCGTGTAGCCGCCATTCTTTCTTTCCAAACGATGAATTCGGCCGCTTCCATCGGTTGGCGCGTCAAGACGGAGGCATCTTTGGCGGATGAAGGCTCCGGGGTTGCGGCTGCGAGGTACTCGGGCGACGTCTTGTCTGCACCTCCTCTGGGAAAGAGGTTTCTTGGGACTGGTAGGATGCCCTTATGGTGACGTTTTGGAGGGTATCGTGGCTGTAATAGTTGTGGAACTTCGATGAACTTCGGAGACTCAGGTCCAATGTCTGATGCTGGTGACGAGACGGAAAAAGCCCGGACAGCTCCCGTAACAGCACAGCATGATTGACATAGAGGAGGTTTAGCCTTGATCACACATCCTTGCAGGCGTAGAGGCATCATTCGTTGCAGCTCTGGATGCTCCCAACTCGGTGATGATAGCAGTACTCGTACCAGTATGAGTCTCAGGTGTTGACGCACGAAGGAGGATGACTGTTCGCTCTCCGGGAACTGCCGCTGTTAGTTATAGAGTCGTAGGCTTGTCTTTGTCCGTCTAACTTGCCCAACACCTCTCCTTTTACATTGAAGGTCAAGAACTTTCTTTGGTTGCCCCGCCCCTTGTTGATTGATTACAGGCGCAGGAGCTGGGATCGATTTAGCCCAAACGGTATGGTACAGTATATCTTCTGTGCGCACCGGATTACACTGCTTAAGCAGCAAATGGCAAGACCAAAAACTGTACGAAGCGGATTTAACCAGGTGCGAAAATCAGGGCCTGCGCTACCGCCTTACAGCTTACCTTATCATTTCTATACCCTACCGGACTAATTCCATATTTATGATCACTCCAGGCCTAACTCGTATACTTGAACGCAAGCATCGTTCTACACATTGAAATGATGGGCACTATGGCTCATCTCTTGTTCAAGTATGCCTCGATATCAGCAGCGGTTTTGGTTGGTCTTTACGCTGGTCTCCTGGGACTGCTCAGCACGTCTTTCTTCCAAGCCCATGTGGGTATATCTCCATAAGATCCAGATGACCTGATTCAGGGACCTTAAGGTCTTTGAAACTTTTGGCTTCCTATGTGGGCAGACCACCTTATTTTCTATCAAGTCGCCCACTGGCGGGACGCTGTACGCCTGGCATATTCTACCGATCGAGTTATATCGTCAGCATGAGCCCGCTCTAGTTGCGGAACCCTCTGGTTTTGCCTTGGATATCACATCCCGCTTCGCCTTCAAGCTACTGCGCGATGACCCCAACGCTCAATTGATCATTCATATGCATGGAGCTGGAGGTACCGTCGGGTCGGGTTACAGAGTTCCCAGTTACCCGCGCGCTGTCTGCAGGGCAGCCCAAAACGATTCATGTCTTGACGTTTGACTATCGAGGTTTTGGACGCAGTCCCGGCACGCCATCTGAGCATGGACTTCGCCTTGATGCCATCGCGGTGGTCGACTGGGCGACAAAAGTCGTCCGCATTCCACCGTCTCGGATCCTCATCTTCAGCCAATCTCTTGGCACTGCCGTGAGCCTCGCTGTTTCCGAGCACTTTGCCTTACAATCTCCGCCTATAGTGTTTGCGGGCACCATTACAGTTGCACCGTTTGTCGACGTGATGATGCTCGTGGCGACGTATCGTGTTGCAGGTTCCATCCCCATCTTATCACCGCTGGTCAGGTTTCCACTGCTGTTCAAGTACCTCAGCACTTTCATACAGGACAAATGGTTGCGCAAGGACCGTATCGCCGAATACGTACGCGCCAACGAAATTAATGAGGAGAAGTATCAGCTGACTCTGGTCCATGCCGAGGATGACTATGACATCCCGTCGCATCACGCCGAAATGGTCTTCTGGCACGCCCGTCAATGCTACAGTGCCTCAAGGGATCACTTACGACGAACTGGAGGAGATGAAACATAAGTCAAGAGAGATCTGGGCGCTGCAGGGTCGGTTATGGAGTGGCGAACGCAAAACGGCATCATCAGGGAGGAGGTAGTAAAGACTACCTACACGATGTTATCGAGGGGCAACCCGGTTGTCACTATAGCTGTATTGCGCATCTTTGAAACTGCAAATCGGTCGTTCAGATTCTCTTAGGTAAGGTAGGCTTGAGCTACTATCCCGGACTCCAATATCTTCCCGAACCTTTGTGAAGTAATATTGACTGGGAGCGAGGAGGCACAGACAGGAGGAAGAGAGTGTAGGGGTGTGGTATGCTTACTAATATGGTTTCTTCTCATCTATGTATAATAAGCACGAGGCAATCTACCTGTCGGACGGTCTGCCAACTTGTGGAATGAACAAAGCAAACCATGGGCGGCACAGGCGTGGAACGGAGTGCTAGTGTTCCAAGAAGTGAACCATTGGGGCTTTGGGCAAGTATCATGCTCCTTGCAGATGGCGCGATCTTTGCACCTGATACACTCCTTGAGTTGCACATCGGAATTGCCAGCAGGCAAGCCATAGTCAGGCCTTCCAGATGGAGTCCAGAGCCCATGGCCGGTTGACTTCACTATGCGACATATTTCATATCACAAGGTAGGTGTCATATTCTCATCACGATCGGGCTTTCCCGTTCCTTTTGGCATTCACTGAGCTGCCTCGAATCCAGGCTGTCAAGTTGATCTCCTAATAATATTTTGGATTTTCTCTGGTCTTCACTTTCATCTGTTGTATTGACCAGGGCTCTCCTTTCCGTACTCTGATCTCCACCTGTCGCGATCCCAATATCCACTGGCTGAAGGCTTTTCGGGGTCCATCCTCCCGCGCCGCTCTCGACTTGTAGTGTGTATGAGTTGGCTTCCAATCTTCTCACACTCTCCCGAGTGTGGTCAATCCTGGAACCTTACCCACGTTGCCAAGGCGAAGCGTTGTTCTATTGACGATATCCTTGTTGAGGAGGATATCCACCATGAGCAGATCTTGGAGGTGCGTAGCCAGTACTCAGATTGCTATTCGATCGTTCGTATTGATTTGGCGCCGTGCCGGGTCTTTGGCTACCATATGAATAATCACCATATCCCCGATTCGCCATTTGTCTCCGTTCGTACGATTGTGGTGGCCCACGACCTCCATTGTTCTCGCTGGGATACACTGGTTTTTGTTGTTCTTGCTGATACATGGGTTGTTGGCGGTTGTTCTGTGACATTGGTCGTTGTTGCATTTATGAGATCTCAGACTGATGCTGGAGCGACTCGCTTGAGAACGACGCATCATCGTCAGAGCCCTTGTCTTTAATGTATGAGACTGCTATCACCCCGTGCCGTTGCAGCAAGAGGGTTTAGTTCGGTTGTGAGGGCAGCTTGGGATCTAATAAAGCTTCCTCGGTCATCGCGTATTGGTTGATATCTGACTTCAGGATTCTTTGATACAATTGCATAGATGGATGCAATGAGCACAAGGATCAGCAAAACAGCAGATAAAACGAGGTTGTAGCAAGCAAAGATAATTCCCATGACGCCTAACACCATTTCCGGTTGACCGAATGCATCAGGGAAGACCAGCAAGAAGATGGCGTTGAGAAAGTTGACTGCGCAGATGGGGATGTTGAAAATGTTGGTCTTTTTTGTCCATGAATGGTCGTACAACACTGACACCAATCAACGCGGCACACTCCACAATGACAAGGCCAACGGCCTGGGCGACGGGTGAACTCTGAGCGAATGCAATGAAGACGGTTTTGAACAGGAGGTATCCAAGTAATGGCACCACAAAGAAGTAGGAGGTGGCGCGATATTGCACATAGAGAAAACCCCATTTGTTGAGGCATTCAGGATCGGAATAGAGAATATAGGCAGGGTTTTTGTGCATGGCAACCGACTTTTTGGCCAAATGGATGACCTTGAACGATGCCCAACCCAAGGCGGTGGCCATGGAAATGAAAACGATGAGTGCAAGGATAACCTCGGCGGCTGAGTCTCTTTCGACGAATTCCCACAGGCACAAAATTGACATTTGTACAAAGCCAAGAAGGACCTACAAACGTTAGAGATGAAGACACGAAGAGTACCCACTAAACTTACCAATCGGAACACAATGCCTCTGATGACAATTTTCCAGCCATTGCGGAGTTCAAAGAACCTGTCTGATTTCATGCAGCCCCGCTTTGGCGCATCCATCGAGGATTACCTTAGTCAAAGCGACCAGAACGGGAACCAAGAAAAGTATGAAGACGAAGAAGATGAGCCCAGTCATAAAGATATTGGTCTGCTTAATCCCTGCCCTGGAATCGACCCTATCGATTCCACGTACAACCTTGACGTTGTAAACCGCCGAGTCAGTCGAGTCAGCCCGTCCTGCCAAGGCGGGGATGCCAGCAGTGGCACATGCGGCCATTGTTTGAGGAGAGCGCTTGATCGCACGCTTCTGGACCTGGACCGAATGTGTGCTGAGAGCTAAAAGATAAGTAGTAGGAGTGCCTCCGGTGGCTCGCTGATACCAGGTTGCGATTGACTGAAGGAAGCTAACTCAGAATAATACCCATGCTCCATTGAACTTCTGGGTCCAGGATTGAACAATAGGAGGCATTCTGACGGAAGTCATACCAATTATAGCTTGAGCTTGGAAGCAACCAAACAGTTGAGACAGCGTTGGCTGCTACATGAGCTGCTGTGTTGGGATGACCAAGACCGGAAGTCAAGCCTGCGGCGACAAGACCGAGGCCAGCAATGACAGCGGTAGCCCATCATATAGCTGGGTTGTATACGCTCTTGGTATTGGAAAGATCGGCTTCCATGTAGGCAATGGTTTCACCAGTGTCTTTCGAAATAACGTAAACACGGACTACACCATCCAAATCCAGAACAGTGTATGCAATTCCTGGTAGATCTTTGGCCACACTAGACGGTATGCCGACGTTCATGTTGATATTGATCTGTTGACCGGCTTGCATGGGGCAGAATCCAGAGAGTTGCAGCTTGCAAGGGTCCGGTGTCTCGTTGAGGACCAAAAATCCATACGCAGTTCCTTCTAATTGAGCCGTGACATTTCTGACATTTGAAGAAACACCATTGAGATTGACTGCAATACTGTTGTTCTTGGGAGTGTAGGCGACGTTGAAGAGGGTGGCGGTAAAACCAGGGAAAATCGGACTGGCAGGAGTTCAAGGAGGTGGACTCAAGTATATCTAAGGCGACCGTGAGAGGCGAGAGGGATATGGCAGTGAGGAGGGAAAGAATGCATGATAATGAGGTTGTGGTCGCATCTTGAGGCTCGTTGTTGATGGCTGCGATAGCCATGTGGAGATAGGTGGCTGCTAAGGGGGTAGGATGCTAGATGCGGCGCCAGCCAGGGCAAATACGGCTTCAGCAATCGATACTCAGTGATGGTGAATGTTGGCAAAAAAGATGAATGTGAGATGAAATCCACGAGTGAAAAGGCCGACTCTAATTTATTCGTGGGTGGTAGTTGATTGCGTCATTGATTGTGAGGAGGTTGGTGGAGAGTAGGAGACACCGGATTGGAATGAGCGGGAGAACCGGGACAGCGATTGAAAACAATGGTCGTGGTCGATTCGATTAATCGATACTGGTGCAAACAAAGGCCCTTTACAAAAGAATTAGAATTCGTCGATGGTGAATGCAGTGTCGAAAGGTACGTGAACACGATGACGAGTCGAGGGGTGAGTGATGCGCTAGGCACGTTTGCACCGCAGGACTACCTACCTACCTAGCAAGTAGACGAGGGGAGTGTCTTGCCCGAAGGAACCAAGATTCGGATCGAATTTTGCGGGCTGGGGGCCAAAGGTTCCCGTTCAAGGCCTGAGGTGGTGAGAGACGCAGGACGGAGCAGTTACGGCGTGTATATGCGGCTCGTAAACAAGGTGCCGGGATAGGCCCAGCCTTACCTTAGTCTGCCAAGACGGACTCCTTAGTGTTAGGCCATATCGGGTCAAGGCAGACTTTGATCCCCTGACCGAAGATGCAGCACCGCACCACACTCCACCTCGACCTTCATCGACCAGTCTTCGATCATGACGCGCGGCAAGGCGCAGCTTCAAAACACCAGCACTCTGGGAAATTGCTGTCCCAAAGACTGGCCAACCGAGTGTTCCCTCTGACGGTCTGACCTCCTCCGTGCCCTTACACAGTAAAGCTGTCCACGAAGCTGCCTCATCAACTATTGTTTCAACCCTGATGTACATGACTTTCCTATCTCTAGTATTGCAATTAAAATTGAAGACACATGATCTTCATTGGTAAGCTGCCAGATACAGGAAGTGTAAGCAGGCAGTTGTATTGTCTATTTGTTTACAGTAATAATGATCTAGTCACCTCATATTTCGATTCATAATTTCTCCTGCAATGTGACATTGATCCCCAACTCTTTTTGTCACTGACTAAAGACATGTGATATTATCGGGTCTGCGGATCTCAATAGTCCAGCAAGTCTGACGGGATGAGTTTGCTACTTGATCGCAGTCAATCCAAGAGGCACTACTCCACTCTTTCCAAGATGTCTCATCACCAACCCTGAATGAGGCCCCGGCGGTCAGAGCTTGAGACACCAATATATTCGGCGCTAGAGGACCTGCGTGCGTAACTTCTCTGTGCACCATGAATGAACGCGCATTTCGAAGGTACATTTTGATAACGTCAAGCAAAGGAGTTCTTGATCGGTATGCTGGTGAATTGAAACACAACTTTTCAGGGAAGACTCGTCCCTGGACGATGAATATGATGCGCGCGGCTGTATCGCCTGGAGAGGTACAATATATGTCAGTACGCCGCAAACAAGTCCTATGGGAATGACTGACCTCGGGTTTTCAGGATTTGCCCAGGTTTGTAGCATTTGATTCTGCCGCCTTGATTCTTGAACCGAACGATGAGCTCGTTCAGATATCCAGGCTTGTTTTCCGAGTCGGTATCCCAAGACGGGAGAAAGAGCTCTTGGAAGAGTCCTTGGGTTTGATGTAGGTTCTTGAAGGCCATAAATGCATCCTCCTCAGAGACGATTTTCCGGCCTTTGTGTCCACTGTCAGCGGTGCTCCTTGCTGGCAGACAGGTAAGACTTACATTCGTCTTCTGACAGTTCCTTCATTTCAGCATACTTTTTTGGCAAGTTTTGATCAATCTGATGTTTGCACCACTTGACAGCGTCTGTGCAACTCTCAAACAACAGTGACCCCTTTTCGAGCATCTCAACGCAGAATCTCTGAACATTTCGCGCCCCAAAGTTCATCTGCAGGCCACCCCGACGTAGATCTGCACACACGGCAGCATCCGGTGAGACACCACAGAAGACAAACACTCTGGTCTCAACATTTTCACCAGCTTCGTGACTGAGGAATTCAGCAGCGGACGTTTCAAGACGGTGAACGTTGGTCAGATCAATCACTATGAACTGGTAAAGATTCGAATCGGCTCGTTTCGACGTGATGCGTGCTTCGAGTGATGGAATCGTTGCGAAGACTAGTTATACCACTTAGTGTTGCGTCAGACAGAGACAGAAGAGCTTAATCTTACAGACATATCCCGATGGACTGACCACACTCATCCTGGATTTATAGTCGGCAGTAAGGCTGTTCGATGCGCGACACCCGTCGAAGCGGCTCCCCAGCTCAAACCTGAGCGGGTTCAGGGGCTCTTCGTTGGAGATATCAGTATGGTTCGTTTTTCTATAGCCATGGGGCTTGCGAGAGGAGGACGAGTTCCCGAAATAGCTGCCTTCCTCATCCATGTCGATTAATCGAGCTCTCTGAAGGGAATCGTCAGCTCTATTGGTATCAGTAAAGCTGCTGCTGATGGACTAACGCTATCTACAACACCCCAAAGCAGGTACACTACGGTAGCGGCCCCAACGCCCACCCCGAAGCCGGGCGCAAACCCAAGGAATGTACAGGCGAGTAGAGTCACCATGACCACCAGCCATTCAGTCAATTGAAGAGTCTTTGCGGATTCCCAGACGGCCTCGAATGTCAACTCTATACCGAGGAAAAGAACAAGGATGGATGCCAGTATTGTGGGTACATAGGGGATCACTAGTGAAGAAGTGAGGAAGAAGACAAACGTCAGGCCAGTGACAACGCCCGCCTCGAACCGGCCTCCGCCGGCCCGGGTAATGAATATGGAATATGAGAGCTGCTGTGTCAAAGAGATGGTGGTCAGCACGGATGGAGAGAGACGCTGGGTAAACTTACTAAGATATTAGGCACGGTTCCTGCCGCTCCGGCCAGCATGTTCGCGACTCCTTGTCCCAGAAACTCATGATCCATGTTGACCGCAACACCGAGCGAGGAGCCAAGTGCGGGCACATAGATGGGGAGATTGAGTACACCAATAACGACCAAAAGCGCGATGTTAGTGATTGCGCCCTTGAGGGCGTGATACTCCACCTTGGAGAAATTAAACAGGGTCCAGTAGACCCAGGAATGGCCGATCCCAGCTTGTTGCTTGGTTGAGACGTCCACCTCAAACAACCATCCGCCCTTCACGAGCATAGCCATTCCCGCGCTGTCCGCTTTGTGCAAACCAGCAACGATGGTCCAGAACACGACTGGTATGAGCATAAGGTAAAGGGGAACGTAATAAGCATGTTGTGTTTTCCCAAAAGTGTACCGTTGGAGGGACTGAGAATGAAGGGAGAAGGAGAGAAAGAAAGCAGGAACGCAAGAGGCAAAGAGCAACCCGAGGTGATTCGAGGCGAAGAGCTCTGCACCAGCGGATGCAAGGCTCAGTGAAGGGGATGTACTTGGGAAAGGGAGGCCCAATCCAAGGATGAAAAGCGAGACTCCGATACCACCGATTATGCCAGTGAGAACCGTTCTCGGGAAATAAGCAACCTAGGGGCCACGGCGGGTTTAGCACGCGCCTCAAGATAACTAGTCGGGGTAAGTGGTTTGTTCAGAACGCCACATACCAGTCTGCCAGCCTTGCAAACGCCCAATGCAAAGAACAAAATACCAATGAGAAAGCTAGTGAGCGCATACGCAAACATGACAGTCGGCATCAGCGCCGGACTCTCATCCCCCAGAGCACTCTCTATGTCGGAGCCTATTCCGCGCAGAAATGGCAGTATCTCAATAAGCATCGCGCCCAGGGCACCGGGAAAGCGTGAACCGCCGAGAGTCATTGTCAACTGAGACAACACGGTACTAGGAAGAAGCTCAGATGTTGCGCTGCACCGTGGGAAGGGCGACGTCTGCATACCTCATGATGTACATCGACATAGCCTGGAACTGCAGTGCCTTGAAAGTGGCGCTACCCGAAGGAAATATGAGGACACCAGTCGATACTTATTTCCCGTCAGAAGAGCGGATTGAATTAAGGAAGTTGCAGTAATTTACCTGCATCGAGGATGTTGAAAATGGTGCCGAGTAGAATAGAGGGTAAGGCGTGAGAGAGACATATAGGAGAAATGGAGAAAGCGTGCGTCCGCAACGCCTTGAACAGCTCCATGTCTGCATACAGAGATGAAAGGAGAAGAAAGATTGATGTGAATGGTGCCAAAAGACATAACACTTGAGAACAGGAAAAGAAGAGGAGGATCCAAACTTATCTAACGCTTTATAAGGGTGGCAAGTCAGGACAGGCTACACTCTCGGCTCAACAACTTCCTTTAACATAGCAATAAGCTTTCCTTCGCCTCTCTGCTCGGCGATGCGCAGAATAAAAGACTCACCTGTAGGTTTCATCGCATTGCAGGGCTTCATAAGGGATAAGATTTACATTAGCACAAGTTGACGATTGGTCACCCAACGCTGCTATTATTGGCTGTGTAAGTGGGTGTGAAATGATTCATATTGTGACTAGGATATCGCAGTCTACTTTCTGACCTCAGCTACCAATTTTAGGCCGCTGAAGAGCTCTGAGTGGGGCGCAACCCGGACAGAGTGCAGCCCGAAGCAGACATGCAGGCCCTCAGGCCAGAAGTGGTACAGAGATCCCTAAATCTCTTTAAACGTCAGACGTTACTTCAACCGGTACGGCCGTTTTGGGACGGAGGACCGAAGGCTGATGGTAGACCGTGCTCATGTACACCACTCGGCCTCCTTGCTCGGTATAGCCGCCACCGCAATGTGGTACGCACATGGATTCAATGCACATGGATGGACGCTGAAAAGTGAGTTGCCTGAAAACCTGCAGCTCTGAAACCCGTGATTGTCAGCCTCTTAGGCATAATCTGGAATATACGGCGTTTAAGGATGAGGGACGTTAGATGTGATACACAGCATAGGTACTAGGAGGACTTCTGTATTGTCAGACAAGGCTGAGATGACGCAGCAATCTCTTCGGGACCTTCAATATCAGAACAGATATACCCATATCTTCTTCAAGAGTCCAGTTCCGTATGCATCAAACCACCTGTCCCACTCGGCATTCCACCATCACCACAACTCCTTGCTTCACAGTCAACGCAGGTATGCACATCATGTCTACCACCACAATCAACATCTCTGCTCCCCAGCCGCCCACGACGTCCGCTATGATGCCGAAGCGACCGTCGAACCCTCAGGATCGAGCAATGCAGCAAATCTCCGCCATCGCCAGGGCATTCAACGCTCGAGACGGCACGAAATCCATGCTCGCCATCTTGACCAACTACCTTGTAATAGCTGCCTGCATCACACTGTCCGAGATCGCATCCCTCACGCCCTCCCTCTCCGCTCCCGGCACCCGCGGCATCTACCTCCTCGCCACCCTCGTCATCGCAAGCCGGCTGCGGGCCTTTGAGAATCTCGTGCACGAAGCCTCGCACCACAACCTCTTCGCCTCCGCCCCTCAGCACCAGCGCTTGCAGTTTCTCTACTCATTCCTCGTCTTCCGCGTCCTGGCCGACTACCGCCGGTCGCACGCCATCCACCACCGACACCTGGGCGACCGGCATAAAGACCCCGACATCCTGCGCTTCTGCGAGCTCGGCCTGCACCGCTTCCCCGAGCGGCCCAGATGGTACGCGCTCGGCCTGCCCGCGACCGGCTTCCTCACCTACGAGTACCTCACCACCACATTTTTCGAATTCTTGACGAGTCCGTCGTCCCAGTCGTCCAAAATCGCCTTCTGGGCCGCCGTCACCCTCGTCGTGGCGCACACGGAGACGTGGTGGCTCTGCGCGCAATACTATGTGCTTCCCTTCTTCTTCGCCCTTCCCGTCCTGCGCTACTGGGCCGAGATCTCCGAGCACCTGGGCTTCGACCTCCGGGGCCCGTACGGGTCATCACGAACTAACCTCGGCGTCCTGCACGCCTGGTTCATGAATCCCCACAATGACGGCTACCAAGCCGTGCACCACCTGCACGCCCAGATCCCGTTCTACAGCCTGCCCGAGGCGCATCGGCGGCTCATGGCGGATAGTGCCGAGTTCAGGGCGAAGACGGTTGTCTCGCATGGGCTATTGAACACGTTTCGGCAGATGGCGACGGAGGAGACTGTCTTTGAAGATGAGAGATGACAGGACCGGTTGGACCGTCAGCTGTATTTTCGAGAGCTCAGCGACACAAGTATCAAAGCACAAAACTAGATTCGCCACAAGATGTTGATGTAGCATCAGTTTCTTAAGTCAGCAGGGTAGGAAAGTGACAGCAGATGTAGACAGCTTGATTTGAGCTACCACAGTAGCCTATTGAATCGCACCTCAATCACTTTGTTGAAGAATATTGAATTTCATGTTATTTGCGTCATGTGCACCAGACCTGTGCCCAGTGTCAAATGGCAAGAATCTTATATTTAAGATCCAAAAGTTCTTGACATCTATCCCTTGAGACATATGATAGCCCTGAAATTTATTTATTTCTTTGTTTGTCTTTTTGTTTCCAGTTGGAGTGAAGTCGGGAGACTCTTCCTTCGGAAAGACTAAGATAGGTAACTTAAGATGCTTAGTAACCCCGTTTCACCCATGCAAAGCACACTGAATAAGTCTGTCAATCCCCTACCTACCAGTCCAATAAAATCATATGCTCTCTACAAAACAAACATCACTTTGCCGGGTCCGTCCACCGCGGCGCTCGATCAATGTGCACATCATGCTGCACACTAATCTGCGTGAGCAGCGAATCGTCTCGCTCCGGATCCGGCGCCGCTCCCGCCCCCGTCGTGACGGCTGTTCTCCATGAAACACCACTGGTCGAGGGAATGTCAAGGTCGTTGTTAAGCCATTGAGTATGGTATGTCCGGTTCGATTTTTCCGCCCTCCCGCGACCAGACTCGAGCTGGATGGCTTGCTCGGGGAAGATCTGATCTTTGGTCGAGCGTATTTTCGAGTTGAAGATCTTGACGCCGAGCCAGGTTTCGCGAAACAGGGGGCGGAGAGTAGGAAGACAGGCGCAGATGATACCGACGGCGGGTTCGATGTTAGTCCAGATGGCAACATCTTTGTAGGTCCCTGGCACAGAGAGGGATGTCAGCCGCGTGTTACTTGGGAGCTTACCAATTACAAGGGATTAGTAGTGACTGACAGAGGGGATCGATGCGGCTCGTGTCGTGAAGTCTGAATATCCGATAGAGACTCGCGACGATGACACTATGAGATTAAGGGGGCCATTAGCAGGAATGTCGAAAGTATGGCAAGGCTTTCCAGCCCTTTGAGGGGTATGCTTACAAGGCTCCAGTCATGAAAGTGATGGACAAGGCAACCTTCTGGGCAGGAGTTGTCTGAAGACGCCATATCATTCGAAGAGGCAGACAGAGGATGATGAAATCTGTAAGTATATTTGGAACTGCAACAGCAATGTAGAAATGTGCTGGATCCACGCATTTGGCTGGGACAGAAAGGTCCCAGAAGCCGTTGACTGGGATGCATGAGAAGATCTGGATTATCATTACGACAACCCACCACGCCACGGCGACAGCTCCGACGATATTAACGGCGAGTATAAACCTTGCAACAGCAAACAACCGTCGGTAAAACAGGAGTATGGAGATTTTGATCGTGGTTATGCAGCAAGCATAAATTATTGAAGCTGAAAACACCAACTGAAAAGGTCACTTTGTCAGCGGATTTGAACACGCTAGAGCGGGAGCTATAGACACACCTTGAAAAATGGTAAAACATTTGCCTGGTTCGCAACTGTAGTATGTGTGCCAAGACCGAGGTGGGTTTCTTTGCAGCTATCAGTAATGCTACAAGAAATCTTCTATCCATTGGAAGATCACGAAGAAGGATGGTAACAAATGCGGCCCAGGCAAATATCTAGAATTAAAGCAATATGAGTTTTCAGTTAAAGAAAGGTTAGAGAGGGACAAAGCACTTACCAGGGCAACGATAATTGTGTAATCGTCAGCTCCATAGGAAGCTGGACGGAATCTGTTTGAGAACATTCGTCCCATCACTGCCATAGTTGCTAGTACTATACAAGGTGTGATTTGCCTCAGCCCATCAGACTGGCGGTTATCTTGGCTGTCCATTGCCCTGTGAGACAGACCCACAGTGGTCATGTTGTGATGTTGTATCTCTCGTGTAAGTATGATCTGTAGTAGTAAGGTATAGTCTATGGCACCCTGCGAGACACTAAGATCATATAGAGAGTAAACATGTGGGCTGCTTATTTGATTTGAGGGTACAGGGGTTTCTGCAGGAAAAAATGCGGGCCCCTCCCCTTTGTACATAAAGGCCGTAAAGCTGAAGTAGCCTTGTGGAGAAGGCACCAAGGTAACAGGACCCGGGCATTGTTGCTGTCCCAGATTGTTTTGGCAACATCCATAAGAGAAGCAATGAATCTTTGGCCTTTCTGTGTCTCGGCATGCGCAGCATTGAGCAAGGCAGCCATGTCGATGGGTTGAGTCGCATAGGATGATGGAGTGAGGTGAGATTTGGCAGGGTAGGCGCAAAAGATGGGCACTGGGACTCCTTTCCATGCCAAGCTAATGCAGGCTGACATATGACAGCTGTACCAAGCAATACCTTAGAGACCGCTGAATAAGATAAGATAAGTCACCACCCAAACAGTGATGAAGGAATAAGTTACACCTGCAGTAAGGTATGCACATCTTAGAAGAGGCTCAAGCTGACTGGTTACCTGGGTAAGTCTGTGCGTGCCGCCGCATTGCAGCTGATTGCGTGGCTCGGCACAGACCATCCCTTATCGACCGAGAGGGCACGAGGTACCTACCTTACCTAAGGTAATACCTTACCTAAGGTAAGGTAGGGAGGGTATCGTTTGCAGCTGTCGCCTCATTGCTTCTTGATCCTCCTCATTGACCCATCATCGCGGTGCTGCTCCATGTCAGTCAACTCAATCTGCAGGTGGCATTTCGGCAAATGAAAAGAGAAAAGTGATCCTATCCCAACCAATTTGCAATATAAACTATTGCTCATTCTCAGGACCGGCAGCTTCTTGATCGACAGATCTTCCCTCGCGTTCTTCATATGCAGAACACCACACTTCCAACCATCCAATCCGCTATCCAGCCATGCATGTGGACAGCCAGTCTGTACCTGGGACGGTACACCTGGTAGACTTGGAAGGTATCCTCAGGGCCAAGCATGCAGCAGGTGGTCAAAAAGACGTTGTCCTGGTTCCATGTCCCTCTGATGACCCTAATGATCCATTGAACTGGTCGGCTTCCCGAAAATGGCTTGCAACAGCGAGTATCTCCGTGTGCGTAAATCAGCCGCTCGGCAATTGGTCCACTGCGATATTGACCGTCTGACTAGCTACACGTTCGCCGTCGCCATTGCCTCCGCGGCCATATACTCCGTTTTGAGTCCAATCGAAAAAGACACTGGCTTAACCCTGGGTGACCTCAATGCAGGGACGGGCTATATGGTGTGACGATTTGGAAAGTTCTGCCATTCCAGTGCTGAGATTCGCAGTTCCTACTTTTTGGATGGGGCTGCTTGTTCTGGCAGCCTCTCGCACTACAATATGGAAAACGTCCTGTGTATCTGATATCAATACTGGCAACGATGGTAAGCACAGTATCGAGTTGATCTGTTATCCCTCCAACTTTGACGCTTCAGTATAGGCTATCATGATATGGGTGCCTTATACGAAGACCAACGGCCAATGGATCGCCAGCAAGTTACTGCAAGGCTTCTTCGGGGCTCCGATCGAGTCATTGTGTGAAATATCGGTGACAGATACCGTACGTAACTCCGCGGAAGCGCCCTGAACTCTTTTTTGTTAAAGATTCATTCAGTATTTTACACACGAAAGAGGGACTTACATAGCTCTCTATGGCTTTTGGCTCGTTGGTGGCAGTTTTCTTGCGCCAATCCTAGCAGGCTTCATCAACGATGGGCAAGGATGGAGATGGGTCTTGGTAAGAGTCTTACAATCTGTGTTTCCCAACGGTGAACTGATGACTGTAGTATTGGTGTGCGATCCTCTGTGGCATTAGCTCTGTCTTCCTGTTCTTCTTCATGGAGGAAACTAATTATCACCGCAAAACGGTTGGTGGCGGAGAATCGAACAAGGACAACGAGGCTGATCTAGGAAGTGGAAAGCTCGAGACATCAGTGATTGCGGAGGCAGAGGATCCACCAGACAAAGTGCGTGGAGCAAGATCATCTTATGAGAAATTAAAACTCTTTCGCAAACTGGATCTACGCTACCCAAACCGGTTGAAAAGCATGGTACTTAGGCCACTCATCTTTCTGACATTTCCGGTCATCTTTTATTCTGGGTTCTCCTATGGGTCCAACTTGGTATGGTTCAATGTCCTCAATGGCACCGCTTCACTGGTTCTTTCGAGCAATCCTTATGGGTTTTCTTCCTCGACTGTGGGACTTGCCTATATCTCTCCACTGATTGGGATGATCTCAGCGTAAGGTACCTCTCATCAGAATGAGATTTTCGAGTGATAGTGCTGAGGACCTCCAGATGCATATACACAGGATACGGAGGAGACTGGCTGATTCTCAAGTTGGCGCGACGAAATGGGGGTATAATGGAGTCCGAGTACCGTCTTTGGCTCTTTGGTGTATCAACAGTACTCCTCCCAGGCGGTCTCATCCTCTGGGGTGTCGGAGCCGCACACAGTATCCAATGGTTCGGCTTGATTTTTGCCATGGGTGTCATTGGCTTCACCAACATGGTTGGGCTTCAGCTCTCCGTCAGCTACTGCATCGATTCCTATCGTGAGCTGAGTGGTGAAGCCATAGTGACTGTGATTCTTATCCGCAACACAATGAGTTTCGCCATCGGATATGGGTGAGTAGCCTGCTGCTTGAATGTGTCAATTGAGTAAATGTTGACAAATACGGCAGCATTACACCTTGGATCACCCAGATGGGACTACAGAATGCCTTCATTGTCGCTGGGTTCGCTGGTCTAGCACAGGTCTTGACAGTTTTATTATTCATTCGCTATGGTAAGAGTATGAGACAGTCAAGCTCTGGTAGATATCACCATTACAAAGAGGAGATGATGGCTGCGGGTCTGGTCCAATGATGCTGAAATGCGTACGGATCTCCAACGCTTCGTGCTACTCATGTTTCTCATAGACTCGGACACGCAAACAATAACATTTCGGTGATAAGATTCTTCCATGGAGATTTTCAGTGAGGTTGTTATGGTTCTCTTTACATGTAAATATAGGGGAGTGCTGGGTGTACACCCACCCCGAATGCGGTCAGCGCGATGTAGCGGTAGAGATATCTCCTTGCTAACGCGCCAGGTACTTCAGCTGCGATCACTACTCAAGAAGGAGCACACAAAGAGGGAGATGCTCCTTCAGAGCTACACCCAAGTCAGCCTGCATAAGCAGGTGGAACAATGGCAAAATGAAAAGAAGGCTTACTCGCTCAGCCGCCACAACAGCTAATGGATACCTATGGATACAGCTCGAGGTAGAGGACATGGGCTCCACCCTCCCGCATACATGATACAGTAGTGCTGAGGTGCAGGCAGGAGGTGTACAGGCTAGCACAAGGCAACCACATTCAAATACACTTGTGCTCCACAAGACCTTTCTGAAAAACTTTTCCTATGGTTGTACATGTGGGTCTTTCTGCTTTCTTGTTTGAGCATTGCGCGTGTTACCTGCTTGAGCGTTTGCATTTTAGCAAAGCTGAGGATGAAGTGTATGGCTGGCGAGAAGAAGAGCGCGGTTCACTTAAGAGCGCGGTTCACTTCGGAGCGCGGAGGGCAAAGATGCTGTGTCTGTGGCCCCGCGAGATATCTTCTACCTAACCTATAACTTTCAGCCAGATCCTCCAGGTTGTCCAACACGTGTCTCTACTAGTCTATTTTCTCAAAATCTGAACATTCGATCTCCTGCCGGGGCTGTTTTCGAAGCGACATGGCAACCAACGGTGCGACATGGCAAGCATCAAGTTCAAACCCACCGTGAAAGTACTATCACTCAGATCCATCCACCCATACCCGAGGTTCCATCCGAGATACCTACCAATGTTACTAACATTCCCCTGACCCTACTTACAACCCGCGAAGTCGACATTACATCGAAGTCTCCAGAGGACCTGGTCGCTTCTCTTGCAACAGGCAGTCTGACAAGCCATGAAGTTACGAGTGCATTCCTTCGGCGTGCAGGGTTGGCACAAAGACTCGTAATATGCCTGCCACTATCTGGTGATTCTTCTGTTGATCTGATGGTAGACAAACTGTATCACAGAACTTCCGCCTGGACGAGCTCTCAAAAGAGCGAAAGAGCATGATGATTACCTACGGAAAAGCAAGAAGCCGCTAGGTCCACTCCACGGTCTTCCGATCAGTGTGAAGGAGCATATTGGTATGAAAGGCTTGGATCTTAATGCTGGTTTCGTTGCGTGGGTGGGCAAGAAAGCAGAGGATGATGCTCTTGTTCTGAAGATCTTGTGGGATGCTGGATGCGTCTTCTACGTCCGCACAACAGAGCCACAACTCCTGGTGAGCAACAAGTCCGAAAACTGATCTTCATCAGAGAAGGCTCGAACAATCTGTCTGCTCTCGAGGGCCGCTCTGCTAATACCGTCGCACAGATGCATCTAGAGACTTCAAGTAATCTTTTTGGCGTGATAGTCAATCCGTTCAACCGATCCTTGACATCAGGTGGTAGTTCTGGTGGAGAAGGGGCACTGATTGGACTTCGAGGCAGTTGTTTGGGAGTCGGCTCTGACATCGGTAGATTCACTCCGCATCGAGTCTCTGGAATTTAAATGCTGATGTATCGTAGGTGGCAGTATTCGCTCCCCAGCAACCCACAATGGCTTATTTGGTCTCCGCCCTACAAGTCTCCGTGTTCCAAGCGTGGGCATATCGGCCGAGCGTATCGGGTCTGGGTATATCGATGGTACACTTGGGCCACTGAGTACCAGCCTCAGCGGTATAAAATTGTTCATGAAGATTGTTCTTGCTGCAAAACCGTGGCTCATCGATCCCAACCTAGTCCCACTACCTTGGCGCGATCAAAAGAGTTATCTTGGGGACATCGGCCCCAAGAGGTTACGAGTCGCGATATTATGGAGTGATGGTGTGGTACAGCCACATCCCCCAGTGACAAGAGCTCTCAATGAAGTAGTCCAGAAATTAAGGAAGGTAGAGGGCGTCGAGATTACCAAATGGTAGCCTCTTAAATACGATATTGCGTGGGAAATCATCGTGAGTGGATTCGCGTCCCGTTCTCTCAACAACGATCTTTGAAGGCTTTGCTAAGGAACTTGAAGGCTAGCCTTTACTACATGGATGGAGGCGACGAATGCAGAAAGCTACTGGAGGCGTCTGGAGAACCATGGCGTCCGCTATCGCGATTCATCTGCTCGGAAAGCCCTTATGTCAAGCATCGCAGTGTCGCCGAAATCCAGGACTTGAAATTAGAACGGGACAAATACCGACGCGAGTACGCGCAACGTAGGTTTTGGTAACATCTTTCCGGATTGCGTATCCATGCTCAGAATTGGTAGATTGGAACTCGACCGCCACTGGCATCGCTGAGGGTAAAAACCTCAACGGCATGGTCGATGTGATCCTTTGTCCTGCCTCTCCCGGCGTAGCGCCGCCACTAGATACCAGTCGTTACTGGGGCTATACCAGCCAATGGAATCTATTAGATTATCCGGCGGTGGTGTTTCCAGTCACAACAGTAGACCCAGTTCTTGATGGCCGAGACAATGAATATGTGCCAAAGAACGAGAAGGATTGGTATAATCATGGTCTCTGTGAGTAGTCAATTTATTCTTGCACGCTGAGAGATTACTTTGAGAGTGAAGCTTATGACGTCTCAGACAACGGGCCCGAGGATTTTGTAGGAGTGCCTGTGTCATTGCAGCTTGTTGCCAGAAGATATGAGGATGAGAAGGTTCGATTTCAATGATGTTCCTAGGCCAGATACTTCGCTTACCTACCTGCAATCATCTAGGTTGTCGAAGCCCTCAAATATATCCAGCAGGAAGTTGGTCTTCCTTTCACGAGATAAAAAACTCTATACTGGTATTAGACCAAATGGCCACTTCAAAGATCACTAGCACTGGCGTGAAGACTCCGTCTGCTTTCGTAGGGCCCTGATCTCCTTTCTGCAATCTTGCGGGTTCTTAGTCCGCTTGAGGCCCAACTCCATCTACCAGTTTTCCCTTTACCACCACAACTGCTGAACTGAGCTCTGTTGATATATAGAAGTTTTACACACGTGCCAAATACGTAGCCTCTCTTACATATCACACATCCGCCACTATTTCCAGAACCTCCATCACTTGGCCCTGCTTGAAGCGAACCCAGACTGCTCTTGACCAGCTAGCGTAACATGCAAAATTTTGGGGCAGATGACAGGCAAGAGATTGCTCATCCGCATCGCGGAGACCTACAGTTCTCGATGAGGGCAAGAAACCGTATTAGTTATGAGATGTGATACACGTAGACCCCTACTTACTAGTCATAGACCCCCCATTTACTGATCACAGAACCCCCCAAATCGGGAAGTAGTTCCAGGCTTTCATGCCTAAACCCATGCCCAAACCCACGCCTAAACCTACACCTAAACTAAACATTCTTACCAACAAGACTTCTCAACCTCCAAATCAGTGAAAAGAGTTGAGAAAAGACAGCAAGAACAGTTAGAACGGTGAGAATTTGATAAAGTGTAGAACTTAGAGGACAGACACACATTGTGGAGGGGTGAGTCCAGACGTGAGTTAGGCATGAAAGCCTGGAACTACTTCCCGATTTGGGGGTCTATGACTAGTAAGTAGGTAGGGGTCTAAGTGTATCACATCCCTAGTTATATAGCGGCGCTCGCCCGACGCCCGATCGGGTTGAGACCGGCGCAGATTATTCCCGTTTTCTTGGCGTTTCCGAAGACTAGGGCCGGTGTTGAGTGGTTGGCAGCAATGTATCGAGCAACATCACAAAAGTATTGCTATATGGGTGAGGGAGAATATCTTATAATAATATAGTGGAGTGTAAGTGGCTCTATATGAAACGGATATTTACATGCTGGCCTCCTTGACGCCTCCTATTAAAGTAGACTGCAAACTCCACCGACGCTCCAGCCGGCTTCATCTCAATCTCAAAGTTGAATCGCTTCAGGCTCACACCTTTCGGGTTGGTCCAATCCTGCAGGGACGATATCGCTACATCCAGTGTGTAATCAATCACACACAGCTCCTTCACGGCGGACGTCATCCGTCCGGGGCTTTCAGGCTCTTCACACTGATATATGGTCTCGGTAAAGGAGGTGTCTGTGCGGTCCTTCTTGAGAGTTCGATACCACTTGTATCGAATTGGATTCGCTTCCAATACGTTCTCTCCCTATAGTCATGTAAGCGAGGTATGATATCGTGAGCGCTGACGGAACCGACCTTGGCCAAATACCATTGCATTTGGTTCGCAGCCATGGTTGCACATTCATCTTCGTCCCAAAACTTATCTTCCTTTGCATGTAGATTTTTGTTGAAATGAGCCATGAAAGAGGTTCCCAAATGAGCCCTAGATATCGTAGACGTGACTTTTATGGGTGCATCAACACGTATAGGTCTAGGGATGTTGTCGGCCCCCTTGACAGTGGCATCGAGGAACCCTTTGGAAACCGCGCCATGGCAAATTGCTGTCCGACTAAGAGTGCACCTCTGTTAGTCAAGGAGCGTTGACGTCTTACTTTTTCGCCAGACTTAACTCACGGCCGAGTTCCCCCAGATTGTAGGATTTCTATTCCGTCCTTTGCAAAGATGTCCTTCAAATGGTCGTAGAGATAAGGACTAGCTCCAAGACCGCCCACGAGTATAATTCCCTGTACACGTCGTTAGTCCACTATATTACTTTGTGTAACCGGTGCGTGGTGCATTCTTGCCGTCAGTGACATGCTTTTTGCTTTCGCTGATGCTATCTGGTCGTTTATTAGCTGCACAATGCCCGCGAGAGGAGCCTTGAAGGCTTCTTCGATGTGTTCACTAGATAATTTCAAGTTAACCAAGAGTCTCGAGCGCAAAATGAGCGGACCAACCTCTTGAAATGGATTCGACCATGTTTGATGAAAGGCTCTCGAGAAGTGTCATCCAAACTGGTGCTCCCAAAAGCCTCGGCAGGAATTGCCACGATGTATTCCTTCTTGTCGTCCCCGCGTTTATACTGCGGCTTGATGGCATACTCCCACTCTTGCCTCATGATTTCTTTGATTCCTGTCTTACTCAAATGATCCCACTGTCTACCGAGCCTGTTCTTGCAAATCCGCTCGAAGCCCTCGTCGATGAAAATGCCACCACAAAGGCCGCCTGTACGGAAACATCAAGGTCAGCCACCGTCTCCACAATGTTCAGTATATCCTGATGCTGTGACTCACCTGTTCCCTCGACAGCTTCTTGCAAGCGAATTGGGTTAATACCGTCAACCCTATAAGTGATGAGGTCCTGTTACGGCTCAGTTGTCTGGAAAATCTCAGCACGGTTCGATCAACTTACGACCGTGCCGCCTCCAGCATCACAAATGAGGTAAATGTCGCCAACTTTGCATTTACGCCCTGATTCACTCAGCGTATAAAGTGCAGCAGATTCCGGCTCAGGTGCAAATGAGAGTGTTGTAGGGCCAGCGGGGCGAGATTTCAGGATACCAGACTTCCGTGCAGCAGTCTCCATCTCTTGTCGGGCATATCCTTTCCATATAGCTGGGACAGTAATTACCACATGAAACGGTAACCCACTAACGATGACATCTCCTCGAGCTTTCATGATATTGTCAATCACATGTACCCACAGCGCACCAAGGTAGTCCGCAATCACATCTATAGCCAGCGTATCGTTCTCCCTTAGCATTTTTCTCCCTCGGAGTACAAATTCAGACGACCTAATCTCTGGCGCCATGTCTTCATCCTTGAGGAGTAGGAGCTTGAACCATCGTACAGGGTCTGCGTCAAGAGGCACTGTATAACCCCAATGGGTCTTTCCATGCTCATAGAACAGTTCGGTGGGAACTTTTGGCTCTTCTCTACCAGTTCCTGGCCAACTGGAGATTGAATTGATTTGTTTACTCTCGAAATCAGCCTTGGTAGCCCAAGCAGCGCCTGAGAAGCTGTTTTGTACATCTTGTCAGCTAGGCGAAAAAGCCTGACATGGAAAAACTATGAAAACTCACGTTGTTCCAAAATCGATGCCAATAACTACGACATCCTCTTCCGCGTCCGAAATAGGGTGGTGGGACTGTGGGCTTAGTTTGGGATTTCGGGGGTGTGTGGCCAGTTGGAACTCTGAAGACATCTTTTATCAATGATTGCAAGACCAGCAGCCCCTGAGAATGTCATCTACTATGTACGTAGAGGTAACTATAAGAGGGCACACAAGGTCCGACGCTCATAACTGGCTCTTGAGCCACCATGCTGTTGTTCTTGATGATGTTTCAGTTTGATTTCTATTTCCGGCAGCCAGAGCAGAGTGAGTGCCCGGACAGCCTACGCTAACGAAGCTGATCCTTGATTCGGTCAACCTAAGCGACTCAAGTAGTCTTGAAGATACCATGCCTGCTATACGGGGTGAGTCTAGCAATTAGCCCCTCACGCTGCATCAACTGTGCCTGCTTCAAGGCCAGCAAGACCTTTGGACGGTCAAACACCAGAGGCCGGGTCTCAGATATTCGCAGAAGCTTTGATCCTGTGCCCCGTTGACAAGTGACTATCGAAACTTTTGACAGCTCCTGCATAGTGCGGTTCAGAAGCACATCATTGACTGCCTCTGACTCGCTCAAAGCTGAACGCCTTATTACGATGAGAAGGCAATGAAGGGTCTGGACTGGCTTGCCAAGCAACGCCCGGGTTCATGCCAAAGTTAGCTGGATTGGGGTTAGCAAATACTATCCACCAAATCACGCGCAGCTCTTGCAGTCTTCATGCAAGCCTCTGCAAAGTTGGACCACTTTCAGCCTCATTAATACCCACACTGGCGGCGAGGATCAAGCGCGGCAAACAGACTTTTGTTGCAGGCACGGGGCGTGTACTCGTATGCTGCCACGTAGTATTTCAGCCTAAGACTATCAGCGGAGCCTGAAACAAAGCACCGAGTTCTGTTATCGAAAAATGCCTCAGTCACCTGAAGAAGTGATGAATCCACAAAGAACAGCGACCTCGCAACCAATCAGGCTGAGAGCGGCTCGTATTCAAGTCTTGCAGATGATCTCGCCACAGGCCTGGACAGCACTTTGTAGCCATAGACATCTGACCGGTGTGCAGACAGACAACGCTAAACTTGCCCTCAAGCCAATCAAAGGCAAACACGTTCATGCGCACTGCAAACGGAAATACCACAGGATGCTGCTTCACCTTGGCTGATGTCTGCAGGATACCTTTTAGCAGACCTGCCTACGGAAGCAACATTAAGAACCAATCAACTCTTGAGATGGTGTGACTTGACCTTTGCGATATGATAGCCAGAGCAGCGCCAGAAAAGCATTCTGAGCAGCTACGTAGCGAAAGTCCTATAGTCTATTTGGTATGGTCTCCTTAAGGCTATCACTCGGCTAATGTCATGCCGCTGCTAGAGAGTGCAGCCCGCCCTCTCGACCCTTCGACCAATCGGACCCGGGACCCATACCTTCCATGGTAGAAGGTCTACGCGAGTCGACTTCTTGAAATTGTCTCCAGGGAACGACTTGCGCCTTCAGCAGCGTGCACGTTTTGTCGAAATCCACTCCTGTGGATTTGCCCTGTTTTGTCAACCCTGGCGCAAATGACAACTGTACGACCTGTGCGAGAACATGCATCACCCCTTGCTCCAGCTCCATCTCTTCGGGATTGAATGATTGCGAGCTGGTTTTGGGGCTGTGAATCCATTGAACAAGCGCCACTTGTCTGCTGATCAACTTGTCTAGTCCTACCGAATCACAGATGATTGAAGACAGTCGTGCCTGGAGGACACCTGCGTCACAGTCTGTGAACGGTCTTAGGTGTTTGCACACTTCAGAGGCTCGCTCACTGGACCACTTCTCACACAGCTCTTTCCCCTTCATTCCATCCACATCCAGTGTCTGGATGAGGAGGTTGACAGTATTCGCTCTCCACATGCCATACTTGCGCTTGGCTACAAAGCTGGCAGGATTGGACCAATGACTGTCCGGCAGCACTACAATCAAAGTCAGCTCACTAGCTTCTCGACGCCCGACAGAACCTTTAGCTAGAAAGCGACTCTCACCTAAATGATTGCACAAGTTGACCATACTTTCGTTCAGTCTTGCATCGTTTGGAAGCCAGGAGAAAGTATCAAATACATGGTCAAGGAGAAAGCCCCAAAGGTATGCTTGGAGAAAGACCTCCCTTTGTTGGCCGTTGTGCATCCATTGCTGTATGAAGCCAGTATCTTTTGCTGTATATTTCGTGGCTTCTTCCAAAAACTTATCGGACAGATGTGGTCGATTTGGTCCATCGGTGAAATACTGAACAACGAAGTCACGCACACCAAATCGTAATTGTTTCACATTGTGAATGAGTTCTGGATCTGTGACCTGATGGAACATGAGACCTTCGGTCTTGAGTCTGTTCAATTCACTGGCAGCAAGTTTCCACATTTTGTGGACATTAGTGTATGCTTGCTGCCTCGATTCGAGTTCTTGTTGCTTCTCTTGTAGTAGTCCAAGGAGCTCATTGTGACTTGTGGTCACCGACGTCTCCTTCCCAGCTCTGGTCGTTTTGTCCTGGTGGTCACTCTCATGGGCACCGGTGTATTCTGCAGACACTTTGTGCACAGCCTTGGAGTCAGTCGTCGACCCAAGTGTATCACTTGGGGAAGCAGCCAGAACTCCTTGAGGCTGCCACGTTCTGGTCTGGGATTCCGCCGAAGAGTTGAAGGCAGCGGTCGCGCTGTCCTCTCCAGGGGTATTCATCGGGGTTGTTGCAGCGGCCGGTCTGGTGCCGCGGCGATTCTTGTGAGTATGTGCCGTGGGAACGGTGTTACGCAAGTAACGCAACATATGTAAATTGAATGCAGCAAAGAACGGTGGAATTGCGAGCCAAAATTTAAGCTCAAGCAGTAGTTTCTACTTGAACGTCCGTTTCAACCAGCTATAGGACAATTAGGACAGGTCAAATAGGCCTATCTGCATGACCTGGCACTAGTCTGGTCAGCTGTTCGGGACTAACTTCGGCGCCTAGGGTCGAGCCGTGTGACGACTCCCATCAAGTCATGGTTTCCTGGTGCAGTACTCTGCATATTCCTGGCCGCTTTACCTCAAGCTGTGTGGGGGGCCAGTGAAACGCCTCATGCACAGCACAGACCATTGACGGCCGCCACGTCACCCATCAAGCTATAGCCTAGCGCCTACACTGCAATCTCGGGCAACTGCCTGTCAGCGGATACACGGGGTTCAATCTTCAGATGATGTCCAGGGTTACTCTCACACAAAACTTAGCCTCAAAATTTTTCTTTGAGAGTTGTATGAAGAGTCATTGCGATTGAATCTACCTACAACATGGGTAAAGATCATGCAGAAGAAAGAATAGCATGGACATCCAGAAAGCTCGTCAGCAGGCTGAAGCAAAAGAAGAATTGGGACCTTGACGATTTCCTGGTGATCGGTATTGATTTTGGCACAACGCAAGAGACCAACGCGAGGCTAGAAATTCAGAGCTGACAGAGACTTATAGGTACTCCGGTGCAGCATGGGCTTCCAACACCGAAATAGAGGAAGACCATATTAATGTTGTGACAAGCTGGCCTGGGACAGGCCATGAAGAAGGGAAAGTGCCCACCGAGATCTTCTACGAGCATGACCAGATGACGTGGGGATACGAGATACCTTGCGACGCGGAACCAATTCGGTGGTTCAAATTACTGCTTCTGCGCAATGAGGATATATCTGCTGAAGTCTCACAATCAGACTATCTCATACGCAGCCGGCGTGCGGTCAAGGATAGTGGGAAAAGTGCGGCAGAAATTGTGGCCAATTACCTACGACTTCTCTGGAAACACATCCTTCGCACGATTACAAAAGCCCGAGGGAGTAATATAGTCGATGCAATGAGGCTGCACGTCGTCATCACTGTTCCTGCTATCTGGAAGAGCTACTGTCGCCTGACAATGACCAAAGCTCTCCAGCAAGCAGGCATTCTCAAGGCACGACCTGCGGGACAGACGACACACTCTTTTGCTCCAGAACCGGAGGCCGCAGCAATAGCCACATTCCTCGAAAACCGTACAGAAGTTGGCATAGGTGATGTATACATAGTCTGCGATGCGGGTGGTGGCACAGTGGTACGCGTGCATTTCTAACATATACTTCACTAAGTCTGACTATGTTTATCGCAGGATTTGACCACCTACGAGGTCGACAAGAATGATCCTATCTCGCTATGCGAAGCCGTTGTTGGCACAGGTAAGTGGTGTATTTGAGAAGAGTCCTGGCTTTGAAAGTCAAACAATGTACACTTTGCGACTAATACATGACAAGGCGGCTTATGTGGTGGAGTCTTCATAGACGAAGCTTTCGAGAGTATATGCAAAGCTCGCCTGGGCCGGAAATGGAGTGCCCTTAGCTCTACCGGTATTCGAAAGGTCATGAAAGCCGAGTGGGAGTACAGCATCAAGCCGAGTTTCAAGATGCACAACAGTGTCGGCAAGGAATTCATTGTCTCCATTCCAGCGGAAGCTTTCAAGGACGGCGATCGCAACGATAGAACTCGGGCGCCGCACATTAGAAATGGGCGGATACATTTCAGTAGGTAAGTTTGCTGCCTCAGACTCTAGGAATACTGCGACCGTGGACCGCATTTTGACATGTACATCTAGTTCGGACATCGAAGAAAGCTTCACAGCGGTCATTCGCAACATCGCAGATCTCATTGACAATCAGATTCAAGGGGCCTTGAACAAAAACAAAGCCGTCAATGTAATTTCTTAGATGCCGCGAGATGTATCAATGCCCATTCATAACAGGGCATGACTAATCGTTTCTCAGGGCATCATGCTGGTAGGGGGTTTTGGATCAAGTCCATACCTCTTCGAATACTTGCAAGACAGATATGAAGACATTGACATACTGCAATCACCGGGTAGTATGAAGCCGTAAGTAACTCCTGAGTCCTTGTCACTTACGGACGTGAAGATGGCTAATTTGTTTCTCGACAGGCGCACGGCGATCTGTCGTGGGGCCGTTCTCAAAGGCTTTATGGATGCCCCAGCTGCGACTGAAGCTGATGAGGATGCGGCGACCCTCGTCAGTAGTATCAGCATCATTTCCACCATCGCAAGATTCAGCGTTGGGCTACCTTATTATCAGAGATACGATAAGTCAATTCACAACGCGGAAGATCGCGCCTGGAGCGATAGGGAAGACGGATGGGTTGTCGAAGATGTGATGAGCTGGTTTCTCCACAAGGTCTGTCACATTGCATTACGTCTTTCTATAACACCCAGCTTGAGATTGTCAAAAGCTGATTTGCGGTTATACAAGGGCGACAATATTTCCAAACTAAGGCCTGTTGAGATAAAGTTTCATAGGCTGTACTATTACGATGAGAAGTCCGAAGGGGTAGAGATTTGCGAAGAGTTTTTCGAGAACACGAGTGACAAGCCTCCACTAAGGTTTGATTCGGCCATGAACAAGTTGTGTACGATTAGGGGAACGTTCTGTGACTCGGTTGAAGAGCTGGATGACTGGCTCAGCCCAAAGGGAAAGCGACGCAAAAAGGCAAGCTACACCGTCAAGATGATGCCGTCCGGTGCATCTGTCGAGTTCTCTGTATACTACAGGGGCAAGAGGATTGGTTCAGAGAGCGTCTCTGTCAAATTCTAGCAGAGGTGGAATTCGACTCAGTCCGACCAGTAGCATGAACGAGACCTTCTCCAGACCTCTCTGTATTCTCGCAGTCCACGACCATATGCTTCAAAGTACAGACCCTCAGTCAGCCTCTGTGCGTGATTGTATATCAGCAATGTAGGGTACAGACTGAGGCCAGACTTGAGCGAATCCTCACTCAGTGCTTAAGCGACTATAAGATGGCGCGATTGACCAATCAATTGCAACAGGCCCAATTCGTTCTCGAAGAAGGGATCATGCTTGCAGGACAACACAGTCAAAGCATATGCCTACAAAGAGGTCTCAAGGACTAGATCAGCCTCGCGCTCCGACGGCGCCGCCCCACAGAGTCTACCCTGGCCTTGGCAAGCCACACCGGCGCTACGACTACACTATAGTACACCGAGTGTGACACGGCAGTCAGTTGAATTGATTCAACGGAAGCTAGATCTGATTGAAGTTGCGCATTAAGAAGATATTCATGAAAGGTGCCACTCCTAAGGCGAGATTCCCAGTAGTCTCAAACTGTTCTTAGTACACAACCACATAGAGAATACAGAATCTCCAGGACCGTCTTCACAACAAAGTCCTCCAAAACCTCCACTACTTCCTCGTCTTCTGAATCCACTCCACAGCATCAAGGAAATATGGCACGAACCGCTTGGGGTTCTCCGTGGCGGGGAAATGCCCCAAGCCCTCCATGGCCTTGAAATTCGCGCCCTTGATCTTGTCCGCTGTGGCCTTGCTCATTTGGGGTGTTGTGGACCAGTCGTACTCGCCCGTCAGGAAGTAGATGCGGCATTTGGAGACGTCGATCTTGTGGACGCGGTCGCGGGCGTCGAAGCCGCCGAAGTAGAAGTCGAGGTCGCCGTGGAAGATTCCTGGTTGGGGAAAGGTTAGTTTATGGTTGCTGGGGCTTATTGTAAGGGAAACAAGCAGGGGAAGAGCGAGTGTCAGAGGACTTCAGGACTACACGGACGCCTTGCAGCCTCTATTCCAGAGCAAGGCAGTAATCGCGTGATATGGCTTGGCGGCTTGGCACTCGCGATCCATATCCATATCGCGCACCGCGCAGTCACTTCCATATCTTCATGCTTACAACCCGATTCAGTAGACAGCCTACCTGGTCCTCTAACAGCGGAGAAGAGTATGGAAAGAGTATGGAAAACACATACCGTAAGCCTGTCCACTGTACATGTGCCAGATCAGCTGTCGGTTGACATACGGCGCCTTTGGGCACATCATGCCGTAGATCCAGTCCGGATTGAACAACACCTGGTTTACCACAGGAGACTTATCGTTGAATTGGCGTTCCATTGTTAGGTAATCGCAGCATGTAGATATCGTTAGGAAGTCACAGTCTTGAGAGGAGGAGAAATCACAAACCTGGCCCGACCCAACGGCCACCCTACTGAGAACGCAACGGTTCGTATAGAAGCCGATTGCAGTGGAAATCTCGACAGGATGCTGCTTTGTGTTCGCTACGGCGGCCGAAGATTCATAACGATGGCTCCTGCTGTGGCCGACTCAAGGCTTTGCCACACGTATATTTCCCCGGTTCAAGCATCAAAGTGCAAACCGATTAGCCCTAGCATTTCTTACTCAATACCTAACTTGATTAGCGGCCAGGTCCTACTTATTCTCATGGACTACATCAATTTTTCCATGCTTGTTCAAGTCTACGGTAAACCAATTCTGCGATACGTCTCCATGATTTTCATCGCCCGCTCAAACAATCATTCCAATAACTTGACATAGCGGTAATTCCCAAGGCTGCAATCTGTAGAACCAGTCACCAGCTTCGATAAACCTGTCTAGTACTGTGCTTACTTGCACAGGCATTTGGATGCCTCCATCACGTCTGCTTGCCCTCCTCAGCGCTCCTTGCAAGTGTTTCTACTACTGCTTTGCCCTCGACACTGCTCGTGATCTTGTGCATGGTCGAGCTTGCAGATATAGTGCATCCACCAGAGCTCTGCAGCCAGACTATCCATTTCTCACTGAGATGCTTCGCAATGCATTCTTCAGTTCCTGCCACACCCTGCCATCCCGTGATACGAATCACATGCATTGTTATAACAGCGTACAGCTAATAGCCAAGCCATAGATACTGAGCGCTTTCATCCAGCCATTGTACCATGACTAGACCGATAGGAAAACATGCAAGCAATAAGAACACAAGAGCGAGTGATATTACTTCGTTGAGACGGTCTCCTGCCCAGTGCGATTGACGTTCTCGGATTGGATGACCGTAGTGCCTGAAAAACTGCGTCACAACTGGCTGTAGTCCTTCGATGACCATGAATCGGTGGTCTGAGTCTTGTATCTCGAATATCTCGTTCCTTGTCAAACTGGACGCTTCATTTGCGGACACTCTTTCCAGCCTCTGTGGAGACATCAAGCCCTCTCGCCGGACCGAGAAAATGATGAAGAAAGTCCGTAAGACCAAAGGGACCAGCATATAGAGAGAAAATGCCCGGTGTTTGAGTGCTGCCGCCGCAATGAGGAATGCGACAATAGATACTGTCTCGCTCAGGATGCCATTGATGATTACGATGTAATCAGTCGTGGTTTCGTCGATGCAGAAAGTACCGGGGCCGGCTTTGCGCTCGCTCGGGACGATCTCGAGCTTGAGATGATAGACTGGCTGGATTGAACGGTAGAAATCATTCTTTGGCTCAGTGGACTCGGCGTCGCTACGCGGCAATTCGAGTTTGATGTGTTTCTCCGCGTCCACATTACGTATGACTCGAATCCAGAAACCATTGCGAGACGGTTCCGGTTCGCTCTTCTGCTCTGATGAGCGCCTGAAGTGTATAATCCGAGTATCTGGAAAGAAGACGGTTCCAAGCATATGGCCGCGACATTCGCCCAAATAGAGGCCATTCTTCTGAAGACGTCGAGCGCTTCCAAGATCGCTTTGTGAACTGGTCCGCCGATGGTCATGAATAGGCTTTGCTGGAAAAAGTTGCGAATGCTGAGAGTCCTATGGAACCTTTGGGGCCAGAGTAGGCGTTCCAATACATATCCTTCCGAGGCTTCAGAGCCAACGTACCCGATGATCACAGAGAGTGCAACTGCTGTTACTGCCGTTGTCATATTGGAGAGGTGATCTTGAATCGAAATTAAATTCTTGGGTAATCAATTAGGTTGCGGCGGCATGTTAAGGTAGGCTCACGTAAAGAAATCAGGCTGAAGTTGCTATCCATGCTGTACCATCTCTGAAGCTCTGAGCGGACCAAGACTCGCATGCTACGCGTAATTCTTGTCCAGTTAGAATCAAAGTCAACATTGCTTTGGGTCTGCCTTGGGCGCAAAGCTGGCAGCTCTTGATGTTCAGGTGAACATGTGCGGCAGTGAAGTTACGATCTTCTGGTGTACTTCATGCCTAAAGATGCTACCTAGATTGTTACAGTGCTATGAATATGTAGATGCCAAAACCTTAGGTGCACACCCCTCATGAACTTTTTTTCGCAGAGAGGGTCACCACATAGATTCATCACCCACACATGTAATGTGAGACTGCAAATTCAGAATCTAATAGCTCTGACTGAGTACAACTGATTCTCATACAGTCAGCTATCAGAAATCTTGTGATTTGTATGAGAATAATAGATATCAATTTCTGAAAATTTCAGCCGCAAAGGCTTGACAGACGGAAATCTCCGAGAATAAATTACACATTGTAATTTAAAAGTTTATAAATTACAAAATATATTACTACACATATATCAGCGTGAAACCTCAACAACTTGTGTGACTGCATACTGCCAAAATTGAGCATCAATTACACTCAGTCAGGTCTATTAGATCCTGAATTTGCAGTCTCACATTACATGTGTGGGTGATGAATCTATGTGGTGACCCTCTCTGCGAAAAAAAGTTCATGAGGGGTGTGCACCTAAGGTTTTGGCATCTACATATTCATAGCACTGTATGCGGACTAGCGAACCACACCCACAGACAGTCAGCCCTTAGCCAGATTGCTCGTAGTTGCTAGATATGTACCTGACAATAGTCTTCGACATCACGTCCATCTGCACCTCACCCGGGCCAAATCTCTGTACCCCATCAACAAAGCCCGATTCGTCCAGAGTTGATCGAGGACCCTCTTGACTCTTCCTCGGGAGTCAGGCACGAGAAGAGGTAGAGCAACGCTCTCGTAAAGCTCTCTACGACCGGGACCTAGCATGTCATCCTATCGAAAGGTTGATACTACCTACGAAGATCGATCACCCTAGAGCACCGGAGTATATCGGCTCAGAGGTGAAGGGCAGACCGAAGTGGCTGTGGGATAGTCATCTCAGGAGAACAGTATTAGCAGGGGATCGCATGTTTGAAGAAGGGTATGTGGCCTGGTCATATACCTGGGGACGATGGAGGGAAGACAAGTACTCGCGCCTGTGCGATGGGGCTCCATGGGCTGTATGGTTTTTTTCATCTAGGATTCCCATTTCTGAGGATCTTTGGCCTCTAGGATTCCCATTTCCAAGGATATTCTTCCGTCCAGTATTCCCATCTCCCCGAATTGGAAGGGACCCGGGACCTTCCCAAATCATGGACGCCGCAGACCGACATTACAATTCTCTGACTACCAAGATACTCGGTCATTCTTCATACTAGGGAGAATTAAGGTATTATTCAATGGGTCCCGGAGACCAAGCTCTACGTGTATATACATTTCCATTTTCAAAACAGCTCTTATACAATTCTACTCGGATACCATTTCCTGACATTTGGCGAATGAAGATCTGCAGGTCAGAGTACATGTATGTAGAATTATTGGCGAAAACACTGTGGACAGCCTGCTCCAAAATACTGAATATGTCTTTGTCACTACTTGCACTGTTCACTCACGCGGCGCCGTACTTCTGGCTACTTTACAGCGAAAATATACAGCACGTCGCGAACTAGCTGTATTGGCACCGCTCTATGTTGGCAACAACAAAGAGTACGAGAAAAGATTCTGGAATCGTCGACGGCATAGCCGTTACTCTTTGGAACGAACTTATTCAAGCGGAAGGTGGACGACTTTTCGACAATTCTCATACTTGCAGCCCGTTGACGAACATCCTCCCCACGACTGCTGAGTCGATGACTTTCTTCCATGGAATACGCGAAGAATGCACCGTTTGGAGGGGGAAAGAAAACGGAGAACTAAAAGTTCCTAAAGGGAGCCCAATCGCTCAGTTCTCCAAGGAAGAGAAAACGAGATACCGATTCTCTGACTCTGACAAGTCCCCCGTCTATGGAGGTGATCCGGAACGTAACGTCCAGGAGCATCTATCGGAGAAGAATATCGAAGTCCAGCACGTCAGATTCATCATAACCGGATATGAACCCCCATACAGCTGTTTCAAAGGACCTAACTTTGAATACGCAGGAATCCGGGGTTTGATACTTGTTACTACGTCGAAGAATATTCATAAGAAGACTTGTCTGTGGTATAAAGCAGGAACGTTCCTCTCGAGAGACTTTGGAAGAGAGCGTTTGGAGCATGATATAACTGTAGGACGTGTCAGATATCCCAAGTGAGATCAGATGGATAGTGGTGGTTTGCTTCATATGCAAATAGTCAGGTGACTTGGGGATATCAAGTTCCCTCTCTCGAGGGAACTTTGCTACCCAAGTCTGCCTCTTGTCAATTTCACCCGAGTCTTGTCTTGTCTTGCCCTGGTCTTGAGAGTGTGGGTGTTCTCCTTGTCGGTCTCTGACAGGACGAAGCTATCTACAAGTTTAAGGGAATGGTAGTAAGTTAATGTCGTGAGTCTCGGACTTTGTCACGATGCCGGACCAAGGGTGGGATCAGGGACAAGACTCGATTGCGCCACAAGATCCAAGGTGGATTACAAGACGTTGCGCGAGGAAAGGAAGACTGTCTGCTCCCACAGACAGTCTTCTAGACACGCGGGAAAGTTCTTATCACAAACTAGACGCCAAAATGAGCCACAATTCCCACCTAGCCTCATCCCATCTTCCTCCTTTCACCATCTCGGGAGGCCCCTGTGGAATAGGGGTAACCTGCTGGTTACCTGACCCCTAAGTCGGAACCGTGACAGACTTTGGGACAGCCATTACTGACCAAACCTAAGGGGGCTTGCCAAGGCACGGTACCTGGGTACGTCGAACTTGGACCCATCAGTGCTGGATCCGACTGCGAGGACCGGAACCAATTTTACGATATTGAGAGGAGATTGAGAGACTTTGGCGGCAGATGAGAGGGGTAAGGGAAGAAGAAGGAAGTGCTGATAATGGGAGGGACCAAAAATGGGACAGAGGCAGCGGTTTGACGCTATTCCCGGAGAGCCCGACACTGACGGCTGGCGCCAGCGGAACAGGCCATCGCAGCCCCAAGGTATGCCGCTGGCTTGGCCAGCAGCAATGGTGATGGGAGAGATTCTAACTTGGAGCGCTTCGCAGAGTAGTCATGAAGGCACCACGAGTTGACGCCAACGAGAAACGGAGGGACGGGTGGGCAGGCTCTCTTGGCGGCCGGCATTGCGTGGCACACGGTGACTAGGATTCTGGCAGGACTGGTTAGTTGGTGGATGCGGGATCTAGGAAGCGTGAGACGGATGGAGGAATGCGCCGGAGACTGAGGGCCAAACCCCCCGTTTCCGGCGCCATTCCCACAGGTCCTGACATTCGATCCATGACTACCTGTGGACTCCAAGGACCAAAGGACGAATCCCGTTCGACAATATTTCCGACGATCAGCACCACATTTCCTTCAAGAGTTACCTTGTACCTATGGCCAAGAACTTGCCCATGGCTAGCCCTGCCTCTGCCGAGTAAGCGCACTGGGCATCAGATTCCCGGAGACTGGGTATTAAGCTATTGGACTGGCTTGAGGCACGGTGTATCAACTCTGTAAAGAGACGACACAACCCACAGCTGGTCGAGCGGAGAAGTAGTGATGACCAAGTAGGCTGGTGCTATAGCCTAAGTGGTCTTCAAGGTCTTTGAGGTTGATGCCGATACAGCGGGTGCACAGCTTTCCCGAATCCCGCATACCTATATTGGAGGCAGACATAACGGACTACTACTGTAAAGCGACAGAAAAGAAACCTGGGGGGTAAGTATACGAATGCTGTGCTTTTTGAAGGGAGTGCTATGGGATCGCCGCACTTGTTCCTAAAGTAGCCGACCGTGCCCAGATAATCCCAGAGCGACAAGGGCCAGTCAACAATGAGAGCCATACCACTAATGCCTGTGCAAAAAAACTATCATGCTCACTGGCTTGCCCTGTCGACGCAACTTCGTATTTTTGTCGGTTCCGCGGGCAGGCCAACAAATGAACTGGAAATTTGGGCAGAAAGGTCAAAGCGGACATTTGAGGTTATGGTGTTCGCAGGTTGATGGGGCTATGTCTTGATGCAAGGCGGCAAAGAAGCGTGTTGATGCACGATCCCATGCAGTTGACATGGCTAAGTCGAGACTGTAAGGCGTCACCGGATTTACTGGGCACTCCCTTGGACATCAACGCCATGTGAATTCTTCTGATGACGCCAACAACGGCCTCAGTCTACTGAACAGGCTGAGAGGTTGAGACACAAGAGATGTCGGCTGTTGTAACTTGACCTTAGAAATAATATTTGCCTGACTGTCTCCTAGAGACAATTGGGAGCCGTTAATCTGTAACAGTGCACATCTTTCTTCACCGCAATCTGGTGCATTTCAAAATGAGAACGGCCTTCAGCGTCTAGTGCCGCAGAACCACTCGCAGCCCCTCTATGGGGAGTCTGGCTCCGAAGGCCGCCTCAAGGAGTTCGATGAAGACTTTCATGGGTCTCGATGTGTTTCCTTCTAGCCAACTGAACGATCGAACGACTCGAGGGATTACTGGGAAGGTCATCCGGCACTCACAGAGGTACGAGAACCCGGACTGCAGCCTCCAGACGGCTTCGTCAACCCTGCTGGAGCGTTCTAGCAGCCAATTGTACCGCTTGGCCGCCCTCCCTGTGGGACGAGCCATTGACTTGGCCGACCCCGATTCCGTTCCTGCGCAGCGAAGCTGGTGCTTATATTGGCCAATGACTTCCTTTAGCCCCAAGTGCCTCGCTAGCCGCCAATGCTCGAAGTTATTGCGCCCAGCAGGAAGGCCGGGGCCAGGCCAAACCAGGCGCAGGCATGCTGAACGCCGAACCCGCAAAATACTAATGATCGAGCAACTGTCGATAAGGAAGACAACTTCAGAGGGTCACTTAGGCCAATTGTAATCCCATACGGGGCTCTTTCGGGCGCCAAACTCGTTCAGGGGGGTATCTGCCAGGGCGACGGTTCAGCCGTGCCGATCGATGGCTCTAGATAAGGGAGTTGTATGTACGGTGAAGACGGCAGCGAGGCCTGCCGATAGTAGTCCACGTCGCCGTGCCTTCTGCACCCGGCTGGGCCGGGACGGGGTAGGGCAGAATCTCCCAAGAAGAGGCATTTTTATCATTGGGCGAGCCCATGCGCCATATCCACCGAGGCAGACTCAAGAGCAAACAAGTGAGAACAAACAGAGGTAAGTCATTCGTGGCGGTCTCTTTACATAAAACTCCTCAGTGGGCGGAGAGGCAATGCGCGGTGAAGGGACAGTAACACAGCCGCTGATGTCTCGTGGAGAAGTCGCAGACTCGCCCGATGCGAGGGGTCTGATGTGTTTGCACGTCGTTTGCAGGAGGGTTAGGTAGAGCATGGCTTGTGAACGGGTTTCCAGAGCAGCGTCAACGGACAGGGTGAGGAATTGTGTCGAAGGTGTGGAATGTTCCGTGGTCCAGAACCGTCACAGGCGAGGTGCATCAGTGTGACAGTCAAGGGGACCTGCAGCGAGGACAGCGAGAGGAACAGAGCGGCAACGGAACCGTGGGCGAGTCTTTATACCTGCGAGTGCCCTGTGAGCATGAGTTCGCGACGTGTGTGGTGGTTTTCCGGAACGGAACCTACCCTAGAGCATGTGAGCCGAGTTGGTGATAGTGTGTACCGCCGCTTTTACAGACGGACCCAACTATGGTCAGCGCCTGGTGAGCCCAGCTCGCCCACAAGCCGCGCCCGCAGTCGGTGGGTCGGTTGATCAAGGGCGAAGCAAGCATATGCACCAGTCGCTGACTACGCCAAGGCACCGGTGTCTCAGTTCAACCGGATCTGGGGTGAGCGCGCACCCGAGGCTCGCGCGACGCGGGTGAGTGTCAGGTGAGCGTAAAGCGGCCTCGCCCTCATCCCAAAGGAGGGGGAGTCCGGGGCAGATTTTACTCAGCTTGGCACGCTAGCGATTCCATGAAAAAGTGCCCAGGCTACCTTACCTAACTATAAATAAACGAATACACAACGTCTAACAGTTTCAGCGATCGATTTGTGCATCCACAACACATTCCTCCTGTTAGACGCATCCTCCAAGATGGGTACTGGTAAAAAGGAAGCGGCCCGAAAGGAGAGGCAGGGAAAGGTCGACGATGGCATGGGCAATGTCAAAACCAAGGGCGAGAACTTCTACCGGTACGAAACGCGATTGCCACTGATTCTACTGACTGCTCACTTGAGACTGCTATAGCAGTGCCAGATCATGGCTAACATGGACTCAGGAGTGCGAAGAAAGTTAAGACGCTGAACATGTTCAAGGATGGCAAAGCGCAACGAAACGCAGCCGGCAAAGTCACCAAAGCAGCCTCGTACCAGTCACGCGAGCTGCCCAAAGCAAGAGTGGAGCCGAACAGAAAGTGGTTTGGAAACACAAGAGTCATCTCACAGGATGCCCTCAACTCGTTCCGGGAAGCTATGGCAGAGCGGGCTTCGGATCCGTATCAAGTCCTTCTGAAAAGTAACAAATTACCGATGAGCTTGATAAGGGATGGACAAGGCAAGAACGGACTGAAGCAGCATCAAGCCAAGATAGCTGTGGAAGCTGCACCCTTCGGCGCCACGTTCGGACCGAAGGCGCAGAGGAAGCGGGTCAAGCTCGGAGTTGGTTCTTTGGAAGATCTTGCTGGGGAAACCGTCAAGATGCACGACACGTATCTAGAACGACTAGAAGAAGCGAAGTTGCTTAGCGGAACGTCCGGTCAGGAAGAGCAAGCAGGAGAAGCAGCTCCGGAGGAGGACACCCTCACCTCGGCACGGGAACCGATATTCTCCAAAGGTCAAGTACGTCTTCCTCTCCGTGAACTATGATGGTTTACGTGACGCAGAGGAGCTGACCACGTTGACCCGACAGAGCAAGCGAATATGGAACGAACTCTATAAAGTTATTGACTCTTCAGATGTGGTCATACATGTTCTTGACGCTCGGGATCCGTTAGGTACGAGGTGTAGGAGTGTGGAGAAGTATATCAGAGAGGAGGCACCGCACAAGCACTTGATATTTGTGATGAACAAATGTGATCTTGTACCTACCGGCGTCGCTGTAAGTTCAAATCACAATTCTTGCATACATATTCTAGAATCTTTCGCTTTTCCACTGTTAAGTCAAGACTCCTTCCTGCATCTCCATGCACCTTGACAATGGAAGGTATGCCTGTTACAACTTTGGTATATCAATCCCTCCCGCCGCTTCTGGCTATTCTGGCCTCAAGTAGACTTGCCTCCGTCTTGGAGTGCTCGTCATCGAGGGATTGGGGATGTTTCGTTTGAGTTGAGGGCCGCCTCCGTGACTTTCGTAACGGCCTGTGGCGGCCTTCTTAGTAATGTTTCATACAGCTTGTTTAAGCAGTTCACTCTTTATCGTGGCTTATTGTGTTTATAGGCTTCCTGGGTCCGGTATCTCTTAAAAGACTATCCCACCCTCGCCTTCCACGCCTCCATCACGAACTCCTTCGGCAAGGGTTCTCTCATCCAACTACTCCGACAGTTCTCATCCCTCCACTCCGACCGCAAACAGATCTCCGTTGGCTTCATCGGCTACCCCAACACCGGCAAATCCTCCATCATCAACACCCTGCGAAAAAAGAAAGTCTGCACTGTCGCGCCCATCCCCGGCGAAACCAAAATATGGCAGTACATCACCTTGATGAAACGAATCTACCTGATCGACTGTCCCGGCGTCGTCCCACCCAGCAATAATGATTCAGAAGAAGACATCTTACTACGTGGCGTTGTCCGGGTGGAAAACGTCGAGAACCCGGAGCAATATATCGCTGCGGTACTGAGGAAGACGAAACCGCAGCACATCGAGCGCACGTACGACGTCAGAGGCTACAACAACGCCACGGAGTTTCTCGAACTGCTCGCGCGGAAAGGTGGGCGTTTGCTGAAAGGCGGGGAAGCGGACGTCGATGGCGCGGCGAAGATGGTGCTGAACGATTTCTTGAGAGGAAAGATCCCGTGGTTCACGCCGCCGCCTGTGGTCGAAGGAGAAGAGGGGAAGGGCGTGGAAGGGCGGGAGGGGAGATTGGGCGAGATGGGCAGGAAGAGGAAGAGAGAGGACGAGCAGTCGACGATTGATGCGGTGATTGAGGCCTCGAACGACATTCCTCCGTCATCCGATGCGATTCCCGAAGCTGAAGTTGATGCGGCTGGGGACGACTTTGAAGGCTTCGACGACGCTGCTTCGGAAAGTGGCGTGGATGTCGATTCACATGATGAAGCAATTCATGACCATGACGATCTCAAGGACGATGACGATGACGATGACGATGGAATCGAACGAGCATCAGGTTCGGACGACGACAATATAACGCTTGTCTCGGACGACGATGGCAGCTCGATCGGCCAACTGGATGAAGACGTGGGGGATGAGCTCAAGAAACCGTCGCCGGAAACTGAGGCCAGGCCTAGGAAACAGCGGCGGAAGGGGTGAAATAGGCATAGTTTTAGCGCCAATGAAGATTCATCTCCAACGTTCACTCGGACTCGTTCTTATCCCTGGTGATTCGTGATTGCGAATATGTGCGGTAACCACACCCCCCTTTCGTGAGAAGCGTACTTTTGGAAAGGAGCCCTGTGGGTAATAGGGTACTGAATAGTATTGTATGAACATAACAACGTGGTCTAAGTGTGTATTCATACAAGTCTGGGGCAATGCGGAACAGCCGATGGCCAGTGAACGCCACTTGACAATGATACAAACGCTGATGCCGTAACCAGTGCTCCATCCTACTCGGGAAAAGAACCCAACCTACCAAGCCCGTCAGCCAGCCATCCAAACGAAAGCCTCAGACAACCAAAGAGAGACGCGCTCACAGCTCCGTCTTGCTCGTCACCCCCTTCCTCTTCCACTTCTCCTTCTTGCCCCCTCTTCCTTCCCCGCCTTCCTCACTGTCCCCGTCTTCTCGGACCGCATGCCCCGCCGTCGTATCAAAAAATCCTTCCAAGTCCATCCACTCCGCCACGAACGCCGTTGTCAACAACGCCCAATCCTCCACCGTATCAAGATCCAAATGCTCGCCGTCGTCGTCCAGCTCATGCCAGACGCGCGGGAACGGCGTCGGGATGATATGCAGGATCTCGACGCCGCGCGCCATGAAGGGCACGTGGTCGTCCAGCACCATGCCGCCTCGGAAACGCTCGTCCGTCTTGGTGGCTTCGGGGAGGAAGAGGGGTTCTTCTCGTCGCAGCTTCTTGTTTGCGCGGGGTTTGGATTGGGACTGGCGGGTTGATTTGGAAGAGGTCATGCGTTGCCGCTTGGAGGGGTGGTTGGGGGACGACTTGAACTGGAGCAATGAGCGTAGGCGCGTTTCGAGACCGGCCATGTGCTGGTAGGCCCAGTGGGTGGTTTTGAAGTACGAGGGGACGTTTGGGTTCTTGGCGCCGAGGAGGTCGAGGAGGAGGAAGAGGGAGATGGACGACAATGCGGTGCGGTAGGTGGAGAGCGCGGGGTGCGGCGTCTGTTCCCACGCTTCGGCCAGCGATCGCGCGCCGTAGATGGAGTCCGTGTCTGTCCAGCTCACGAACGCTTCTTCGCCGTCAAGGAAGATGATCTGCAGGCCCTTGTGCTCTTCGATGCCGCCGAAGCCGCCGTCCCCGACGCCTTCCCCTTCCATGGCGGCCCATTTCTTCGTCAGTGCCACGTCGACGCTCCGCGCGGCGTGCAGGAGCATCGCGCAGGGTGCGGCGCTGTCGGTCGCACCGATGAAGCCCGAGGGCGTGAGTTTGCTGTCGTAGTGCGCTACCAGCGTCAGGCGGCCAACCTCTCCCGGTTCTGTCCATGGCGGGTCGCGGCTGGCAATCATGTTGACGAAGGGGATCTGCTTGTTGCCAGTGGCGGGTGTCGTGGATGTAGAGTTCTGAAATTCGAGCTTCCATTCCGGTAGGGTTGTTTTGAAAAAATTGGCTAGGTGGTTGAGGACCGCTGTAGAGCCCGGTGTTCCTGGTACTCGCGGCCGGAGGATCGGTGCAAGGAGGGCGCCATTGCGGATGTCGAAGTCACTGCCTGGGCGTGGAAGAGCGAGGAGAGTCTCGTTCGAGAGGGTGGTATACGCTCTTGAGACGGATAAGAAGATGCAGAGGAGTAGGACAAGGATCTGGGTCGTCATGATGTGGATTGGTGCCATTGCGGAGGGTGGGAAGGGTATCGTAGGCAATGTCTCATAGTATTTATGTGTACAACATCTCTAAGCAAACTTAGAATCCGTCAGCGACAATGGCGCCAAGCAATGGGACTGGCGCCTGCTGTCGTTGTTGTAAGACACCGGGTTCGGTGCGGTTGAAGGTGAAGACTGTAGCGCGATGTACGAGTACTCGTAATTAGCGCGTAGATATCCCTGCCGGCGATCGACTTAGGGGTATAGGTAAAGGTTACTCTTACCTAGGTCAGGATGCTACGAATGTTGGCAATAACTACCTTATTAGCAGCTATAATATTCCATGGGATCAGTGTTTTTCCTGATATAATCCGAATCAATCAATCATGTCTCCAAGAATGGTGTCTCTCTGTACTAGACTACCGCAGTGTCTCGCGAGTCGTCGGGCTTTGAATGTCTCCATTAGTTGTTCCTCTCCTGTCAGGAGATCAATGCAGGCAGAGCTATTGCTGAAGCCCTTCAGAGATCCCCTAGTCAACCGTATTTCAAAAAACACGGCTTCGAGTTCATTAAAATCAGGTGTGGCTGTCCGTCATTAAGCGTATAGCATCGTTTCTGACGATATTCCAGCTTATCCCGAGCGAGTCCTGATATACAATGCAGGCACGGGCAAGGCAGTCTTCATCGGATGTTTGAAGCTCACCACCATCTTTCTGTTTTCCTTCTCCTGCTTGATTGTTGCCCCAGCGTTCTACAAGGCTCCCGATTACCCCAATTGGGCGGCTGCTGCCGGTCAGTCATAATCTTTCTATCTTGAGATGGCTGGCTAATGCTACCGTGTGTTACTTATACTAATTGTGATTATAGCCATACTTGGAGGTGCTATACCGATGTTCTTCGTGGCATATACAACTGCACCGCTCGTTCTCTACATCCATTTGCGGCCGCCACTCTTCGCACGTCGTTCGCGGGAGGCACTGATACGGTACTCGAAGAATCTCCCAGCAGATGTAAGAATTGACATGACTACGATGAAATTTTCCAGCCGTCAAAGGGTTACGGGTGTGCGGATATCAGAGCTAAGGCCAATGAAAGCTTGGCTTACGGTTGCAAATCTCGTCCGAGACCCGCCACCATCTACTTCTGTGTCTTCTCGGAGGTGGTGGATGGCCAAGCCTCCTAGACAGTTCTATGTTGGCACCGAACGCGGCCGAAGCCGAGAAAAGGGGGTGTGGGATAAGATCTTGGATTATATCAAGCAAAGATGCTAACAATACGAGGAAATCACCAGGGATCTGTCAGCAGGCGATAACTTGACCCGGTATACTTGAATTGTGGCAATGCACATTAGGACGGGGAATGTTTATCGCAGACCTAGTGCGAAGCAGCTGTCTTCGTTCTCAGGGAGGACAACTCGACCTTAACGAGCCTTTTGACCATGATTACCTCTTCCAAGTCCAGAAATCACAACGATCTTTACTAGGCTTTGTCTTGGTGATGCGCGTTTGATCCCCTCCAGGAAGGCCTCAGTAACGTTCTAGGATTGGGTGGAATCAAGCGTGCGACTCGACTGGGGGTTTAGTAATAGACAAGGGGAGGGATAATGAAACAGTGTGAATCAATCCTCGGCAAGCACTTAGAAGCTGAGTCTTCGATACCAAGCACTTGACTTGCTTAACCCTTTAATCCACACCACTCCGACTTCAAGGACGAGCAAGCAAAATCCAGCACACATGCTAAAAAAAGATTCAAAGCTGTCGAACCATTAAGTTCAAGCCTCTGCTTGCGAATCTAGAAAGAGCTCGACAGTCTTTGTCTTCGTTCACTCGAGTTCCATCAGCCTCGCAACTACTGTTCGAATTCCACCCAAAACTCTTCAACTCTTCTGAATCCCAAACTGATCACTTCAATTCGACACATATCATAAATCACCGACAGCGCCGACATGTCACTTAGCAAGAGGGACATCGAGCTCATGCAGCTGGGTTTCCAGTGCTTCGAAACTCCGCCCAAGGTAAACTCTCCTGAAGCTCACCTCGATTTCTCCAGTATGATTCAAGTACCAACATCTTCATCCAACATCATCTCATCCTCACTTTTCACCTGCTCACAGCCCAAACCCCAGTATCTCTACTCTCACTAACACTTTCCGCTCAGGTAAACTTCGAGAAGCTCGCCGGTCTCGCGGGTCTTAAGAATGCCCATTCAGCCCAGACCTGTTACCACGGCGCTAAGCGTAAATTCCTCAGCGCTGGCGCTACCGCCTCAACGGTTGCCTCCCTCGCCACCAGCTCCACCACGACCCCGAACTCTTCGCCATCGGCCCCTGCGTCCAAGAAACGCAAGACGTCAGCCAAGACCACTACCAGCAAACCCACCAAAGGGAAAGGTGGCAAAGCAAGCAGCAGCCGCGCAAAGGCCCAATCTGCCGCCAACGATGAGGACGAGGCCGATGACGCTGATGACGACGCCGAAGATGATGAAGAACCAGTACCGGGGCTTGATGTCAACAATGTACTAGCCATGATCTCGGAAGAAAACGCTGCCAGCGCCGCAGACATGCAGCTGAGGTTCGACCAAGACGCGCACACCGTTAAGCAAGGTGCTGCTGCCTCTACTCTTGACGTCGCAGACAATCACCCCGCGGCTAAAAACAACGCCGGCGGCACCGACATCAAGCCCAAGGAAGTTCAACCGACCGCGCTCGTCAAGCCAGAAGAGCAGGACGAGGAGGATATCAAAGCGAAGGACCTTCTCAGGAAAGCTATGCGTATAGCGATGAACGCGTCTCTCGGGAACGAAGTTGTCGCTGTCGAGAAACCTGCTGATTTGGTCTCTTCTACGAAGACGGCGGATCTCTCGCAGGAAGGCGACGGAGAGAAGGTGGTGGAAACCAGTACGGCCGTAGCTGCGGCTGCGAAGACGGTTAGCGGGCTCATGGGCGGCGAGGTATCGGAGAAAGCGAATGAGGTTTGATCAGCATGGGTTCTTTGTGCCGGTCGGTGTTCTTCTCTGACGGGCCACGACCTCTTGCCTGTGGAAACGACAGCACCGTCACTGGGCCATCCCTCGAACAGCATATTTAGACCCCTAGACCCTTCCTGGCGGTCGAATCCTTCCAGAGCCTCCATTTCTCTGTTATTTAGTAGGGTCAAGCAGGTCACAGCCATGTCCAGAACCACCGTGGAGGTATCCAGCAGCATCTGCAGAGCGAGAGATCCCTTCTTAGCATAAAAAGAACGTCTTAGAAAATGTGAATCTGGTGCCGGACAGCGCACATGATGTGAAAGCTAAACTAGTAAAGACCTATCGTATATCTAAATCGCTCAAACCCGCCCATCTAGCGTATAGCAAGAAGAAGTAGCTCCAGCAGAACGTAAAGTCAGCCGCTAAAAAGCCCTCGTACCGACAGCGGACGCAAGGAATCAAAGCCTCCGTGAACGGAAACAGCACTGCGCTCAAAACGCACCCAGCTCAGTTTTGGCCCCTTCGCCCCTTCACAACGCCTCGATGGCCCTCATCAGCACGCCCAACGCCCTCTCGCTGACCTGTCCCTCCCCCTCCCCCCTCCCCACTTGCTTCCCCTGACCCTCCTCGCCACTGCTTCCATCCCTCAACATCCACGCCACATCACTCTGCCACCCCAACGGCACATAACCCTCCCCCCTCACCCTCTCCACCCACCCCTTGACCCGACTCCTCCCCTCCCAACTCGCCGCCACCTCCTCCGCCCTCTCCACAATCCCCCTCGGCACCCCACACATGGCCGCACAATGCATGCCAAAACTCCCCTCCGCCACCCCGCCCTCGAGCCTATACAGAAACGTCACCACCCTCCTCCCCTCATCCACTCTGATCGCCATCCGCTTCGGCGCAATCTCCGGATGGCCCGCAAACTCCGCGGCGAGCGAATGGTAGTGCGTCGCGAAGAAGCCGACGCAGCCCGTGTGCGTGGCGACGTGGTGCAGGACGGCGTGGGCGACGGCCAGGCCGTCGTACGAGGACGTGCCGCGGCCCAGCTCGTCGAGGATGACGAGCGAGCGCGGCGTCGCTTCGGACAGGATCTTCTTGGTTTCGGAGAGCTCGAGGAAGAAGGTGCTTTGCGCGGCGAAGATGTTGTCGGCGGCGCCGAGGCGCGACATGATGCGGTCCGTGGGCGTCAGGATGGCGGAGGTGGCGGGGACGTGGCAGCCTAGTTGGGCCATGATGACGGCGATGCAGGTCTGTTGGTTGAGGGTGAGGTGTTAGTTAGCGTGTGTGTAAATAGTGGCCAGGGGGTTGGGAGATGGAGGCAAGGGGAAGGGGCGTACCATGCGTAAGATGGTGGATTTCCCAGCGGCGTTGGCGCCAGTTAAGAGGTTGATGTTCGCGGCGTCGCCGCCTAGTTTGACGTCGTTGGGAATAAAGTCCGTGACATTGGGCAACATGCAAGGGTGTCTGAGCTCCTCGAACTCAACCAGGCTCCTTTCCTGGTCGACGAACTGTGGTCTGCAGCTCGGCTCCCCCAAGGCGGAGGAGGCTTTTGCCAGGCTGATCAGGCAGTCAAGCTGGGCGATGATCCTCACGGCCGCTAGCCACACCGAGTATTGTTCGTCAAAGCGAGCGAAGAAACGACCTGCAACTTCCTTGACGATCTGGCCATGCGTCTCCTGCGCCTCTTGCAGCTGACGCACCAGCGACCGGAGCTCGGGGCTGTAGTATCGCTTGACTTTCTGGGTTGCAGACATCTGATCCCAGCTTTTGGGGATGCCTTTGACTTTAATTGGTACTTCAAGCTGATAGATCTCCTTTCCGTTATCCCGAAAGACGATGGCCGTGGAGCCGAGGTCCCTGCGCGTCTTCTTGAGCAGTGCGTCCAATTCGCCGCGTATCTGCTCGATCAGGTCTTGACTGTTATCGAAGTCTTCTTCTACGCCCCGCTCGGGCACCAGAAGCCCATCATCTTTCGCCTTGGAACGATCGAATGCTGTCTTCCAGTGCGTCAGCGCACTATCGAGGTCGGGCATGGCGGAAATGAGTTGCCCAATGACTCCATCTCCGGCACCAACCGCCTTGACGAGACTCATTGTGTAGTCGATCTGCTCGAACCCTTCCAACACGCGGACAAAGTCTTGCGCTTTACAACTGCCGGCATGGATTCGAGAAATGAGGCGCTCAAGATCTGGCAATTTCGTCAATTGCGACGTGAACCGGTCTCGGACCGTGGTATCGGCATTGAGAGAGTCCACGGCATCGAGACGGGCATTGATTTTTGCCGCATCGGCAAGAGGATGGCAGACCCACTGCTTGAACATTCGCTTGCCGAACGGGGTGATGCATCGATTGAGCAACGCAAACAGCGTACCATCCGGGCCACCGTCAAAGGAGTTCGCAAAAACCTCAAGGTTGATCAAGGTCTGGCCGTCAAGCACCAAGCTAGTAGCTTTCTTGACAGGGTCATACCAAGAGAAATTGCCCAGCGTGAGCAATTCTCGTTCGATCTTGAGTGTCCTTAAATACTGCACCAAAGCCCCGAACGCAGACATGACCAACTCCTTCTCTCGTGCTTCGCGCAGCACTTGAGGCCAGACCTCCGCATTGTCACGGTCCTCCGACACAAAGTAGCCACTTGCATCGATCTCACGGCAGGCGATATCAGCCGGCCAGAATTCTTTGCCAGGCTTCAGATAGTTCCAAATCGTGGTAGGACCTGTGTTGTTCTTCAAGATACGCAGGACCTTGACCGAAACACAAGACTTTTCGAGGAGTAGTTCCTGTGGCCTTGTCTGAGCAATGAATGTTTCAAATTTAGTCATGTCAACGTCGTCGATAAACTCAGTCATGAAGAACTGTCCTGTGGCTGTATCCACGAAAGAGATGCCGAACGCAGGGAGGTCGTCAATCACCGACTCTTTGATAGCAACGCAGAACGTCGACATGTCATCCTGAAGCATGCCGCCGTCGACTAAAGTGCCGGCAGTAAGCACACATGCGAGCTCTCTACGAATGACCTTCTCTTCTTTAGCAGGTTTCCCAGGTTTCTTGTCATCTCTCTCGCGCATCTCCTTCCCCAGCGCAGACTCTTGCTGGTCGACGCGGGCAATCTTGTAGCCTTTTGCAACGAACTGGTTCGCCCAGTGAGGCAGGCTCATCTCCGGCACACCTACCATTCGCATGTTCACCCTATCTGTGAGCTTGAGATCAAATAGCTGGTGGCCAGTTGTAGCATCGTTCTCGTACAGCTCGTAGAATTTGCCCTTCTTGAAGAAGACGATCGTATCCCAAAACTTCTGCTTAATCTCCCAGTATTGCTTTTCGAACGGCGAGAATTTGCTCCACGCCAGCGGTGGAATGTATACTGTCCTAGGGTCGTAGTCGGGATGTCCAGGTGGATGCCTATCTGCATCGGTGATGCTAGCTAGCCACGGATACCTCTGCTCCGGCTCGGTGGTGTGTGCCTTTTCCTTCCATTTCTTGCCGGATGAGCTCGGCTTTTTGCTCACTGCGTTGGCAGGCCGTGGCTGCAGAGGCTGAGTGTTGTTAGGATCGTAGGTCCATTGACGGGCTGTGGACGCTGTAGGTTCAATACGATCACCTTCATTATCGGCAAGGTCCGGTAACGGTGGGGCCGAGGAGCTCTTCCGAGACTGTGTGGCGGAAGGCCGTTTTCTCTTCTTCGGGCCTATCACCTCTGCGTCCGAGTCGTCCGCTACGATAAAGTCATCAAGGTCTAGAGGCCAAACGTCAGAATGTCCCAGAAGTCGGCGTGAGAGCACTATGGCTAAGGCGCAGAACTCACCATCCTCAGCAGAAAAGGCATCTTCGTCTTTTACAAAATCCTCATCGTCGCTATCCTTGTGTGCAGCAACACGCCTTCTTTTCAAAGCTCTGCCGCGGGTTTTGTTGATACGAACGGGCGCAAAGTCATCCTCCTCGTCTTCATCTTCGTCGCCAGATTCGTTGTAGTTTACAGCCTTCTTCGCCTGGAATTCAGTCACGTTAGTGTATGTGCAGACAACAGCACGATTGGATGGTAACCTTTCGGGAGGGACTGTTGAAGCCCAGCGGGTCGGTTGCTCCGCCTTGACTGCCATTGCCGTCCACAGCTCCGGTGATGGGCGTAATAGGTGACGGCAGACCTTTCACTCCCTGTTTCTCATGAATACGGTACTGCATCGTATCGTCTTGATTTGGGCCCTCGGCAGCGTCACTGCTGGGTGCAGGTGTCAAGGTCTGACTGGAAGTTCTCCTGGCTGCCGGCCTCTTAACCAAGCGCTTCGTGGCTTCAATGGTCTTCGAGGTTGAAGATGTAGCATCTGCAGTCAGTGGTGGCAATGAGCCATCCGTGCTTTTCTTCTGAAAGAATCCGAGTATGGATTTCTGGTTCTTCGAGTTCTGCGAACCAGAGTCTGATTTCTTTAGTGACGCTGGGGGATCAGCTGGAGAGGATTGGGTGGCACCATTGCCTTTGGCCATTGTGCAGAGTTCCTTCGAGGTGTGGTTGAAAAATATCAAGAGATAGGTCTATGAGAGCATTATACTCTGCTTTGCAAGTAAAACCATAACCACTCTCAAGAGTGGGAAGACGTGAACTTTGGCGCGTTCACCACACGCTAAGGCCACGCGATTGCTTAGCTAATAGATGGTCCTCGCTTTTACCACGCTGCCCAATGCGGAATGTCAGAGCCAACATGCAGAATTATCGTACATTTATATGGTGCCCTTAATGCTAAGCTCAAGGTATTCTTACATCGTTACACTCTACCACTTAACGTGTCTGCCCTTCATCCTGAACTCTTTGGTTTTCCCCTTTTTCGGCTGGGGTTGCCGTATCTTGTCCTCCTCGTCTTCGTCCTTGTCCTTGTCCTTCCCCACCTCCTTCCCCACTTCCTTCCCCAACTCCTTCCCCGCCTCCTTCTCCACATCCTCCCATCCAGGGGCATCCAAACCTCGCCTTGCGAATTCTTCATCACTGACGATCTTGATCACCTTCAACTTCCACTTTCCCACCCTCAAGATTAACAGATCCCCATCGATGATGTAGTCCTTTGTCTGATATGGCTTGAATAGTTTGACCGGCGTGAAGGTCAGGTCGTCCCTCATACGTCCGGTACCGTCGGCACGGCTGCCGATATAGGCACCTTGGTTCATGGCGAGGCGATGACCCTCACTCTTCGACAATACTAAGCCAGCGGCGTAGAGTATACGCGCTATGGGTTGATTGTAGACGAGAGAGTGAGGTAGGACGATGTTGACGGACGGCATGTTGTACGAATTTGTCTGTGGGGCTTTCCCGTTTAGGGAGTTGCTCAAATCTCCGCTGACCGAAGCAGGCTTCTCCTGGCGAGAACGATCGCTGAAAAGCATCCGGTGACTGGCTTCGGCATCGTTTGCTTCTTGCGGGCCATGTATCATCTCAACAATGTCTCGAGCCAACGCATGCTGTGCGTGACGCTTTGACGGGTCTTTGAGGTGTTCATCCATAATCTCCTTGATCTGAGAAAGTGGCATAAACGTGAACAGCTTGAGGTAACGCTCAACATCATTGTCCGCTAATCGTAGGAAGTACTTGAACGGATGTTAGATCTGGTGCCATGTCTGTAAAACTGAGGAGAAATACCTGATAGAGGTCGAAGATACTCGTCATGTCCTGATCCAGCCATATGGCGTTACCGGTACTTTTTCCAAACTTCTCCCCCGAGGATGAGGTCAGCAGAGGTGTGGTAAACCCCATCGGAACCCGCATCTTATCCTCGTTCTCCTGTCTTATGAGCGGATCGTAATGGTGCTTTGCAATGTACTTGATAGCGTCAATGCCGGCGATGATATTGCCATACTGGTCTGAACCTCCTATTTGAAGCTGAATGTTCTTAGTTTCATACATGTACCACCAGTCCCAGGATTGGAGCACTGGATATGAAAACTCGGCGTATGACATTCCGTCGCCCTTCTCCATTTTGTTCTTGACTCTGTGATGAATAAGGTGTTTAGCCTTGTTGCTTGTCCAATCATTCTAACTCGAGATGACATTATGAGGACTCACTCACGTATCCCTCCCAAGCATGGTCCCTATCCGAACCCCTGGACCAAGCACCTTCAGCACCTCCATCATTGGTAGCTTGTTGATCCACATGTTATTGTTCACCAGTTCACGGTGCCACGCCCATTCCCACTTGTAACTGTACTTGCGCGCATGGGTCTCCACGTTAAGCCACAGTTTCTTCAACCCAATGTGCATGGTTGCCATGTTCGCTTTCCGTACCGACGACTCGACCTTCTCTCGAGACGTGGTGCGCCCGGTAGGGTCACCAATCTGGGCGGTAGCTCCTCCAAGCTGATGAAGATTAGCGCCCCGTCAATTCAGACAAGGGGCGCATTCTCACCAGAGTCACAGCGTGGAAGCCATTGATGTAGAGCCAGAAAAGAGACATGAGTGGAAGGAGATGTCCGATATGTAATGAGGACGCGGTCGGATCTATTCCCACATACGCCCCGACCCGCTTGTGGATCATTAAGTTTCTCAGGGCGTTGCGGTCCCTAGGGAGCAGTGATCATTAGCTAGGCAACGGCGCAACTGAGATTCTGACGGTATGCGCACCCTGCGATGGAGTTGATGTAACCCCTCTCTTCAAGAATATCGAGCATGCTCTGCTTTCTGCCTTCCCGGATGTCCTTCGCTTGAATTATCCATTGCGCCTCGGCCTCTGCCCTCTTCCTAAGATGGTTTTGAGTGATTGACCTCCTCTGCGATGGCCGATTCAAGTGTCCTGCGGCAATTGCAGCCCGCCGCAGCGAACACCTGAAACATACGTAAGTCATACCCTCTTTAAGGACTTGACTGGGGGACTACTGAAGGCTTCATATCAAAGTCGACAAGAACCATATGAGGGAATAGTTGGAAGTGAAAGATCCCTAAAGGTAAAGAAAGATGGCGCTATTCCGCTTGAAGCTTAGTTACCACGGAGCTCAATCGAGCTCCATCATTAACGCAATAATTCTCAAAAAGCTTGAGGTTTCCATCATCGCCTTTACCTACTCGTCTCAAACATTCATGGGCATAAGGTGGAAAAATTTATTCTCATCTAAGTGCAGTCTGCGAGCGATGAATCTAGCTTCAATTCTGATACCTTTTGTCTGATCTGCTCCGACTTCCTACATGTTCAAGACTTGTTTTGAAGCCAAGGACACAACTTATTCGGAGATTCATAGAGAAAGCCCTACTATATGCCTACGACTCTGCATGGAGACAACCTGGGGAATCTGAGTTCACGGGTAGATAGATCTTGCAGTAATTAATGACTTCCCTCGATGCTAGTATCCAGAGTCCTGAAGACTTCTATGATTTGGAATTCAGATATCATCATTCTTGTCGACGTTCCCAACTCCCGTGTTGTGCTATCCAAAGAGTTGCAACCAAAATATAGATCCAGTGATTTCAAACAAGCTAGAAGAACAACATAAGGTAGAACAGACTCACCCACGTGTACCCCAGTATACCAGCACGAAGTAGTGCATGATCCACCAACCAGGATTGTCCCGATATGTCCATCATCAAGAATGATCTCGACAATGACCATAAGCATGACGGAAATGCCAAATCTTCGCAGCTCAAGTTTATCCGTCCAGCTCACTTGACGATGTTTGCAAACGTCATCTGCGATCCGCCATTGGGTCAAACAACGGTGATACCGTTCCAGCAGCGGAGTGTAAGTTCGTCCTTACCAAGATCCTACGAGGCACTTCGTACAATGAAGACCCAATCTATGGCTTACGCTGCGTACCTCAGGTAATATTCACGGTACTCATCGAGTCAAGTAAATCGTTTTCGCAGCCAGCATGGGAAGTGGCGCTGTGGCATAATTGCAGCGAAGCTGAGTGGGAAGAACTTTATATGAGCGAAGTACCACAGAACACCTCCCCAGTAAGTCGAAGTCCAAGGATACTAAGAGTCGTCAGACCATGATCTAAACAATAGTATAGCTCAGTGTCAACAGTGCTGGACTACCAACAGTACACCGTCAATACTACACTGCAGAGCTCTTCTCCCAAGGAAGGCGGCGAAAAGTCTACGAGTTCACTGTGAAATTTCGGTTGAAATCGACAGACAAGTGGGTATGGGTCAATGATCGATTCTCCAAGACCAATGGTGAAATTTGTCGCCAACCTGCAGCTCTCCCGGAGCCGCAAAAGGAACCGCATCTTCGTGAGAATGCAGATCTGGCATGCTACCTAGAGCTTCCATATCACTTTGCGCCCACTGTACGTGCGGTGGCGAGCGAGACGCCAGATACCAAGTTGTGGACAATCAGTGCTCACGTGTATATGTCTGATGACTCTCCGCTTGGAAGACCATTGGACTGCAATCGATGGTTCTCTTTGGTCCGAATATGGACTCCATGGCTTGCTCCTAGGCACGGAGATAAAGAGTTCTCTATAGCAGAGGATGCAATTTTGTGTTCAGTTCTCCGGTGGGATGGTTTGCACCTTGTGTTATTGGCAGTCAGCGGTATCAACAACGTGACGACTGTGCTCAAATCAAACTCCAACAAACAGGTTGTTATGTCCAGCAAAAATGATGACGATTCGAGGTCTGGCGGTACGGTGATCGCCGCCGTTGGAAGGAGCTTCGAATCTGCCGTTGCTGCAGCCATGTATCACTCGCGAAAGATGGTAGCGGGAACCGCTGAAATGAGTGTGGAAAGGGCCGAGAAAGGTATCAAACCGGATTGGCTGGAAAACTGGTATGATGGCCTTACCTACTGTACCTGGAATGGCTTGGGGCAGGACTTGACGGAGCAAAAAATCTACAACGCTCTGGATGAATTGGAGAAGAATGACATTTTTGGTACGTGATGAACCCGTCGCTGTAAAGCAGCTCTAAGCCGTGTCACGCAGTAACCAATCTCATAATCGACGACAACTGGCAGTCGTTGGTATGCAATATCTCTGATCAGTGAACCGAGCAATTTTCTAACTCTAGCAGGATAACCCCGGCCAATCGCAGTTCAAACGTGGCTGGACCGAGTTTGAAGCAAACAAGGAAGGCTTCCCATTAGGGCTCAAGCACACTGTCTCTCAAATACGCTCGAAACACCCCAAGGTCCAGCACATCGCAGTCTGGCATGCATTGGTACGTAAGCGGCTCCATGAAGAGCACCACATAGGTATCTGATGAAAACTAGTTTGGCTACTGGGGAGGTATATCACCAGATGGCAAGATTGCCGGTCGTTACAAGACCAAACAAGTTCATAAGCAAGAGGGCGTGGCTGGAGGTACCTTTACAGTCGTTGACGCAGACGACGCCGAGCACATGTATGACGACTTTTACAAGTGAGTGGATCTTAGATCTTCTCAAAGTCTTCCAAACATACTTATGACTGGAATAGATTCCTGTCAAGTGCTGGTATAGACTCTGTCAAGACTGATGCGCAATTCTTCCTGGATCTGCTGGATGATCCAAAAGACCGTGAACGGTTCATCACAGCCTACCAAGATGCTTGGACAATCAGCAGTCTTCGCCATTTCTCCGATAAGGCCATCTCCTGTATGGATAAGCCCCCTCGATTTGTTACAGCCCGTTTCTGACAGGGTCGTGAAGGCATGTCGCAAACTCCTCAAATTCTGTTTCATTCCCAACTCCCTACCAACAAGCCGCGTCTTACGGTTCGCAATTCGGATGGTATTTGACTCTTGCGAGTCTACATATTCGGCAAAATGTACTGACCAGATATGCAGACTTCTTCCCGGAGGTTCCTGCGTCACATCCCTGGCATATCTTTACCAACGCCCACAATTCTCTCTTCACTCAACATCTCAACGCCTTACCAGACTGGGACATGTTTCAAACATCTCACCCATACTCTTCGTTCCACGCTGCCGGTCGTTGCGTGTCCGGTGGGCCCATCTATATCACAGACGAACCTGGCAAACACGACATTGACCTCATCCATCAAATGACCGCGACCAATCCTCGAGGAGAGAGGGTCATTCTCAGACCATCAACTATCGGAAAGAGTGTACATGTGTATAATAGCTACGAGACAGAGACGCTGTTGAAGGTAGGCACATTCAACGGGTGGAAAGGCACAGGGACTGGGATTTTGGGCATCTTCAACGTAAGCCAGCGAGCCTTATCAGAATTGATTCCTCTGCGCGATTTTCCAGGCATCGAAAGAGATGGGGCTTATATCATTCGAGCTCATTCCACCGGCGAGATCTCCGACGTCATGACGTTGGGTGATAATCTAGCGCTGGTGTCGTTAGACGTCGCGGTCAAGGGGTGGGAGATACTTTCTGCCTATCCTTTGCAATCATTCACACTCAGCGGGAGTCGAGGCACGCATGACAATCTCACAAAGGTTGCTGTTCTCGGTTTGCTAGGGAAGATGACGGGTGCAGCCGCCATTATGAGCTCAGATATCTATATTGAAAGCAACGGTAGACTACGTATTCAGACTTCACTGAAAACATTAGGAATTCTAGGTTCGTCGCTCCGTTCCAATGCACATCAACGCCCCTCACAGCGCTGATATTGTCTAGGAGTCTTCATCTCGGACTTGGGGACGAGATCAATCGAGGACGATTTCATGATTACCATTCTCGGCAAAGCCATCCCCCTTCACACGGTCAAGTCATCGGGCATGGGTCGGGTCCTCGAAATCGATATCGAGAGGGCATGGAAGGAAATGGATCTAGATAGCGGTTGGAGCAATGAGGTTGCGGTGGATATCTTCATGAAATAGATGGTCTTGCCACTTCCTTGCTACCCACACAGCATGGTAAATAGGCACACCTATTCAGATGGTCGTCAAAAGGACAACAACATGATGATGGTTGTGCAGCATTAAGGTTCATAAAGCTGTTGCACGTTACTGTGTAGTGTTTGTTGTTTGCTTATATCTTCAAGCTGCTGACTGGTATTCTTACACAATTGTGATCGTCTGAGGAACACAGTCATCAAACCAGTCACAGTGTTCACTGGCGAAGCTGAATCTACCAATACGTCGAAAAATCTGCTGTGGCTCAGGTCCTTCTTCTATGGGCATCAGCAACAACCCTTCCAATACAACTGGATAGTCAAGGCTCGTTTCGCTGCCCAGCGTCTCGCCCTCCGGGTCTGAATTCTCCCTGAGCTTACGCACCGCGAGACACCATAAAGCTGTGAGCCTGTGCCGTTGCGGAACACTCAAGTTGGCAGATCCCAGTTTACGCTTATTGCTTTTTCCGTCAAAGACCAGAGACTTCTTCCTATAGCCTTTCTTAACGAGTCCTCTAACAGTCAAGAAGCCTGAAACAACAGCTCCGAACGGGGAAGCCTCATCGGTCAATGTCACCTTGCAGTCGAGTATCTCTATATTGAACGGCTTAAGGTAAGGGTGCGGTTTCAACATCACCTCGCCATCTTGCGAAGCCCATGACCAGCTAGGTGCGCGATATTCAGGAGACTCAATGGTCTGATCACTTGCGGTCCATAGGAGTTGCTGGTAAAGGAAGTTGCCCCACAACCCAGCGTAGTAGCTACCACCGATGATATAATGGTACTCTGCGGCGATCCCAGCGAGTGCTGGAAGTTTGTCCTTAGGATCAGTCAAAAGGCGCCTGGTATATCGCCTTACAGCCCCAGCCCACTGGGAGCATACTCTGTAAGCAGGTATCGGCGGAGAGGGCCGCATATGATTTAGAACGACAAACTCGTACGACGGCTTTACACTGCGTGATGCAGATTTGTCAAATATTCCACAATCACTCCGCTCCATACTATTGCAATGCCACTCCATCTTGCAGACCTTAGACGGAAACCTAAGAATGCGTGGCGAAAGACTTTCTTCTTGAAGAGTCCACGCACGCGTGTCGATGGGTTCACTGTTCCTACCCAGTCTCTCGAAATGTTGAACAAGTAAGGTACCTTCTCGGCCGTTTTCCAGGAGGATTTGAAGGGGCCATATAGGAGGCGATGCTTCGAAGCCCAAGAAACCATCATCAACAGTGGTCGCACCTGCAGCCACTATTGTGATATGTGAATTTTTATATACTTCATTCATTTTACTGATTTCTCGGCCTTTGTCTTCTTCGCAGTCTTGAATGATGCAGTAAGCGTCAACCCAGAGGTAACACAGGCTCAACTCTCGTGTAAAAAGCACAGCATCTCTGACTGTTGGAGGTAACATTGACATGTTAATCCCACTGCAATAAGTAGCCAGCTTTGATGCTGTCAGCTTCTCTGGCTGTTGTGTACCCCAGCAATAGCTCAAGGTTGCATAACGACCATGCTTGCCATTGCTCTGAACAAGCTTGACGCCTGATGTGCTGTTCTTAGAAGAGACGTCAAGAACACGAGTGGGCAAGGGCACATTCCCTTGCGTGAGACAATTTTCATGCCTAGTAACGCAGTTCGAAAGCCATTGATTGGCCAGTTCGGTCTTGCTCCGTGGTCTCAAGGTGATGAATTCAGCTGCAGCGTCGCCTGAAAACCATAAGCAAATACTCTTCTAGAAGGTACAGACTATCAGTTGCAACCTTCCAAGCCATGACTGTGAACAACTCCCAAGCACCCTCCATTGCCTGGAGATTCAGTGAAATACTATCGCCTCCTTCGTCACGGGTCAATGTTCCTCTCAATCTAAGCCTGAGGATTGGCGAATCTTGTGGTTCAAGTTCATATAGCGTTGAAAATATGTAGTTCCAGATCGCGCACATATTACAGCCCGCAAGTGCCGAGGTCCTGAGGTCTTCCGGCGTTGTAGTAAATGCTAATTCCTCATGAAGTATTTTGTACAGCACGAGCGGTGAGAGTAGTTGTATTCGACATGTGCCGCATAAGAACGACCTTCTTTCGATTCGAGGTGGCTCAGTTTGAGGGAATCGGCGATGTTCAGGATTGATGTATTGCGACTGACTAGGAGAGGGTTCTGGTAACATTGTGAGATTCCTCCTGGCGAAGTGAAAGTCTGTAATTGATGCAGTCTGAGGTGAAATCTGTGATTCCGGAATGTGTTCTCTACTTGAAGAGGGAGGCAACATTTCTCCTTTGCGGAGGGACGATGGGGCTTGGGTGGAGATGGCAACATCTAGGCAACAGTTGCGCTGAGACCTACAAAAGCAACGACATAAAGTATTCGGACACCTGATCGGTGACGCCTGATTATCCACATTCCGTTCATCGGACGAAGTCTGTCCTCTATCAGTAAGGTAAGTGAGGTTTGATCTACTCATACATCACGTTGGAGGTTATCCTGGGGTGAGTTAAGGATGACTTACCTAAGTTAGGTGGGTAAGTGACTTTGTTCGTCGTTGGAGCTTCAACGTCATCGGCCTTAAGGCTCCCGATACCCCACATTTCTCCGCTGCGAAGGAACACAAGCAACGAATCGAATCGGAGGGACACTGCCGGTTCCAGAGCTACTGGGTGGAGAATCTACTAACTCGTTCCAACCGATGGGAAGAATTTGTATATAGTCTAGACTGTGCGGATGGTGGTCAATTCCCATCATGCAAGCGTTTCTCTCTACCGCCTCCCGAACAGCCATAAGGTCACAGTTTCGAGCTTCAACCCTACCGAGAGTAATCGTAAGATCATACGCAATGCCGGAACACAGCGTGCCTAAGGCATGTCTTCTCCAGTCCATTGACTGCTTGGCAATTGACTGATATGCCTTGTCGACAAAATAGCTTAACGACCAGTCACTCTTCAAACAAGAGTGCTACGTCAACGGAGAATGGATCAAAGCGAAGTCTGGGAAGACATTCGAGGTTACCGGTACACTTTCCCGAGAACCCCAGAGGTCCTGTCCGATACTGAAACCTACGTCCAGACCCATCCTCAGGAAAAGTGATCGGATCCTGTCCCGAGTTCGACAAAGAAGACACCGAGAATGCCATCAAAGTGGCCGAAGCTGCGTTTGTTGACTTCCGAAAGACCCTTGGGCGGGAACGATCACGGATGCTGAGGAAATGGTATCAACTGATGATGGACAATGCGGAGGATCTGGCGAAACTCATCACATGGGAGAACGGCAAGCCATTGGCGGACGCAAAGGGCGAGGTCACATACGCAGCCAATTTCTTCGAGTGGTTCAGCGAGGAGGCACCGAGGACGTATGGTGATACGATCCCGGCTTCGATTCCAGGCAACAGGGTTTTCACTATTAAGGAGCCCGTTGGTGTCTGCGGATTGATTACGCCGTGAGTGTCTCGATATGCCTTAGCACTCCATTCGGTCACGCTGACTTCCGTCTAGATGGAATTTCCCAGCCGCAATGATCACTCGGAAAATCGGACCCGCCTTGGCCGCAGGCTGCACGGTCGTGGCCAAATCTCCTGGCGAAACCCCATTCACCTCCCTTGCCATTGCGGAACTTGCCCACCGGGCCGGCATCCCCAAGGGAGTCGTCAACTTTATCACCGCCATGGAGAACACCGCCGAGGTCGGGGAAACGCTCACCTCCAGCCAGACCGTGCGCAAAGTATCCTTCACCGGCTCCACGGGCGTCGGCAAGCTCCTCATGAAGCAGTCGGCCGATACTTTAAAGAAGCTTTCCTTCGAGCTCGGCGGCAACGCGCCCTTCATCGTCTTCGACGACGCCGACCTCGACGCCGCCGTCACGGGCGCCATCACGAGCAAGTTCCGCTCCTCGGGCCAGACGTGCGTGTGCGCGAACCGCATCTACGTGCAGAAAGGCATCTACGACGAGTTCGCGCGCAAGTTCACCGACAAGGTCAAGGCCTTCAAGGTCGGCGGCGGCTACGACCAAGGCATCACGCACGGCCCGCTGATCCACGACCGCGCCGTCGGCAAGGTCGAGGCCCACGTCCAGGACGCCCAAAGCAAAGGCGCCAAGGTCGTCCACGGCGGTCACAAGATGCCGAAGCTGGGCTCCAACTTCTTCGAGCCCACCGTCCTCACCGGCATGACGATGGACATGAAGATCGCGTCCGAGGAGACGTTCGGTCCCGTCGCGGCCTTGTTCCCCTTCGACTCCGAGAAGGATGTCGTCCAGATGGCTAACAAGGCCGATGTTGGGCTGGCGGGCTATTTCTTCAGCCGCGATCTGCAGAGAGTGTATCGGGTGGCGGAGGCGCTGGACACGGGCATGGTGGGAGTCAATACGGGCTTGATCAGCGATCCGGCTGCTCCGTACGTATCTTTGTTTCTGTTCGTGACCGTGTTCGTTTGCTGATGAGAGTGACAGGTTCGGCGGCGTGAAATATAGCGGTTTCGGTCGTGAGGGCAGCAAGTATGGGATCGAGGAGTATCAGATTACGAAGATGATCACGCTCGGTGGGATGGGTCAGCCGCTTGGGGGATCGTGATGTTGTCATGAGATTGTATGAGTACGGTTGAACTTGAAACATAAGGCTGTATATGGAGCAATCTATTGCCGCGCATCAATGTACACTTTGTGGAAATGAAGACATGTTCTGCAAGGCGACAGCCTGCGGTCTGACCCAAACGGTGTATTGTTTGGGCCAGATATCTACGATGGCCAAAGGGAACCCCACACCTACCTACCTCAAATTCAACCTTCAAGCATACCACATCTACTGTCAAGGGCAAAGGCATGGGGCACTTGTGTCCCAAACACGTACCATATAACACACCATTTTCCATCCGGCCAACCGACTCCAACCCACTTTATACATCTACTCCAGCACAGCCCTCCACCCCTTCCTAACCACAAACCCCACAACCCCCTCATCCGCACACACCTCCTCCGCCCCCCGTCCCGTAACCACACTCCTCTCCACCTCCCTCCCACGCACATAGAACGCCTCGAACCCACTCACCTTCCCTGACCCTTTCTCCACACACCGCACCCACCTCTTCCTCCCCGCCCCATCTCCCTCCTCCCTAACAAACCCCGACGAAGGCTTATCAAGACTCAAATGCCAACTCCGCTGATGCACGGATCCAATCGAGTTCGTCGCGCCCGGATACGCGTTCGTGCGCCGGACCTGCTCGTCTTCCTGCTCCGCGAGCTCCTTCTCGAGCGCCGAGGCGTTTGCGTCCAGGACGTTGGCCGAAGGCGATGCGATGCCCTCGGGCATGTCTCCGGTGGCTCTTTCGGCGTCGGAGGACGGTGGGGTTTCCTGGCGGGATGTGGAGCGGTGGGCGATGCCGGCGCGTCGTTGCCGCTTGCGCTTCGGGGCCGGGCGAGCAGGTCGGTAGGAGTTGGGATTGAAGTCGGTCAGGCGCAGGACGATGGTGTAGTTTTGCGGGAGGCGGGTGCCGTGGAGACGGAGGCGGAATTTGCCCTGTGGACGTTAGGAGTTGGGTTTTGGTGTTGCGGGGGTATTGGATGGGGGGTTTGGTGCGTACGGTTCGGAAAGCTTGTTGGAGTTTCTCGTTTTCGGGTACGTTGGGGTTGACGGAGTTATGGCTGGGACTGGAGTCGGAGTCGGAGTCGGAGTCGCTGGAGGAGGCCTTGGTTTTCCTTGGAGACGGAGGTTGGCTGGATGGCAGGATGGAATATTCGCCCGTGTCCCAGATCAGCAGGCTGCCTGTTGCGTGAGAGGCGGATTCAATGAGGTGGTTCTGCAAGGGCCGTTAGTCCCGCATTTTAAGGAAAGATCCCCTTTGGAATGTGTCTATTCTGACACAACGGCGCGGCATACCCAATAATTATGCACCCTCGTCTCCATTGCCATCCGTCCCATCCGCACCGAATTCGCATCGCCCGGCACCCCAAACGGAATTGCGAAGCTGATGGAACTCGACGCGGAAAACTGCAGCCGCAGATCATAGTGCACGCCCGCGACCGGATGATCATGTTGATGGATCACAAAATGGTGCCCTTGTGCATTGGTGTTGCGCTCATATAGTGTCTCGAAATCCGCGATCGATAGCCGCGGCACGCCGGACACACACGGCCGGGTTACGCGTGATAGATGCTTGGTGAAGTAGGCGAGGTGGTCGTCGATCACGGCTTCGCCCGCTTCGATGGCGGCGAGCGTGGGGGACGGTGCCCGTTTTAGACGCTTCGGAAGCCGGGGCGACTCGAGTGGCGGGGGTGAGATGGGTGCGGCTAGGGAGGTCGGTGGGGTGGAGTCCCAGGGTGAATTCTCCCCGGGGGGACTGTCCGGAGAGGCGGTCGATGCATCACTTTGCATGGCATGCTGAGATGGTGTACTTGATGGTGAAGGTTGCTGTAAGTAGGTTATAGCCATGACGTCGTGGGCGGCTGTTGCCGCGCGGCTGGTTATAGCGCTTCTATCTTCGTCGAACATCACTTCTGTTCCAGCACTAGAATTCTCGCGAATCTACTATGTTCTTGGGGACACCTGGGTACCTTGTACGATGCTGTGACATTGATACACATGCGGCGGATGCTCCGTATGAGGCGATGGCCAGTTAGTCTCATGGTTGCCCTAACACTGTCATACCTTAGGCATTGCTTTTATCGATACCCCTGAAGAAGTCGTTGTTCTCCTACCTTCTTCTCTGACGCACATTCCAAGGTATGGATAGTACGAACAACAAAATGAACTGTGTGTTTACACATTGTGCCCAATAGCGGCTGACCGTCCAACTTGAACAATGACATGAAACACCCCTCCACCGTCCAAAGTTGTCGCTACACTCAGATATCTTGTGACTTATTAGTCCTCCTTGGCCTTGAACTTCTGAGAGTACATGTACGGAGCCGTGTCCCACTAGTAATGCCCACGCGCTAACAGCTGACTAAGATCTCAAGATTTTTGGATCTTTCATTATGAACATACAGCATAATCTTCAGCTAACAGAATTTTCTTCAACTCTATCAGAAATAGAAAATCTAGGACTAATACATATCTTTCAAAGAAGTAAAATCAATACTATGAAAGCGCAAAAGTTGTGTCGCTCAAACAATATAATTTACATTTGATGGTGTTCTTGGATCCCTTAGTCGGATTTAGCGCATGGGGCATTACTAGTGGGACACGGCTCCGTATCTGCAGACAACAGCTGCATCCCAGCAATCCCACTCACGATGCCGGTTCAGTACCTAGATCTAGAACATACACGTACGAGTACGTCAAGTCAAACCATAGACCCATATGGTGTTATTCTTAGATAGTCATACATCACATTTCCCCCACCTAGCCTCGCCATCTACCTCTGCCCGTCCATCATCGTAACTATCATACCCGACTCACAATCCTAGCATGACTTACATGCGAAGCGACTGGATGAAGATATGACCTGACAGTGAAGAGAGTAGTAGAGAGAACACGCGGACAGTGTTGGTATACGAAACGCAAAGACAAGTAGTCGAGACAGCCAGCCATCCACCCCATCCATCCAAGCGTGTGCAAATACCCCGACATGACCGTACAAGATTCGTTACCTCGGACGCCCCGCTAATTGACATGACAGATACGCCCTGCTGAGACGTTGTTGGAAAGAGAGTAAGTAGAAGATGTAAGTAAGGTGAGATGTTGGTTGGCTCTCTCAAGCACAGGAGCCGAGCCGGTAGTTTATTTGCCCGCCACCGGCCCCCCCTCGCTACCGACAAGCGTCGGAGCAATCCTCCTCTTCTTAACCACTTCCTTCGCCTCCTCCCTCTCCGACTCGCTCGCCGCGCCGCCGGCATCTCGTTTGCCGAGCACGCTACCGCTGACGGAGCTGGTGGTGCTCATGTTGCCGGACATGGGTGTCTGGGGCGGCGTGGTCAATGGCAAGCCGACGGCCGCGGAATTGGTGGCCGCCACACTCGGCACGGTGCCGAGCGTGGGGGTCGGGTTGCTTGTGATGACGGTGCTGGGAGTCTGTGCGTGGGAGGATAGGGTTGCGACGGATGATGCCGAGGATGAGCGCGTAGGGCTTGACGGCCGGATTGCGGCGCCGGGGGATGGCGTCGGCGGGATGACGGTGGAGGGCTGCTTCAGTAGTGGAGGGGCGGAGGCTGCGGTGGGGGTGGCGGTTGGGGTGGCTTGGGCGGATGATGTGCCGGTTGTGTTGACGGTCATGGGATGTTGAGCGGTGGGGATGGGACCCGTGTATACTTGTCCGAGTTCGCCAGGAGCGAACGACAGACTAGAGCAGAAGCCGTCGGAGGAACTCATGACGAGCGTGAGACCGTTGTTGGACCTGCATGGACGTGTCAGTTTAGTGTCACTATGATATGGGTGACAGCCTACCATGAGAGATCTGTAAAGGTTGCGAAGTGCAAGTTGCTCACGACACACAGCGGACTCTGCTGTTGAGTATCGTACACGAGCACGGCATCTTGAGTCGCCACGGCGTAGACTATCCGATACGGCAAAGCGAATGCTGGTGGCGGGCCGGAGGTAAGGGAGCCACTTTCCGTGTCTACAGACCTTGGAGGGGACATTGGTCCTGCTGATTCACTCATTGCAGTGGAGGCAGTGTTGGAAAGCGGAGGTGGCTCCATGAATGAGCTCCTGCTGGGCGGCATATAGCTCACCAGAGGCTCCGGCAGAGACGGTATTGCTCCTTCAGCGGCAGAGGTGTCCAGAGTGATGTGGCTTGTCGGTCTGGACGATTGGCGATGCGTATAGAAGATGGGAGAACACCTTACTGCCACGGAAGGCTTCTTGTGGCCAGGCAAATGCGCGATTGGGGGTTTGTTGAATCCGGCCCGAGTGTAGATGTAGACGGTGTTGATGATATCGTCCGAAGACTTGGTCCCTTCAGTGGATGCATTGAAGGTCTTGTATTGCCCGGCAGGAGTGAAAAGTAGGCTGCCGTCAGGAGCGAACGTCAGCCGGCGGAAGAAGGAAGTGAAAGTCTCATTCGCATAGATGTTGGCATTCTTAACGCCCAAGTTGGAGTACGGGTTAGGTGATGACTCCATCGGCCTGACAGCTGGCAGAGGGAAGGACGGAGCAGGAGACACTGATCTGCGAATTGATGGCGAAGAGCCAAAGGATGAACGACGGCTGTGGCTCACTGCAGGCGGATTCATCGGCAAAGCTAGAACAGTCGGTGTTCCCGGAGTGGATGGTGCTGGCGATGCCACGGCAAGCGACGGCGCATCCGCGACGAACTGTGCTCGGATCCCAGTATCCGGTGGAGCTGGACTATTCGATGATATCCTCCGCGCCGGTAGATCCATCTTGGTAAACTTGCCGTGCTGCGACAGCGTGAATTGCCCATCTTTGGTCTTGAGAGCATATATATGGACCGATCGATCTGACGACTGAGTTGCCACGAACTCATTGAGGGGATCCCACGCAACACCTTGCACGTAATGGTTGTGCTCGGCGATTTGACGTACAGTCTGACCTGCTCCGTGTCAGTCTCAGCTTGAGGTGGGGTTCGGCTTTGGCATACCAGTCTGTGCATTGTAGATTCTTGCAATATTGTCCATACTGCCGGTGATGAAAAATATCCCGTCCGGAGACCATGCTAGGTCATAAATTTCCGACCCAAAAGATCGGCACATGTGTTTGACCCGCCATGTTTCCTTGTCGTCCGAGCTATCTTCGCCTAAAGCTGGAGTGTGACTGTGTGTTTCGGAGGGCACCCATAGCAGGACGTTGCCATCGTCACCCGCTGAACCGAGCACCTCACCTACTCGAGTGAGATACTGTGCACACGACGGGGCGGTTGATGATAGAAATACCTCGAGGGCTGAAGCGGACCACGTTCACAGCCTGAGTATGTTTGGCAAGAGTGGTGAGATAGGTGACCTTCCTCTCTTCCCCGTCGTCTTCCACCTTCCATAACTATTGAGCTGATTAAGAGATTGGCTTGATGCATGGGACTCGGATGGTACGTACTCGGACGTTGTTGTCCCTACACATAACGTTAGTGGAAGCGCCCGGGGTAATGATGAACTTGAGCTTACCCTCCAGCTGTGGCCAATCTGCCTTTACCGTGAGGTTCAAAGTGGGAGGAGTAGACCGGGGCATTCTCGTTGTGCCATGATATCAAGAGCGGAGAGGCCTTCATGTTGTCAAGGCGGGCTGGGCTGCCCTCTCCTCACTAAAGTATTCCAGTGTGAGTGAGATGGTGGGATCTGAAGGATAGAAAGTTTGTGTGGTCCTGGAGCTGCTCGATGAAGAACTCGCAACTATCACACTGTGTCGGAGGCTGTACTGTAAGCAGTACGCCAGCGGTGTTTCTAAGGTAGGTAGATAGCTGATAGAGGATACACAATCAATGACACGGGGTCGGACACGAGCTAGATGTATCTAAGTGTGGACTCAATTGTACGGCACGGAGAGGCACAGCATCAAGATCGAACCCTTGTTTCAAAGGTCCTTCGAGAGCGGCAGATGGTTCAGCATAGAGCATGCAGGTTGCTTAGTAGTTGTGCCAATGCAGTGCTGTGCTGTGCTCCGCAGCATCAAGCCCAAACCCGACCTGCTGCAACGCTAAGGCCAAATCGGGATCACGTAGCTTCATGACAAAAGGTAAGGTAGGTAATCAACAGGACACGATACTCCATCTTTGACATGACGAGCTGGACCTCGGACTTGAACGATTACACATCAAGGCAAATGTTCCCAGTCAAGCGCTCGAATTCTAGTTCTCTGGGTTGTATGGGCGAGACTCATTCTATTTTGTGGTGTTTCTATGTTATTCCCGTACAACTCAGGCCGTGCTATCTTGGCATGGGCGAGTATTCGCCGCGTTCTCGACTTGCCGCTGGCGAAAGTGCGCGCCCAAAGATGGCAGGTTGCTTAGTAATCGGTGTGCAGGTGACTCACTTCATTCGGTAAAGTGTGCCGCCTCATCTTTAAGCAAGCCACATATTCCACATTCATGAACTAGGCCAGTCATCTTCTAGCATTTCAGATCAGTAACTCACAGATACAGACTGATCCTCCTCAACATCTGCACACAATTAAAATCAACATGACTGCACAGGTCCTGGGAGTCGGATGTAAGTGCTCATCACACACACTAACAAGAGACTGCTGATATGATTATCAGTTCTCCACAAATTTGTCTATCCGGCCTCTTTGGTTGGCTTGACCATTTACGGAAACAATGTTTTTCTCGGGAAACAGATCACGGCAGTGAAGGACCTTCTCGGGCAACAGATCACGGCAGTGAAGGACGAGCTGACGGAGGAAATTCGGGGTGTGACGAAGGAGATTGTTGATTTGAAGGTCTGACAGACAAATCTGGAGTAGTAGGACTTGAAAGTGGCGGAGCAGATCCTTCGGGATTGTGGAAAGAAACGATGAGGTATTGAAGGAGAGAAATGGCAACGGACCTTTGCTTTTAGTGCTTGAAGTTATATACCCTATACAGCAGACATCAAAAGTCAGACACTCTTCTTTCTGCACACAAACCATCTGCGTTTCGAACTGCCACACGAAATTCTCCCTCGGAATTACTACCGTAGGTTCAGCAAGATATCTAACCCAGGAAGTGCCTCAGGGAGGCCATTTGATTCACCACTATTTGACGAAAGGTGTACAACATTGGGCAGATTCTGCTAGAGGACGGACTCAATGTCGATATCAAATTTGACGGAGAACAAGCCTTCATAGCTAATCAGTCTATCGCTTACAGTCGATCGTCTGTTGGGATCTGGCGCCGATCTGCTCAAAGCTCAATAAAAATGGCCAGTACCTGTCATATCGGTCGTACGGTTTCGAATCACACCGCGGATGTCTCTATGGTCAGGACAAGATTAGGCCTTTGCTTGGTGATAGCCACCCATCTTCGATAAGAAGATCGAGAAGACAGCTATCTGAGCACTCGGGCAGTAACTATCGCGTTTCGAATTACCGCGCGAAATTCGTGCTCGGGATTAGTGGCCAGGTCCAGTTGGGTCTCTGAAGCAGTCACAAACCTCGCGGAACGTACGAACAAGAAGCTAGAAAGGCGTTCTGAGAGTCCAAAGTGATCCCGAAGCAGCCATGGATGCCCTCCTTTTTGACGATCAAGATATACATACGACATCATCTTAAATGGACAACGATTTCGGAAGTATACAACTTTGTCGCCCGTCAGCTTCTGCCTACTACCTAAGGTTACTCACAATTGCAGTTGAGAAAAGTCGAACACACGACTTATAGTACCCTATATCAGTTACTGCCCGCTCCATACCTATAGTTCTAGGTCGTAAATGAATGCCAATCATTTCGTAATGGAGCACTCCAATACAGCATGAGACTGGAAAGTACTGAGGCATAGATTCTGTGGGAAAGCTTTCTGTGTTACATGGAGGTCTCCATATTATGTTGTATGCTATGAAGTATGGATACTTATGGATGTTCTTTTATGAATCTGAGAAGGACTTCATACATCCTGAAGAGCCACACGGCATTCATTTACGACCTGAAACCATACAACAGTTCTCGAGTACGGTTACCTCAAGGTCGATCTACAAGACGGGCATGTAGCTAAGCCACGTTACTGGGAGTATCAGTGGTTCCTCCGTGACGGATACGTAGCTTACAGTACCCCAAAAGTACCTACCTAAGCACTGAGTACCTTATGGTGTTTATGATCAGTCGGAAATTGAAGTTCTTGTGTTTCAGTTGCAGCCCGTACCTGATCAACCCGCTCCTTCCCTTCCACCACTCGCAATCGTTCCTCATTCGCGCACTAACAGCGTGAGTAACGTCAGATCATGTTCTTTCTTTTTCAAAGGCACCTGTGTGTGGGTGGGTAGGGCTCCCTCCTCACTTCCCCCACCTATCGGTAGCGAAGCGATAAAGCCCGTGATGGGGAATCATGCGCGGGTCCTCCCATCAATCTCGAGACAAAAGCTCCGCCGCCTGACATACCTCCCGTCCGCAGGTTGGACTGCGCACGCTGAGACGTGCAAGATCTACGAAATGAGCACCACCCGGGACTCCCTGGATATGCATTACATTTCAGGAGTGGCTTGTGTGCATGTGCAACCAGCAATGGGGGTACGAAAGCTCATAAAGGCCCCCGAGACCGCTGGGCGATTTTTCTGGGACCGTGTTGAATTGCATCCGAGGGACAGAATTCAAGATGCATTTCCTTTGGAGGACCTTCCCTCTACTTGCCGCAACCACAGCTGTTGCCAGTGACGGCGTCCTCAGACAAAGGGCCTGGGCCAATTCCCTCTTTAATGAGTCCACCGCTTGCTACGGTCCTAGCGGTACCGCGACAGCTGCGACGAGGTGCAAATCCACCGTCTCTGCGACGCCAACTCCGGCTTCGTACTGGATGGAGGATATCAGGCACCAGGGCATCTCAGCATTCAATCCAGACAAGAGTTATCAAGTCTTCCGTAATGTGAAAGACTTCGGCGCAATTGGTGAGTAGTGCATTCCCTCTGGACTTGCAACTTAATGCCAGCTGACGGAGAGGCCAGGTGATGGCGTAACGGATGACACTGCATCTATCAACCAAGCTATAAGCAGCGGCAATCGATGTGCCCCCGGCAGTTGCCAATCTACCACCGTTACCCCAGCCGTTGTTTACTTCCCAGCAGGGACATACTTGATCAATTCCTCGCTCATCCAGTACTACTACACTCAGATGATCGGCAACCCTAACAGTCTTCCAGTCCTCAAGGCGACACCCGGTTTCAGCGGCTTCGGTCTTATTGATGGTGATCAGTATCAAGCAGGAGGAAGTCTTGCCTATTCGCCCGTCAATGTATTCTACCGCCAGGTTAGGAATATGATCCTCGATCTAACCAGCATTCCGTCAAACGTGACAGCAAATGGTATACACTGGCCGACTTCGCAGGCAACGAGTCTGCAAAATGTCATCTTTAAGATGAGTGAGGCATCAGGGACGCAACACACTGGGCTTTTCATTGAGAGCGGTAAGACAATAGGGTTGTCGGCAGCAATATGTTCTGACCAGCTTACAGGTTCTGGTGGCTTTATGACCGATCTCGTCTTTTATGGAGGACTTCAGGGAGCCTTGTTTGCAAATCAGCAGTTCACAATGCGCAATATCACATTCAACAACGTAGTTACTGCCATCAACATCGCTTTTGACTGGGGGTGGACTTTCAGATCGATCGTTATCAACAACTGCAGCGCTGCTGTGAATATGTCTTCGCAGTCTGTCGGCTCTGTGACGTTTGTTGACAGCTCTATCAACAATACTCCGATTGGCTTCAACACTTCATATGATCCAACCTCTCAATCCCCGACGCATGGAAGCTTGATTCTCGAGAATGTTCATCTGAACAACGTCCCTGTGGCCGTTCAAGGACCAGGTGAAAACGTCTATCTCGTAGGAGGCACAACCACTATAGCCGCATACGGTCAAGGGCACGCCTACACGCCAAATGGCCCAACCAACATCCAAGGTCCCATTCCTCCATTCAATAAGCCTGGGACTCTGTTGAGCGGGGAAAAGTTCTACGAGCGGTCCAAACCTCAATACGAAGCCATACCCGTCTCGCAGTTCTCGAGTACTCGTAACGGTGGAGCTGCAGGAGACGGCGTCACTGATGACACGGCGGCTTTGCAGCGCATCATCCTCAACGCGGCCCTTACTGGCAAGATTGTTTTCTTCGACGCAGGCACCTATAAGGTTACTCGTACGCTTTTTATTCCGCAGCGCTCGAGGATTGTAGGAGAAAGCTATTCGGTCATCATGTCAAGCGGAGCCTTCTTTGCGAATGTGAGGGCCCCCAGGCCGGTCGTTCGCATTGCTTTTCCTGGAGAGTCTGGGACCGTCGAGTGGTCGGATATGATCGTCAGCACCCAAGGTGGGCAGGCTGGCGCTATCCTTATCGAATGGAACTTGGATTCTCGTGGTACACCTTCCGGCATGTGGGATGTGCATACCCGCATTGGTGGCTTCGCAGGCTCCAACCTGCAAGTCAGTCAATGTCCAACTACCCCTGCGATCATGACACCGCCAGCTCCTATCGATCCAAACTGTATCGCTGCCTTCATGTCTATGCATATCACCAAGTTCGCATCTAATTTGTACTTGGAGAACGTATGGCTGTGGACTGCGGATCATGACCTGGATGATGCGAACAGCACGTCGATTACCATCTATACTGGAAGAGGACTATACATTGAGAGTGCAGCGGGAACCATCTGGCTGTAAGGGGTCCCGTTTGCTTGGAACCGAATGTGTGCTAAATGGGTGTCCGTCCAGTGTCGGAACTGCAGTCGAGCATCATTCGAAATATCAGTACCAGCTTGCCAATACCCGGAACATATTCATGGGCCAGATTCAAACCGAGACAGCGTGCGTCTAACCCTACAATGGAGTACTCGTTTGATTCACTGCGGAGCTGGGCTAATCATCCATCAATACATAGGTATTACCAACCCAATCCCAACGCCACAACACCTTTCCCAGCTGTAGCCGCCCTTAATGATCCTACCTTCTCAAACCGCAACCTCATGACCAACAGCACCGGCAACAGCACCGGCAACAGCACGAGCCCCAACTCCGCCGATGGCTGGGGCCTCCGAGTGCTCAACTCACAGAGCGTCCTCATCTACGGCGCCGGTCTCTACTCCTTCTTCGACAACAACAGCACAAGTAGGTCCACGTTCCTGGCTTTCGCTGCACGTTAACGCACACGCTAATTTGAATAATCGACAGCTTGCTCCAACGCTACCATTGGAGAGATGTGCCAAACTGCCATCTTCGACCTTGAGGGCTCACTCAGCGACGTCGACGTTTACAATCTGAACACGATCGGAGCGACGAGCATGATCGACCTCAACGGTTTCAGTCTTGCCAGCTATGCGGACAATGTTAATATCTTTCCGGATACGATTGCGCTGTTCAGGAGCAATTGAATTCCTCGTGTCATATATTGGGTCATTCTAGGCTGTCATTCTTATGTAAATAAGTCTTACCCTGCAAAATACGAGTACATAAGAACTGTTCTTGTCGAATGCGTGATTAAAGAGCCCAGTCCATGCAACTCCTTACATCAGGACATTCTGGACTTGGTCATGCATGCCAGAGATCGTTTTGGTCGTGCTGGCGGACAACTGGTGGATGTATACGAGTGGCCGGTATCCAGTGGGAAGGTCAGGATAGGTAGTACATTGACCCACATAGCAACATCTGCAACAGACAGCCTCATCAGGTTAAAGTCAGTCGAGATTGGTACTGTCATGCATGTATCCTCCTCAATCAAACTTGCAGATGAGATGGATACCCTTTGACAGCTGTACATTGCCGTGTACCACAGTGTCTCACCGACTCTGTGGAGGACGAACATCCGAGACTGGCTCCTGAATAAGCAACATTTACATACCAGGATGTGACTTGAGAATCAAAAGACTACCTGATTGGCATCCCTTGTCTTATTTGCTTGTTTTGCCTCAGTCAATTTTCATTGACTCTAAAGTGTTCCGCCGAGTCCGCCAGGAGTAGCGTGAATAAAGATCCTCAAGCCACTCGCCGCTGGCCCAACCCCCTTCTTGCATCAACACATTTTTCAGAAACCAAATGTAGAATACGAATAAGGGGCAAAGAACAGCTCCGTCCACAGAATGATGACCTCACCACCTCAACAGCCCATACGCACCGGTAACGGCGCTTTACCGTGTCTAGCAGCCTCCCGCTGATGCGCTTTTATCATGGTGCTCTTCCATTCTGATATCGCTGGAAGTTGCAAGGACCGTGGCAAGCTCGAAGCCAATCATCGCCTCTCTCGGAGGGCATGGCGATAATTTCTGATGCATTCCTCAATCTAGGCAGATCTAAGCAGATCTAACATGGGAGTCGCTTATCTCAATATGCAACCAGTGGACCACCTAGTCGATCGGGATGATCTGATCGTCGCTGCAGCTGTCACAATATCAATGCACGACGCATTGCAGAAGACGTCAGGCAAAGCGTGATGCCTTCTCATCGTAGAGTCATCGGCCGTTTGGGTGCCACCCCAGATACAATTAAGGCACTTTTCAGCTCGCACGCGAGACTGTGCCTCTCAGGCCGTGCTACCCAGGAAAATTCTCATCGACAAGCACCAGCTGTCGTGTTCTATCACTCGAAAGCTGTCTCCTTTTCCTCTGCACATGCGCCGTGAGGCGACTTCACATTAGCATATCTGACGTTCGGTGCTTGAGCGGAAATCAGGCATGGACCTTCGTGTCTCTACCTGCGGGATTGATTAACAGTCACAGCCATGACACCCTCCGAAATCGCGTCGTTGGTGATCGGCGCGGTTGGTTGCTTTTTTATTGTGCTCCTCAGTTCCAGCAGCCTATCTCGAATTTTGAAAAACGCGAGTCGCTCCCAGCGTCAAGGCGACGGTGAAACTCCAGAGCTGTACGAGGATGAGGATGGGACTGCCACGGAGGAGACTCAGAATGCCTTTTTCGATAAGCTGCCAAGAGTGCTGGTAGCAGTGACCACTGGCGTCGGTCTACTGATATCACTCGCGTTGGCAGTATTCGGGGCTGTTCGCCCCCACGGTTCGTTGTCAGTTGAGGCTTGGATCTCGTTCGGTGCATGGGTGAGGTTATTCACTTGACCGTCATAACATGAGACTGATGGCCTCGTTAGATCTTACTATCAATTCAAGCCATAAGTCTCTTTATCGAGCGGCAATCGGTCGGGCGATATCGTTTGGGCATCTACGGTGCAATCTCTTGTATAATTCTTGTCACTATTATCGGCGTCGAAAACGGGTTGTTGAGATACAGACTTTCTTCCATTAGACGGTACACGGCGCATATTGTATTGACATCCTTTGAATTACTTGCAGCGACATTGACCCTCCTTTTGCATCTGTCTCTTCCTCGTCGACCGGATGTCCTCCGAGACGAACATCTTGTGGACCAACAATATACGGTCTCAGCCATCAGTCGGTACACCTTTACCTGGGTCAACCCTTTACTCAAAGCTGCGGCGGTTAATAAGGGCTTGGATATGAAAGATCTGCCGTGCATGGATCATTTGACAAGATCTGACTACCTCCAGAAGAGCTTTAACAGCCTGAAGAATAGGAACAGTCTCTGGAAATCCATCTACTTTGCGCATTCCTCGGCCTTCATCCAGCAATGGGTCCTTGTTATCCTCCAGTCGGTCACTCAATTCGCGCCCCAACTTGCTATGTTCCAGATCCTCAAGCTTCTGGAGGCACGTCAAGATGGTGCACGCATTGCTACGGTAGCATGGGCATGGGTTGCCACGCTGGGCCTGGCGATGATTGTTCAGTCCTGGCTCGAGTCTTGGCTTTTCTGGGTGATCTGGGCAAACATAGGCATTGTTGTACGACAAGAACTGTCGGCTTTAATATTCATGAAGGCTATGCGGAAGAAGGACGTTAGAGGGTTGGGCAAGGTTAAGTTACATCATGGCGAGCAGAACGTTGTTTTGAGTCAATTACCGAAACCTGAGGGCGAGATGATCAGCGTCGAGGACGATGAAGATGATCAAGTTCAGAAATCGCGGCAAAGCACCATCAACCTCGTCGGTGTCGATGCCAAGCGCGTTTCGGACTTTACTACCTTCAACTACATCTTTCCCGGAGCGGCTTGCAAACTGCTTGTTTCCATTATCTTTCTCGTGAATCTCATCGGATGGGCTAGCCTACTGGCAGGTCTAGCCGTCACTTTGTTCTCAACACCAGTCAACGTATACTGCTCCAAAAAGTACTCTACTGCTCAAAGGAATCTGATGAAGGTGCGGGATCAAAAAATGGCCGTTGTGACGGAAGCACTCCAGGGCATCCGCCAGATCAAGTTCTCTGCACTCGAACAACAATGGCAGAGCAGGATAGGACGCATGCGACATCAAGAGCTCAAAACGCAGTGGAGGGTCTTTCAGCTGAACACGGTCCTGATCTGTATCTGGATCCTTGGTCCTGTCATGCTCTCTGCGGTGGCACTAGCAGTTTACTCCATCTTACACGGTGAGTTATCGCCATCCGTGGCCTTCACAACCATAGCAGTCTTTGGGCAGATTGAAAGTACGCTAGCGATCATTCCGGAGCTTACGACCGACTCGTTGGACGCATGGGTCAGCCTTAAGCGCATCGAGGAGTATCTCAATACCCCAGAAAAGGTGGATAACACGACACAGGGAGATACTATATCTTTCGACAACGCTACAGTAGCCTGGCCAGCCGATGATCCGGAAGAGTCTGATGATAGATACCTTCTAAGGAATCTAAATCTCAATTTTCCCGACAAAGAGCTCAGCGTTATATCTGGGAGGACGGGTTCGGGGAAGAGTCTGCTGTTGGCCAGTCTGCTCGGTGAGGCAGATGTACTGGGAGGGACCGTTAAAGTTCCAAGAGCACCATCGTTGCACGATCGTTATGACCACAAGGCGACGCGCGAGGATTGGATCATTTCGAACGCTATTGCCTTCGTTTCCCAGATTCCGTGGATCGAGAATGCGACTATCAGAGACAACATTCTCTTTGGGCTGCCGTTTGATGGTCGACGATATCACAAGGTTCTTTCGTCTTGTGCGCTGGAAAAGGATCTTGACATGCTGCCGGACGGCGAATCAACTGAGATAGGGGCTAATGGCATCAACCTGAGCGGAGGTCAGCGGTGGCGAGTAACATTTGCACGTGCTTTATATTCGCGTGCCGGCATATTGATCCTCGATGATATCTTCAGCGCCGTGGATGCACACGTGGGGCGTTATCTGTTCGATGAAGCCCTTACTGGCGATCTTGGCAAGGGAAGAACTCGGATCCTCGTCACTCACCATGTCGCGTTGTGTCTTCCTAAAACGGCATATAGCGTACATCTCGGCGAGGGTACTGTCGAGCACGCCGGGTTCGTGACGGATCTGAAGCGTACTGGAAGCCTAGCGGATATCTTGAAGCGAGAGACTAAATTCGAAGGGGAAGAAGAAACGGAAGTGGAAGCAGTTCTCCAGGTGGAAGGCCTGCAGGGCGTACAGAATCTCCTCCATAAGCGCAGCGAGAAAGTTATCAAGGTCGATGACAGCGAATTGAACAACATGGTGAACGCTCTTCCCAAGAAGTTTACAGAAGAGGAGCAGCGGGAAACAGGTTCGATCAAACTGGGGGTCTACAAAGAGTATTTCAAATCTAGTGGTGGTTCTTGGTTTTGGATTTCGGTTCTCGTGACTTATACAGCCTACATGGCTCTTGTTCTCGGAAGGGTACGCATCTCTCTCACTTGTTGGTTTCGGTGTACTGACAGCTTCATCCAGTCATGGTGGGTAAGTCTATGGACCAGATCTTATGAATCCGAGTCGGTCTTGGCACGACACATTTCATATCACCGCACAAACCTTCAGTATGTTGCCTCTGTCCAGGCATCCGCAGACGAGAACGACGACCTTTGGTTTTATCTCGGCATCTATGTGGGCTTGTCGGTTGTGATATGCGCCCTGGGAACTTTGCGCTACCTCTGGGTGTTCTACGGATCCATCAGAGCATCTCGCACACTCTTCGAAAAGCTGACACATACGGTACTGCGAGCACCTCTCCGATGGCTTGATACCGTTCCTGTTGGCCGCGTTCTCAATCGATTCACTGCTGACTTTGATGTGATCGACTCGCGGATGGCAGCCGATATGGGATTCATGCTGTACAATGTGCTGCAACTCATGGGAATCATAATCGCTGGCCTATTCGTGTCACCATACATGATACTCTTCGCCGTCGTTTTGGTGCTGATTTGTCTACATTTCGCCTCGCATTACTTGGTAGGCGCCAGGGAAGTCAAGAGACTGGAGAGCAACGCCAAGTCACCCATCTTCGAACAGTTTGGCTCTGCACTGACCGGTCTCGGTACGATCCGAGCCTTCGATAAAGCCGAAACCTACGTGGAAAGGATGTTTGCCAAGATTGATGATCATGCGAGGACTTACTGGTATCTATGGCTGTTTAACAGATGGATGGGTTTTCGGCTCAACATTGTCGGTGCCGTATTTGCGATTGTGGTGGCTGGCGTCATAGTATTAACGAAGGATATCGATGCAGCTCTCGCGGGGTTCGCACTAGGATTTGCTCTCCAATACACCACTGCCGTCGTCTGGACGCTCCGGCAATATGCCAACATGGAGCTGAACATGAACGCCACCGAGCGGGTTGTGGATTACTCGGGTATAGCCACCGAGGATCTATCCGGCAACGACGCACCTGCCGCGTGGCCTACCGAAGGCCGCCTTGAAGTCGACAATCTAGTCGCGGCCTACGCGCCTGATCTGCCGCCGGTTCTAAAAGGCTTGACTTTTAAAGTCGAACGAAACCAGCGGGTCGGCGTCGTGGGACGAACGGGCGCCGGAAAGTCATCCCTCACGCTTGCTCTCTTCCGCTTCCTGGAAGCGCGCTCGGGCACAATCAGCATCGACGGCGTCGACATCTCAAAGATGAAACTGCACGACCTCCGCTGCCGACTCGCCATCATCCCCCAAGATCCCGTTTTGTTCTCCGGCACGGTCCGCAGCAACCTCGACGCCTTCGACCAGCACACCGACGCCGAACTCCGCGACGCTCTCGAGCGCGTGCACCTCATCCGCAGCTCGGGCTCCACCTCCCGCAACGAGCCTCCCGTCGCAAGCGCAAGCGGCACCACCACCCCCACTGCCGTTGACGCCGACGCCAACACGAACATCTTCACCTCCCTCAAATCCCGCATCTCCGAAGGCGGCCTCAACCTCTCGCAAGGCCAGCGCCAACTCCTCTGCCTGGCCCGCGCCATCGTGTCCCGACCCAAGATCATGGTCCTCGACGAAGCCACCTCCGCCGTCGACATGCACACGGACGTGCTGATCCAACGGAGCATCCGGGAGGAGTTTGGTGATAGCACGCTGTTGGTCATCGCGCATCGGCTGAGCACCATTGCGGACTTTGATCGCATTCTAGTCATGAGTGACGGGAGGGCGGTGGAGTATGGGGAGCCGAGGCGGCTGTTGGAGGCGAAGGGGGCGTTTTGGAGGATGGTGAGGGAGAGTGGAGAGAGGGAGAGGTTGGAAGAGATTATTTCGGGAGATGGTGGAGGCGGCAGCGGGTGATGGTGAGGGTCTCTTTGGCGTACAACGGTAGAAGGCAGTAAATAGAGACGGTTGAGAGAATTAAGGTTTGGAGTTTTAGCTGCATCGAGGCAACGACCGGTTTGCCCGGTTCAGGGCTTGAGCTTGGACGGCTTTCTTGATCAGGATTCCGGGGGACAAGTATTCTCCTAGCTAGGTATTACATAGGGCGATTATATAGCAGTGATCTGGCACCGCATCGGACGGATCGAAACCATCTAAGAGCTCATGTGTTCATTCCCTCGTGTCCGTCGTAAAGAGTATCCACTCCTGAACTGGGTGCGACGTTTCGGATCCTTTGCACGCCTTCTTCGCCAACCCATCTCAACACCCCACAAGCATATACAGCCGCCATCGTCACGCAAAAGAGGCCAGACAACCACAAGCACAAGCACAACGACATCCCTCCAGTCTCCCTCAACGGCCACATCCACACACCCACGACCACCTACCTCCCTACGCCCTCCCCGCACCCGCACCCCCGGCCGCATTCCTCAAATTGACCTCATTGCCCATCGCCCTCAAACTCCTCGGAAAATAGCCCTCGACGCCATTATAGCTACGCAAATAGCCCGCCGTCTTCTCCATGCGGCGGACATCCCGCTGCACGCTCCACTCCTCGCCCTGCTCGAGCCGGGCCCGGACGACATCGACCATGACCTCGTCGAGCCGGTCGTAGAAGTCGGCGCTGTCGTCGGGCGTGCTGGGCGCCGCGCCGCCGTGCGAGTTCAGGTTGCCGGCCAGCTTGAGCAGCAGCTCGAAGGCGAACTTGGCCCCGCCGGGCAGCGCGCTCAGCCGCTCGAGGTCGGGGATGAGGGTCGATAGCGCCTGCACGAAGTAGGTGGGCGAGAGGGCGTCGTTCAGCGCGTCTTGTAGTCGGTGGAGGTCGTAGTTCACCATCGTCATTTTGCGGTCGAGTTGGAAGTTCAACGTTTGCGCGCTGTCCGGTTGGGCGTCCATGGCTTTGGCGATGTGGGGGGGCACGTCTGTTTGGGGGGTGGGGTTGGGTTAGTGAGGTGGTCGGCTCTGCGGGTGGGAGAGAAGATGGGGGGTTTGGTGGAGATGGAAGTGGGAGGAGGTTGGGGGTTGGAGCGTGGTAGAGGGTGGAGAGGCAGGGAGGGAGCATACCAGGTCGAAAGCCGCGTTTGTCGATCCACGAGTGAATCTCCGACCGTTCATCCTCCAGCTGCTGGATGCGCAGATGCAGATCGGCCATCTGAGCGTCCATGGTCTCGATCTGCTCGACGTACGGCTTGATGGCCTCGTTGAAGGCCCTGGTCAACGGATCCGGCGTCGGCTCCACCCTCGTCGAAGCACCGACGCCGACGCCGCCGCCGTGCATCGTCATCATCGCGTCGCTCGACCCGGGTTGTCGCTGCGGCGTGTTGTTGCCGTGCGAGTCCTGCAACGGGATCGAGCGGCGGTAGGTCAGCACGTCTTGCGACGCCTGCGGGCTGTATTGCGTGTCTTTGCGGAAGGGCGGCGTGTTCGGGTTGTCGTCGTACGAGGTCGAGCTGCGGAAGTTGGGCATGTTGTGCTCGTGTTCGGATTTCGAGCTGCGGTCGCGAGAGAGGCGGCGGAGCCAGGACATGTTGCGACCGGATGCGGACGATAGTGGCCAGCTTTATCGGGCAGAAAGATTGGTGCTGATTATTAAACGCCGTTGCGACGAAAGGGTGAGGTTGGGTGGTGCGCGGATGGTGGCTGGGGTGGAGGGTGGTTGAGATGGAGGTGGAGGTGGAGGTTGGGCGACCCTGGGGCCATACAACGTTTATATTTGTATGTGTCTGTCAGGTTTGGGTGGGCAAAGTAGTGATGCCTGTTGTCGGAGATTGGTCGTGTAACAAGATCCATTGCCGCAGTGGATGTGAATGATGGATGCACGGCAACGGAGTGCATGATGTACGGAGTAAATAGTTGAGTTGAGATGTTGCTGCGGTTGGCTCTGGGATGTTTATGTTCCTTGTGCATTGATGCAGCTCTCGCTTGCCTCTGCACACTGTGCATCAAGTGAGTGATTGAGCGCCTGAGGTAAGCAACGCGATTGACCCAGTTTATTCGTTATTATTCAATAAGTCTCTATCAAGTCATCTACTAAGGTACTATCATGGAGTATTACTTAGTAGAACACCGTAAACCTTCCTAGGAGTACTTCGTAAACATCGCCATGGAACCATTCCACAAAACTACTGAACACAAAGTCCTCTGCGAATAGGGCCACGGCATGATATTTCCTATTTCACATGTTCTCTCAGAGAATTAGTCCGTGTGGTAACAGCCACAGGTTAAGTAGATTGGCGATGTCGTCGTCCTCTCAGGTGGCTGGTGCCTATCCACTCAATGGCCCACAGTAATTTATAGAGAAAAGTCCGAGACTGAGAGGTAGACACGCAGCTTTATGATTGATTGACAGACATGGCTACAAGAAAAACTTCTAACTATTAAAACTTAGCCCTCGTGCCTCTCCCACCACACACTCGCTACTATATCTACCCTTCCCACCATTCTTCCCCCGCTTCGGTATTAAAACAGCGTCGATGCTCTCGAGAATCCGAAAAATGGAACATGGTTCTAGGAAAAGAGTCGACCAACAGAAGATGGCAGAATATTGGAGATGGCCGAATGTTGTTGAGACTGGCCTGGTATCATCGCATCACTACCATTACCACCGTCATGATGACCTTCTTCATCGTCGTAGTGCTCGCGGCCACCACTACGCGACGAACAAGCAGACGAATCAACACGACCGTTCCCCAAAATGGACGTAAATAAAATGTATGAAATTGCGATCCGGTAAGGTGAGGTGAAGTGAGGTGAGAGTAAAAAGCAGCCGAGTTGAGGTTCGTTCGGCACGGCACTTACGCCTCAACGGCCCTCTCTTCCTCCCGGCCTCTCGTCTCTCCGTTCAAACTCGACTGAACGTGATGGTGCTCCTCCTCGTCGTCCTCTTCCTGTTCGTCATCTTGATCGCCGAAGCCGCCGATGCCGTGTTCGCGGTGCGCGTTGGCAGGGACCCAGAGACCGCCCTCCTGGCCTTTCATGGGTTGATCTTGCGAGGCCAAGTCGACGCCTTCGCCGGGCTGCCGGTGCACGCGGTTCTGGTGTCGGCGCTGAGAGAGGTTACGTGCACGGGTGGAAAGCTTAGGCTTGACGGCGGCGTTGGAGGTGACCCAGTTGGTGAGGGCATCTTCGCAGTCTTGGATGATACTGCACACGCTGACGTTAGCAATGTTTGCTGCATCAATTTCAAGGAAGGCTCATACGCTTTGCTAGCTTCGTATCCATCATAAGCGTCTCTCGTCTCGCCGGGTGTGACCGGAGTATCGTCAATCAATTCGAGCAGGTACTTTCCGTAACCAGCAATAATGGCAAGCTTCTCGCTGTGCTCACGGAGAGCATCGAACTGGTAGGTGAAGGCTGCCTTGAGCTTCTCGCGGGTGATGTTGGAGAGCTGAGCTTCGGCGACCAAAGACTCAGCCTCGGCGCGGACAAGCTCTTGCTCGAGGACGACAATGCGAGGGCTGTTGGGTTCTTTGTACTTGAGTTGCGCAATCTGATCGGTGATCTTTTGCTTGCCTGTTTCAATCCATTGTTAGTACATGTCCACTATCGACACGAACGCTCGTACGTACGGTCCCTGCTCGGCTGGACCGAGGCTTCGATGTTGCGAATGCTCTTAATGGTCACACGATACTGATCGTAGCGGTCGACGTATTGATCCTCCAATTCACCAATCTCGTAGATCAAGACACCAAGCTTATCCGTAACGTCGGACACATCGTCGTCGCAGCCTTCACCCCAGATGGAGAGTTGTTGCTATGCTCAAGTATCAGAATTGGCATATCCCAACCTTTACTGTGAACTATGACGTACCGCAACTTCCATCCTCTCTCGGCTGACGAGTTCCATGCTGCGCATGGCGTTCTTCTCCATCTTCACCAGCTGGGAGAGCTTCTTCGCGAGGTCCGGGCCAAAAGCGCCGGCAGCGGATTTGCGGAAGGCATGACCAGCACCACCTAAAGAAGAAAAGAATGTTAGTCTGCAATATTGTATCTATAGGACCAGATTTTTATGGTAAAAGCGACGGAGCTCTCTGCTTGGTGAACACGATATGAAAGCAGGCTATGAATTCTTTTCTCATATGCGAGGATTCGTTGTGAAAGGAGACTTCGATCTTAATTGATCGACTGCGGTGATCAAGCCAAAGCAAGTGCAATAATGACCCCGAGCCTTGCGTGGCTCTCTCCAATATACGCGCATTGAGTATTAGACAAAGTAATTGCACAAACTGCAAACAGCGTGATAAGGAGATATATCGCAAAAGAGCTCGGGTTTCTCATCGCTATGCAGTGCCACATCATCTACTACTCACCGATACCGCTCTTGCCGAAAAGTCGACCAGCCTTGGTGGTAGAAGTTGGAGGAGGCGGGTTCTGGATCTGAGAGGCGGTGGGAGCGCGCGACTGGCGCATGGAATATGTGCGATGCATTTCGGAGGATTATATGCGATGATTCGATGATCTGATGCTTTGCTTCGTGGCAGATGGGATGGAGAAAGTGCGCAAACGGTTGTTGGATGAGTGATAGTAGTGAAAAGATGAAGGTTTATGAAGGTAAGGTAGTTTTTGAAAAGCGGCTGCTATGACGGCATTAGCTGGGTCAGTCAAAGCTCCAAGCGAACCGGGAAATTGGGCTCTGATAGCGCCGACGGTGGGATATGGATACTGTTAGGTAAGGCAGCAAGGTGTGTGGACATGAAGAAGATGAATACTCACAAGCTGATGATCCTGTGAATGATTCAGTCTGCTGCTCTGGTAGATGTAAATGTGGTGTGAGGAATGTTGATGGTTATATTCAGGGTTAAGAGCATTGGTTGGCGTTGAAGTGGGAGACAGCGTTGGCGTTAGGGTAGCTTGGCGTACAATGTTGCTCAGCAACGGCGAGTTGGCATTACGTCATCAGTGTCAGAATAAATTACATACGATACAATACCGAGCGTAAAGGCTACCTTACTCTTTCACGGAAGTGTCGGGACGTAATTTATGCACGTAGTAGTAACTTACCTAAGGTTTAATCAAACCGGTGCAACACTTGTGATACAAGTAAGGTAGCTTCAAGAAACGCTTCAGGCACCATGAACTCTCCTCGGGCGCTTACAGTAGGGAGAGATCTTCAGGGGATGCTTTATGTTAACCTGATTGCAGAGAGTAGCCTTTACCCTATAAAACTCACTAAGCTTGTTAGCTGCTAATAATGCCTTCTGCAAAGCAATCTCAAAGGCCCAGCGGCAGTTGTCAATTTTGTCCGACTTGTGTATTTAATGTACTTCCTATATTTTAGTTTCTCATCTCCAACGCTGCCCTGAACCGTGACGCCGTTAACATAAAGGCATCGTGGAACATAAGAATAAGAATATTGCTATCTCAGACAGCTCTTGTGTGACAGGAATGGCGACGACACCGTTGGTGTGAAATCGTAAGCAAAGACAAAGACCGTTCAAATACAACTAAATCAAACCAGTTCCCGACACGCCTAACCTCCGCTACGATCACCAGATGTCTAACCCTTCCCCCTTCCAACACCCAACCGTCCCGCCAACTCCCCAACCGCCACTCCCCAGCTGCCCCTGCCCTCAGCCCTCTCAACCTCACCAGTGACCACGCCCACGATCCTGCCCCCAAGGAATTCGCCCATTTTCTCCTCGTTGTATTTCTCACCATATACCACTTTCGCATCACTCTCCACCCTCGCTTGCACGCCCTCCAAGCCAGTCACACTACCGCCACCATTGACACCATCAGGAGGCGATAAGATGCTAGGACTAACATCGACGAGGAATCGAACCTCGACTTTCGTCTTCCGTTCCAGCGCGGGGAGGATGAGGATTGCTTTTACTGCTAGAACGGTATCGGAGAGGATGGTGGAAGTCGTGATGTGACTGAGATTCAGGATGCGGATGTCTTCCGTGATGGTGTCGGCGAGTGACCAGGTCGTTTGGATAAAGGTGAGCATGTCTTTCACTTTCGTCCGACTCGGCTGTAGGGACTGAAGTCGCGTGCGGATGAGGTTGAGGAAGAAGTGTCTTTCGGTTGTGAGAGAGACGGGATGGAAGGGGTGCGTGTCGGCTATGTATACGAGTGTGATAGGGGAAGAAGACCCCGGTTTGGTTTGTACAGTAGGAGAGGAAGGAGGGTGAAGATTGGTGGGGAGGAAAGTGGCGGTATCGAAGGAGATTTGGAGGGTTTGGCGGTAGGTCATCGTCAGTGTTGTGCCCAAGGCGGCAGTAATGGTCCAACCGTGGGTCTTTTCGAGCGCGTCGACGTTGGCTGCAGGAGTCCATATTAGTTAACTCGTTCTGGATTCATGTGATTTGTGGGTAAAGAACGGACCTTTCAGTAGGCATACTTCGCTGGCGCTCCAGCCTCTGTGTTCTTCTCGTACTCGCTCGGCTTCTTTGATGTGCGAGACACATTCTTCTTTGCTCTCTACTACGGCTTCGATACCGTCTTCTTTCTCTTTCAGCTTACCGGTCATTTCTTCGATCATTGCTCGTTTGCTTTCAATGTCGTCCTCGGTTGCGCGGAGCTTTTGTCTTGCGTCGTTGAGCTCGTTCTGGTCACAGTTGGCCAGTTCTCGAGCGTGTATCTGCAGTTTCTGAGTCTCGTGTTCCAAGGCCTCATGCTTAGCTAGCAATGGCGGCAATGTCGACTGCAACAGCTCTTCTTGCTGCCGTAGTGTCGAATCGTCTTGCTTCATACCCTCCGAAATTGCGTTCAGACCCTTCTTCAATTCATCGAGCAGCTTCATCCGCCACTCGTACCACATTGCTTTACTCGACAACCGAGCATGGGTCTTGACGTTCTTGAATTGATTGTCCATGATCACCTTCACCTCCGGCGCGGCGGAAATGTATTCACGAAACAGAGGCGGGTTGTCTTCAAAGGTGTCAGTTTCAATCTCCCGGACGATGCTGCGCCCTTCGGATATGTATTTCTTCAGTTCACGGCATGACTATACATGTGTCAGCAGACTGATGTACTATCGAGCTTTGAGAACGAATGGCTTACATGTTGAAAGAGGTCAAGCATTGGTACGGTGCAAGCTGCTGCAACAACACAGCTTTCAAGATCCCGGCCAGAACCAGACTTTCCATCCTCAAGCGTCGATGCGTTGCCGGCAGTGTCCTCGAGCAAAGCGTTCGGAGCCACGGTGTGTCTTCTCTTCGTAGTGGTCAACTCCATGAACCGGATACTGGTCATGTTTAGAAAGTCTTGTAAGTGAATGCGCTCTTCTTCTTCCACCGGCTCCACAACCTCTTGGACTTCGGCGGTGAGCTTCTCCGCAAATGGAACTGGAATTTCAATGGGCGCAGGTTCGACATCTTTGAAACGACCTTGGTTTTTCGGCGTAGTGATATCATGTTTCTCGGATTGCGAGACTGCGGTTGTCGGTGTCGCAGTCTCAATGATCCCTGCAATCTGATCAAGGCTTTTCCGGACGGCTCTAGTCACTCTCCCGGTCGTCTCCACCTTGGGGAGGGGTCCAGGGAGCTTAATGTTCTTCACGGGACTCCCTTCCATTCCCTTCAATCCTTGCGGAGTAACGTTCTCATCTTCGTCATCTTCGTCCAGTTCAGCCGGTCTTTTGCCCAGTATCCCCTTGGCAGCACCAACATGCAAACTCTTTCGACCATTGAGCTTTTTCTTCTTTGGCGTCAAACTCTCAATCATCTCCTTAAGATTGATAGTTACATCCTTCGCCTCCAAATTCACATGACCATCTGCCTCTTCCTCCAAAATGAAACGACCGCTTTCTCGCCGTTGTTGTTCCTCCCTTTCTCTCTCAACCTCCTGCTCCATAATCCGAGGGTCATCGAAGCGAACGCCCTTCCCAGCTTGGCTCAGCGGTGTGAATATCTCGGCTTGCTCTCCAATTGAACCACGTCTGTTGAGTAAAGCTGCAACGCGAGGAGATCCAAGCCCAGGTTTGTCAATCCCAAGTCCCGACAACATTCGCGGTTTTGGTGTTAACAGTATGCTTGGCGTGGTCGCGCCTGTTTCTGCATTGTGTTGAAAGAGATCTTTCGGCTTGCTAGACAATGGCGTGGATTGGGAACTCTTGATTTCCGCCTTGAAAAGCTTCTTCGGAGACGCCGCACGAAAAGTGACATTCTTGTTCGGCGGTGTTTTGCCCGGCGTTGTTGGACGTGGTGCCACAGGTGTTACTTGCTTCGAAGGCGTTGCGGGCTTCTTGACCGGGGTCGTCTGTCTTGAAACCCTTCCTGGGGTGGATTGCGTGCTGCCGACGCTCTTTCTAGTTGAAGCTCTGGTCCTAGTAGTGGTCAGGCTTGGACTACCTGTCTCAGATGCTACAGTTATAATGTGACTGGAGAGTGCAGATCGCGGAGGCGACGCAAGAACACGCTCAACCTGAAGGGGAGAAAGTTGGCCGGCGTCAGTCTCCTCTTCCATCAATGCCTTGGCCTGCAACTTGTTACTAGAACTCAGCTGCTTTGGTAAAATCGCTCCAATAGCCGTGGTGATGTCCATGGCCACAGTCTCTTGTTCTTGTCCGACATGGGGAGTTGCTACTGTCTCTGGGAGTATGCCGCCGACAGCATCTGTCATATCCATCCGATCTCCTCCAGCAGTAGGCGATGTATTTTCAAGTCGTTGTTCTTCATGTAACAACTGCTGAGTGGCTAATTGATCGTCTCCAACATAGCTTGGTCTCAAGTGTATTGTTTCTTGCTTCTCCGACAGTAGTCCGCCAAGAACGGTTGTGAATTCCATAGTCAGTTCCTCGTCTTTGTCGATGTTGCTATCTTCTTCGAGATGACCTCCACTTTGATTACTCTCTTTGATCTCACCAATAGCGACTGTAAAATCCATGGTCTCATCACCTAGCGATGAGCCCTGACCTGACGATCGACGGCGAGCAACACTACTCCGGCGTCCTCTTTGCCCGACAGGCTGCTCTTGATTTCCGTTGGAGAGGATTTGCGCAGCAAGAATCCCACCTACAGCCTTTGTGATATCCATACTCATCTCTTCGTTGTCGTGCGAGCAGCTGTCTTGACCCGGCGACTGCTTAGGAGTTATGCTAGCCTTAAACGCAGGAGAGAAAGGGTTGATATTCTCATGGCCTTGTAGAGCGCTGGGATTTGCAACCACCTTAGGAAGGTAGGTGCCTTGCTTAACCCATGGTTGAAAAGCGGCGGTAATTTCATCGTCCGCCATATCCATCGTAAGATCACCATGCTCATCGTACTCAATTCCCTGCGTGCCAGCTTGCTTAGCAGCTTGACGCAGCGCCTCTTCGAGCTTACCACTGGAGCCTGTCGAAGCACTGCTTGAGCTAATGGAACGCGCTGAATTCACAGACTGACTGGTAGCGTCATCGCCGTCCAAGTCCATAACCGTGCTCTCTCCTTCGTCAGCAACAACTGCGTCATCTTCGAACACTGACGAGTCATCGCCATCCGCAGTAACATAAGTCTGAACTGTCGTGTCATCGCTTCCAGCTACGGAACTTCCACTAACAGGGCTCGACGACAAAAATTCGTCGTCAGGGTTGTTGAAGTTCATCGGCGGAATCGCTGAGCTTCGGCGCCGACGCTTCCTTTGATGTAGGTCACGCTGATGTGCTGGAGACGCAGTGGTGACTGCTTGCTCAGCTTGTTCTGGTGGAGTTGAGGGTGGCTCGGATGGGTCGGAGTTAGGTAGAGGCGAATGTGAATAAGATGATGCTGCGGAAGCTGCTGACATGGACGAGGCGCGCCTTGTTGCATTCGTTGAGGCAGAAGATGTCGTTGAGTCTTCCGGAAGTTCCACAACGTCCCAAGTATGTAAAGTTGCCTCAGGCGCAAACGAAACACGGCGGTTGGCTATTAACCATCAGTATCCTTCGGATGAGAGAGTATTTTGAAATACCTAGCGACTTTCTGCGCGCATCCCTGCGCTCCAGGATCTCTTTCTTCTCCAAGTCTCGTCTTGCATTTTCTTCACGCTCTTTAGCGGCAAGTTGTTGTTCTTCTTCGGTTCTCAAGGCTACTCTAGTATTCCCGTCGCTGTGTCGCGCACCAGTGGAGGAGCCTTCGAATGGGTTGGAGAGTCTTTCAACCCCAGTAACAGAAGCAGCCACATTGCCAGTAAGCTCAGAGGGAACTATAGGTTTGGGGATCTTGCTAGGCGAGGAACGAGACTTATTAGGACTTCGACCGCGAGCGGATGCGTGGGGCGGAATGGGCTTTGGCGGCGAAAGTGGGATTGTAGGTTTCAATATGGACTTGACCACAGGTATGATCGCAGACTATCCATTCGGTGTCAAAACTGAAATTCGTGTCAAGGCAATGTCAATTGCCAGAACAATACCTTTCGGCGATTTCCTGGGTCTTCTTTCAACGCATCCAAACCTCCTGGACCTATACTCTTACTCCGAGATTTTTTGGTCGTCCTGGTTTTCCCTTTGATGCTGGGTATCATACTGAGGTCTGCTGTCAGATTCTCCTTGCCCGCCTGGTTGCTGGTCAGATCTGGCAATGGCATGTGCGCGGTTGGCTTCTGGGGAGCCACCACGGCATAGTCGTCTTGCTGTGCGAAATCCATTGTTGTGTACGCGGCCGAGTGTGAATCATGATATACCAAGGCGATTTCCACTTCAGATATAGGTCAATACAGGTGCATTGTGATGTCGAAGTTCCCTTCACGTTGATGCGAAGTTGATTGTAAACAAATGGATCCAATATGAAGCGCGTCGCATAACTTTGGGAACTCTCGCTTAAACACCGAATCACATGACCTCTACATCATTTAGGTTTAGCTTCTCCCACACACATCCGAATTAGCTAACATTGAAATTCGTCAGTATCAACGACCATCCACGATTACTAGCTCGCCTACCCTTCCAACACCGCCGTCGACGAAGTAGTACCGCAGTTATGGCGACCGAATTGACCGTGCAGTCTGAGCGGGCTTTTCAGAAGCAACCACACATCTTCCTCAACTCCAAAGCGAAAAGCACGAAGAGCAAGAAGGTGGGCAAGGGCGGACGACGATGGTACAAGGACGTTGGACTTGGATTCCGGACGCCGAAGACTGCGATTGAGGGGACCTACATAGGTGTGTTCCAACTCCTCGACGGCTCCCCATAGACGGAAGTTTAGAAAGGCCCACGGATCGCTGCATGGGCTGCTTGAAGAGACTTGGCACCTTTCTGTTCCGGATATCTTGCTGATCATGCGTTTCACAGACAAGAAATGCCCTTTCACCGGTATGGTCTCGATCCGTGGCCGTATCCTTACCGGAACCGTTGTCTCCACCAAGATGCACCGTACCCTTGTTATCCGACGAGAATACCTCCACTTCATCCCCAAGTACTCAAGATACGAGAAACGACACAAGAACTTGGCTGCGCATGTCTCGCCGGCGTTCCGTGTGGAGGAGGGCGATCAGGTTACAGTTGGGCAGTGCAGACCTTTGAGCAAGACGGTACGTCAGATCTTGGATTGCGATGGGATGCGCGGTTGGGTCGCAACAGATGAAGCAGTCGACTTCCAATACACAGCTGAAAGTTCGAGATCGGCACGCATAAAAACTAACTGGATACTTTGATAGGTCCGGTTTAATGTTCTCCGTGTTCTCCCTCGTACAGGCAAGGCGGTCAAGCAGTTCAACAAGTTCTAAAGGGACATTATGAAGCGAGGGTTCGTTATACGAGAAGGAAAGCCTGTGCCTGTAAGGGAGTGGGGTTCAAGGGCTTAGCTGGCAAATATGTCCATTTGAGATAGTCCGAGATCTCAACCGTCAGTGCTAGAGATGCCTGGTCGATACACCATTCCAATACCTTCGACAAACGATAAGCTGCTGTCTCAACCATTATGATCGTGACTAGGGCTCAACCTCCGACCTTGATTGAATTCTCTGTGTACATGTAGTGTCAGAACCTGTCGCGTCATCCATCCAGTGAGAAAGAAGACCGTAAATACCCTCCGAACTCCCGAAACAAATTCTACCCTTGCCAGTTCTTCGTCGATCAGTCTCTAACTCCCATCTTTAACCACAAGGAACTACACTCATGCGACCTTTTCGGTTGTCTCCTTCCAAGCGCATCCTAACTACACGCCGTTTGCCTTGATACCAGAAGACTTCAGCATAAGACGAAGAAAAAGTTATCCGTACAAGCCTTGATATATGCTTGACCTACTCACGGACGTGCACAACGTTCAGCGTTCGATAGAAAAATGGAGACTGCGAGGCTAATCTCTCGTACGGTAAAATCGCGAGGATTTTAGTTTATTCCTAAAGACAAAAGACCGCTCTTGACTGAAATATGGTGACGGAGCAGCGTTCCAATGATGAACCTGCCTTTATGACATGTCAGACAGGGATGAGAAGAACCAATCTAAAGGGATGAAAGAGCTTGACCGGGCTCAACTCACGAGAGGGGTTTTGCTACATGCCAAAAAAACAAACTAATGTCCCTGGCAGACCGCTTCAATATGACGACGCCGTAACAGGAAATCTTCCGACTTCAGACCTTGGATAGGTACTCCATACTTGTCTGTCACTTCCTCTTCCGTGTGTCTTAGTCCGAGGTCTACCCTTTCAAGGTATGCTGCAAGACGGGGTCTAGGGTTTCCTCGTCCATGTAATGTCAACTCCGCGCTTTTCCGCTTCAGCCCGGAGTCTACCCGTCTCAAATACTCCGTCATTCGCGGCTTGGGTCTATCTTGCTTTGATTGCATCTGATCAACTCCTTTCCGCTGCAACCCAGCGTCCACCTGTTGCAGGTATCTCGTTATTCCCGGCTTGGCCCTTGGTTGCTTTAAAGGCACATCACCAGCCCCTTTTCGTTGCAGGCCCGAGTCCACCTGTTTCAAATACGTTGCTAGGCGCTGTTTTTCCTTCGATTGTGTTGAAGCCTCGACCTTTGATCTTGTAGCCTGCAATCCCAGCTGTACACCTTCCAAGTATCTCCTCAGTCGTGGATTAGATGTATTGCCACTCAATTGCCAGTCTCTGGCTATCTTTTTGGCAGCGCTTTCGACGTAGGTATCAGGCAGTCCAATGAAGGCTAAGAATTTCCCAACAACTCTCCCTGAGGCTGTCTCTACTTGATTTGCATTTCCTTCCAATTTCTTCCTGTACTCATTGGCGTTCTCAGAGCTCTCGATCTCAGGAAAGCGTAGGACAACACAAACATCCGGTGACCCAGCGAGGAACCTTCGCAGAGTCTCGACCTTGAACGTTGTCACAATCGCGTCTTTGTCGATGATTCCCCACACAAGCCACTCCGATCTTCCACGATATCCATAGACCTCTTGTCTTAGGCCAAGCCTGTTTATGATATGTCCTGCAACGTAAACTTTAGACTGGTTGCGTTGCTGGCTTCTGCTCACAGTATGAAGGTCGATGACTGCAATGGAGGCATCCATTGACGACAGCAGACCACGATGAAGGACTGGCAGGATGCTCTGATACATCGAAATGAATGGTGTGGGTTCCCGGGTCCAGCTGAAGTGTTTAACGGCTTCTTTCCGGAAGGCTTTAGTGTCAATATCTGGAGGTGGAGATAACGCTAGTCTACTATCTTGGAATAAGCCAGCGCGCATGCCGGTAGGTGCATTCACCCCACTACTGTTATTGTCATAGAATCTGAACACAATGCGAGGTCTAGGTAACTGGTCAACCTGTCCCAGATTCATGCCATCGCGGTCTATAGGTACAGCTTCGGGTCCGAAACAATTCTTTCTCCAAGAGTCTGTTTCCAGTGAGGAAAGTCCAGGCCGTAATGGTCGGCGAAGCGACTGTGGCGTTGCTGGTGTCTGTTTGTGCTGCCATTTCCTAGCAGCTCCTGAGTCATATTGACTTGGACTTACTTGTGTCAAAGCTTTGGAACCCTTCTGAGGGGTAGGGGATGGTGTGAGGTATTTGGGCCGTTTTGCTGGAGTTGCCGGACCTGATTCTTCACCGTCACTCTTATATGCAAAGCTTCCAAGTACACTATCAGTACAGCTCATGATCTTCTTCCTCTTCATGCTCTTCGGTCCTTCCTCACATATCTTTAGCAACTCCCCTCTGTTCTCATATGCCTTTCTTCTTAGTGTGATCTCAATTGCTCTTGCACTTTGCTCCAAGTTACGTCTGATGTCGGTCCAGGCACGAGATTCATCGGCAAATAGCGTTTCAATGAACACGGACTCGAAAGCCTCACTCTTTACTCTGTGACGTTGCATCTCGAGAAACTGCATAGATAGAGCGGAGCCGGTAACTTCAGGTAGGTTGCCAGGTTGAGATTTTCCAGCAAAATATCCATTGAAAACCTTCGCCAGCTCTTTCCAAGAGTTACAATACCATCTCCGCAGAATACATAAAGCTTCGCGTTCCTCTAGAGTCCAGCTGTGTCGAGATCTCCGCCTCAAGGCAGTATAGTCACAGGAAGGTTGAGTGGTCGAAGTTTCAGAGTCCAGCCCAACTTCACGGGGTTCAATCAAGATTTCAACATGGGAGAGTATCTTGGTGTTTCCTTCCAGCGCAAGACGATTCCGGTGCGTCAATGGCGACATCTTGTCTAACATGGCCCTTGTAGGAAGAGGACTAGGAATGCAGTTCGGAAACCGAGCGAATTGAACGTTGCCCTTAGATTGAGCTTGTCAGGGACGCCGTTGACTAGCAGAGAACTTTGGTATATAGTGGACAGTCTTGAGAGAGAGCTGATGTGTTCAGAAGCCAAGGTTCAGACGTTGAAGACAGAAGATCGAACAAGAGCAAATGCTTGTGTGATTGTGCGAAATAATTTCGAGATGCCCTCGAAATTTCAAAGCTGAGTTTCGGACCTCTATTCAGAGCCAGCCATCCCATTAAAACATTTGCCACTTTTAGGATGGATGAAGGTACTCCTGATATCCATGCCATTTCTCATTGAACAACAATCACAGCATATACCTAGCCGCTAAAATATCCATGGATATCTGTAATGTTCCTGAATATCGGAGAGGATATTCGCACTGGTCCCCATATTGACAGTCACTCACTCAACCAGTCAGCTTAGAGGTTATAACCATTCGTACAACAGGAGGGCGGCATTGGTCTTCTCTGGTCGCACCCCCCAGCTCCCCCCTTCCCCCTGTGCCTGCCCTCCGCCGTCCAGATGGGTGCCATAGATTCCAGTTACACATGGACGAATGCTCGAACAGACCAGGTCAAAGACGGCAAATCTCTTGTTCTTATGGCTTAATCTATCTCAAATACCTTGTGATTCAAGGCTACTGGTATGTTTGATACTCTGAAGAGAGGTTAGACTGAGGGGTGGAGCGGGGTTATGTAAGCAGCCAAAGCAAACCTTGGAACTTTGGAAGGCCGCTATGTCAAATTCAGCAAAGACTCCTACATCTGAAGTTGTTGCATGTGTTACCAGTAGTTGCTGCTACCTGTCTTCCTGCGCTGACTGGCGGAGGCAATCGATGTGTCTGCAGTCTCCATAAGCGTAGACATGGTCAACGCTCACGCTGTCGAGTACCTCAATTCGCTCCTTGGAAAGCAACTGCGCATTCATACGACAGATACGCGCATGTTTGTTGGTGAGATGAAGTGTACAGATAGTGTATCTCAACCTCCACCAGCTAGACTCAAGACATGCTAACTGTCATGATAGGAATCCAACGTCATCCTCTCTCGCACGCACGAATATCGGGCACCACCAGCTTCAGCCGTTCAGAGCGCTGTTTCCGGTATTCAGGCAGATGTCTCAAGTAGTCAGAAGTCTTTCCATATGGACATGACGAGCAGGTTTTTGGGGCTTGTGGTGGTACCCGGAGAATTTATCACCAAGATCGAATTGGAAGAGTATCTGGACGTGGAACAACGAAATGAGCCTTCCTAAGGTCCAAACACGCACCTTGAACCACAGAAGAGCTGTGTTCCGTTTACACAGGCGTTGACAACGAAAGCCTGGAAGAAAGGGTGGTTGAGGCTCCGCTACTGGAGGCCCGGACCTGGCGGCCGCAGGATATCTTCGGAACCTCGGCAAGACGAAGCTGTGGGAGCTGTGGGCACTCCACAACTCCTGTCACCTCTGGCTCCCAGGACAGAGTTAGGAGCTCCGTTAAACTGCTGAGAGTTTTACTAGAAAGGTGTATATTACTGGCAAACCTTCCAGAGGAAAGACAACTTATCGTAAGCCAAGTCAGGTCGGCGATTTACAATGTTATACGCAGTTACTTCGCACATAGCCTGTTTAACACCAAGGTTTGTCTTGATCTTAGTTGGTAACAGTTGATATAGTCGGAACTCAATAAATGCCGAGTCCGCTCTTCTCCCGAAGCTGACTTCGCTTTCGGTCTAATGGACTACCGTAACCCATCATTGCCCAGGAGCCTCATGAACGCCAAGATTACCTTTCTTTCCCCCGCCTTGCGACAATATAGCATATCGGCTGAATGATGCTTACAACCTCGACATTGAGCGATACTAAAAGCACATAGGTGCACATAGGTGGCGGATTGCTTATAGCCCCGGTAAGTTAACGTTGTGCCACCTACCCGCATTCGTCAGCGTTCACTCAGAAACCACCTTCGGCGTTTGACACCGTATTTACGGCGCCGAAAGAAACGCCCCCTACCTTACTATATAGACTCAAGCTCACTTCTCTTTTGAGACAGTACCCCTTCTTGACACACCTAAGGCCACTTGGATTGAGTTATCACTACAGTGCGTAAGGCAAAAGCTGGATTGCGCATGGGTCACTATTCACACAGCTTCACTTTTCAACAACTCTGGCTGCGTCGGCATACTGGGTCACCTACCTTCCTACTTGCCTCCGGTTGCGCCACATCTGTGTGAGCCTGAGCGTAGCCAGAACCATTCTCATCAGCCTGGAGAGGAACCAGTAGCCACGACGAGGTCGTTCATCGAAGCGCGGTTTCTCTTTTTCCTTTCAACGCTCTTTGAACCGCCGTAACGGCCTGCGTTTGTTGGCCCACCAGCCCTTACTGATTATCATAACGCTTGAGGAATCATAATACGAAAAGCCTCAGAGATCGAAGGCGCAACTCGTGCATAACGCTCAACACACTTCGAGGCGGTCACGGACGAGTAGCCAGTATCCATCCGCATAGGCTGGCAAAGCGTTTCTTGCGCCGCTCTCAACCTCTCTGTCTGGTCGCTGATAGGATCGCGGCCTAAATTCAAGCTCTTTGCCAGTATGGGTCAACAACAATCGAAGAAGTCGGAAGGGTCTGGAACATCTGCAAATAGCTCTTCAACCGTTGTTGAACGTTCTGCAGGCGAAAGCCTACAGTCGTATCCGTCATTCAGCAGATCGGATACCAAGGAGTCTTCGCGCTCCATCAGGGGTGCCATTAGGTCGAAGATACCTGGAAGCGGGAAGACCGACAGTCCAAGAGCATCTGCATCCGCAATCGCCGCAGCCGACGGGACGGCTTCTGCCAATGGAGACAGGTCAGATGCAGCATCTATCAAATCTACCACGAGCGCTAGATCGGGTGCATCAAGGACAAGCCGCGCAATGTCTGGGTCATCTGTGCAGCCACCGATGTCTCCAACGCTTGATGCCATCACATCTCCAAGTTCGCCACGTTCGGCGTCTCCAATCCCGCCACCATCGCCAACGCAGTCCGCCTCGCTGGGCAAAGGCCACAAAGCGGTCGGGACTGCACAGCGCTCTGGAGAAGTCGACCACGTCTCCGATGCACCGCCAAGTGGTACGCCACACCCGTCACACAACCAGCAGCCGAAGGACTCCATACTTGTGAAGAACGAAAATGCAGTCAGCCAAAATGTTGCCACAGTCCCACCATCCTCCGCCGTTGATGGAGGGTTAAGCAGTTCGCCAGCAATGGGTATTGGAGCGTTGCGATCTATCGATCTTGAGGACATGATCACACGCTTGCTGGATGCTGGGTACTCCGCGAAGGTTACCAAAGGCGTATGTCTCAAAAACGCAGAGATAACCGCAATCTGCACAGCGGCTCGTGAAGTCCTTCTCTCTCAACCTGCACTCCTTGAACTTTCAGCCCCTGTAAAGATTGTTGGTGACGTTCATGGACAATATACAGATCTAATCCGAATGTTCGAGATGTGTGGGTTTCCTCCAGCCGCCAATTACCTGTTTCTGGGTGATTATGTCGATAGAGGTAAGCAGAGCCTCGAGACCATCCTACTGTTGCTATGCTACAAGCTCAAGTTCCCTGAGAACTTCTTTCTTCTACGAGGCAATCATGAGTGTGCCAACGTTACTCGGGTCTATGGATTCTATGATGAGTGCAAGCGGCGTTGCAACATCAAGACATGGAAAACCTTTGTGGACACTTTCAATTGCCTTCCAATTGCTTCAATAGTCGCTGGGAAGATATTCTGTGTGCACGGAGGTCTGTCACCAAGTCTGTCCCATATGGACGATATCCGACAGATCTCACGACCAACTGATGTACCCGATTATGGGCTGTTAAATGACCTACTCTGGAGCGATCCAGCAGATATGGAAACGGATTGGGAGGCCAACGAAAGAGGGGTAAGCTACTGCTTCGGGAAAAAAGTGATCATGGATTTCCTGCAGCGGCATGACTTTGACTTGGTGTGCCGGGCCCATATGGTTGTCGAAGACGGATATGAGTTCTTTAATGATCGAATACTGGTTACAGTCTTCTCAGCACCGAATGTGAGCGTTCCGTACATCATTAAAGCTACTCCGATGCTGTAAAGCTAACGATCGCGTCAGTATTGCGGCGAATTCGACAACTGGGGGGCTGTCATGTCCGTATCTGGGGAACTTCTCTGCAGCTTCGAATTACTCAAGCCCCTCGATTCAAGTGCACTGAAGAGTAATATCAAAAAACGTCGCAACAAGAGAAATAGCATGCTCAATAGCCCAGTGAGTCTTTCTTGTATAGCTGTCAGACACGGAGAAAAGCACCTTCTAACTTTCTCTCAGCCTGCTACTGTATCAGCACAGAGCTTTTAGCTATATACTTGCTACCTATGCTCGCATTTTGCGCTTTCTGAAGCCATGTCATGTCGTTATCATGCCAGTTCCGAAAGAATGTACAGCCTCCAGACACCTTTATGGGATGATACCAGCTTTGTCGAGACTCCGGACGTAGCAACGGGTCTCCAACAGCTCAGCAGCGATCAGTAGCTCGAGGAGTTGGGGAGAAAGACGGGAGCGGTGGTTCATTCAGGAGCCCGGGTAGTACAGCAGTGGTCTGGGGAGTTCGGCGGTATGCACAGCACGCTGCAGGAGGATATTTGCGCTTGGCTTTGCCCAGTCGTACTGCTTTAGTGGGAATTGGTATGATGGTATCTGTATCTCTAGACCTACTAGTAATGTCTGCACATCTGAAGCCCGGTCATGGAAATATTATGGAAGAAAATATTGGAAATGCAATCTCCGTACTCATCGGATGCTTCGATGTTACTGTTGAGTATGAAAAACACTCTCTATTTCCTCTTGCTCTGTAGTGCAATGGAAATCATGTGACTTCGTGACGCTTTTGCGTCATAGCCGTCGTCGAAGTCGTTCCCGTGTGCCTCGTGTGGTTCGACCTCGATCAACCGTGTATTATCTTAGCAAATAATTGAGATTTCTTGGTTCAGGCCATGTGCTGATGAGCTCCGCTCGTAAGCGCTTGCTGTGTCTATTCCCTCGATGGCCGTTTGCCACCAGCTCACACATCTGAACCTGGCTGATCATGGGTGTCACTGGGCTATGGACCGTCGTCCAACCCTGCGCGCGTCCCATCAAAATTGAGACACTGAACAAGAAACGCCTCGCAGTGGACGCCTCCATCTGGATCTACCAATTCCTCAAAGCCGTGCGGGACAAGGAAGGCAACGCCCTCCGCAACTCTCACGTTGTAGGCTTCTTCCGACGGATCTGCAAACTACTGTTCTTCGGCATCAAGCCAGTGTTTGTATTCGATGGCGGCGCACCAGCCTTGAAGCGACAGACAATAAGTGGGCGGAAGGCAAGACGAGAAGGGAGGAGGGAGGATGCGGTCAGGACTGCGGGGAAGTTGTTGGCGGTCCAGATGCAGAGGAGGGCGGAGGAAGAGGATAGGAAGAGACGAGAGGAGAGGGATAGACCGTCCAGGGCCGACGAAGTGGAGGAAGAGGAAGTGCCGGATGACTTGGTATATGTGGATGAGCTACAGATGACCGAGCGGGAAAGGCAACAGAACAGGCAGTTCAAGAAGAAGGATGCATATCATCTCCCGGATTTGGATGTCTCGCTGGCGGAGATGGGAGCCCCGAATGATCCGCGCGTTATGTCTCATGAGGAGCTGGAGGAGTATGCACGACAGTTTCATACTGGGGAGGATATCAACCTTTACGACTTTTCGAAGATCGATTTCAATAGTCCCTTCTTTTTGAGTCTTCCGGCTAGTGATCGGTACAACATACTCAATGCAGCGAGGCTGCGCAGCCGACTTCGCATGGGTTATAGCAAGGACCAGCTCGACACGATGTTTCCAGATCGCATGGCCTTTTCTCGTTTTCAGATTGAGAGGGTCAAGGAGCGAAACGAGCTCACTCAAAGGCTAATGAATATCAATGGCATGAACGACGAGGATGCCATGTTCGGCATCAATGCTCCCGGGAGAATTGCGGGAGAGAAGGGTAGGGAGTATGTTCTTGTCAAAAACGATGGAGTTGAAGGTGGATGGGCGTTGGGCGTTGTTAGCAACAAAGAAGAGGGCAAGAGGAATATGCCGATTGACGTTGACAAACTGGAACTGGTAGAAGAGGAGGAAAGTAAAGATGAGGAATGGGAGGATGAAGGAGATGGATTTGAAGACGTGCCTATTGAAGGTCTAAATAGGCTACCGAAACGACATACGAGCCTCCTGCATCCAAGTTCGGACAACGGCTTAGCCTCAAGGGAAGTTTTGAAGAGGAGACAGGCGCTTTATGAAGCACGCAAGGAAGGTAGTGGTCGAAGAGGAGCAGCTGTAAAACACCCTAAGCCTCAATATTCTGACTCGCTATTTGTTACTGAAGACGTGGACGATGAATGGGAAAATGTAAATGATGACCAGTTGAAGGAGTTGTTTGAAGAGCCAGAAAATCGTCCGAGAGACGACGATGATGAAGATCTTGATCGCGCTATTGCAATGTCCCTCGAGCAACCTGTGCTCGAGAACGGCCCAGCAGTCGGTCAGAACGATCTATTGAATCAACAGTACCATAGACCTCCTTTGGACCAGCCTTTGGAGTTCAACCAAGCAAATGCCCGTGTAGGTCGAGCATTCGCGCATATGGCAAATGCTAGAGCGCATGGCGTAGCGCCATTGGCTTCTGACATCGACGTAAGTGATGATAAGGATGACATGGATCTCCAAGCTGCGTTGGCCGAGTCGCGACATACAAAGTATCAAGCGCAAGGTGGACCAAAAGTTTTCGGGCTGAGGAAACCTGAACAAGTGAATCGTCCCGCCTCACCCGAGATAGAGATGCCCAAACCTCCTCCTGCAGCACCGCCCGCAAACATCAACCCTTTTGACGGACCTTTGCCTTTCGAGTCACTGAATCTAGGCAAATCGATCTTCAGCAAAAAGAAAATCAAGCGTGGCACAGAAGAGGACGCCGGTGGTTTTGAGAGATCTTCTGCGGATAAGGAGAAGCCATCGCAGCCTCTACCACCATGGTTCTCCGAACAAGTCGGCAAGGATAAAACTGCCCAGCAGGCATTCGAAGCCGGACTAAATCAAGTAGAGAAATTTGACGTTGGAAAGGGTAGCCTAGAGAAGGACAGCATCTTGCGGAGACAGGAAACTGGAGAAGTCATCGAGTTGGATGAACCAGTCACGAAGAGCAACGAAGTCATCGCGGTAGATTCCTCTGACGACGACGGCGTTGAAGAAGTAACTATGGAAGATGTTCTCCCCGTGGATTCACACTTACGGATGGACGACGTTGCAGACCTTGTTAGAGCGGAATTGCCTGTGTCAAATATACCCTCCGATGTTCAGCCCAAGAACCATAACGCAGACCTGATGAATGAGAAGCTGCCACCGCCTTCTGTACTGCCCAATGTACCCCAGTACGAAGTAGAAAAAGAGGATGAGCCATTTGAATGGGAAGAAAGTGACCATGAAGAACACAACGCGAGCAAAGCTCAACCGACTCAATCGGTACAACCAGCCGGTGGGGTCTTACAGGGCGTCGATTCTAGATCACCATCCGTCGAATTTGAAAATGTCGGCATGCCAGACTCTCCAACCGCCCCGCAACAGGCTCCACCAGATACTACTGCCGCCTTTCCCCCTCTTCAACAAGAAGACTCATTCGATCAAAAGCCATATGAAGATCTCCCACTCCCTGACGAGGAAGACGCTTACTCTGACCCCGAAGATGACGAGCTCATGCGCCAACTCGCCGTTGAAGCCGAAGAACACGCCCGCTTTGCCTCAACCTTAAATGCCAAGTCGCAGCTCCAAAACGCTGAGGATTACGAGCGCGAACTCCGGCAACTACGTAATCAGCAGAAGAAAGACCGCCGTGACGCTGATGAGGTCAGTCACATCATGGTCACCGAATGCCAGCAGCTGTTGAAACTATTCGGGCTTCCATATGTCACCGCCCCTATGGAAGCCGAGGCGCAATGTGCGGAGCTTGTGAACCTAGGCTTAGTGGATGGCATCGTCACCGACGACTCCGACATTTTTCTCTTTGGTGGCACGCGCGTCTACAAGAACATGTTCAACCAAGCCAAGTTTGTCGAATGCTACCTCGCCTCTGACCTCGAAAAAGAATACGCCTTGGACCGGCAGAAACTGATTGGGATCGCGCACCTCCTAGGCAGCGACTACACCGAAGGCCTCCCGACCGTCGGCCCCGTCACCGCCCTCGAGATCCTCTCCGAATTCGGCTCCCTGGATGCCTTCAAGGGCTGGTGGTCCAAAGTCCAATCCGGCGTCAAACTCCCCGACGACGCCCGCTCCCCCTTCCGCCGCAAATTCAAACGCAACGCCGCGAAACTCTTCCTGCCGCCCACGTTCCCGGACAAGCGCGTAGATGTCGCGTACCTGCACCCTGACGTCGATTCAGACCCCTCGCCGTTTGCGTGGGGCGTCCCGGACCTGGATGCCCTGAGAGCGTACCTAATGGCCACTATCGGCTGGAGTCAGGAGCGTACCGACGAGGTACTCGTGCCTGTCATCCGCGATATGAACCGTCGCGAGAACGAGGGCACGCAGGCCAACATTACGAATTTCTTCACGGGCAGTGCGGGCGCAGGGGCATTTGCGCCGCGGAGGAGGAAGGAGGGTAAGAGTCGGAGGATGGAGAGCGCGTTAGGCCGGCTGCAGGAACGGGCGAGGATGTCGAGAGGGGAAGGGGAGGACGGGGACGGTGACGTTGGGGGTGAGGAGACTGGTGCTCGTGACGAGGTTCATGAGGCGGCGAATGGAGATGGAGGTGAGGAGTACAATGAGTCAGAACCCACTGCATCTGTGTCGAGACAGCGAAAAGCGCGAAAGAGAGGGGTGGAAAAAGTCGCATCAACGTCGCATTCTGAGGAGACCGGGGACGAATACCACGCGCCGAAGAAGTCGCGGAAAGGCGCAACGGGCGGGACCCGTGCTCGCGCGAAGCGAAAGTCGAACATATGAAGACTTTTGGGGCGATAAAGGTGATCGTATTTGGCGTTATGCGTGGTGTTGTTTTCTATCTTGGGACGATCCGGGGACCTCATGGCTGGCGAGATCGTTGGGTCTAGGGCTCTACTGTTGTTATAGAATTATTGGGTGGGGTGCTTTATACGATAGAAGGAAGGTAGCAAAGTAGGGAGTTATACTGAGAGGACCAGATAGAGAACTCGTTTTCAACGTATACGAGAACTGCGTCTGGTCCTGTGCCCTGCTAGAAAACGTATCAGATCGTGGAGGACACTAGATAATGAACCATACTAAATCCTATTAAGTAGGAGCTCTACTCCCATGAAACTAGTAATTTAAGCCTACTATGTCCTCAAGAGCACAAACTCAAGATAGAGCCACCAAGCAAAAAGACTCACGAAAGACTCAAAACCGGTACAACGAACATAACCAAGTGCCACCCCACCGCACCTAACCCGCCTACACCCGAAGCCATTCCTGCCTAATCAATACCCCCTCTTCCTCTTCAAGTTCTCCTTCCTAGTAATCCAGCCCCTCTTCTGCGCACTCCCCCCCAACCTCCGATTCACCTTCGGCCTCGGCCCCTTACCCTTCGCTCTCCCCACCTCTACATCCACCTCTCCAGCCGACGCATACGAGTCGTCCTCGCTCTCCGACTCCTCCAGCGCATACGGATCGACCTCGGACGCCGCGTCATCATCGCCATCGCCATCCCCATCGCTCTCGATGGCTTCCATCTCTTCCGCCTCGTCCACCGGCGCGTCTGCACCCATGTCCTTGCTACTTTCCCCACCCTGGCTCTCCACACCCACGCGTTTCCCCGACGGCGCCGAGCTCGCCTTCACAGCGCGCGCCTTCCTCCCCGCCCCGGACCTCGCGCCCCCGTGCTTCGGCGGCCTCCCACCCTTCTTCTTCGCCTCTCCCTTCTCCGCCTTCTCCGCCTTCGCCGACACCTCGCCCTGCTTGACGGCCGTGGTCTTGCCTTTCTTCGCGTTCGCCGCCGCCGTCCCTGCGCCGCCGGTGGGCATCTTCGGCTCGCCCTTGTCCCAGAAATTCTTGGTCACGGCGTCCGGGTAGCCGTAGTCGAAGTAGAGTTCTTCGCCGCTGACGAGGTCGCGTTTGGCGTACATCCCGATGCGCTGCACGGTGTTGCAGAGGACTTTGCGCGGGTAGCAGTTGATGTGCTTTTTGCTGTTGTTGATGAAGCGCATTTTGTTGCCGGCGCGGGTGGAGTCGATTTCTTGAGCTATTAATTGAGGGGTGGTAGTTAGTATTGTTGTAGTAGTTTGTTTGATTTTACTTCATTTCGGGAGGGCTTGGAGGACGTGGGGATGCTCAGGGAAGGGACGGGGTTTGGCTTACTTTTGTTGAGCCCGAAGAGGTACTCAATGCCTCGATAATGGTAAACGGCACCTCGTCGGTCGCCTTCGGTTTTCGAGACGATTTCACCTTTATACTCGCCTAGGAATTGGTTCGCTTTGACGTCTTCTCCTATGTACAGTCCCCATCCTTGAATGTCGGAATGGCCCATTAGTGTCCGTTTCGGCACTCCTCGCTGCATGTAGACATTGGAGCACTTCCGGTGTGTAATCTTCTCGTTGTAACGGTTGACCGGATCCAAGACCTCGCATGCCCCGCAAGAACCACACAGATCCGGATCGCATTCTCGGTTGAGTTGATAACAGTCGCAGCGTTCGCTCATCCAGCATACCTGGTTTCCCTGCGCACAATTGCAGCCTCGGAAACGCCGTTCACAATTGTGGGCACATTGACAGCTTTTCTCACAGGTGATGTTCGCCTTGTAGCACGGACAAGCTGCATCCTGGCAGGAGCCCTCGTGTGAGCATGGTCTGAAGGGATTTCGCTCTTCATGGATGTGTGTAACGGAGTTCTTCTGCCAGTACTGCCAACCCCGACGAGGATATGACCGACCGTTACCAGTGTGAGGTAGTGCGTTAGGCATTTCATCTTGAGGAGGGGCAGCTGACGATATGGAGCGCATCATGTTGAAGACCTTGCTCATAGTCAGTCTCAGAATCGGTCAATACTTCAGAGGAACCAGACCTCTTGACATGGTTTGTCGAATGAATATGTCATCATACAAGGTCCCCGACGGCTCGCAATGTACGCAGGAAGTAAAGTTCGCAGGAGTTCGAGCTGTTCTTCAGACCAGTCTGATACCTTGACAGTGCGATTGGACTTCTACAACTACAAGTCAGTCATAAGCTGTGTGTAATGGGCTACTCACCCATACCTTCCAGAAACAATGCGGCGAACATAACTCAGTATCTGGGAATCCAGGTTGGCCACGGTCACCAGTGCGATTCCATATCCCACTTATAGTTCCATCGTCGCTCATGCCCAGGAACTCTTGGACGGATTCCACATCATTGTCGTTATATGCAACGGGTTCCAGTTGGGTTCTATAACTTCGGAGCACATGTGGTTCAGCGACTACTCGCTTTCTCAAATTGTGCGACATCCCATTGTCTGAATCCGAGTCCGCGTCTTCAGGATTACTGTCGTCCTTTAACGCAGAAATTCTGCCGTCGGTGTCCTTCTCTGCACTGAACTCCTCATATTCGCCGTGACAAGGACAGTCGTGCCTGGCAATTCGATTAGCGAGTTGTTGCCTCGTTAGGGTTACAGCGGTATGACTTCTACTAAGGTACTTACACATGGCACATTAGGCAGCCAAGGTCGGTGTAGGTGTGTAACCCCTGGGTAGCGGAAGGGGTATTCTTCTTCTCCTGTAACTGTGCCAAAAGATTGACAGTCACTTCATGAGTCTTGACTATATACCAAAGACTAAGCTTTGTCACGGTATAGAAGGCCTTGCAGGCCAGTTCTACACGAGCAAGGGCTTGCTGTCCCGGTCGTGGAATGCTGGAGAAAAGGTTCTGCCATTTCTTGCTTGTCCGAACAGAGTCAGTTGCGAAACACCTAGCGTACCATTTGTGTAAGGTCCCAGATGAGCCCTCTGCCGGCTCTGTTGGGTGATCGGTGTCAAGGAGAAGGTAGAGCACAGCCTCGATGCTGCAGTCTAACTCCTCGAGATAACGTGTTGTGTATGGCATAAGCTTGTCAGCTTGTTCCGCATACCAATGTCGAAGCGGGAGATGCTTGATTCTGTTATTGAACCGCTCTTCAAGCTCCTTCTCAAGGCCTGATTTCTTTCCTGGGCCATCTTCACCAAAGTAGGGATAATACTTCAGACTCCTATCGTTCTCGGCGAGTATATTACGCCGGATTGGGATGTAGTTGAGATATGGGGGAACGGAGACCGCGTCAGAGTTGTACATGGTTACAGGCACCTCTTCGACGGGTCTTATTGGTTTGGGCAGCCTGAGAATCTTCTAAAAGTTAACGACGCGAGGACGTCATGTTCTGGAGGTCATACCTGTTGCTGCAGGCGTCCTATTGCGCTTTGCACCTGACTTTCCTTCACACTCATGGGAGCTCCTAAGGGCTTCATTTCATCGAACGGAGATTTACTTTGTACATATTGTTCCGGTACTGTCATGGACCCAGCTGTGTGGTCAAGGTCTGCGCCAGAAAAGGGCAATCTCTTGACAGTCGCACGTCTATCGCAGGCTTTCCGCGCTCGCCCAAGCCACGCCTGTTGACAGTCAGACGATGCAGTACATCCAACTGGGATGCCGGTTTACCTTCATGAAGTATTCGTGGTTGTCATGCAACACCTTCAGATGTCGCCGCATACCTTGTTCCATATGAAGTTCGGAAACTGTACTCAGTAAATCAATGTGAGGTTTTGTGGCGAAACCGTCCTGTATGTTGTTGCGAAGGGTTTGCTCAGCTACCATCGCTGCTGCCATAGTCTTCACACCGTGAGCAACAACTCCACTTGGAATTCCTGAGCCCTCTTTAGTATCTGCTGATATCTCTGACGCCTGGGCTGTAAGGGATGCCCCTCTAGCTCTATCAGGCCGGGGAGAGGATTTTGTACGTTCGGCTCGCTCATCTTTAACTGTGATCTTCTTGTTATGTGGTAGTACACTAGCTTCTCCAGTGCTCTGGCTTGGATCATTTCCTGTGCATGACGCTGAACGAGAAACCTTCGTTCCAAGAGGCCTGTCAATCGGGTCACCTATTTTTACGATTTCAACAATTCGACCATCGAGGCCCTGCTTAGACTGGGAGCCTAGGCTGGTCTGCCCGTCGTTTCTCTCTTGCGGATGTGCAAGCGGAGAGTCGTGGCGTGAGACTTGCAAATCTGTGTTTTCATGCACCGCAGCGCTGCAATTGAGATCCGCAGTTGGCTGCTCTAATTTACTCAGGGAAGCTTCTCCGGACCTTTGTAACCCATTTGTTGCTACTGATACCGTTGACTGTGGTGACTCGTGACTAACACCATCGCCCGAGGGTGGCTTTTTCGAGGTCACAGTACGCTTGGATTTCTTCGACGTAGGACCCGAATGTGGGGATCCACTCTTGGAGAGCACTTCAGCTGCTACATTTAAGCCCGAATTGGTAAGTCGGGGCAAAGTGGGACTAAGCTCACCATGCGCGTCGCGTGAGTGTCGAGCAGCTTTCTTGCTTGAACTTTTGTCTACGGTTGACAAAGTTGGTACTGAGCCGGGTCCGGGAGAAGATTTCTGGGGCTCATTCTTTGTATATGCCTTGTTGGCAGGGTCTTCTCCATGAGGCTCAGATCCCTTAGAACGACCATATTTAAGGGTGATTGTTGAAACATGCGGAGGGGGCCTGAATGCAACTGAGCGTTCTGAGTCCCCTTGTGCAGAGGAAGCCCTTGTGAGGGGCGTTGTGCGACGTTTCGAGGATACGGACTTGTTCCGCTCTGGTTGGTCAAACTCGTAAATATCTTGCCGTGTCGGAGTCGTGTCTTCAACACTTGCAGTAGTCGCTCGTTGCATTTCGGGATCTGAAAGATTCGCTCGTCCGGGGGTTTCACCTTCTAGCTTTGAGGGTTTTTCATCGTCAGCCGTGAGATCAAAAGCAGTTTCTCGGGTATTGATGCTCGTCCGATGCTTGGACCCGCGAATTTTGGGTTCGGCTTTATGGAGGTTGGCCGATTCCCTCCTTTGGGACCTTTGGTAGTCCTATGCCACCTGTGAGTATGTCCTCAAAGTAGAAAGAACGAATACCTAGATATGCAAGGAGCTCCAACTAGTGAGCGCTAAAACTGCGCTAGAACTGCGCTGAGAAGCAGTCCGTAGTAGGGCATACTCACTTGTGGTTGTGGTCCCCTATCCTTTGTCGAGGACAGTCCTTCGCGCGCGCTCTGGGTTGACTTTGAACCAGCCTTGGTGCGGCCTTCGTCCTCCGAATCAAGCGTGAGGTCCACCAACGCGTTTGATTTCGCCATGTTTAAGGACAACTGACAAGATCAGAAGCTTGCGGATTATCAAAGCGTGAAAGTCTGGCTCCCCATAAGGTCCCAGGGTAATACCAAGCCTCAGATGGCGGGATACACTTCGATCTCTTCTGAATATGTACTCGCGCAAATCCCATTGTCCTGCATGATAGAACGGATAGAGCGATCATCACGAGAATACTGCTCTCAACACATGAGACTACCCGAGGTTGGTAAAGGCTGTGGCTGAAGGTAATGCGAATGGTAGAGTGAATTGGATCAAGGAAGTACAAGTCCTGGATGTTAGAAATCTCACACTGAGTCAACGAGAAGTTACATCTTCCTCGTCGATGAATAATTGAGGACCATCTTGGTGATCTCTCACTATCACCTGTAAGCCATCTACTTGATGGACCCACCGATTGGAGGAAGTGGTGTTTATTTAGGTTGAGAATCATCAACCAATAGCTGGAGAAAGCACATCTTTAGCGAGCCCTGTCGTCTTTCTGACAAAACGGAGGCAGAGAGAGACTTTAGTCAAGGAACCGATCGCCCTTCAACAAGTATAAAAATCGATGTGTATAAGGGAGAGCCCTGATTGAAGTATTCCGAAAGCCAAGAGCGGCGCTGTCCGCAAAGACAGATGCGCAACTTCCTGGAGGTTAGCTATGACATGTGGTCGATTTACAGTCTACCTTCCATCATGCTGACTACATAAACCTCAAGTAGTATCAAAGCGCAGTTACTCCCGTTACAGCTCTCTCCGTTGTGCTTCTGCAATCGGGCGCCTTTCTTTTCACCGGAGAAGGGTCGTTTCTCCGCGTCTTTGATCATGCAACCGGCAGGTTTCTAGCAGAGACTAAGATCTTCCATTCGCAATGTATTCATGGCATCTCAGTCTACGATTGCAGCGAACTGAACGTAAAGTGCAAAGAACGCATTCTACTAATCTGGGGTGGTCGATCAGTCCGTGTGGTCCGGGCTGCTTATGCGGGAGACCCTACTGCGGGTCATGATGCCTTGCATATCAGTTGTACTGGATTAGAGACTCGTTGTTCAGACTGGATCCTTGATGTAGCCTTTCTTCCTGAGGACCTGAGGACTGATGATGAACCACCGTGGCTCCGTTCAGCTGTGCTCGTGACTGCCCACAACGAGCTCTTGATTCTCAGAGTGCAATATGACCAGAACACTTTTTTGCAATGTCAAGTAATCGCCGAGAGTCTGGTTGGGGGCCCTCGTTTAGTTCTCTATTCTGCTCATGTGCTCTGGCTTTCTCCTACACATGTACTTGTTGCTGCTGGCACTGTTTTTGGAGAAGTACTTGTCTGGTCCTGCCGTTCTAAACACATACTTTGGGATTCTTCATGTTCTACGGTATATCTTCATCACACGTTAAGTGGTCATGATGGATCCATTTATGGAGTACACATCTCGCCGGCGATCATCCAACATGACCTAGGATATCCGATAAGACTCTTGGCAAGCTGCGGCGATGATCGGCAAATTCGTGTCTGGCAAGTGCCTGATTTTGATGCCTGTAAACCTACGGGACAAACTAGCCTAACAAAGGATCCTTCCGAGGCACCAGGGGGTGCAGTCACCCCCAACAACACTTTCGAAGAAGGTCTACAGCCGGGGAGTTGCATTGCATCAGTCTGGGCTCATGTCTCTCGGATCTGGAGTGTAAAGTTTCTCCCTCAAATTCGGGATAGCGAGCTTCCCGGACATTCCATTGACCTGATATCTATCGGAGAGGATGCCACTGCGCAACGCTGGAGTCTCACCCTTCAGAGTCAAAGCTCAAGTGCGGTTCAGAGGCTCGGCGACACGGATGCCCAACTGAAGCATATCAGCACCTGGGACTTTCATTCTGGTAAAAATATCTGGGCCTCGGTTGTCACGGCTTACAGTCCTAGTTCATGGATATTGACCACTGGTGGAGCTGATGGAAAGATTGTCTCCTATGAAGTCTCTCTAGCGGACACTGCTGCCATCAGAGGCTATGTATCGATGGTTACTTTTATTGACGTTAGTGAGGCTAGCGGTTGCAGTAAAGACCTAACAACTACGTCGAACGAATCTCTATATTCTAGCTCACAACACGAAGACGTTAGAATCGAGGCACGATATCGAAAGCCAGGTGTGAGTGGATTACCATTACAGCCTTATTTGATGCAATCACAGGCCGTGGAATTCAAGACGCCAAAGCTGGACTCTTACATAGTCAAGCATTATACATTCGTCGATAAGGAGAGTCTCCTAGCTACCACTATAGCGGGCCAGGTCATTGTTGGAAGCCTGTATAAGGCCTACTCCGCAAACAGCGGGTGCACATCGCAGACTGGCGTGGCCGAGACTCCTACATATGTCACTTGGTGCATCATACGGCAGTTTGACGGTCTCGGATCATATTCTACGCTTGTGGGCGTACCAGCATACCGCATGGCTTTCCTCAGCGGGACGGATGGGACCATATATGTCTATGACCATGAAATCAGGGTCATTCACCCTTTCCTAGCTGTGCACAAGAAAGTCTCAGGAATCTACGCGCAAGCCATTCCACACACCGATCCCGCAGAGGCGAAGGAAGGCCGAATCATTGGTCTAGTTGCCACAGTTCTCGGATCTTCGACCGCTCATTTCTGGTTGGTCCAGCGAAAGCACGCGCATAACTGCAATAGGAGCGTAGAAGTTCTCCAAAGCTGGAACCTTGCTTTGCCACCTGCCTTCATCATCACAAGCGCGCATTCCATGTTCTCGGCCAATTTGCTCCTTTTTGGGTCTCGAAACGGGGCATTGGCTGTTTACAATCTGTCGAGCGCCGACAAGGCACCCGATGGTTTATGTCCATGGGCTTGTTTTCCGCGGCTCCACGGGGACGATGCAATCACAGTTATTATGACAGTGACACAATCGCCCAGTCATGGTGAAGATACAAATATAAATATACTTACGGCCGGTAGAAATGGTACATACTCGATTCACTGTCTATACTACCAGCAACACCCAGACGACAAAGACAAAGTACGTCTTGAGACGGTTCAAACTTCCAGCCCTCCCATGGGACGCAATATTGAAGGTGCCTGTTTCAATGCCGTGTCCAGAGACTTGATTCTCTGGGGATTCCGCGGCAAACATTTCGTAGTCTGGAATGAATCCAAGCAGATAGAGACCATGAGCATAGAGTGCGGTGGTTCTCATCGGGAGTGGTCTTATTCATACGACGACCATGAAGGTGGCTCTCTCGTATGGACAAAAGTCTCAAAGCTCAACCTTCACCGTCAGCGGGGACCTGCCTACCGTGTGATCCAAGAAGGGGGCCATGGCCGTGAGATCAAAGCATTGGCAATTTTCACGCCACGCGATGGAACAGATCACAGCCCAACGAGTCTGATTGTTACAGGCGCTGAGGATACCAGTTTACGTCTATTTGTCCATCGAAACGATTCCACATCACGGAATAGTCCTGAGTTTAGATGCTCTGGCGTCTTCAGAAAGCACACGACTGGTATCCAACACCTGCAATGGTGCGGACATAGTGGCTTTCTCTTTAGTAGTGGCGGCTTTGAGGAGTTCTATGTGTGGAGGGCGAGAAGCATTCCCGGCTTCGGGTTCGGCATGGTCTGTGAGGCTGAATGCCCTGCCTTGGAGGTGCCTTTGGATTTGCGAGTCATGAGCTTTCATGCACTGGATGTATCCGGCAAGTCAGCTTCTATCAACCAGCTGAATTGCTTCTTGATATCCGTCATATACTCGGACTCGACCATGCGAGTAAGCTGTCCATGTATAAGAGAATCTATAAAGTAGTACTAACATATCTAGATCTACCGCTATCTCTCCTCCAGTGCAGTTCGTAGTTTCGATCTGCTTTTGACGGGCACATACACCACCTGCTGCTTAACACAAGTGCACTGTTTGGTTTCATCAAGCTCTATACATCTAGCCACAGCTACTACAGACGGTTACATTACATTCTGGAACGTCTTTGAAACATTGAAAAAGCACGGCGTTACTATCAAGGATGGTCGAGTTCAAACACGGAGTGAAACCGGGATCCGAGATCCGGATACCGTCAGCTGGCAAGCTCAAACTCGGGTTCACCAGAGCGCAATAAAGTGTATGGCGGTAGCCCAGGTTGCGGAGGACAGCTTTCTAGTCCTCACAGGAGGTGATGATAATGCACTGGCTTTAACTCGAGTCACATCAGGCAGTCATCTCCAAGCCGGGGAAGTTCATTGTTTCGTCCTGCTCGTGCCAAAAGCTCACGCCTCCGCCGTGACTGCCATTACCTTGGTGGACCAATCCTTAGCCAACAGAGATTCCTCGCCGCATCTACGCTTCGCAACATCAAGCAACGACCAGAGACTGAAGCTGTGGTCTGCCTGTGTCGACCTCAGCAAGCCAGGTGTAGAGGGGCTTCAGATCACAAAGGAGTCGGACACGTACACGTCAGTTGCGGATGTATCCTCAATCAATACGTTGACTGATGGAACGGACAAGAAACGGGTTTTGGTCTGTGGTGTGGGTATGGAGTTGTGGAGTGTCAAGGGATGTGACTCGAGGCGGATGGGCCATCAAAATCGCTGGTCTAGACGTCCTTGAGGCTGGGATTGAGTATTTTTTATGGTACAGGGTAAGACCATCAATTTCAGATCGTGAATAAGGGCTTCCCAAAGAGAGAGATCTCGGCAAATGCAGGGACAATTGATGCTACCCCGCCATGCCCCACCAACCATTCAAATACCTTACCGTCTACCGGCCATATATCACCGTCCTTCGCAGCACACTTGCGCTTGTTCATTTCTGTTTAGATCTCATCGAAATGGCTGTACAAAACAGTGCGCAGTACTTAGTATCACTCTTTGGTTTGCAAGACAAAACCGTCCTCATTACCGGCGGGGCTCGAGGAATTGGGGCCGGATTGACGGTTGCTCTGTAGGTAATGCAACCCACCTCAATGCGATGTGTAGATGCATTGGCTATAGAAGACATTGGCTCTGGGGTCATTCAGTACTAACATGAACCTCCCACAGCGCATCCGCCGGTGCTGATATCATCCTCCTCCAACGCGACCCTTCCACCGGCATCGCGGTGAAAGAGAAAGTCCGCGCCTTGGGACGGACATGTGACTCTTATGCTTGCGATCTGGGTGACAAGAAGCAAATCAGAGGCATCATCCCCGAGATATGCGAGCGGGACGGAAGGAATGTAGATATACTCGTCAACTGCGGCGGGGTGCAACATCGGAGCCCTGCCGTGGACTTTGCGGAGGAGAATTGGGACGAGGTATGCTTTCATCTTATCTAGTCCTTGCCGTGACAAGAATCCGTTTTTCTCATCCGGTATGGAAAAGCACAGGTCATCCAAGTCAACCTCACAGCAGCCTTCATCCTGGCGCGCTCTCTCGCCAAGCACTGGCTCTCCTCCCCGACGCCCCCAAGCCCGGACAAAAAGAAGATCATCAACATCGCGTCGGTGCTAACGTTCACTGGTAGCTTGAACGTCTGCGCCTACACCGCTACCAAAGGCGCAATCGGCCAGCTCACCAAGGCTTTGAGCAATGAATGGATGGGAAAGGGTATATGCGTGACGGCGTTGGCGCCGGGATATATCGCAACGGACCTGACGGAGAGGATCAGGACGGACGAGGAGAGAGAAACAGCTATTATCGGGAGAGTACCGGCAGGGAGGTGGGGCGTGCCGGAGGATTTGGCTGGTGCTATTGTGTACTTGGCGAGTAGAGCGAGGTACGTTATCCTCCACTTTCTGTATGCACGGGAAAGATCCGCGTCTATGGTCAGGGATCAGGAGCCTTGAGTGCTGACCGGTCTAGTGATTTCGTGAGTGGAGAAATCCACGTCGTCGACGGCGGCTTCCTTGCGACTTAGTGTCGACTGCTGGTTGGGACGGCGTGGAAATGGATCCGTTGATAAGAACTAGACTTCGTACAAAGACCCGATCAAACACACTTCATCACAGCTTCCCTCCCGTTCAGAGCATGCCGTTTCAATTTCTGCACCTTAACCACCTACGGTGCCCGGAATTCATACTAAGCCGGAGCCAGATCTTGCCGTGGTAGCCCTAGTCCGCAGGGAGATTCAATAAACCCAACGTACCTTTCTCCTCGTGCCCTAAACGACGAGCTAACGTCTACCCTGAAGACTTTAATTTCAGAGAGAAAAGTAACATAGCGACTCCTTACGATAGCGCCGCGTTACACCGGGCCCCACTTCGGGCAACAAGATGGAAGGTTCTCTTTTCAAGCTGACTCCTCTCCATTCCACCCTTGCGTGACCGGGACTGCAATGAGACCCTTCGGGCCGTATTCTCGAGACTCTCTCCCAAAATTCCAAACGCGCACATACCGCTCGTGACGTACCGTTTCGTTATTGGACTCCCCTTCCCATAGGTAGATCCACTCCAAACACGCACGACCCTACACCGTCCCCGCACTCACGGCCCCTATCTACTGGCGATGGCGCAGAGTCCCTCTCAGCTCTGTACTACACTTCCCTACCCCCCTCTCCCCTCAACTCAGAAATCGAATCGGCATCTTACTCCATGGAGCAAGCATATCCTCAACCGTGAACCTGTCCATCACCGCCTGAAGGGCGGACTGGACGTGTACGGGCCGAGATGGGAGGCTAGCAAGCGGTGTGCGGGCGCGGGGAGGTGGATACGGTTTCCGTAGCGTCGATGGGGCAGGTTGCAATGTGAGCGGGAGAGGGGAGGTTATGGGCAGGGCATTGGTGGTGGATGGCGCGGGGGGCTGCGATGCGGGGGAAGGAGGAGTGCGGGAGGATGGAGGAGGGAACGGTCGGTGTGCGGGTGAGGGGATGGGGCATTTGCTGGCTGCGGGGACGGAGAGTGGGGGCGTTGGGGTGAATGAGATCCTTGAGGAAATGGAAGGGTGATGGAGTTCGTTGCTGTTGTGTTTCGTTTCGCCACCTACGGCCCTTGTGATGTTGTGTCTAGGCGGCTATCGGGGTTAAAGGTGACTTGGAGTCCGGAGACACTTTTACTCCAAATCGACGGGCTTCAGCTAATGCCGAAAACAGTTAAGGTCGTGCCAGTCATTTACGCCATTGTGCGTGGACAAGCCAAGCGGTGTGATGGAGGTCTTGGATAGATCTAGATCTGGACAGATAGTTAATCAGACTATCGAACAACCAGAGACGACACGTAAACACTATCAGAAAGGCATTCCAACCCCAAGAGAAAGAAATAGCAACATATAGCTCAAGCGCCTTCCTTGCTGTTCCCCAACCGCGTAGGTGAGAACTGAAAGTTGATCCGAGAAAGAATTCTCTACCTTGCAGCCGTGCAGAGCCTCAATCAACCCGGTCCCATCATTCGATATTGAATTGAAGGTTATGTCCATTGAGCAAGAGAAAAGTTCCCCTATCCTCTTAGGCATGAGGATGATAGCTGCGCCGGATTGCTTTCGGCCCTTTGCGGACTAGTCCTCGCACGGCGTTATCGTTTTCGGCTTGGTGGGTCTTCATGAAGAGGAATGCTTTGTTGATCTCTAGAGTACTGAACTTGAACTCTGGCGGAACATATTCTGAGCACTTCATCCGACGACCGCGGATATATACACTGACTGTATTGCTGAGCTTAGATCCACCCATCTGTGAACTTTTATGGACATCTCACTGAACCTGACTAACAGACAAGAACGATGGTGAGATTACTAAGAGATGGGTACCAGATGCTTTGGCGAGCACCAAACGCTTGCCCCTCAAGTTCTTTCTACGTCCTTGTGGACGAGTCAGCGCCGAGTGGGTTCTCCATGAACCCTTCACCGAGCATGCAACCCAGCTCTCTCGGAGGCTGCCTGCCAAGCGTCCGGGGTTAGCTGAAACAAATGAATCTCGCCTGCCACGTTTGGCCAATAAAACTTGACCCTGAAGAACGCACTCGCCGGTGTCATGACTGCGAACCGAACTGTCATGGAGTTGGTCGGATTGTTCTGGACAATGTTGTCGAATCGCACAGGAGGCAAAGTCTCGTCGGGAAAGTGCTGGGTAATGGAGAGACCACGGACGAAGCTGTTGCATGTGATGATGACGTCGTACACGCCCGGTTCCAGCCAATCAGGAGTCATCAACTCCAGGGTGGACCCGTCGTACGAGAATCTGTAATTGTCTCCCGTAAAGGGGAAGATGGCTATCATTTGACAGAACGGGGCCGGGTGCGCCTGGGGAAGAACGCGTCGGGTCATGGCCGCTTTAGGGGCTGCGGGCGCCGAAGCGGGTGGAGGGGACGCTTCGGGTTTAGCTGGTACAGCCACTAGGGCCACGCGCGAACGGCCGAGGGGGCAGGTTTGGGCATTGTAGCCTTCAGGAAATTCGAGCGTCGTGTCCGCTCGTGCTTGGAGATTCCAAGGGCGTGCGACGAGGGCGAAGGTGGTTGATGTGAGCCATATTGCGGCGTATAGCGATAGCGACGTCAAACGCATCCTGGAATTCTGATCTGCTATTGTGGCTTTCTTCGTTTGATGAGATTGGAGAGAAGTTTTGGGCAAGCCAATATGCTATCGTGACTTTGGTCCCAAGGAAAGACTGGAGAGAGAGAGAGAAAGTCGAGGAAGGTAGTAACGCTCCATATACTTCCCTGAAACTCGCATCAACATAGACTCGTGTAAGGCACGCCCAGGGCTAAAGGATAGAGGGAGGTGGCAGAGCAATAAATGGCAACATGTATCAGGACATTCCCCACAACACAAACAGCAGCAATCCCGATACTACTACCACCGTGCGTGCACCACACTGCCCTCGAAACATCGATCCGTGCGATATCGCATCTTGTCCCGCATCTCGACTAGGACTGTGACAAAGACGTAATTGGGTGGTTTAGTGGCTGGCAATACTATCGGTTCTCTGTTTCCTTGCGTCGAAGGATGTTCAAGGGTTTCTTGTCGAGGTGTCAAGATTTGGCGCATCGCTGGTTGGCGTTTCACTCTCTTGCACCACACCAAGAGCGCATAACTGCAAAACAGGATAATCATGTGCAACTAGGAAACGGAAGCTTCTGACAGCATTGCGAGACGTAAGATGTCCCATGTGTAGGGCGAATGATATTCGCCATTCCAGGTGAAGTGACGCTATGCATATGTAGAGATCTTTTCGCTTTCCTCGGACAAAAGCGATGCTGACGTTGTGACTGCACCCTCTGATCAAACTGTATCTCTGCCGTCACGAGTAGCGGAGCATTTCTCAATTTGATTTGGCCTTGCCGTAAATCCTTCTTGAACGATCCGGTAATGAGCTGTGAACGGTATGGTGCCGGTGGATGTTCCTGACACTGAATCGAAATGGTTAAGTATGTCGATCTCAATCGCTTGGCGAAGAATGGAACTTCCCAGGGCGGGCCTATGCACTAAGACCTTACCTGGCACACCAAGTAGGTCATACAATACACAGATTGTACATACAATGGGGTCTGGGGCCTACACAATTGCCGATGGGGTCTATGCATCTGATTGATCAGATTATGAATTGAATTGATTTAAGTCAGATTAAACTGATTCATTCTAACAAAATTGAATAAAATCAAATGAGATTGAACAGGATTGATCTAACCCTAATAAACTCAAACACACATATATATACATATTTCGAACCCTGACCTAACTAATCTAATCAAATAGAAATAAATAAATTCAATCCTCAATGTTGACTAAAGTTGAAGGGGTCTGCCAAGAAAACGCTAAAAGTGTGGCGGTCCAATTTCGCTTTGTCTTAGTAGGCCCCATTGACTGCACACCGCAATACACAGTCTATCATGCATCCAGTGACGGTAGTAGGGAGGAATAGAGGTGCTATGGGAGCTGTGTGACTGCTACTTATGGTCTTCCCGGTAGCGCGTAGTTGTCACTCCAGTCGATAGCTAGGGGAAAGACCGTTGCTGTCGGCCCTGGCTCTTGGCCGATGTTTGATACCAGTACCATGTAATCACGCGACAAATGGTACCACGATTTCCATGTCATGCATGGAATGATTCAGATACCTACCTAGACTGGTCATCGCCGTGTCCTGGTTTGAAGAGCTCTATACATATAAAGGAAGGCCTAGATGTTGATCCGGACCACTCAATGGTGCAAGCCCTAATCACCGATCCAAAACTTTCGCTACACCAAAGGATCTGCTACCTCAAGATAGTGGGCAAACAGCCCGAACCCATAACACAAATCGGCTTTGGGTGAATGTCTGATAGACATTCAAGTCAGCGTCTTAACAACCCACCACTCATAAAGCGGCTCAGGGATAAAATCTCGGATCATCTGCGCGAGCAAGGCGTCCCAGGCGACGGTGTAGACGGGTTGCAACCAAGCGTCGGTCTGCGTGTTGTAGAATTTAGCTGGCGAAACGATACTAGCTAACAAAGAAGGGAAGAGGAGGTTCCTTACGAGTGCATCCATGACCGTCTTCGCAACATGTTCCGGCGGGGTCCCCAGCGCCGTATTCGTGCGTACCAACGTCTTCCACTTCTCCATCATGGTCTTGTACCTGCTCATAATGCTGCCATCCATACCCTCCTCGACCCTCAACACATTTCCCAAACTATCGAACCCACTCGCCGCCCGCCCCGCTTTTAAGTCCTCTTCCTCGTCGTCAAATCGTTCCATGGCGCTCACAATCTTTGGCCCGATCCCCGCCGTCGCGACCCAGCCGGGCCTGACGACCGTCATCTTGATGCCGTATGCCCGTATGGTCTCGAAGTTCCAGGCGCGCGTCATATTGTCGATGGCCGCTTTGACGGCGTTGTAGGTGACCCAGCCGGGGACCGGCGTGTAGCCGCCGTAGGAACCGATGTTGACCACTCGACCGCCGGAGTGGCGTTTCAAGAGCGGGAGGAAGGCGCGGGTCGTCGAGATGTAGGCGAGGAGGTCAAGGTCGAGCATACGCTGGGAGGCGTTAGTTGGACCTCTTCTGTGTTGGTCTGAAAGGGAGAAGTCCTAACCAGGATATCGTCGCGAGACGTCAGTTCCATAGGAGAGATCATGCAGAAACCGGCATTGTTGACGAGTCCCAGGAATGGCCGCGAAGGGTTGGCCTGATCGAATTGAGAGATCTGGTCGACGCATTGCTGGATATCGTCCTGCGACAGGACGTCGCAGATTATACCGTGGACGTCGCCGCCGATGTTGCTGGCGTTGCGGAGATACTCCACCCTCAATTCCTCTCCATGACTCGGGTCTCTGTGTAATTCCAGGCTGTCAGATGGGGGTCGGTTCGACAAACGGCAGGTTTCTATTCTTGCTCACCGAACACCCGCAAACACTGTGTAGCCTTTCCGGGCCAAATGCAACGCCGTCGCCCGTCCGATCCCTTCGTGTGCGCCAGTGACGAAAATGCTTGGATTGTGGCCCTTTTTGGGACGGGTCTGAAAGCTGGGTGGAGAGCCACCAAGGAAAAGATGTAGGAAGCCGTAGGTCGCATAGTTCACTAGAAATGACCAGTAGGCATAAACGCGGTTTGCAAAGTAGAGGGCATAGGAAAGAGTCCGTAGGGCCTCGGATGGCTGATGTTTTGCAGACTTCAGTAATGACTCTCGTTCAGAGCGTTCTTGCAGAGGAACTTTGAGGCGCCGAGTGCTCATGATTCAGTGATTTGATGGTTGAGATTTTGATAGGGATGGCTAACGTCACTTGCTTATTTACATAACTTGCTCGAAGCTAGCTCTTTCAGCTCGTCATTTGAAGAGGTACCTGATCCGTTGCTCCTCATGACGCAACGTTAACGCAGTAGGGTCTCCTCGGCTGCACTTGGTAGATTACGCTCGTGGTCCTTTTCTCTCACCAAAATCCCTTCCTGTTCTGTAACTCTGATATTGCTCACTACAATGTATTATGACTTATCGAAAATATGTGCTTCTATCAGAGAAATTCGGTTTGGATCCATGAGCAAGACTGCCTCCTTATAAATTTCATAGAACCAGTAGATATCTGATCGTACGTACTCTCCCTATCCCCAACGCCGTCACGCTATGCTCTGGTCTCTCTGGTCATCTCCCAACGACGAGGTGTAGTAAACAAGACTCATTCAATCGTAATATGCAACGACGAGCACAAGATCCAAATACCAATTCATCGATCCAGAATTCCGCAGTGCTAAACATTCTCATGCCTGTAGGGCTCATAAGCAAAAGCCTTGCTTCCCCTCTCCTGCCCGTGTCCCACCCCACCAGACAACGGCATACTACTGCCCTTGTTCACGTTCCCGCTCTGGCCCAGATAGGGACTCTCGACCCTCTCATACTTCATCCGCTTGCTCCTGTCATTACCGCTACGGCCGGAACAGCAGCATATGCTAGCGAGCCAGAAGATGGTGGCCCCGAAAGAGAAGGCAACGGCTAGCCAGGTGGTGGCTAACATGCTCGTGCCGAGGGAGCCGTGGATGTTGTATGGTTTTAAGTAGGTGTTGAAGGAGGTCGCGAGGGTGGAGTAGAGGATTGTGGCGATTAGAGAGGCGGCGAGAATGAAAATCGCGGATGCCTGTGATGGAGACGCCGGGTTAGTCCAAGCGAAATGTTAAGTGGTCGAGTGGATCAAACATACGACTGAGATGATTGTGGTGACAAGACTTCCCCATCGGCTGAAGATCGCTAGGATCCCGACAAGGATCTCCAAAGCTGTAACCGCAACTGCGACAATGTAGGCAATGAACATCCATTTGGCGGCTGTTTGATATGCGTTTAGACCGTCCTGTAATTGTTTCGGAAATAGTTGCTCCGCGCCAGTGTTGTTCAGGCCCCAGACCTCCACCGGATTGAACCAGAACTGGTTCTGGCGTGGGGAGCAGAAGTCTATGACTTCCGTACCGGCTGTGGAGGAGTTGGCCTTGGTGCCCGAACAGTAGTTCCATAGTGAGACAGTATAGAAGTCTTTCAAGTTGAGTGTGGATTTGGCTTGTTGGAAGGCTTTGGTGAGGACGGTGTTGTCGATGTTCGTGCCGGGGATCAGATCAACGGTGGAGTTGAAGGTGATGTTCGATGTGTCGGCCTAGGGGAGTCAGCATACTAATTTCCTGATAGACGTATGAGGCTGAAGAAGCGGACCTTGAAGAAGTAGAGGTTGCTCAAAGTGCTAGAGCTCTTGTTTGTACCGCCCAGCCCAACCAGTATGATGCATATCAGTGATGCTAGAGTCAGTGCCATAGGCACAAATATGCACGCGAATCTCCCTGCTTTGCCCATCTTGGTGGCGAGATTTGACGATGCTAAACGATAGACTTGTGGTGAGGGCGAAGTGAAAGCGAGAGGTACGCCTGCTACGAAGGCTGTTTACGATGGTGTTGATGTATGTATTTGAAGATTTGAACGGAAGGGCAGAGGTGAGAGTTATAAACAAGGAGTTTGAGGATATGGTGTTGTTTATAGCGACGGTGGCTGGCTGCTGACGAGGGTGGTCGTGGCGGAGTCAACAAGCGAACTCCGATAGGATAGCTCAACCTTATCAACAGAGTCCTCTGCTTTGCTTCGAGAGTATTTAGAGACTCTACTGTCTATGGTCTATCCTTAAATACGGTCTCCACCAGTTGCTACCATACCTCCTCAACGACAATGCGTGTTCAATTCAATTCAGCATCACAGACTACCATATATTTGCGCACCCGTTCCAACAAGACAGCATTCGTCAACAACAACGCGTCATGTCTTGCTTAATATATTTCGGCTACTAAATATAGACCTCTAAGACACAGGGCTGAGTCTTTGATCCACTTGTCTTGGCAGTCTCAACCTCAACCCCAGCGCCTCAACGTCACATACACTATGTGTACGCATACCTTACTCGTAGCAGGTCCGTGATGAACCTCCGATGTCTGTCGGTTCCGTACGCTTAAGGTGTTTGCTGTACTGGATGCAGCCAGGCCAAGAACTATGCCATTCCCTCGATCCTTCCCGGGAGGCAAAGCCTGACGAACGTGCTATAGGGTATTTCACAACGTAGAGCTACTCCATCCAAACTACAGTCCTTAGCAAAGTACACCTATTACAACCGACAATCCTATAATGTACTGCAATATGATCCATCGAAGACATAGCACTTTGTGACTGTCCCCGCATGGCTTGCCTGACCAGCTAAGCATTGGTGAAACTATCTGTCGACCATATACCCGGTAAACACTGCGCTCAGGTGGGTTTGTATAAGGACACAATGGTGACTCAAATCACTAAAATACAATCTTTAAGCGTTAGATACCTAGAGAGGGAGCAAAAATGATCTCGGCCGGGATCGAACCGGCGGCCTTTTCCGCACAGTCAAAGAATGCTGTAAAGGAAACGTGATTACCGCTACACCACGAAACCATTGAGGGTGCAAGCCCCTTAATAGAATATATATTGCAGTACTAAAACTGCGCAGTATGGTGTTGGTACTGTTGCGGTCTGGTACACTCTTTTTACCTTCACCTGACAATCCTATAATACTGGCTTCCAGGGACTACTATGGTTCGGCTACCTATAGCTGAATATTATCCTCCCCTCGTCTGGATCCTAATATCAGCTAGAGAGCAGTTCAGGCTCAGGCTCAGACGCCGGACTCTCGGCAGCCACGGTAACTACGCCATATACAATAGATAGCCGCCGTCATAGTTTCCAGCTAAGAACATCCAACTGTCTCGGGCTTGGCCTCAATATCCCTTCTTCATCAACCGTTCCCATACGCCCTTGGACGCTTTTCAAGCTTGCATATGCTCGGGTAAATGCCTTGAAGGGCGTATTCCTGTCTCGCCACCATCGATCTTCCTCCGTCTCTTCGCGAGCAGGTCTGGGCGATTCCGGTATCGAGGGCGATTCGGTATCTGATGAGCTGTGACCCAGCCATTCGACTACCGTAGACCGATTGCTGTCCGATGTTCCATGTGGTGACGGGGACTTTTGCATGTCTGGAACGTTGTCAGCGGTCGCCACCGGGTGACCAACTGGTTGAGATGAGACGGGAATCTTTCCAATCTGTACTGGTGTCGGCTGCTTCGACGTCTGCGTGGGCCCTCTGATTACCCTGGTCAGTGTCCGCAACGGTGTAGTGCTGTCGCGAGTCAGTGCAGACCTGGGCGTCTGCAAGTTGTTACCGCAAGCAGGCGAATCAATGCCGGGTTTTGCTGGTTCGGTCCAAGACAACGTGCGGCCTAGTTTCGAGGGATGATCCATAGCTGAGGTAGGTCTAAGAGCTGGACCCGCAAGGGTAAGGTCGACCACTTCTCTAGCCTTCAATGGGGAACATGGTTCGTGCCGAGACGCCTTGGCTATAGCAGGTCCGTTGTGCAACGCCTTAGCTGGACTTCTCAATCTCCTTTCTGGCTGTAGTGCACCTGTGTCTTCGACAGCAGTTATCACATCGTTAAGAGTAGCAGGTGTCATCACGTGCTTATGGTGGATTGGCTCGTCGATATGGTGTTTGTAGAACATTTCGTAAGGTATTGGGTCGTCACCCCGGTCTGTACAGTCCAATAAATAATCCCGATAGTCTGTTCTGTGTCGGATGACAAAGTCGTCCCATAAAGATCGATGCTCCATTCGCTCGGCTTGTAGAAGTCCGTGTATTCTTTGACACATGCCAGAAAAATGTTCGAAACCCCCTGAGTAATCAGGGTACGTGCTTTTGAAAGTATTGTAGACACTACCTTTTGTAGGAAGGGCTGGGCTGCTCGGTGATGCCATGGTTGATGAAGACTGCGGTACAGCCGTAGGACCTGATGCCTTGTTAGACCTTTCACGAGAAAAGTTGAGATAGTCGCCAAGCTCCACGCTGTTATTCCGTGGAGTGTGGTCCACAGATGGTGGTTTCCACCCTGATAGAGCAGTGTTCCCTCCAAGCCCTACGGACTCAGAGGCGGTGACATGCGTAATAGTGTCGGGTGGCCAATGATCGAGCTCCATGGAGGTGCTCTCTTCTGGGAGGCTCGTGGTCCGCTGAGCCGCGTCTTGTGTTGCTACTGCGTCTTGATCAGTCTTTTGGAAGGCGACGTCACCTAAATCGTCAGCCGCATTCGTAGGATTTTGAGACTTTCGTAAAGCGAGAAATTCCCGCCGGTGCTGCCGGGCAATCAGGGAGGGATCCTGCGTCAGTCGGTTCTCCTGGCTGAAATTCAGAGCAGAAGGGGCCTTTAGACGCTTCCGACGCTTCGTGACGAAAGGTGAGAGCTGGTCCATATCGGCAAGTTTACGCTTTTCATGCATTCTTTCATTGACCACCGACATATGAGGCATAGGGTCGCGAGGATGGTTGGACTCGACACCGGGAACCCCACAACCGGAAGAAGTACTCCTGAACGGACTCTTGTTTGAACCTTCGTGAGCACGGGTATTAGTCTCGAGATTTCTCTGCTGGCTTTTCACTACCTCCCCGTCATACTTGAGAAGATCGTCCACTGTGCCATCAACCCCTACACGTGACGGTGAACTGCCAGCTATATTGGTGTCAGAGTGCAGGCCGTGCGTCCCAGGTACTACGACCTCAGTTGATGTGGAACAATCAGCGGTCAACCCGTCGCCAATTGAGTCGAGGTTACTTCTGTCTTGTTCCATCAAGAGAGCAGGTGAGGTATTGATACAGGGAGAAACTCCTGGGTTTTGCTTAGGATGATATGGAGTGCGCTTGACCTGCAGCGTAGGCTCTTCTTTGTGAAAGGCAGTAGATGGTGGCAACAGTGCCGGCGAGACAAGACCATTCACCTGCTCCTGACCTGAATTTGCATTCTCGTCCCCTAGCGCTTGAGGTATCTTGCTCTCCAGGTCGTCGTCGTCGTCCGAACTTGGGTCCCGAGAGTGGCTTCTCCTGATTTGGCTGTGGACTTTTGGATCTTGTGAGTGGCTCCCAGCTGCTCCTGCGCTTTCTGCTGCGGTTAATACCTGCCGATATCTTTCCGGGCTTTCTCTGTCCAAATCCGTCTCATTGATCTGACTCTTAACTGTATCAACTAGCTCACTAGTATTGTCCGTATGAGCCCTGATTGGGTCTTCACCAAGAACATTTTCAGGGTCGGGTGCAGACCCAAATGATTGTGTGCTATCCGCATTGTCTTGACCGACAAAGGGTTCGGCTTGTGCAGTCGGAGTTTGACTGGGCAACCCATTATTGGATCTTGAGGCATCAGAGGACTCTAAATGGGCTACTTGAACAGCACCTCCGGATCCAGCGCAGCCACTTTGCACTTGAACTGGACGTGCTATTGGACTGCTCATCGCCATTTCTTCCTCGTCGACAGCAGTCGGGTTGGGTTGGAGAGGTTTCCTCGAAACTCGATCGGGCAGTATACTAGATTCGAAGCTGCTGTCTGGCGGCAGTTGGTCCTCCGAGGCAGACGGTAACGAACTTGAAGACCAACCAGATAACCTTTCTTCGTCCGAGTCCTGTCCAGCTTCACTTCCTGTGTTGGAGCTTACTTGTTGCGACCCAGTGACATCCAGCTCCAACACGTCTTGCTGTTCTTCTGCAGGCTCAGTGTTCTCGTCACAACGCTCAGCGGCTGCATTTAGAGCTTGCAGGATGGCGATAGGAACATTTGCAACAGGAGCTCGCCTGCCAGGCTGAGGAGGATACCAGGCTATGAGAACGATAGTCAGGATACGGAGGTTGTAAATCATTAGTAACAGAATGGCGTCTCCGACCACCACGGTACAGCTAATTATTGACTTGTTACAGTGGACTTACAATTATCGTTGTCCAACAGTTTCTGCTGCTCTTTAGATATCCTTGCATCCCTCCGACGAATACGAGTAATCCCCTATCCTCAATCTCAGCATGTAAATCATCGATAGCTTTTTTGAGCAACCCACATTCCAGGGATCGTTTGTGACTAGTTTACCAGAATTGTCTTCGCTCCGAGGACCCTTGGTGAAGTCCTTGGCGCTCTTGGTATGGACCTCGTGTTTCTCTACCGCTGAAACCTTTCGATCAGGAGCAATTCGCAAGTCTCTCTGTTTCACGCTGTCCGAATTTTGTCTTGTACGGCATATGCTCTCCTGGTGCTCAACGGTTCAGTGTCAATCTCAATGACTGTCAGGATGTTGGATTTACCCCCACAGTGCTGTCACCATCCACACCGCTCGCCTCCTGCCGTAGACTTTCAGAAGCTCCCCCATGAATTTCGACTAGCATCTTCGTCGACGACGTAGCTTGTGATACTGACCGACGAGGACTTGAGTGCTGACCGCTGTCAGAATGGTCTGCTGCTCGCCCATGCTTTTCAGGGTACTCCAACAGAGGCTTGTCTGTCACAAGTTCATCTTTCGTAGATTCCCTCGTGTTCCAATTGGCTGGACTTTCGAGTGTTTCAGGCTTCCGCGGTGCAGTGAGGAGACGCAGGAGGTCCTCATTCCTGGTTTTTGTTATGCGGCTGGCGCTTGTCGATGACCCATACCGATTCAAGGCAGTCCCTGCTTCTTTGGAAGAACGGGATAGATTATCGTTGGGCTGGGCTTTGTCGGCGATTGTCAATCCGAGCTCTTCGTGCTCTGATATCTGACTGTGAAAACCGACTTGAGTAGCCAGTGTCAAGTGCCTGTCGTCCCTATGAGATGCATCACCTACAATGCAAGTTTTGGTTTGCGGACGCTTTGAGGACGGTGATGCAAGTTCATCTTCGTCTGAATGTTTACGGGTATCCAGAGTCTCCGAGCTCTTAACTTCTCTTAACTGTCGTACGAGTAGTCGTACTCGTTGACGTTGTTGGATGGGTACCGGTTGCCCAAAAGTAGCCTGACCCGCACAGCCACAAAATTGGAGATCCCGGACCAGAAGCGTCACGCTCGATTGTTTGGGTCCAAGGTGTGTTGCAACAATCTCATATTGTGAAATGGCAATAACCCCGCCCTGCGTGTCTTTGGTGATCCTCGTCCGGTGCTTTGAGACGTACGCTTCGACGACAGAGGAAGCGAAAGTTGCTTGGATGGAGGTGTGGGAGTCCGATAGAACAGCTTTTATGGGCTCTTGGAAAGCCTCAAACTAGATCCTCAATACTCAGAGAGCTACTAAAGGCATGATGAGATTGGACTTGGACCAACCTTTAGTATCTGAAGAAAATCCACCTTCTGCAGCCTCACTCTCAGATTACTCCCGTCGTCTTCGTATGGTACTTTACGGGGGCTGAGAAAGCCTGCAGGACCTTGAATTTTCCAGCGTAAAACGCGATGGAGCTGTTGCTCGATAGTTGGTCCAAGCCAATCTGTCATGCAATCCATGACAGGCTTGAGAGGCAGGGGTTCGAGAACGGCTATACGGAGTAGTCGCGGTTACATATTCCCAGATGAAAGGGAATTTCATGAGGCCCAGACAATGGACGCAATCCACCAGTTGTCAATAGGTATTTGTAGCTAGTTTGAAACTCGTTCAGTCAAAGCGACATAAAGTTCAGAGTAGCACTTTCAGTCCGTTGAATCACTGTTGATCTACATCATGCTCTTTGTTTCTATTGTCAGCCCTATGGCTACGAGTACTGCCGATGAGGGACATTATTATCCAAAGACGCGCCTTACCTACCGCAGGTAGTGACGCGACGTTAGCGCGGGGTTTAGTGCACCTCTGTAGAAAGCTTTGGCGTAAGGTATGTAAGGTAATGCGTTCATACCTTAACCTCAACAAAAGGAACTTCACTGTACGAGTGCTCGTACCTACTTTGAGGTACTTTACCAACGTGAATCAGCAGGGTTTCTACATTAATTGTTTGCCTATTAAGACCTCCTCGTTTCACATCAACACGTTCGTCTACTACAATACCATACGGGACACAACGGCCTCTCCATAAATGCATCCAAGCCGGTCTGAATGAAGCTGGCTCCACACATGCTATGGGCATGTCTGATCGAAGTGCTATCTGTGACCGTGCACTCCTTGCAAGCCTTGAGCATCAAATGCTCCGGCTTCTTGGAGCCACAATTGTGCAAGTCGAAGCTGCCACCGCCCCAAGTTAATGGGTCAACAGCCAAGAATACAATCTCCTACAAAGACCAGCAAAGAATATCCTTCCACACACCATGATCTACCGGTGACTGCTTACATGGCTTCAAAATCTTCAAAGGATGCCGTCAGCCCTCACACGTCGGCTTCCACCCTTCCAGTTGGACAGAGGCCGCGTCGAGGGTCGATTGCCTCGATGTCATCACGACTGCAGTTAGACAAAGAGTCCATCTCCCAAGCTCTGGATCAGATACATGTCGCTGCATCGCGATCAGAGACGCTTACTACCTTTAAAGATTTCACTCCCGCACCATCGTCTTCTTCAGGACATGAGGCCAAAACACTGGCTGGAGAGCTGCAGGGTGGTCTGAGTGGGCTGTACAGTCGTTTCCGAGCCTCTGTTGGAGGGGTGACGAATCTAGTAGGGGGTGTTACTACGGAGGAGGACAAGGAAACCATTGAAGACAAGCCCATCAGCAGCCCGGAAACAGCCGTACAGCTTGTGAAGGAGAAGCTCAGTGTTGGAAAGGCCCAAGCCTCGGCCGTAATATCGCCAGCCTCTGAGATTACGCCTACCGCACCCGTTCACTCCTCAACTACTCTCGTCAGCAATGTACCAAGTGACCATATTCAGTTTATGAAAGAGTCAAGAAGCTCCGAGAGCCCAGCAGTGGTGTCGCCAAAACTTTCTGGTACCTACAACCAGTCTGGAGGGTCGAAACCCACTCTGGCCCCTCTCACAAAGGCGACGATCTCGTCCGCAGCCAATCCAAAGTTAGCTGAAGTGCATGCTGTGGCTACCAAGGATGCCAGTTTGCTGGGTAAGCCAGGGGCAGATCAAAGCCGTGAAACCGACCAGCAAGCGCCTTCACCGCGCGACGCATCTGTGGTACCTGAATATGAAGGAATGCCAAGCACAACAATGAGACAGGGAAGATCACATATGATTTCGGACTCGGAAGATCAGCGGACGTCAGTTCCTACAACAGCGGGCATGCGATTGTCACATCATAAGCACAGTGATACTCAAGCATTGGAGTCTGGCCGATCAACCGGTAGCTACGACAAGTCTTCAGCGATCGCTCATGATGATGAGCCCCTCCGTAGCGCTGCTCCTGTTTCGACCTCAGAGAGGAATTGTACGGAGAAGAAGGTTATCGAACCGGAACAACTCGGTCGAGTGAGTGGCAGCCGTGCCAGTTCAGTAGATTACCAGAGATTACGCAACAACAAATCATCAAACCTCGACACCGTCATCACAAGTCCAGTAAAGGTAGAATTGAATCGTCAAAGGCCGCCTGCAAAGGATCGTATAGACGAGGTCTTAACAGATTCGATGACCAAAGAGCATACCGAAACTAACAGTCCTGATTCTCCGCTTCAAGGCTTACACTCTGATGATCATAAAGCCGCTGCGGTGTGCGTTAGTCAGTCTCATTTGCCTGGGTTTACCATTTCCCATGCTTCTTCGTCGGATAGCGACTCACCAAGCCCTCTGGTCACTCCGATGCTTCTAAATTTCAGAGCCCAAGAGACTGTCACTGGAAATGAAGCTCCAATTTCGGGTCGAAGACCAACCGATATACCAGCACCATTCAACGAACATCCTGCAGCAACGGGAAATAGCGCCCCAGCACAGATTAAGAGCAAGGTATTGAGCAAGGATTACTGGATGAAGGATGAGAACGCTCAGGATTGCTTTTATTGTGGGGATGCGTTTTCCACGTTCCGCAGAAAGCATCATTGCCGTATGTCTTACCCAGAGCAGCATCTTGTGGGAAATCTAACTCTTCCAGGCACTTGCGGCCAGATATTTGACGCAAAATGCACCTCCTTGGTTTCCGGGTCACAGTTTGGCCAGCCAGGAAATGTACGAGTCTGCAAGCCCTGCGAGGCGATCATTAATGGGTATGATTCATCAGACTCGTCTGAAGACCGGAATTCCTGGCCGAAGCCCTCACCCAAAAACAAACACAACGCCATCGTACCTCTTAACATCCATGGCGCGCCTGAATCAGCCTCCCCCGGCAGTACTTCGCAGCATTCTGGGCATTCTCAACACCATCGAGGTATAGCAACGCCAACGATGGCCATACCTGTGACTCGAAGGTCTGGCGGTACTGATCATGACACGGACGTCCTGGAATTCGGTGCAGAGCGAACTATAGCGCGGCCGAGCTCCTCCAGGTCGCTGAGACCCTCGGTGAGTGGAAGACCTCATTCGTCGAACTACAAGCGGCATCTCTTCCGCCATCAACACCTCCGGAACTTCAAACCGTCTGTCGATGATAGCGCTCCTTTTCACGGAAATCCTATAACTGAAACGCCCCAAGGGACAGGGAGATTGGCTTTCCACAATGACAGCATCATTGACCCTGACCTTGCTCCATATTTATCCGATGAAAATTCTAGTGGCGATGAACAGTTGAGCATCTCTGCTGTGTTGAGTGCCGATGCGGTTTCCCGGAGCCAGGACAACGACAGAGGCGCAATAGGTGGGCTTCTATCCGCCGTGAGGAAAAGCCGCCTCAGATTCAGCGAGATTGGCATGAGTGGTGTAACGTTTGCCAGTCGAGATATTGACGAAGTGAGCAGCAGCAGCTCACGAGCCACGAATGTGCCACGGTCTGCTCGAAAGCGGAATGTAAGCTTCAACAGTCATACTCATCAACGACCTGCTTTCAGGTCGTTTAGGAACGGCACGGTGCCACCGAAAGCACTTCTTGAGGGACCGGCCGCTGCAGAGATAGCAATCCTCGACTCTGTGGCCGTAGGCGTCGACAGGTCAAAGACAATTCGGAGTTCCGCAATGATAGGCGCGGATGCTCCTGCTGTCGAGCTCAACAATGCAAGTTTACAGCATGTTCGAAAGCTGCTACGTCAACTATTGGAGGACTCTAAGATAGCCAAGATCAGCAGCTGGGAGAAGGCGATTGTACCAATTCTCCTGCAAGCAACGGACGATGTGGATCCGGACGTACAGAATGGCGACGACCTTGACATCCGTCACTATGTGAAACTCAAAAGGATCCCTGGCGGCCGACCGAGTGACACGTGTTACGTCTCAGGGCTCGTGTTCAGCAAAAACCTAGCGTTGAAGAGCATGCCGCGAAGTATAGCAGATCCCAGGATCGTCCTAGTTACCTTTCCGCTTGAATATGCCCGGCACCGACAGCACTTCATGAGTTTGGAGCCTGTTATCCGTCAAGAGCGAGAGTTCTTGGAGAATTTGGTCAACCGCATTGCAGCTCTCCGACCACACCTATTGCTTGTGCAGCGTAATGTATCAGGCTTGGCCCTAGAATTCTTAGAAAAAGCGAACATCGCAACTGCGTACAACGTGAAGCGGTCAGTTATTGAGGCGGTCTCACGATGTACGCAAACAAGGATCATCTCATCCATTGACAAGCTGGCAATAAAACCCACTCACACCGGGAAGTGTTCCAGTTTCGAACTCAAAACTTATGTGAATAACGGCAAGAAGAAGACGTATGTGTACCTGTCCGGCTGTCCGAAAGAACTTGGCTGCACGATTGTACTGCGTGGTGCAGATGATACTACGTTGGCCAAAGTGAAGCGGATTACAGAATTCATGGTGTATGTTGTGTACAATCTGAAGCTGGAGACGTGCCTCATGAGAGATGAGTTTGCCTTCATTCGATCAAATACCGATAGTGCAACTACCTTGACCAAGGGGACAATACAAACTCACGCAAACACTATACCTGTGAGTCATAAGGTAATCGAAGTTAACAACAGGTCGTTACGTACGAAGCAGGCTTCTGCCGAGGTTTCAAATGCAGACCTTTTGAGCAGCTTGAGGCAAAGCTCCTCAACGGAGCAAGTAAACAATGCTACTTCCGCTGATATCCAGATGCCTGAGGATATCCCGCCGCCGACATTCTATGGTGATATGGTCGAGAAGCACAAGACTAAGATACTTTCCGCGTCACCATTCGTGGAGTTCATGCAGCCATATCTACTAATGCGGGCCAGAGAGCAAGAAAGACGTCTTTTATATCTCAAGCAACTGAAAGATGAGGATGGCCTCGAGGATCGAGCGGAGGACCAAGCCGAAGAGCCTCAGGAGTTTGATCTTATCAAGCCGGAAATGGTACACGCAATTGTTTCAGGCACCTCAAAGAAAGTTCGTGAGGTCCTCCGTGCTGTTCATGACGCGGAGTATGATAAGGCTCTGCACAATTATCAAACGCAGAAGCGGCAGTGGGAGACCTACATATCTGGCAACACTAATCTCTTTGACCCTTATGCGCACCAGAATATTGCTGTACTATACAGTCTTGTCTGCACTGTTACTTCGGTGCCGTGCTCGGGACCGGACCTGCTGGGACTAGGCTTCTACAATGAACATGAGACCGAGGCAGATTTTGAGGCTGATTGCACGTTGGGACAGTACGTGCAGGACTTATGCTTTGGTGCGGAAACTACCTGCACGGCAAACGGCTGTGAGAGGAAGATGGTTGAGCATCATCGCCAATACGTCCATGGGGAAGCCCAACTCAACATCTTTGTACAGCAATATCCATGTAGGCTCAGAGGCATGCAGGACACTATTATGATGTGGAGTAGCTGCAGAATCTGCGGCAAGGAAACACAGATCATGCCTATGTCTAAGAACACTTGGAAGTACTCTTTTGGTAAATACCTGGAGTTGTCGTTCTGGAGCAGCCACCTTCATGCTCGGGCTGGTGTATGCCCGCATGACCTCCACCGGAACCATGTGAGGTACTTTGGATACAGGAACATGGCTATTCGCGTGCAGTATGACCCGATCAACCTACTCGAAATTATCGTGCCTAGGGCACGCATCACATGGAAGGTAGACAATGATCTGCGACTCAAGAATGATATCTTCTCAAAAACTGAAGAGCGACTTGACCGGTTCATGGCTTCGGTCAAAGCTCGCATCCAAGGAATTAGCACTGAGAGTGTTGTTCCAGAAAAAGCAGAGGACTGCCGGAATGAAGTCGAAAACATGATGAGACGCGCAAATGAAGAGCACCGCTTCCTTACGCGAAAGCTGCAAGAGAAGTACATGAGCTCCAAGTACTTTGAAATTGTTCCTCTTAATCGAGCCGTTCGAGCCCTTATGGAAAAAGTCGCTGAATGGGACAATACGTTTGCCGATTTCGATAATGATTTCTTCCCCTCAGAGAAGGACATAAGGCGTCTTGCAACACTGCAGCTGAAGAAGATCTTCCTCGATAAAGAGGGGTCTACAAGCAATCTGAACTCCCCGCGTGACAGTCTGGTGACCCCAACTGCAGACATGGAACTCTCGGAAAAGATTGATCATGAGGGTTCAGTCGACCTAGGGTCAACAACAGGAATGGTATCGGTCGAGAAGGCCAAGGATACACTCATGTCCGTTGTTGATGAAGACCGCCAATCCCCCAGCATTACCCCTTGTCATGACGGAGTTGTTGGTTCAAAGGATGCAACGATAAAAGCAGAAGCGACAGAAGAACAATCTTTAACCAACAATCGTCTACAAGACGCTTCGATGCAGCATGTCAGCCATTTAGATTTAGCTATGCCTTCGAAGTTTCCAGAGAGACAGCCAGGTGATCAACTTCTCCTTCAACCAGAGTCCCGTCCTGTTAGTCCGACGACTACGAGGACCAAGGATACCCTCAGCGCGGAATCATCGTCGACCACTGCAGCTGTGGAAGCGGACAGAGTCCAACAAGCTAGTCAACTAAGTACAGTGAACGGTACTATCCCGGGTCGGAGGCTTGCGTCTGGAATTCCTCGGCTCGTTGAGCTGGATGTCCGCCGTAGTGGCATGATCTCCTCGCCTCCTCTGTATCGTGCCCAGTCACAGCCAGCACATCTTCGACGAGAGCAAACCGTTGGGGTCGGCAAATCAAATTTGACCATGTCACAGACCAACAATTCAAACGCTCCTGCCAAGACCCTTACCAAAGCACTGGAGTCTTCTGTGACCAATTCGACTGGCAGCGGGACCGATAAGAGTAGCCCTAGACACTCTCTCATTCCTCGATCAGTTGCAAGCGGAAGGAAGGATTCTCGAGTATCGACCTTAGCAAAGCACTTCGAGCAACTAAGTCGCGAATTTGAGAAGGAGCGCATCCGGGAGAGACGTCAACGTGCGGCTAAATCCCGCCTCGCTCGGGCTTACCCGATGGCCTCCTCGAAACCTATCGCCCAAGTCTATAAGAACGTCCACGAAGCTGTGGAGGAGAAAGATCCGTCTGACGAAGACCTACTTGACAATGACCAACTCAGTACCAGCCCCGTTCAAATACAGTCGACTATTGAGCACATGGCACAATCCACTAAAACACAAACTCCAGGTGAAACGTCCCATGCAGACTCTACCCCTGCGGAGGCGGCCGAGACTGAAGATAATACCCGGACAGTCAGTCTGACTGCGTCTGATGTGGAAGGAGAACTAGACCGGAGTGAGGAGGACCTTCCTGCCGACGGAAGCGCCGAACTTCCCAGTACGAAAATAGAGCATCCAACAATCACACCAACAGAAAGCCAATTTGACCTAAAAACCGAGCTGCCAAAACATGAGAGAACTTCACTTGTAAAGTTGCTAACAAACTTCTGGGCCGAGCGATCGGCAAGCGGATGGACTGCTCTCGAATACCCATCAGGGCCATCAGATCACGTTTTCGTTGATTCGGATATTATAGTTCGTGAGGATGAGCCCAGCTCTTTGATTGCTCTGGCACTTGACTGCGACGACTATCAAGTCAAACTCGAAAGTATTCGCTCACATGGAGGCCAGACTTTGAGTGACTATGAGAAGTCAGACTCAACAAACGTCGACGGTGATATAAAGGAGCAAGCAAACGTTGAGCGGTCCCTGCTCCGCTCAACGGGCACACACCTTAAGTACCAATTCCAAGAAGGCTCGGCTAAGATGGCGTGCAAGATCTTCTTTGCGGAACAATTCGATGCTGTACGAAAGAAGTGTGGTGTTTCCGAACGCATTATCGAGTCACTGTCAAGATGCCTGAAGTGGGATTCAAAGGGCGGCAAGACCAAGTCCGTCTTCTTGAAAACCCTTGATGACCGCCTAGTCCTCAAATCCCTCTCGCAGACAGAGGTGCAGACTTTTCTAAGCTTCGCGCCAGCTTACTTCCAGATCATGTCCGAGGCACTCTTCCACGAGCTTCCTTCCGTCATTGCCAAGATGCTGGGTTTTTACCAGATCATCATCAAGAATCCTGTCACTGGCGTGGAATTCAATTGGTTCTTACTCGTTATGGAGAATCTCTTCTATGACCGCTCGCCCACACGCATTTTCGACTTGAAAGGGTCGATGCGGAACCGCAAAATCCAGTCGACGGGCGAGGAGAACGAGGTGCTTCTGGACGAAAACATGGTCGAATTCATATACGAGAACCCACTGTTCGCTCGAGAACACTCGAAGAGGCTCCTGCGCGCCAGTGTGTGGAACGACACACTGTTTCTAGCCAGACAGAACGTCATGGACTATTCTCTGATGATCGCCATTGACGAAAACAGGAAAGAGCTTGTCGTCGGTATAATCGACTGTATCCGCACATATACATGGGACAAGAAACTGGAGTCTTGGATAAAGGATCGCGGGTTTGCGGGAGGCGGGAGGAACAGACCCACCGTCACGAGTCCGAAGGAGTATAAGTCGCGGTTTCGAGAGGCGATGGCGAGATATGTGCTCGAGGCACCGAAGTAGGCATCTACAACCCCCCTCTGCATGCCTGGAACCATATGCTAACGAGCGACATAGTTGCTGGCATCAATTCTCGAGACCGCAGTTTCAAAGACGGCCCCTCAGGCTGGATGAGAATACGGAGAACAAAGATGGTGATCGAACGGAAGGCGAAGTCGAGGTCGTGAGCGCAGGTTTTCGAGCAGTGTCAACAGATTTTACCACGACCTGATGTTAACGAAACCCCTTTCACGAAGGTATGACCCCTTGATGATGACTGCATTGCACACCGGTGTTTTTATGGTAGATAGAATTCGAGCCCCGCTGTGGCATGTCTGGCGTGGAAGACTTTGGTATGGGAGGCTATGGAGTTTCGCATGGGTATGGCGCCTCTCATTCGAGTGGTTGGTACCCTTTACGCAAGAACAGAACTATTGTACGAAGCCGAATGAATCCCATCATCACCCCCAATGTCATTGCTGTAGTCCTAAGGGCCCAATCTAGAATTCAAGCCGTAAGTATTCCAACCGCCGCCCACCAATAAATACCACCAAAGACAAATGCTTTCCAACGCCATCATCTCCGCATCGTCCAGTGATCCAGAATTCCTCAATTCATCTGGGCCTTGCCGCCACCAACGACCCAATTCCACATGTCACCTCCTCGTACTAGTCGCGCACTCCAAACAAGTCCTCCCATCACCCACCACAGCACACATCCCACAAACATCCCGGCCACACCCTCGACACGCATATCCGCTCTCGACATCCACCCCTCCCATCTCAACATCCAGCGCATCCGCCGGCGCCAGAAGCGCGTCGCAGTCCTCACATCTAAGCAGCTCCCCCGCGCTCGGCGAAGACGTCGCCGCATGAAACGTGCGACATATACTCGGACGCGCCGGCAGCGTCCAGAACGCATCGAGCGACGTCTGCGGGACAGGTCTCTGTGCCGCCGTCGAGGATGGGGTAAGTGATGATGGTGGAGGGGCTTGTGGGAGCGAAGGAACAGGCGTCAGACTCGCGGATCGTTGGGCCGAGAAGAGTTTCTCGAAGGTGTTTTCTGGTTCGAACATCATCAGCATGGAGTCCGCCCCCTACGTGAGAATGATAAGAGTATGTTGTCGTACGATGAATAGTCCTTTCGTCCGGCCTCCCGTTTCGAAAGCGCTTCCGCGTCCGGCTGTCGAGGTGGCGGGATGTGCTTTCGGCCATGATGGCGGCGGGCATGGACCAATTGCTCGGTTGATGCGTCGTGTCAGCCATGTCGGTGTCGGTTGCGCTGGAGGAATAGAGTGCGCGGGCGAGAGGGGTGGGGCTTTGTGAGGAGTCGCGTTCGCTGGGCGATGCGTAGCTTGAGTCGGAGAATGGGGAGATGGTTGAGATGGAGCGTTTGCGTTTGCATGCCATTGGAAAGGTGCTGTAGTTGGTGACTTGGTTTGTGGGGCTGATTTGGTGAATTGAGCTTGCCTATGGGCGACAGAGGAACCTGTCACCGTTGTGAGTTATGCGTTTCGTTGGTGGTGACGCCTTCGAACGCGACGGGAGACCACTTTACGTTCGCTCGCGACTGCGCTATACTTTATTGGGTAGCGAGCTGTGCGAGCTTCAACCTCCAACGGGGCTCATCATGGACAAGACATTAGAAGACAAGAGATCCTGCACAATTCCGGGTATTAAGTTTGCATTGAATACATATGCTACCTAGACTATCCTTCTGCCAGCACATATTCGAAGTACGTGTTCAGCTTGAGCGGCGTCTCCAACGATCTGCCCCGCCATTGACCCCACCAAACCCTGCGGAAAGGGGTCATTGAATGCTATAGTTGATCGAAAACCGCTACCAACTCGTTGCCTTACAACACTCCCCGATCATGACACAAAGATCAGCCAGCCACGCAGGGTCCTGGTACTCCGACGACGGGCCAACCCTAAGCAAACAGCTCGACCAATGGCTCGACCAAGTCCCCGACTCCATCGAGCACATAGGTGACATACCGCAACCCGGCGCCAGAATCATCGTCGCCCCGTACGAAACCTCTCATCTCCATCTTTCCTACACTCTCGACTCTCTACTCACCATAGACCTCACAGACACGCAGGCTACGCCTACTCCGGCCCCGCCGCAGCATGGGCCTACAGATCCCTGGACCTCTCGCGCGCGTCAGTTCCCTCCTTTCCGTCCTTCACACCCACCGCAGACGCGATCCCAACTCCGCCCAAACGCTAACGCTGGAAACACAGCAAACGCATCTTCCTCCTCGGCCCCTCCCACCACGCCTACCTCCCCAACCTGGCCCTCTCCCAACACACCACCTACGCCACTCCCCTCGGCCCCCTCCCCCTCGACCTGCCCACCATCAGCACCCTACACGCCACCGGCCACTTCGGCCAGATGTCCCCACGCACCGACTCCGACGAGCACAGTCTCGAAATGCACCTCCCCTACATCTACAAAGTCCTCTCTCGCGCATTTCCCCACCCCAACTCCAACTCTAACTCCAACGCTGACGACGGTGCAACATCCTCCTTCCCACCTCTCATCCCCATCCTCGTCGGCAACACGAGTCCCGGCGCCGAGAAAACCTACGGCAAGCTGTTGGCCCCCTACCTCGCGGACCGGACGTCCGTGTTCGTCGTGAGCTCGGATTTCTGCCATTGGGGCACGCGGTTTAGTTATACGTACTACATCCCGACCCCACCATCTACGTCGTCGCCGATCCCTTTCCCGCCGTCCGCGTCTTCAACCTCCTCGGCGTCCCAAACCCCCTCGTCGACTCCAACAGCACCCGCGGGCTACCACCTCTCCTCCAAACTGTCGAAACCCCGCCCCGGCAACCCCATCCACGCCTCCATCGCGCACATCGACGCCCTCAGCATGCGCGCCGTCGAGTCCGGCTCGCATGACGCGTTTCTGGCGAATTTGCGGGAGACGGGGAATACGGTTTGCGGACGGCATCCGATTGGGGTTGTGATGGCTGCGTTGGAGGTGCTTGCGTCTGAGGGGAAGGATGGGGGGAGGGGGGAGGGACTCGGTGAGGAAGGGGTAGGGAAGGAGGGAACGATAGCGAAGGGAAGGTTCAGGTTCAGATTCATCCGGTACGAGCAGAGCAGTGAGTGCGTGAGCGTAAGGGATAGTAGTGTCAGTTATGCGAGTGCGTTTGCGGTGCTGTGAGGGACTTGACAGGGAAGGGAGGAAGGAAGATACCAGTGTCGCTTTTCGTAGAGCTTTCCTTGTAGCGGGGCTGGAGATGTAGATCGAATTTTCTCTTTTCTTTCTTCATCGCCTTCCTCGCACGTTGCAACTATGGAAGATGACATGTACGTCAAAGCGAAAAACATTGGGTATATACATTGGAGTTCTTTCTTTCCATTCTCCATTCAAATCTCAACCGTCACTGGTATCCATCTTCGTACTCGACACGTGCGTTGCAAAATGAGACGTAGATGGACAGAACAGAATGAACAGTAAGCAAGATGACCGCCCTGCAGCTGCTCGACCTAACGACGACCAAAAAGTCAAAATGAATCAACCCACCATACCGAACGCCGACCGAAGATACCACAGAAGAAGCACCGAGACGCCGACACCGGTAGAGGCAGTAAGTAGATGGCAATCGAGAGAACAGTGATGTAAATGTGGATAGCGATGCGCTTGAGAGCAGGGAACTATGATCGTGCTGTACGCCACAGAAGATTGTTGATTTCAGTATAGATGATGACCAGGCGCGCCGAGCGATGCATGAGGAGTGCCTGCATATTGGATTGTGTGTGAGACCAGGACTTCGTGGAGCGAATCGAGTGATTGGAGCCGTAGGATTTTATCAATAGCCGACGGACCCGTATCATGCTACCCGTACGGTAGGCAGCACGGTTGGGCGCTCTGTGAAATTCCATTGATGGTGGCGACTGTCTGTCCATGGCAAGGAGTCACTTTAAGGGCCCGGGAGTCATGCGTTGATTCAGCGACGTTTTCAAGATTGATCTTGTCCGGGTTGCCCCGTTCCCCCTTCACCTCTTGCTCGTATCCATTCCGCAGAGCCACTTTGTCTACCGGCAGGATGTTTCTGATCTTCGGTCGTCACAGTGACACCAGTGTTGATCGAACTGGTTGGACTCCCAGGAAGCATGTTGGCCACCTCGACGGCAAGCGCTTGCGCAACGTAGCCACGAAGCTCCTTCTCCTCCCTCTCGTCTTCCTTGATCAGTCGCCGTCTCTCTTCCTTGGACAGACTTTCTCTCCGCATTTTTCGGATCTCGTTTGTAATCCAGATCAGGACCTCTTCGGGAGCTTTTGTCCGATCGAGACCGTGCTTTGCGTGGTTCCGGACATAGCGCCTTGTGACGTCGGTAGCACCGTCGATAGAGAATGCGATGCAGTAGGACATCTTCTTCCCCCAGCCTATCATGCTTGTCAGGGCTGCCGTTCTACGATGTAAGTGAAGAGGGCTACTTACCTTCTGAGTACAGCCTCGGGTTGTCCCAAGCCTCCTCACATGCATCAACATGTATCCATCGCTTCTGTTGCTCCGAGTAAACTTCCGTCCACACATGGTCTTCCATATTCCACACCCAGCGCACTCTTCCTCCGACAGCCCGACATAGCATGCTGAAGCAGTTGGCCCATTCCCCACAACGACCCCGCCTTGTCTGAAGTAGTTGCCAAACATCAGAGTACCGAGGAAAGCGCTCAAATGCTCCACATTCTACTGCCGAACATCGGTAAGATTCAACGCGTGTAGCTCCTCTTGCAGCTTCGTCTGGTGTTGGCGGTACCATGCCTTGAGCGACAGTCGGAGAAGCGCAGATCGGACACGGAGGGTTATTAACCCATGTGAAGAAGCTTCGCTTAAACCATCTGAAGATCCCAAATCAGTGGCTGGCTAGTGATAAACCGTTACGCTTGAGACCTTACCTCAACAAAGCACGTATCACACAGTCCTGATAACCCCACTCCGGCTTCTCATTCTCTCCCAAGCTCGCCGCCTGAGCCTGAAGTATCTGACTCTCCTCTTCTCCTTCACTGTATATCCGATCCAAGGGAATGACCCTCATCGCTTCATCCAAAAGTCCCGGGTTCTCGTATTTGGTCGGAGTAACGGACAGTGTGAGGAGAAGGTTGCGAAAGCGTAATGACGATGCATCCTTCGGTGGTGATGGGACCTTTGGTAGATTTCGAAGTGACGCATAGGATGGCGGAAGGTTTCCACTTGCGCTCGTCGAACCCGGTCGATGCGGATGATGTGGTGGTGGTTTCGAAATAGATGCAGATGAGGATTGTCGAGAGAGTGACGAGGAGGATGCTGCTCGATCGAGCGGTACCGGCGAGCCTGTCCTCGACCGTGTACGGTCCGCCAGACTGTGCAGTCTTCTTATTCGCATCATCTGTTCGAATTGCCTGGTGAGTGCCGCCGCATCAAAGTCGCCGTGAGAGGTCGCCGAGGCCCCTCTTGGTGGCATGCCTGGGTCCGCCATGACAGTCTCCGATGCGCGCAACCGTGGTACTATACTCTTATTCCCTAATCCCCTCCTATACAGGTGAAGTCTGTGCAGTAGGCGTGTGGATAATTGAAAGGCGAGAAGAAGGTGGGTGCGTGAGAAGTTGGCACCCGAAGGTCGAGGCGCAGCCGGGTCCCTTTGCCACGATTGGGCGATACGTGGTATGCGACGGTAAGGAGGACGGAACACTCAACAGTCTCTCCTCACAGATATCCAGAGATTTCTTGCGTCGTTGTAAGGACTGTTAGATGTTGAGATAAGAGATAACTTATCACATGGGAAGCTGGTGAGAGCGTACGAATACCTTTACTGAGTAGGACGACGCCTGGGGTTGACGACTTACTTGCCAAGCGGCGGGTCTTCTGCTTAGCGTTGCGTCGTCAGCTTTGTCCTCGCTAATGCTTCCAATCAGATCCTTCTTCCGCGTCTGCAGGTCAACTGACGACGTTGCATTTCATCAAGAAAAAGAATAACAATTAACAGTCCAACCATCTGCTTGCCTTTGCCTGGGTGCAAGAAGGAAGACGGTCAGAATGACAGATCAAATCAATTGAATCCAGAATAGTCTCAGCGTCGATTGCTGCTTCACAGGTTGCCTGGTTTCTCTAAGCATGTCTACATCCGCGGAAGCCCGTCATTAACTACCTAGAAGCGATATCAGAGCCGCAAAGGGTGCGTCAGGTCTAGAATTCGTGGAAGAAACAAGTTGATTGCGCGGCCCATGATTAACTTACTTGATCATTCCTCATCATGATCAACTCTACTGGTTTCTATGTCTCTCCCAGCCGTCGTTTGCATTACCAATTTGATCATTTATAATGTAATAGTTGAAGTTTGATATCTATTCCCTTATTCATCATCTGACTGTTGTTGGAAGACGCGCAAGTGGTCAACCCGGGCCCACTGGATGGATCTTAGCGCGATTGCGTGGCTTGACTTCCAACAACCGATACGGAGTCCCTTATCCACGCAAACATGACCAGAGGCCTACGAGTGGAGCTTTAGGGCACAGTAAGCTGACTTCAGACCGAGGACCTCTTTCATCACATACCTAGCTACATCAAGAATATCCCTAATACATAGTTTACAGAGCTTCTCACATTCCTTATCGTCCAAGAGGGAGATATATATCAACGAAACCTGCATTCAGTGATTTCACGACAAAAAGATTCCACACATGGAGCCCACCAAGAACACAACCCACCCTTCCGAAGCGCAACCCGACCCTCAACAAGGCGTCAAGCGGGCGCAATGCGAGGTCTTCCCAGTGAACAACTACTACCGCGTAGTCATCGACTTCTGGAACTGGGACCCTGCCACGGACGGCGCGGCCGAGGAGCTCGAGAGATGTCTCCAGGAGAAGTGCGGCAAGGACAACTTCCACGGCTTCTGGTGGAGAAAGTACTCCCCCTCTGAAGGAAAAGAAACGGCTAAAACTCGGTTCATGTTCAACGTGCCGTATCCGGCGGAAGGCCGTATGAATGGGGATATGTATCAGCTCATTTCCGATGCGATCTATGAGTATACGGGCGACACGAAGATTCGGATCCCGTGTTATATGTTTGAGTTATGGTGGGGAAACAAATTCGTGTCATTGACCTCCGAGCGTATGCCCATAATAAGTAGTCCACGTGCTGCGTAGCCTTGGTGCAGGATTCAACCTCGACGAAAACCCTATACCCTCACCTTAACCCACAGCCTTGCGCCCCGAACCCGCACCCATCTCTCTGGGACGAAGACAACATGGTCAGGGCCTCATCGACGACGTCCGGTCCTTTCCGAGCGACCGCAGGCGCAGTTGGGATATATCAGGGCCCGAACAGATATGATTATTTTCAGATCTAGTCCTGCAAACTCAGGTTATAGGATAGAGATCGAGCAGACATGATCATTCAACTAAAATTTACCCTACTTGTCCCACTCCTGATCACCGTAATACCGTGGCGGTAAATCCACATCCCACATCGGCCGCTCCACGATCGCCACCTCGATACCCGAGGGTCTTCCGTTGCTCACATCGATACCTTGACCGTGTGCCCTTTCTCCAGCATCGTCGTCTTCTTCTTCTTCATCGTCGTCGTCGTCCTCCATCATCACCCCAATCGGCACGATGCCAAGGATAGGTCTGTATTTATACGTCGACCAGCACACTGGCCCTTCTCCCTCTCTAGTCTTCCGCTTACGTAATGCCGTATCGAGGCCTTTAGCCACATGTTCTCCTCCAACATCAACAGCCGCGTCGTCATCAAGGCGGCCATTCCCACTCTTAGCCATGGTACCCATCTCGCCACCGGGCCCTCGTCGTGACGCGGTCAAGGTCGACCAATCACCAGGCAGACCGTCGTCGTCGTCATCCTCGCTATCCGGACTGCTCGGCGGATCTAACGACGTCCATTGCGATTCTCCCAGTTCTGGACCAACCGTCCGACGGATTTTCCGGCCTATGCCAGTGTTGAGTTCCGATGCGCGGACCTTGCTACCTGCGCCGGTATCGTGATTTCGGATGTTCTGATTTGGGTCGTCGTCATCCCGATCTGTGTCGCTTTGAAGGTCTTCGAGTTTTCGTTTCTTTCGATTGGTGGTTTCGCAAGAATCTGCGTCTTGGAGTCTGGGCCGCGCGTCTTTGTTGTTATTCTCTGCAGATGAAGGGAAGTCTTTGGCTAGATCGAACATCCAGAGCCATCCGCTGCCGTAAAGCCATACCCGCTGCCTTGCTTCACTGATGTCCCAGACGCATCCCATCGCTCGGTCGCGGTTCTCTCGAAACTCGGCGGGGAGCGTTTGTGTCGGGTTTCGTCTGGACCAGTCGGATAGGCTGCCTTTGAGGATTTGGAATTCGTAGATGTGGTGTTCAGACGTTAGGGCGAGGAGTCGGTCTTCCTCGGCGGGAAGGTCGTGGGAGTGAGGGTGCGGGTTGTGACGGGTTGGATGGACGGCTGTATTACCGTTTACGGTTGGCGATGGAGTTGATGATGGCGGTGAGGGGCGGAATGATAGGATTAGAGGCGCAGACGGAAGTTTAGGCAAGAGCATCGCGGCAAGGTTTCGGATCCAGTGTTGGCCTAGGACAACGACTGGCTGCTTTTCATCGTCTTCGGAATCGACATCAGACGACGCTATTGATGACTCGGCATCTCTTGCGTCGTCATCAATGTCTTGCGTCAAATCCTCGTGGCCTTCAAGGACCCAACTATCGAGATACCCAGAGACGTCGCCAACGACAAGAATTCGGCTGTCATCTGAGAAAGCTATGCGAATGATCGTTCTGTCATAGTTTCCTAGGCTGCCGTGTTGAAGGGTCTGCTTCGTGCGTTCTCTATTGATTCTCTTCAGCTCGACTGCCTTCGAAAGCAGCCGAATACCATGATTCAAAGGTTGTTGGACAAGTATCTTGAAAGCTCGAATGGTGTTATTAGTATCCACAACCACCAGCCAGCGAGCATCGGGAGAGAAGGCAATAAGCTTCGCTCCAGCTTTGGAAACCGCTTGCGGGATCTCTATTTTGGAAATTCGGAGTGCATCGGTGCTTTCTTCTTTACGCTGTCGAAGGCGGAAGAGCTTGACCTCTGCTACTGTCGACACAGCAAGTAGGCTACCACCTGCATCTATGCAAGCTGATGTTATGTTTTCCTCGCCCTTTGTTGATTTAGTCGAATCTCAATATGTCCAAAAAAAATAAGACTTACCTTAACAGCAATTCTAGCTACTAATTTCCGCGTTCGAACCGAGGATTCATGCTCCGGAAGGTCGTTCTCCTCGTGGGCATTTGGTGAACCATATACACGCCAGATATTGACTTCTCTTTCCCACCAGCTCATAAGTACACGTTTGGCTGGCGCGCTTTGTAGCTGAGGAGATTGTGGTAGGCTGGATAATCTGCGATAGTGCTCTTTGCCAAATTCGCGAAAGGGTATAATTATCGGAGTCGTGTCCAGTCCTAACCCATCAGCAATGATTCGTCTGACACTCGAATTAGGATGCAGTACCACCAGACGCCACAATGCTCATATTCTTCGTCTCGAATGCTGCTAAGACCTTGACATCGTGAGAGTGCAACCTCTGATGAGACAATGCAGCCCATCGACGCCTGTCGCCTTTCTTCCCACTACCAATGCGCTTGTATATGGTTGTGCGCCGATCCATCCCTCCACTCATGACACTTTCTCCATCTGAGCTGACTGCAACATCCAAAATGTCTGCTACGTGACTTTTGAGTCGTTGTACCAATGTGTAATTATTACCGTCCCAGAAACGGAGCTCCCCAGTCGAATCCCCGGAGACGATGGTTCCGTCCGGCAGACATTTCAACGACCATACCAATATGTCTCGTGGTCCTCCAGCTGGTCCTGCTCCAAGCGACATGCTACGCAAAAGCTGTCCATTACGAGTATCAAAAGCTCGTATCGTACTATCGGCATAGCCGGCAACCACAACGTCTCTATTTTTGAAAGTGATGCTCAGCACTCGGGCTCGCTTCGTTGAGGGTCGTGTGAGTGTACGGATGAAACTGAGATCGCCATCTGCAGTGGAGAAGAGCACAACTGCGCCATCTGCGCATCCGATAGCCAAATGCTGTCCCTGAAACCGCCCATCAGTCTTCGTATCATTCTTACCAGCCGACTTGGTTTGCACCCGTGGCTGTGCGGCCAAGCACCACGCCTCCCCATAACTCCCGCTCGAATGCCGCAAAGGCTTGCCCGACTCGAGGTCCCATTCTGTAACCGTAGTCGAGTAGCCAATGCTGAACAGCCTCAGTTTGCCCGGAATTCTCCAGCCATCGTGACCTTCCTCGTCCGGATCTTGGGTCCATGCCAGTCCTTCGATGCTTCGGTCCTTGCCTCCTCTGAGTATTGTTTCTTGGAACCATGATCCCTTCAATGGATTCCATATTTCAATGTCACCGTTCGCACGTCCAATCGCAAGTCTCAAAGTAGCCGGACCCTTGCCGTTTGTGTTCGCATTCGAAGGATGGGAGAACGCGAGTGCATTGATAGCCGATGGAGGATAGGGCACGAAGCGGCAACGGTGGATGTCCATCACTATTAAAATCGGTCAGCAGGGCTTCGTTAAGAATTTGGGCAGTTGCACGCACGCTGTATGACTTCCGCTCGCAAGCGGCGTCTAGCAGTGCATCTCTGGAAGTGTGCTTCACAGGTCAACCACGCTCATCGACAAATCTAAATTTTGGTTTATCGGCGACTGGTCGCGAAAACTTTCCCCGGAAATTCGCCTCTTCTTGCCCAATCACTGTAGGCGAAACGTTTTGCTGATTAATCAACCAGGCAACATTTGCTCGTTTCTCAGATCCACCCCAGCTTCATCTACCTCGATAAGTGCTGTTCAAAGGTCAATCTTGCAATGGAAGCCAGGAGAGCCAAGCAATCCATCGGAGGCTTCATCATCAATCGGTGGCGGCGGGCTACATCAGTCCACGGTCTTGCTGAGCTCTGTGATCTACTGTCCCTCTGATGATGGGAGACATTACTGCTACAACATACAAACTGCTTCGCAAAACGTTCTGGATATGCTTGATTTCAACACTGGAGATACGGTCGAGACGAGCCGTGATAGAATGCCGGCTATAATTCCTCGGCTGAACAGAAGATACCTTCGAATATGAAGATCTTGCTCCTTTGGTTGTGACCGCTCCTACTACAGCTTGATGCCAAGTATTGTCTACTCGACACGAACAACCATTGATGCCGACTCGATATGGAGAACCTAGTACCCGTCCTCATTTGCTCTCCATTAGTACAATGTGTGGAAGGATCACCATTACCTTGATGGATCATACCTCTTCCAAGCAGATGACTTCACGATTGCGGCATATCTCCGTTCATACAGACACTGGTACCAGGGTCGTGGAGTGAGCATAGTCATCGAGATGAAGGTGTCGAAAAGTCCATCCATCTCTGATTCAATGCCTGCGCAGCACCCGATTCCAGAGGTATCAATCACCGCCTTTATAAGACACCTGGCATGCATCATCCCGCTGTAACAGCTTAGTAGTAAGTCGTGTCGAATATGCCATGACTTCAGCTGTAAGCGCACTGTATGTAATCCACCTGAAACTGTATCACACCGCACAAGCAGGTAGTTTGAAAGATGCGAGCTTGTCAAACGCTGCTTGCATATAGCTCCGAATATGGATGTCGCACACAATGACACCCCGACAGCTTTATACTGCAAAGAACACAAAGCCGGCACACCAAACCATAGCACACAATCACATAACAGGCAAGCAACTTATAATCGTCTCTAATACACCACCTTTCCCAATCAATCCCTGTTATTGGTTCACTCTCAAAGTAAATTTGGAATGTCAAGCGAACGGTTCAAGATAGGGCGCTGCAACCATCGAGGCTCTGCTCGCGCAAGTGCACATAGACAATTCATCCAAGTACACAATCATCATTACCCAGTCAAAATATCAACATCAGCAATGAGATGAGCACTATCGACGGTATTTGATGGTCAAAAACGCCAAGTCTCGCTGTAGCCTAGCTTAGTTAGCGTGCTGACTCATGCTATCAGTAGCCAACCTCACCTTCAGCTACCTAAGCCCAGGATGCATGGCCTGAGTCCATGATGACGGCAGTGCAGGGGCTATAATCTTCCTCACCGTACCTCACATAGGAAGGCGATGAAAGATTGGCCTGAGCAAGGCAATCGTTCCACCACAATCTCGCACACAAATCCGCCTCAATGGCTGTCAACCTTGGCTGTGCATGGTGCCTGACCAGGCTCCAGGAACGCCTTGACACCGCTTTCTCACCGTTCGGTCGATACTAAAGACCAGGGGATCTCTTTCATGTCCAATTTTCAAGCTCAAACTGCTTTCATCTCCGACCGAATTTTCTGACGCGGCCGCAATGCTTTCCATTTGCTTCTATGACTGGCCCCCAGTTCTTCGCTACCTATGACTCTTCTTTCTCCCACGGCTGCCTTGGTCTAATGACCCATCGAGTCACTAGATGCCTTGTGTCCTTGGTATTGTGGCTATTGCTCGATGCCTTTCCTCCTTTCACGCAGGTCAGCTCCGCCCCAGGCGGGTGACTCTTAACAGGACCGGTACTTATAAAATGATTCTTCAGTTGCTGTGCCTCCCCTTTTTCTTTTATTATACAACGTACTCAATTAGATACTACATACTGTCCTAGGGTCTTCCGCTATAAAGATCTTGCCGTCCCATCCCTTGAGTCAGAGCTTGCCACCACTCTATCATTGAAGCTTGCCTCCGAAACAGCCGTCACACAATTCGATCAGTCAATCAGCATACAATCCATCTCGTCCTGTTCAATTCTGAAAGCCTATCTCTCCGACGGTGACTCACCATCATCGTTACCACTTCCAACATGCCTCCCAAAATCTACGCAGACTCTCCAAGCTCGAGCAGGGGCAGCAGCAGCAGCAGAGATGGCGCTTACTACTACGACTCTCGAGACACCAGACGTACGTCGCTATCATCGTTCGTCGATTGTATCTATCCATTGCATAAGCTAACCCTTAACCCTAGCGGTCCCATCCCAGCCCTCGAGACAGACTTCATCCAGGAATGAAAAGCCCGTCATCGTCGACAACCGTGAACGGTCATACAACGAACCCCACCTCAAAGATCAATACTCGTCAAAGTATCGTTAGACGTGTCCAGCTGTGCATCTCGGCACTTTCAAGACGCATCCCAAAGCCCCCACCGCTGGCCCCTAGCTGTACGGTGCATATCACGGCGATGACGACGACTCTTCTCCAGTGACTTGGTATCTTCCCACTATTTTCCGCATACCATCTCGATCTACCCGTTCGTACGACCATACGCCCAGACACCCCACCAGATCGCGCTGCCAACCGTTATCTGCGCTACGATTACGTGTTGCCTGGGGCATGACGACACACTCAGTTCTCGAACCCTTCAGCTTCTCATATTCTTTTCTTCAGCTCCCCACGCTCCGTTTCCACCACCCTGTATCACTACGCCCCAAACCCCGATCTTCACAATCTCCTATTCTTGTCTTTCTTCCGTCGTTCAGCTTTTGGGGGCGAGGCTTTTTCCATCGTTACACAACCGTTACACAAGAACGTGCGCCGCAAGGCAGGGCAGGGGTGTTTCGCGCAGGGTTTACGAGTTCAGGATCAATTGGGTTTTCTGGTTCAGCCGTGTTGCGACGTAACGTAACGTAACGTAACGTGACGATGACGGCGCCAACAGGAGGGATTCATGTATGTACTTTTAGCGTTTCAATCGACGTTTCTACAGGTAACTTGTGGATCTGCGATGCTACCTCGCCTTGGCACGAACCTGTCATGTACGTGTCACTCCGCTTACGACGCCGAGCCGTAGGTACAGTACGCTCAACCGTCCATCTGCATGTCGCAACACGTCACTTCAGTAAATTACCGATGGTGTCAGCCTCAATCGTACCGACTCGAAAATAGCCAAGAGGCGTCATCAAAACATAGAACAAAGTCACCGCATCGCAAACACACCCCACGTCCCCGTCCCATCCACCATCATTCCTCGCCCCTCTCAATTTCTTGGTCTTCCAGCTCCACCCCCATCTCATCTCATTTCATCCCATCTCATCTCATCTCTCAAGACTCGAACCCACTTCCGCCCGTCCACTCGATCGCTGTACGGGAAAATCCGTACACACCATACATGAGGTAACTTGTACACGGATTCTTCGGTCAATGCCCCTACCCTAGGTACCAACGTCCGAAGTACATAGGTACAAACTCCCCACGCCACGTTTCTCCTTCATGCCTATCACTTCAACGCGTCCACTCACACCCCGTACTTGGAGGTACTTTAGTCGTGGTCTGCACTCACAACCGCTGTAGAATACCTCCGTACGTTGGTTACGGTCCCTCCGTCGGAGGATCCACTATCGTGCTTGCGGTACGGTGAGACCCAAGTGCAGGGCCCTGCTCTAAGGTAAGGCAGAGTAGTGTGCAGACTTTTGACGGTAAATGTACGTTACGTCCAGCGGCCCTGACGAGGCAGGCGAGGTAGGTAGCTTGGAAAGGAGAGTCCGGAGAAAACTTTCCACGCCACGTGTGAAGGAACGATTCCAGAAGGGCCCACAGGCGATGCGGACGGTATGATAGGCCGATGGCTACGGTTATTGGGTGGGAGCGGCGCCTATCAGTTGTTGTGCCTGTCTGGCGGGAACGTGTGAATGAGTAGGGTACCAGGTAGGTGTGCAGGAGTGCGGGATGGGAGTTGAGTACAGGTGGTCAAGGGACGTGGTGGGTGGTGTGAGTGGGAGAGGAAGTGCTTAACGCGCAGGTATGTACAAGTATAGGTATAGTATAGGGTAAGGATTTGATGGGCGACGGATAACACCTAGGGTAGGGTAGGGGCAGGGCCAAGGTGTTTCGGTAGCGAGTAGGATCGATATCGTGCTGAGTGGGTCAGATTGCTGCGTGTGCCATCTGCACGTTGTGGTAAGACACAACAGTCTTCGTGCGTCGTTGGTTCGCCCTCGTCGGGGGCAGATCGTGTTGTTGCACTCCGTCCCAAACTTAGGACGAGTGGAGCCTTGCTCGCAACCGCTCGCCGATTGATGCCGAGGTCGCTGCTGCTCGGGGGGCCAGATGCATGTTGAATCGTTTTTGTTGAAAATTGAGTCTAGCCGCTCGCTTGTTACTAGCATATTACATAGAAACGCACACAGCGTTTAGTTTTAATAACAACAACATCAGCAATTTCAACAGTTTTATAGGTGTCGGACGGAGCAGCGGAGATTTGCTGCTGCAGAAAAGATTTCGCGCATAAGGTAAGGTACCTTAAGGTATGTGTACGGAGTACTCCGTACTCAAGGTGAACCCGTCACGGTATAGGCAATTCCTCCGCGGACGCTGCATCGATTGTTCCAGCTTGGGTGCAAGCTGAAGCTGACAGGCGTTGGTTTCAAACGTGGTTATTTTCGTGCGATATCTCAGCGCTGTGTTGTTTCATATTTCCTGGTAAGGTAGCAATTTTCGAGGCTGATACTCGTACGGATTACCTTATGTAACGAGTAGGCAGGTGAGGTCCCGTTCCGCCGAGCCTTGAGCCTTGATGCTTGAGCCATGTGTCCCAGGCATGGTTCCAGACCCGGACTGCGGTTCGAGTACTGGTGATTGGTACTTAGGCGAAGGACTTGGAGTACCTTGGTAAGGTAGTAAGGTAAGGTAGGAATTGGTGAATTTAGGATAGCGCCCAAGCTGATTTGATGACGGACCTGTGCGCGTACTACCTTAGGTAGTCCGTGCATGCACATGATGCAGTCACTCGTGCAGGGAAAAGCTGGAGAGACGCTACCTCCTTTGAGGTAGACCGACTACAACGTACCTACCAGTTCTGACAAATCTCAAGGATGGAAGGTCGCTTCTGGGATAGGAGAGCGAGCGTATCATGTGGGAGAGCAAAAAGATACGAAAACTCACGGAGTATGCGTGAACAAACACTCAGCTTCGAGCAGAGATTCATTCGTAAAATGAGGTCGTCGCTAAGGCCTCTCACTACATTACCTAACTATGTATCAGTGGACAGACTTGACATCATCTTCCGCCCTCCATCAACTCCACAAAGATTGGCAGTCTAACCGCTTTGACGATGCATTGAGTCCATCGTTGCGACCGACATTGTTGCTTTACAATGCGACTGCAGTACTCCAACATTGGTGAGGCAGTATTTGCTCTCTCGTCTGCGTATATCAAGTAAAGTCTCCTATATGTCTTCTCTCTCCAGACCCGTCAAGAGTATGTTGGTTGTTGTTGGTTGATGCGCACGGGATACATTCAGGTATTGTTCCGGCCCAGCGGAAGGTCCATCGCGGACATACCTTAGATATTAGCAAGTCCCGGGTTTGAGATTTGAAATGGACCAAACATAGCGCTGGATCAATTCCATAACAGCGTCTCTGAGCATCGTAAGGTAATGAATGAATGGATTTAACGTTAAGCTCAAAGCCCAAAGTCCTCTTTCCCCTCATAGTTACCAATCCGATCCACACTACCAGAATTCCTTTTCTCCAGATTCACATTCCTCGAACTCTTACCTTATCATAAGGTAGAAGGGTAGGGGGGTCTACTCCATATGGGGTTCTCCGTAAAGTATCAAACTGTATTATTATATCATCTCAGATCCTCTCATTCGTCCGGCTCTTCCCCACATCTATCATTGCCGTCTTCTCATATATTCCGCTTCTGCCCCCCGGACACCATCTCCTGCGCTCTCTTTCACTCATACTCATAAATTCTCGACCTTGCTCTTTTCATTTTCATTCTGCTATTGTGCTCTCTGAATCCTGCTGCTTCATTGACCAAGGCCTGTTGCGTGAACACTGATCCGCTCTTGAATACCCCACTCTTCGCGAACTTCGTGACAGACAAGCGCAATGGCTACAGCTCAACAGCAAAACGCTGCCGTCGCCGACGAGCGCCTGCATGGCGGAATGCACAGCAAAGAGTACGACTCGAGCAACGGCAACCACCTGACCAACAACATGAGCCATGAGGAGCACGCCACCGCTCGTGCTGCCGCCCGTTTCGGCTACGGTCCTCTGGCCCACGTCAACACCGATTCGGCCGGCGAACGTCTGCCCGCCTTTGGTGGTGAGTTCCAACCCGGTACCTACGCCCCGGTGAAGGAACGGAAATTCGCCAACCCGGCTCCGTTGGGACTGTCCGCTTTCGCCCTCACCACCTTTGTGTTGAGTTTGATCAACATGGGAACGAGAGGGGTGGCTGAGCCGAATATTGTCGTCGCGCTCGCTTTTGGATATGGTGGACTGGTTCAATTGCTCGCTGGGATGTGGTATGTAAAATATAATGGTCTTCGTGCCTTCGATGTGTGAGGTCGAGGTTGATTTGGATTGTAGGGAAATGGCCGTCGGAAATACCTTCGGTGCCACTGCGCTCTCGTCTTACGGTGGTTTCTGGATCTCCTTCGCCATCGTCCTGACACCTGGTGGATTCAATATCGTTTCAGCGATCGAGAAGGAAGGCGGTGCAGACGCTTTTCACGATTCGTTCGGCTTTTTCCTCTTTGTTGGTCTCACCCTCCCTAATCCCATGCAACTATCCGTAACTAACAACATTCTTCGCAAAGGGCTGGTGGATCTTCACCACCATCCTCCTCCTCCTCACCCTCCGTTCGACGGTCGCCTTCTTCCTCCTCTTCTTCACCCTCGACATCGCTTTCCTCTTACTCGGCATCGGCTATCTCCACCGCAACGCGAAAGGCGCCCCAAACCCACCGGTGATCAAGGCGGGTGGCTTTTTCGGTCTTTTGGCCGCCTTCTTGGCTTGGTACAACGCTTTGGCCGGTATTGCCGATGACAGCAACAGGTACGTCTGCCCTTTTCCCGAAACGACGTACATCATCTGTGAAAGGCAGGAGACTGACAAAAATCGTTACAGTTTCTTCGTCATCCCCGTCGCACATTTCCCCTGGTCGAGTCAGGGGAGGTCGAAGAGAAACAAGTCGGAGCGCGCTACTGGTTAGTTTTCAGCCTATAAGGTACGAAGGACGAGTGCTCTGATCGTCTTTCGATAATCGAGAGTGGATTGTGCACATAGGATAGTTCAGTTTGGGTATCTCGTTCATGAGCGAAGCTTCACAGCACCTTGATTCACCTCCAAGGCGCTACTGTACTCTACAAAGTTGTTTAATACCAAAGCGATGAGCTCCTTCACTTCTTCTTCGGACCATCTGTTCTGGCTACTGGTTGAAGTGCATACGCCATAGTTTATTCTCTCACCCATCCGTGAGACCCAATCGGACACGACCAGCAACTCTCGCCTCCACAAGCAAGTCTCATCCAATCCAACAGCTCCGCCAATCACTCCTAATCGCTTTATCCACCTCACAGTACTATCCCAAACCATTCCTTTCAATCCCATCCAATCCCCTGTTGCAGCCAGCCTCCCTTTGTCTGCTCCCCCTTCCGCAAAACCCAGACACCACCAACTCACCACCCCATCTCTACGCCCCCCAGCCAACTCCACAGCGCAACCGTTCCAACCCATCTATCTACGCACGCCTCCCGTCCAACCGTCTCAGCAAGTGGCATCTCATTCAATCGATCAACGAACAACCCGTTCTTCTCTCCTTCTCCCGGCCCCCTTCTCGTCTTCGCACACTGCCCATTCACTCATCCAATACACCCGCCCTGGCGCACGTCGTTCGCTACGATAGATAGCAGACAACATCCTCACGACGTGAGCGAGTCGCGCCGGCCAACCGTAATCAATTATCGGAGGTAGCCTGACTTCATCCCAGCTCCAATGGTCGTTGATCATGATCTCTCCCCACCATCCAGTCTCATCCAAATAGGGACACGGCAGCCCCGGCCCTCGTGAGCACCATCACCATCTCCATCTCCGCACCCAACATCAATCGACATGCGACGTAGAATAAGATCGTCACTCTATTCATCTCCCACTCCGCCCATCCACTTATCCAAGAGCCGTAGTCCCTGTACGAGTACCGAGCCACCCGATATTCTCTCCTCCTTCTCGTCCTCTCCGTTCTTCAGTCACCCTTGCCCGCCGAATCGAATCGTCATCATTCCACGTCCACATTCCACATTCCACGTTTCCACGTCCACCTCCGTCATGCCATGCCATGCCAAGCCTACCCTCTCAAACCAACTCCACCCCTCGCTCCAATCCACCCAAGACGACGTCCCACACTCCCGGCTCCCCTTCCTCTCCTCTGCCATGCCATCCAACTCCGCCACCGCCCACGCACGCACGCAACTCCAATAAACTCAACCCCGACCTCGTACCCCACCATCCCAATTCCCTCCTCTCCTCCCCTCTCTTCGTAGAAAAAGAAAGGCAAGGCAAGGCAAGGCAAGGGTGGAGACAAGAGCCAAGATCCACAGCATCTATTTAGTTCCAACCGAACAGAACAGAAGAGGACAGAACAGAATAGGGGAGGACGGGAAGGAGCAAGAGCAAGAGCAAGAGCAAGAGCAGGTAAGGAACAGGAACGGGAAGCAGAAGCGCAGGGATTGCGAAATGGAAGAGAAGAGAAGAGAGATTTCAAGAGGACGAGAAGAGGCCCAACAGGACGCTCAGCCGACGTCCCTTTTCCCCCTTTCACCCTCGTCCCCCTCACATCCGCGTTCTCCCCGTTTGTCTCCAGTTCTTTCTTTGATTTTGTCACCGACGCGAGACGAGACGAGATAATGGGACTCGACATGACGAGACGAGACGGCTGTCGGAAGAAACGGCAGCGAAAAACGGAGCGGCGAGGAGAGGAGAAGAGGAAGAGGAAGATGGACGGAGGGATATGGCGGTTTCGTGTTTCGTTCGCGTTCTCGTTTTCCCGGTTCGGGTGATTGGAGATGGAGGAGGAAGAGGTGGAAGGGTGGGAGAGAGGAAAGGATGGGTGGGCAAGGGCATCGGGTCTAGGTGGGAGAAGGGTTGAATACCTTATGGGCTGTGGACGACACGACTCGGTGCTGCTTGGTCTGTCGGATACATGGGTGCTGGGGGACGTCGATACGTATGATGCAGGTTGCCGGGTTGGAGTGGATGGAATGGTTCTGCGCTTCGACATGGGAGTTGGAGGTTTAGGACCGTTCGTGTTCGTGCCAAGATGGGAAATTTTCCAGAATGTCACCATCACCACGAACACAAACACCCACGCAGAGATGTAACGATTGGGTGAGAATTGTAAATAAGCCAGTCACCGCGCTCAATCTAAACGTACAGAGGATTTAGATTTCGAGGCGCGTTCTCGACGGCAAAGCAAGGGTATCTTCGGTGAAGAAAGTAAAAGAAGTAAGCCGGACAGACGGAGAATCGGTCGGTCAGAAGGTAACGATTCTGTCTCGTCCCATACTGGTATCTCTAGTCTGTCTGGCAACTTCGGCTGAGAAATGAAAAGGTCCACTCGACGATCCGTCTCCTCCGTGTTCGAGTTTCGGAAAATTCTCCTGTCTCCTGACCTACTGACCCCGCCTCAGATGTGTATCCAAGGCGGCGGACTGGCTCGAACCAGTACGGATAGGTGAAGGCTACTACCACCACTACCACCAGGCAAAGACAGTCTTGTGTGCTTTCGTTCCGCTGCCCGCGACTTTTGTTACTGAGGAAAAAGACCGATGGATTGGGAAAGAGGGCTGTTGCGCATTAGACAGGGAACTCGCTAAAAACCGACGACAAAGGAAAATGGAAGCACATAAAGCAGCGCACGCTTGCAATGCAAATGAGACACGGAGACGCTGGTATGAGTTAGGACGACAGGTCTTTTGATACACTCAAGATGCCACACCCCAGATTCGTTGCGATAGAAGGTCTTAGATGTGAAGATCAGTGCAGGCTGTCGATCAGATGCTAGATCATCCTTGAAAATTCTCCCCAGCTGTTCCGGGTTGTGGCAGGATAACGAGCTAAGAGCGCGATAGCTAGGCTGTAGGGCTTTTGCATGATGGCGGAAAGCATTTGGCTAAGAGCAAGGTAAATATGGCTTTGAAATTCTCAAAGCAGAGGCATCTGTTGGTATGCATATGCAAACTGCGTCTGCTTTCCACCGGATGGTGTTGGCGTGGCCGGATGAGAAGGCACCGTACTGAAAGCTTTCTGTTGCGGGTATGGCTGGAAGTAATCTCCATCAGGTGTGATGGGAGGTGTCATATATCCGTGCGCCATACCTGCGGGATATTGACCTTTCTGTGGAGTGATATAGCTAACCGAGCCAGTCGCAGGTGGTGCGTTTGAAAGCACTTCGCGAGGTGGAGTTGGCGGAGCATGGCATCGGGCAATGGATGCTTGACGAGCTAGAAACTCCTCCAACGTAGCCGACACTCGCGAGAGATGGAACGACGAGTACTTGCGCGACAACACCTGAGACGGTCGATGCAGTTGCTGCGACAGAGTGACAAGAGTATGAGAATCGTAGTCCGAAGCCCATTCGCAATGGCGAGCTTGAGGTCGATCTAGGATGTATCTGGCGAGGGCCAACGACGATCGAGCCATATCTGAAGAACGCTTGGACACGAATTCCTTGTGAAACATGGCTATTTCGCTGATATAACAAGCCATATGTTCCACCTCAGGGTCAGGGAAGGAATCGTTCAAGGCGACTTGAAGGAAGGTATCGATAGTCGGATGGCCGACGCCCCAACCGAGAGTCTGCAGTACGTGCCACTCCATCTGGGTGAACATATCGTCCTCGTATAAAGAGCAGCACATGGACTTCAACTCCTTGATTGTTGGGACGCGGTCCTTGCGGTCTCCGTACTTGGCAGCAATTAAGAGAGCCGAGCATCCGACCAATTGATAATGCCGCTTGTAGACCACTCGCTTCGAGCAGTATCTATCGAGGAGGTTGACCGTGAGGAACAAGGTTTCCGGAAGCAGACGGAAAGCTGTGTGAGCTTCGATCAGGAAGTCGAGGAGATAAGGTCGCATGAACCATTGAATCTCGGTTTGGATATCGATCGATGCAACATCCGGGACTGTCTCAACCTGCACAAGTTTAGCAAGATCAGAAGTAATATCCTGACTCAGGACGCTTGACCTCCATCTGTTCCATATGAGCAAGATGGTCTTCCTGATACTCTTCCCTTGCGAGGTATGAAAGCTCTTCGCCAATGGCAACTTGACGCTCGCGTGCAATGAACTTGGCACGCTCTCTTTCCTCCGCTCGAGCGGCAGCGGCGTCGTAGTGGTCGGTTTCGACAAAGTAAGAATCACACGGTTGATACGTGTTGAGGGGTTGAAGGTAGGACATCTTGAGATTGTGGTGTTATTTGCCTACTGCGGGTGTGTCGAGTAATGTCTGTTCAAGAACCTGCTGACCAGCGCTTCTGGAATGAGTGTTGTTGAAAGAATGAATGTGTTGACGAAAGAGAGGGACTAAAATCCAATTGGACAAGGTGAAGGAGCGGCTGCCGTAAAAGACTAACGTGAGAAGGACCGTAATTAGTTGGAACCACCGAGAAAATGCCTGGATAACTGTTCGACCGTTGAGGAGGCCGGGAGATGCAGTTATAGAAGGCTAGAGAGGTAAGACCTGGAACGTGCACACACTTAGCCCTTGCTACTGTGCTCGCGAGGGGTTGAGCAGAAGTAAATGAGCAGAAAGGGGCAACTGAAGGCTGGACGCTTCCACCGAATATTTTCGACTCACCTTAGTAGAATTAGATTACTGTGTAGACGGACCGATGGTGAGTAAGCCTCTCGTAAAAGAGAGATTCCCCTGCGGCCCAAACGAGATTACAGCTCGTTGCCGTTGAAAGGTGAAGACTGGAATGATCCGCGGGATTGCGTTTATGGAATGATCCACCACAGCAATTCGTGAAGGTTGAGTACGATTTAACGTCTCCACCTTCGCAGTTAGCGTGCCGTTAGACGTTAGGCCGGATGAAATCTGGGGAATGTGGATCGACGAGAAGCACGAGCCTTATGCAAGGGATGCGTCAGTATTTAGACATTTCGAACGTGCAACTGAGTGTGCTCTCACCTCGATAGTATGTTGGTATGATTCAGGTGAGCGAACGGTACAGGCCTGAGGGATTGTATGACTTCACCAGAGCAAGTGAGGTCGAGTAGTCGTCGGTATATGGATCGAATTGATAGCCTCGACAAGTCTCTCTGATTATTATTAAAGATTGTCAGTAAGATGACCTAACACCGAAGAAATGCACTCGCGTTGGTCGAAGTGAAGAGAAAAAGTTGTTCCAAAGTAATCTTAGGCGCGGTATGGACACGCGTGATGAACGCGCACATCCAGGGCTTTTTCATTCAATTCCATGGCAAACTCCGTCTAGATCATGTTGCCTACTGACAATCCACTTTCTCGGAAGCATATAATATCCAGGTTATGTGAGCCAACATCGTTTGTGAGCTCTCCCTGATACCCAAGCGAATATCCATATCCACCAACTCCTTCCACCTGGTTAATATGGCTAGGGACATCGACTGATAAGACGGAGACATTCCTTGGAGCCTTGCATAGGTCCAGATGAAGATCAATGTTGAGAGTCAAGAGGCCGGAAACCAACTCGACTGCTGGCCATGGGACGATTGAAGTTAGGCGACGTCGAGATAGAGTTGGCATTGTTTCAAGGCGAATCACAATTCACGATCCGTAACCCTGGACAATGGCCGAGCAGTTCCATTGAGTTCCAAATCACTGAGCAACAGCCACGGACCGGGTGAATAGAAACCCAGCAATGAGAGCCCAAGTGTCTCCCTAGGTGATCAAAGCGGTGGCTAAGCAACGAAACAGTCACCAACGTACCTATTTTGATTGTTCACACCGGCAATCGCAGACTCAGCCCGTTGACTCGAAAAGGAGGTCGTGAGGGGGGTTTGGTGGGGCTGAGTTATCGGAAATCGTCGAGTGATTGCACAAGTGGGCAGAACGGGAGGTTGTTCTGAGTGGGATCTCTGTCATCAGACGATGATAGGTATGACGATGGCGATGACTGATCGGCAGTCAAGATGAGGATATCGTGACAATGGCGTGGAGGGGTGTCAAGGAGTTGGTGACACCGGCACGGCACGAGGGGAAGGGAGGTGCTGGAGGAACCAAGGCCCACATGTGGAGGCTCGAAGGTACGTCTCCTAGACCCGCCGAGTACCTCTGTCTGAACGATAGAGGGGAGGATGAGAGAGAGGGGAGGGAGAGGGAGAGGAAAGGGCGAAGGAGAAGGACGAAAGTCTCCAGAGTGGAACGGGTTGTGGAGGAGAAGGTTAAGGTAAGTTACGGATAACTGGACAAGAATTGAGGATCGGGCCAAGCTTCTGGGATACCGGAAGGGGATTAGTGCTTAGACGGCCTGGTGCTGCAGCGAGCCTATCCGCTTTTCCATAGTCCAGGTCTCTTTCTCGCGTATGAGGTGTGAGAGAGCCTAAGGAAGTAAATCATAATAACTTGGTTTCAAGCTGAGAGGGGAGCTGGGAGGCAGATCACGGTGCGGTACTCCGTAGTGGTTAGGTAGGTAGTGATTGCTCACACCGATCTCTACCGTACATACACGCCAAAGTTCAGGTTTCATTTCTGATATGACAATGATGAAGCTGAAGATGTGCTTTATTCTACCTACTCCCTACGAGGCTCTGTGGGTCAATCTAAATTCAGTAGAGAACATCATCACCAGTCATTTCTTATACATCATCTCATACCCTACATAGACAATTCAACTCGTACGGTAAGGCAGGAGAGGGCGCGCGTTGATACACTTTGCGGCAGATGTTTGACACGACCCCTTCTGTGATTCGCGTGGTCAGAGCAAATGAGAGGCTGTCGAGTAACTTAACCTACACAAGTGACAAAGATACAAATACATTCATGCTTGCGCCGCAAACAAAATGTTGCTCGCTCATGGTTTGGATTTGATGCTAATCGAGTTCCGGCAGCAACAGCTAGGATGGGCGTTCCAGCTGCAGCCAATCTTCCTCCGCCGCCGCTTCCAAATATCCTGATTTCCAACCCTGCCAATGCAGAGCTGCAGATACGATACATACAACCCTCGTATGATGTGCCTCGTTACTTGGTGGTGTTGGTAGAGGAGTTCTCCGTAGCTGTTCGTTACGCCGCTCTTAACTACCATCCTGTCGTTGCCTCTTCGATCTAATCTTCCTGGCCAGCAATTCCTTCAGGTGAAGAATCAAGGACCAGTCGAATGGACTGTTCGTACAGAAGCAATTTCTCCGTAGGGTTGATGTCTTTGCTTCCCAGCCCAGCCTAGTCTTGGAGTTACTGCAGTGATTTCGGTGCATCGAGCCACATTACCGACTGGGTTCTTGCATCGAAGGTCGGACACACACATTGCCGCGACGAAGATGACTGGGGAAATGTCGTCCATGTGTTTCTTACTGGCGACCAACATTATCATTCGTGTGGCATATATGTACGTATATTAACCTGTTTGTTTGTTCGGAAAGAAGTTATCGATCCGGAGGCCAGCAACAGTAGCTTTCGACCTTTGAATGGGCCGTACACTGAATCATCGTGAAGAGATTCGCTCTCAGCCCTTGAGCATGTGCTTTCGGGAAAGGATCTCCAAGGGCAATCACCAGGAGTTTCCGTGCGAAAGGCCTCACTCTCCGACAACTCGGCTCGATGACATTATTCGTTCGATGCTCTATAAGGCGATGCACCTTACGTAGATCTTTCACCACAACACGCACCACTGAGGAAGTCAGGTCCAACAACCACCGCATGCCTCGTCGCTTCCCAGCAAATGAGGGTTTCCACACACTCCGAGGCTGAGGATCTACAGTATTTGTTTGTGGCGGTTATCCTACGGCGTCTTGGTAAGGCAAGCCATCTAATAAGCCGTTTTGCTCTTGAACTTCTGAAATGCTCCTTATCACGGTGCGTGTCTTTATTCTTACAGTAGTGAACGTCGACGGTAGGAACAGTCAACTCTTCATAGATGGCGTCCGAAAAGATGGTGATGAAACCTTCTCCGCACCTCCCCGTTTGAGGAGTCTCGAGTAAATTTGGGTGAGACTGTCGGCAAGCCCCTAATAAAAGCTCAAGGATCCACGGTCTGTCCCTACCGACGCGTTTCTGCTACTCCGTACAGTGCAGTATACTTGTAGATTGCCGCCAATTCGGGGCACCATCATCTCATAAGTACGGTTACGCTGTAACCCATCTCACAGTCAGCCCGTTGCATCTTGAAGCTTTGCCTGATTGGCTTTGTCGCAGAGCCTGCAGGAGAGGGGACGATGAGGCGGCAATTGACCCGCGTCTCGAACGTCATATCTGGACTTTTGAATCGGCACGCACCCGTTCAGGTTACCGGATCTGAACTCTGAGGTCGCTGCTAACGGATCATCGGAAGATCAATGCAGGGCCAAAGGGGCCCAAGACTGCTTTTTTGCAGTAGCGGCGCTCTCGTACCAGGATGCAGCGCTGTTGTGTAAGAAATCCGCTTGTAACATAATAGTACTCGTAGGAGTAAACGTTACATGAGCTACACTTCTTTCCTTTTGTGGCGTCGAGTACTCCGCAGCCCCATCTCTATCAGTGTCCAAATCGTTGAGTCGACGCGAAGAAAAGATACACAGCACCGGTTTGAACACAAAACATTCTTATAAGAGAGCATGGCTGGTCTGTCATCGTCGTAACCGAGTTAAATGGTTCTCCAAGTGATATAAACTCCTTCGTTAATTCCGGGTTGCCAAGAAGTGGCTGTGTAGCTGATCAATTTAACGCGTTACCGTACCGCAACCGCGCATCCTTAGCGCGTTCTCATCAGACGCGTCTTCCATTCCCGGTGATTCGCTCCGCTTGAGAGCACTCAGAACAGCAACAACAAGCTCTTCTCCACTTGGGGCTGAGCTTCTCGGACGGACTATGGCGTTCGTGACGTCAATTTACACAGGGCTGATCCCGGTATGACCCCCTTCCCGGCCCACTGTTTGGTCGAAAGAGGAAGGCAGTTTGCCTTCAGTACCTATATATCCCATACGCCGAGTATCCTTAGTGTACTGGAGCGCCCGAATGGCGGAGTGGTGGCTGGCTGACCGTCCGGCACCAGGCCGTTAGGCAGGCCTAAGGGGCAAAGCGACGATGTTTTTGCCTTCATCTCCACTGCGACCGTCAGCCCAACAAAGGGGACCAAAGAGGTCTCGAAGCGCTCAAGATGCTTGAACTTCTGATTTGCTGCTGTTACGGATTCGTTCGTATTGAATTCCAAGCTGCTTGCAAAGCGATTTGCCAAGGAAAGGATTACCTACCTGGTGTCTGCGCTGTTGGGCCTTACTCTCGATTACTCTCTAATATACCGTAACCTACGGGTAAACGGTAACTACTGGGTGCTTATAAGTTTCGTATTAGCACGTATCGTCTCTGGAAAAGACAGCACAGACTGTAGTTTTTCATTTCCTTGGAGAGATTCTGTCTTGATTCGAGGTGTACGGAGAATATATCCCTCTTTCTTGTTAGTATACAGTTCAGGTTGAAATGAAGACGAATACCTCTCCCCTTTGATTTTTTCTTTCCTTCCTGCCTTCCTTCCTTCACAGTTCCCCGTCATAACGGCTTCCCAAGCCGATGCAACCAAACGCAGTATCCAAGATCGAGACAATCCGACAGCCTAGCCCTTGTCCCTGCGGACGGGGCCCAATGGACCAGTTTGCGATGATCACGCCGGCACTGTTGAGGATGGTGCCCTGGAGGGCCTGAGCCGAAGGGCGGGGACCCCGACTGGTGCCGGAGCGGACGTACGCTTCGACGATGTCGCACATGGCACGAACGACCTCCAACATCTCGTTCGCATCAAGGCCTTGGCGGCGGACCGCGACGAGGTTGAACTCGTTGTTGCCGAAGAACTGCTGAAAGCTCTGACTATTGGTCATGAGACTGGTCCAGTATGCTTGCGGTTTGAGGAGGACAGTGTCGACAGCCCATTTGGCGAGATTTGCAAGAATGCTACTGCCAACTACGACGGCGGTTTGTGTCACGGTCAGTTTCAAAGCGGTTCTCGGGACGCTCTTCGTATAGGCGCGTTTGGCAAGACGGAGCTTGCCCCCTTTTAACCGCACAGGACTCGGCGGCGAGGTGGAGATGTGGCAGGGGTCGCTGCGTCAGAAATCACGACGACTTGGAGGATGATCGCCAGCTGAGCTATGATTTCTCCGGCGAGATCTTTGACGATGCCCACAATTGAATTGACCACATCAATGCCGGCAAACCTAGTACTATCGAGAAAACTTTGAGCGACATTGGCATACGCCTGACGATTGAACGTGGGGTTTCCGGGAGCACCGCAATTGCGTCCATAATCATCTCAAGCCTTTCACTGAAGAGTTGAAGGATGTCCCAAATTGATTAGAGTCTGATGAGTGACCGGATGCGATAACATTCTGAAGTAGGTTGCGGAGGTCGTTGTTATGCACCGGTAAGGCATAGAGAGCATTGCCTGATGATGTCGCGATGGAGTCGGGCGAAAAGTGCAAGACATAGTGCTCATCTCTCCTAACCCGCCTCGATGTCGAGGGATCGTGGAGCCTAAAGAGGTTCCCGGGTATGCTCTTCGATCGCACCTTATATGTATCGACAGGTAGGCTGGCCACGACGGAGTTCTTGTCCGGTAGATCTGCGTCGGCAGTGGATTCCTGGGCGACGGATGCTGCCAAGAGAAACCCCAGGACGAGCCCGACCTTGTGAATTGTTGTCAAACGCATAGTGTGTGGGTATGATAGAACGAGAAATCGAAAGCTTTGGAAGGAGAAGAACTTGGGGGAAGCCTGCGGAGTGCTTGGGATAGGAGGTTCTGTGTGGGGTGCAACCGTGGAATCAGAGCGCGTCTTTTATAGAGAAGAGATGGGTAACGCCTGGTTTTATAGAGTAGAGCCTGTTCATTCAGGATGAGCCATGCTTCTATCGTAGTTGTAGGTTTTCTGACATTTCACCCTGCTCAGACACAATAACGGCTTATCTTCAAGATGTGCTTGTCGAGGAGAGGCTGGAGCCAGAAGTAAGAGACGGTGATTCTTCAACATGCCGTTTCACCAGCACCATGGAAGGTTTCCTTTTCAATAATTCCCGTGGCTTGGCCATGCGCAGCAGTGTAGCTGTCTGAGATGATGAAGACTCTCACTCCACTAAAGACCATTCAAAATGTTCTGGAAGAGATTCTTTGGCCTTCATGATGTTTCCCGCTCTCGTTTGGCTGCTCGATTGACGCTGTTTTCGCGACAGGCGCAATCATAAGGGATGAAAGAGGCTCTGAAAACGGCCGCTCCATAACTCCGCCACAAGTGAATTATTTGTTAGGCCGAATTCATGACGATCGAGCCTGCGGTTCATTGCAAAGAGATGAGTGATCATGGTGATCTCAAAGGTTGTTAATGAAACGCCCGCCAATTTCCGACATTGCGGAAGTGAGGCATACTGTATTGCGATATGTAGACCCTTTGTATGATGACAAGGGCTGTATTCAACGAAAAGAGCACCTCTCCCTTTGCTGGACAATGAACATCTTGACGTGCTTGTAGCAAGATGTGGTGTTGGGGAAGACCAGTTAGGCCGTCTTAGGAAAAGGAGCTAGGGCGTGCTACATTCGGGACCTGCCCTACCCTACCTTAGTGAGGTGCGTTGGATCTTCACGAACGCAACAGAATCTTGAAGTATTTGATGTAGGGCATAGTCCTGGCTTCAGTCTTATTATTATCAACACTGATAGCGTCGAGCATGACAATGGTACTATATTACAGAACTGGTCTGTAAATCCATATTACCATTCATCTACCCAGGACGAGGTGATACGAACTGTGCCCTAGGTCTAAGCCAAAACCAGCCGGTGCCTGACTTGGATGCACACCCCGAAACCCGACGCTCATAGCCCTAACCCATTGAGTTCTCGTCATAGAGACCCAGCCGCAGTTGCTACCAGAGCAGAGGACACGGCATGAGACAATCAAATCGGAAACAGTCCTTGAAGGATAACAATACGCACCACAGCACAGGAATTCGGCACCTGCTATATCATCCTCGCCTTGACGGTATTGTAAACCACCTTGACGTATCGAGAAGAGGACCACGTATGCTCAAAGTATAGCTCTTGTTTTGCAAGCCTTTTCAAGCCCAGAAATAGGGCAAGCTCTTAGGGTGGCTGTTGGAGATAGTGAAGAACTTCATACTCGGCTCATGTAAGGTCAAATTGCCGTAGATTTGCTGAGTACAGAACAGAGTCAGGAGTCAGCAGACTCAATTTCAAAGATGCAAATAAGTGGTTTTGTAAAGCTATACCGGCCGGTTGGCGCAGATATCTTTCCTCCTTTCTCGGCATGGCGAACAGGAAATTGTAGAGCTGCAAAAGAACGTCTCTGCAGGACTAAACTCCGCCACAGTGGAAATACATAAGCCGAGTGCTGTACACGCCTCCCATCATGAGATGCTCCAACCATATCTTGAGTAAATCTGCGGCTAAAATGAGGCAGTAGGGAAACAAGCCATTAGAGTTATGCGCATAAGACGAACGCGGAAGGAGCACTGATAGACCTTCGTTGAGAAATGAGGTGTCTGAAGGGTTGGATCCAGGATGAGGAGACCGCCTTCCAGCCATCTTCAACCCACCCGATCAACAACACCCCACCAGTACAAACAAAGAAGAAAGCAGCGCTGTCCAAAGGGAGAATAAGAACGAGGTAGTAGGACAGTTGGCTCCAGGGCTGGGAGATTACCTTGCGGCTGATCTCAACCTACCCGATCAACAACTTCCCGCCGGACCTCAACGAGGAGAAAGAGACCTAACTAAAACCAAGAAGCAAAGCGACTCTACACACAACCCCTGCTTGTTCCCATGCCACGATTGGGTTATCCCACCAGCTCCTGCTTTACTTCCTTCCATGTCATGCTAATGCAACTGTACTCCAGCACCTGTAGTTCTGCGCCACCGTTCCGGCTCCCTAGTCCTCCGTTCGCTGCGCTAGATGTAACGCCATCTCTAGTAATACGCTGAGCTTCGATTACTCAGGGTGCCTCTCCCTGTGTGCTAGCCTTGTGTAGTATAATGTGTGTAATGTTCGTATTCTCATCTAGTCCGTTGGAAAGTTCTTACCGACCATTTATTCGACCAGGAACAGAGAAGCTATGTCCTCCTCGATTAGTCCATCCGTTCATGCTTCGCCGAACACCTAGAGTCTTGGCTGTAGCCTGAGAGGACCGAATTTGTGCGGTAGTCGTGGCATGGAATGTCGTAGCCGGACGTATGTCAGAAATCTGAGATACCGTCTGTGTAAGATTCTGATTGTAGGACGTGTCTTCACTGATTTCTGCCTCTCCTATAAGGCTCTCGATTGGAGGAGGTGAGCTTGAGAAGAATGGGTACGGGTTTGTTGTGTGGTCGGGTCCTTGTGGTATCTTAGAAGGTCGGATGTGCATCGGTGCAGACTTCAATCGATGCTCTGCAAGTGGCTGTGGTATGGGTAGCATTGGCTCTCTCGGTTTCGAGATTGGCGGTGCTCCATGTCGTAATTTAGGTAGCGTTTCGGCTGGTCGCGACGCCACCAAAGGCGCTGGGGACGCTTGCCCGGCAGGATGCTCTCTAGAAGCATAGCCCCCGTTCGAAGGTTGGCCGAAGAAACTCAACAAGGTACCTTGACCACTGTTGACCGTGTTTAACTGCCTTCTGCAATCTTGCTTGAACGAAGCATTGATTTTCTTGTTGCCAGTTGAAGACTGATCGGTAGATTTGCGTTTTGAGCGTGTGTCTTGATCGATCTCCGTGGCACTTCCAGGCTTGCGATGAGCAAGATCCTGGAGGTGGGCTCCGGCAGTGGTGAAGCCGCTATGGATCGAAGTGGAGGATACGGAGAATGTTGTTGCATTTTGCATAGTAACCGAATATCCTGTGACCCTGGATGTGTAGGTAGATGACTGATTCGGCAGAGGGTTTTCTGGCCGCTCGCCTAGTCCCACTCGACGTCTCTTGAATGCCTGCTGATGTGTGGTGTGTGCTTTAGTACCATCGGTACTATTCCATGCAGCGCCATCCTCTTCTGGGTTTTCATCCCCGTTGGAAGGCCAGAAGTAGTCTTCCGTGTTCGGGACGGCTTTGCAACCCTGGATAATATCTGCTTCTGAAGGGCAAATTCGATGTAGGATATAAGAGATTGACTGTATAACGTCAACTGTGAATGAAGGTCCTTTACAGTCAAGGTGCGACGCTAATGACTTGATGGACAGGAATGGGGAGAGTGTAGTCTTATCTGTGCGCGAGTTAGCTTTCTTGAAGGTACCCTCTTGCTTAACGTGGGTAAATTACCATGTTGTGAGTTCTTCATTGGACAACTGATATAAAGCAGCGCTTTTGCCCGAGTCATGGCAACGTAGAGTAATCGGCGCTCTTCGTCAGTGTCTTCTGCTCGGGAGTGAGGAATTGATCCTTCGTATGCCGCCGGTATGAAAACCACCGACCATTCAAGGCCTTTCGCGGCATGTATAGTTGATATGGTGACCTTTGATCGTGGCTCGTCCTCTTCATCTTCTTTCAACTCAGTCGACAACGCAACGTGAGCGAGAAATCGGGAAAGAGCCTCCATGGACGGTGAGCGCTGCTGCTGCTCCAATCCTTCAACCTCCGGAAGCATATCAGCCTCTGCATCCTCGGATGCAACTGAATCCGCTGCTTGGGCTATCAGCTCTTCGACGTTCGTCCAGCGCGCTTCGTGGTCTTCGGGATGAGATTTCTCGATATACTCTCGGAACCCGAGCTTCTTTATGACACTTTCCAGCAACTCTTTTGGTGACTGACGGGAGTCGGGATCTATAAGCCTCTTCCGCAACGTCACAATAGTGTTGATAAGTGAGCCAATGGCTTTCTCGGTAGATGGGGTGAGCTTCGTCTTCAAGTTTAGGTGACCTTGAACAGCTCCCTTGATCAGCCTCCACAGCGTAGTATGTTTCGTCTCTGCTTCTTCAAGAAGTGCTTTGATCGTGCTTTCTCCAATTCTTCGAGGAGGAACATTGATAACTCTGGCCAGAGCGTCACTGTTGTCAGGTTGGCATATTGTTCGAAGGTAGTCGAGTAGAACCTTAACCTCAACTCGGTCGAAGAATCTATAGCCACCGACCATGCGATATGGTATGCCTACTTTACCCATCGCTGTCTCGATATGCCGCGAAAGGGCTGCAGAACGTATAAGAATGGCAAAGTCGGAGTATGTCAGGAGGTTGCCAGTCACATGCACTGATCTTGTGATCTCCGAGACTATCCAGGCTGCCTCGATCGCAGCTGAGGGCAACTTCCGCAAGACAGGATATGTTCCAACACAATGTGTAGGTAGTAGCGGTTTCTTGGGCCTTGACTCGTCTTGCTGGATGACTTCCAAAGCACTGAGGAGTATGGCTCCCGAAGACCGATAGTTCTCTTCCAATAGCACGACGAGAGTGTCCGGGTACTGTTTCCGCATCCGCATCAAGTTTTGTACCTCTGCTGACCGAAAGCCATAGATACTCTGATCCGGATCGCCCACGATAGTGACTCGTTTTCTTTTCACCGCAAAAAGTCTCATGAGGTCGAATTGAACTAAATTGGTGTCCTGAAACTCGTCGATGAGGACCGCTTCCACATTGGACACGCAGGATGGGTGTTGCCGAAGGAGTTCGACGCATCGCAGCAACAAGTCGTCATAGTCCAGAAGGTTCGCTTTTGTCAATGCTGACTCGTATTCGGCAAACACTTGCACGAACTCCTGTTGCTCAAGGTTCTTCTTTGGCGTCGAGTGTGAGTTCGTAAAACTTGTCCCCTGCGCTTTGGATCTGGATATTCGAGTTCGAGCGGCTGTGGGTTCAATGTTCAGCTTAAAGCGCTTGATGATGCGCTGCGACAGGAGTCAATTAGGGTCGCAGATCCCCTTGTCCCTGTAAGTCGTGCTTACCTTGATGATGCCGAGACTATCCGCACTGTCTGCTATTCCGAAATGCTTCTCGATGCCAATCAAGTGACCGTACGTTACCAGATACCGGCGACAAACTGAATGAAACGTTCCAAGAACGATCTTTGCTTCTAGGCCGTTCCCTATTAATTTTGCGATCCTCTCGCGCATTTCCCGAGCACTCTTGATCGTAAAGGTCAGGCACAGTATGTTCCATGGTCGGTAGCCAGTTGACAATAGGTAGGCGACACGCGCTGTAAGCGTTTTCGTTTTTCCAGAGCCAGGAGGAGCAAGGACTTGAAGAACGTCAGCTGGGGAAGTGACAGCGGTTCGTTGTGCGGCATTCAGGCCGGCTAGGATGAGGTCCATGTTGATGGTGGATGGTGGAGTAATAAACAATTGATACCGAACACGCGAAGTGAGTAGCGTGAAAGTCACCAAAGCACGTGACTCTTTGCGGTTCTTTCGCTTGGACCATACCATTGTACAAGTGAGAAAAAACCACCACTGAACTCATGACCTTGATTCTTTTCTCCTATAGAAGAGAAGGTATGGGTTGATCTTTAATATTTGTGAGATTTCAAACCCCTGTACGTTGTCGTCATTATAATGTGTCCATTGCCCATCTTTTTGCTGAACACAAGCAACGTAATGGCCCGAATCGGTGCTATCAGACAAAGTCAGCACACCGCCGGCGCTACAGAACTTGAGTCATTACTCACGAACTTCCTATGTGTTCTATAACAGAATATAGTTCATACACCTGTGGTTCTGAACCTGTGGTCCAAGGTGCCAGATCAACTGTTTCTGGAAAAACCACGGTGTCCATGAGCTTTCGTGGGCGCCAGGACGTCGTTTCATCGCATGCCATACGCAGCACTTGCATGGCAAGGTATTGTGGGGCCGACTTCATCCTGGTGGAGCTCCTTGTTTGGTCGAGCTGGTTGCAATGCTCGCACTTGTAGCCAGCAAGTCGGACCTCCTCTACGTACTTATCCAAGCATTCCGTTAAGGTCCTGGCCTCCTGGGTACGTGAGGTCTGTTGTGGTAAGCTCAGGCCCAGGAGTCGAAACTTCCCATCTCTCAGTGAGATCTTCTGGCACCCCGTGCAGACCAGCTATATTAATCAGTCATCTGTTTCTTTATTGTATGGTATTATACATACTGTTCGACATTCTTCCCCTTCGAATGCAGACTCCACCACCGATTTCTCATTAGGTGCGAGCTGATTCGCCGCACGGTCTTCTTGGACCAGTCTCATCAGCACGTCCGTCAAGAACTGGGCAGAATCTTGCTGCTGATGCCCATCGAATCCTGGGTGGATCCGGCCATATGCCTGGCTGCAGACATAGGGCGAGATAACTTCCTCGCCCTCGACTTGTGGCTCAAAGTACATGCTGTTGAACAGCTTGCCCATATGAGCGCCCATGTTGCTGTAGCACATTCAGCTGCCGCGACGTTCATAATCTTTGGATTCTACTCACACATCGTCCGGATCAACATTTACGCAGAGGTCAGCCACCTGGGCCTGCGTCTGCGCATTTTGTCTTGTGGTGTGCTTGCCCACCACAACATCGCTGCCAACTGTACTGGCGATGTCATCCGCCCTTGCCAAGCAGAACTCTCTAACCGGCTCAGTCTGCACCAGGGTCTCGAGAACTGCGTTGTAGTAGCAAGTGTTGGATGCATTACGCAGGCCAGCGGCTCTCTGCCGCACCTTCCTGTCTTGGGCAACTTGGGCTGCAGATAGCCCATCTCTGCCCAGCTCGGAAGCGGTCTTCTGCCTCTTCCGCTGTTTCCCCTCGAGGTCTTCTTCGGCTCCTCGCTTGGGGCTGGGGGCCTCTGGAGTAACCTTCGACATCAGATTCCCGTCCTCTTTTCCATTTCCCCCGGATTGTTTTCGGTTGCTGGAGGGGTCAGAAATCTGCTTCGTCCTTTTTCGGTCATGACTCTCCAGGTCTGTGTCCGCAAGTCTCTTCTTGCCTTGTGACAGCCCATGGATATTGTCGTCTTTGACTGTCTTGGGCGCCAACCCGCTGCCCGCGTCAATGACTTTAATGGCTTTGATAGACTTGGCAGGGCTCTTCTCATTGCTTTCGACGATTGCCTTGCTGCCATTCTCCGCTGTCGGGAAAGCAGAGTCAGGCGTTGGCGTGATCGCCTGGAGCACCTTGAACGTGGGCTTTGGAGCTTGTGCCGACGCACGCTTAATCGCGAAAGAATAAGCAATTTGCCAATGCCTTTAAACAGGTGTTACGTCGGAATATTGAGAATGGACAACTTACCGGAGGCCCCCTACACATGTCACGTACCCAGCTGGCATTGCGGGGAGCAGTCCACCTTCTGACCTGGTTGGCTCCTTTCTCACGGCAACCGTCCTGCGAGCCGGTGCGCTTTGCTGTTTGCAGACCGCTCTGGTCTCTTGCCTGTGGCCTTATGATGCCCTGCTGGCGGGGCGGTAAATAACCCTGACTGAATATTAGCTGTCAAACTTACTGAATAAATGCAAACAGCAATCAAAGCTCCCATACTCGAATCTGTTTGGAACCCTTGTACTCAGGCTGCACCTGACTCTTTGGCTTGTTGACCACCTGTCTACTTGGCCTGTTGATCCATGTGTTCGTAGACTTGTCTTGCAGAACTTGTGAGCCTGTAATCTAAATATTTCCATTTCAGTGAATTCATTCAGCACAGTCTGTCAGATCATATACCTTCAGTCTCTTGCCGCTAGGTTGTACTTTCCTTTCTTCATCGTTTTCTCTCTCGCGTTTCGTACCAGTCGCCACTGATCTGGTTTGCTGTTGTGTCAGTTGCCCGTCGAACTGATATCAAGATCAGTCGAAAGCTTTTCTGCGAAGAGCAGTGATGCTACCTTTGCACACTTGCTGTTCTTGGCTGCTTTGTCCGCCTGTCTCTTCCTCAAGTGCTGAAGGGCGGCTTGTTGCGCCATCTTCTCGGCCTTGGAAACCATGTTTGAAGATGCGGAAGTGAAAGATACGAAACACTAGCTATGGGTTTTCGAGCACGCTCTAAGTCTTCCAGGCCATGCAAAAGCTGGTAGTAAGCTAAGCACATGAGTACAGATGGATGTCTAGGTGTGTTGTTCTCATTTGCGTTGCAGGGTGTTGTGTAGGTAGGAAATGTGTGCGAAGAAATTGTGTGGAAGGAACGAACTACGAGACCTAGGATGGGTTATGACTTTGGCACTAGTGGTAACACATCTGGCTGTGAATGAATCAGGATATTGATCACTTAGCAGCTTCTTGACACTTCACTCAAATCACTAGCACTTACATTGTCCAACCTGGTGAGCATCGTTTTATCTGCAACAGTCTATCTCCTTGGGGGGAGCCCACAGGACACCTTCTTCATTTCTATGGCTCATCAAGCATGGAGTTCTCAAGCTTTGCAATTCTACATGTAGCAGCAATATCAGGGCGTTATATCCTCTGCGGATCACAATGTATGGTTCTAGGGATCGGTGGTCTAGATGCTGCAATGCTGTTGGTTTTCGCTGGGAAGGAGTAGGACGAGCACATCTGTTACTCGAGCTCTCTCCTTCAAATTGGTTCAGTAGGAGGTTCGAAAGATTTAGCCACACCTCAGTAACAGCTTAGCCGCAAAGTTCCATGAACAGGAGCGATGAAGGGAGATCCCTAAGGCATTGGCGTTGAGAATATCGACACATTTCGATACTCGCATGACCACACAGTTTGTTCAAATTCCGCAGCATCTTTGTTGGTTGGATTATTGTATCTGCTTCTAGATGACAAGAAATCCATTTTCTATACATATGCCAGCCGTCTGATAACCCTCGACTGCGGTAGTATTGAACTTGAACTTTGACAGGCCAATCCATCATTGGAACATCAGCATGCCTTTCACGGGCACTAATTTAGTCTCCCCTGCGGCTCCGCCACGTTTCGAGCCACATCACCCACAAGTTTATCTCTCCCCAGGAAGATGATCTGCATATTTCACGACTGTATCGAGACCTCCTATCGCCCATCTCATAAACACCTGCTATATTATCATTGACATTGTTCTGTGACTCGAACCATGCGTTTCCTAGCCCTCTCCCTAACAGTCCTCGCGACCGTCGCCTCGTATGCCAGCGCAATTGACGCCGAAGAAGTGGACGTCAAGATAACCAATCCCATCGAGTGCGATCGCAAGACGCAGAGAGGTGATAAGATCGAGGTGCACTACCGGGGTACTCTCGCTTCGGATGGAACCGAATTTGATGCAAGCTACGATCGAGGGTCACCATTGAGCTTCACTGTCGGTACGGGACAGGTCATCAAAGGGTTCGTGCAGGATGTATAGCTCGAGGCATGACCTAGAGACTAATGATGGGTTCTTGGCGTGTTTAGATGGGACGAAGGTCTACTTGGAATGTGCGTTGGAGAGAAGAGACTTCTGACGATTAAACCGGAGTTTGGATATGGGAATCGGGCAATGGGCCCAATTCCACCAGGGTCTACCTTGGGTATGTCTTGAGAAGCGATGATGATATATCGTTCTAGTCTTACTAACTTCAACCTTACAGTCTTTGAGACGGAACTTATGGGTATCGCGGGCGTTTCGAAAGACGAACTTTAGATGACACAGTCTTGGTATGTGACGGCAGGATATAACCAAAAAGTTTCTCGTTTGTTCTGATGTGAAGTCTCTACTTGCATCGACCTCCGTATTAACTTGAGGTGGAAATTCGGGAACAACATTCGACTTGAGTGGATTGAGCGAGCCAGCTGTATACACGGCCATTTACATATGGGATACGCTATCATGATAGAATCGAAATCTTTCCGCACTCCACTATCGTCTTCGATAGCCTGTTCTACACCACCTTTGATAAAGAGACAATATTGCGAAGGGGCTCAATTAATCCTCAAGCGCAGCCTGCTCCATTGCCTCAATTGCCCGGTCGAGCTCTCGTATCCTCTGGCCCACACGACTCTTTATCTCTGCACTGATATCCGAAGGTGAGTTATCGACAGCGTCATTGAAAGCTTTCTTAAGCTTTGCTAACTCTTCCTGCGCCGCTGCCCGATCATCTGCGGCGTAAACCGTCTTCTTCTCCGTCTCTTCCGAGGCTATTTCGAACTGAAGATCTGTGTTAGCGCTAGCATGGCGGTCAATTGAGGATGATAAGCTAGATCACCTCGTCTTTTGCAGTGGCGTAACTGGAAGACCATGAGCGATGTAACTAGTAAAGTATCGAGTAGCCTACAGTTCCTGCAACTCTTCGATCTTGCTGTCCGCTTCACTTTTGGCGGCAAACCTCCGAATCTGGAGTGGTGGCCTTAATCGCGCCGGGATAAGGATAGCTGGTCGTGGTCGGCTTGATACATGCGTACCTTCGTTCAGACAACGGGCTAAGACAAGATACCGACCCAGTAATCTAGGAATCATATTGGCGGTCATATTTCGTACAAATGTGCATGATAGCTTGAGTGTTGAACCTGCATCCTAAAGCTTATGATATCATTCAGGGTCCGTCGTTCACTCACCGCCCGCGCTTACATTAGCCGCTGGCTTTGTGCGTGCGGATGGGCGACCTGACTGGGAGACTTCAAATTCAGTAATATAAAATGGTCTATCTGAGCGTCGGCGTTCTGATCGCCTCACTGTCCTTTCTGATTTACCGACATCCGCCAGTATCATGGCTCCCTCTACTAGGATCACGGCGACGGAAGAGCGCGCTGGTCACACCAGACGGCATAAGACTCGATGTAGATGGCAAAAGCCCACCACGGAGCGACGGTAGTTCAGGCAGGGAGGAGGGAGATGTCTCAAGGAATGGGCGGTGTGGCGAATCCATGCCCTCTTTGCGACTGAACGAGTCGACTCCAGACCTTACCGCAGAAACCACAGCTCCAAATAGTCGAAAGCTCTCAGCGACACCCTTGATATCCTTGAACGACAACTCTCCACCCCGCACTGATCCCTTACTTATTTCGCCGGCAATACCTTCCACCGGCGTATCATCACCGTCTTTAGGTACGCGCACCTCTGCGAGGCGGAAGTCTTCCCAACCAACACCAACCTCCATGCCACCACCGCCACGACCACCACCAAAGCCCTCATCGCGCCGAGCACCTCCATCCCCGCGCTCTCCGGCCTCAACCTTACGCGTACCGCCCCCTTCAGGAGCATCTGTGCTCCGCGCGTCACCCACCAAGCACATCTCAAACAGTTCTCTCGCCCCAACAACATCGACTCAGCCCCCAAACGCCCGCAAAAGCAAAAAGGTCATCCTCTCCCCTGGCCACTCTCCTCTCGACTGGGCGCTCCTCACCAAATCTCCTTCTTCCGCGTCGACGCTCCGCGGCGCGAACCTTCCCCCGCATCTGATCCGCGTTCCACCATCACGGTTAAAACGTATGAACGGCCGCAAGGGGCGGGACGCGTGGAGCGTGTGGCAGGGCAAAGTGTACAACATTACTCCGTATCTACCGTTTCATCCGGGTGGAGAGGGGGAGTTGATGAGGGCTGCCGGCAGGGAGGCGGGGACGTTGTTCAATGAGGTGCACCCCTGGGTCAACTGGGAGGGAATGCTGGCGGAATGCTTAGTGGGCGTCCTTGTTGATGAAGGCGAGGATGGGATAGAGAAAGGGGGAGGAGGTTTGGATGAGATGGACTGATGCTGCATCGCATTGACTTTTGGAGTTTGGGGAGGATAGGTTATGGATGCATTAGAGGGTATATAGAGCCAGAAAGAAAGAGCTTGGATAAGCACAGTACGCCATGCCATCTTAGACACACGATGCGCCAATATCAACATCGCAGTGTAGCAGTTTAGACTTAGTCACCGCTCTGCTTCCATTCAAACTCTAGATGATAGTCAGCCAGTTCAGCGCAACATCCATACCACTTACTTTGCCTGCACATTGGACACAGCCCTTTCGACGAGTCTTGCTGTATCCATGTGAGAAGACAGTGCTGCATAGCTATTAATCCTAAGTCTCTCGGCAGCGGTTAGGGTTCCACTTGACATACCATGTGGAAGGAATGGCCACATTTGCCGATTACTGTATCATTCCCGCGTCAATATGGAGTTTCCCTATAGCGTAGAGAACAAGGAGGATATGATCGTCGAAGGAGTTACTGACGCAAAGTACAATCATCTCCAGGATACTTGCAAGTCGGACAGGTTCCGTCGAACTGGACACGACAGATGCCGCACACCTCGTCTTCGGGCATGTCCCAGCGCCACGAGGCGACGGCGAACCACTGCTTGAAGGTGACTTTCATGGTCTGGGATACGCCGGTCGAAACTCGGAATTCTGGACTTCAGACTTATTAGAGAAATTTCCCGATTGGATGAGAATGGGAGGTAGAAGTGGAAAATCGACAAGGCTGCTGAATGAGAGTGGCACTGTTTACTTTTAATAAATTATACATCGAGGTCCCCAATCTAATCTCTTATCGTTGCCAAAAGCAAACGATCGTGATCTGCTGCTGCACGTGCGGGCGTGGCTTGTTTGAGCTTCCCCTCCTTTCTCCGGGAGCTGGAGAAGAATTGACTCGACCTTTCCTTATATTCAATTGCTCGTGACATGTAGAGCTTTCCAAGTTCAGTGTCGCACGGTGATGCCGATCAAGATAAACTTCTCCGGACTGCAGGCATGGCTTCAGCGCTTTTAAGAAGCTCCACGGCGGCCTCTAAGCTGCCAGGCAGAGCTATAGCCACAGTTCCCCCACTGCGCCCTCACCTCCAATCCAACCTCCCAAACCAACAACAACGCAGCATCTCCCTCTCGACCTCCTACATCGTCACCCCCTCCGCCCTCGCCGCCGCCCTCCAAAAGAACGTCCTGACCAAAATCTCCACCGCCCCACGCACCGTCCCCCTCTGCGCATCCTGGTTCCTCCCCAACGAACCTCACCACCGCACCGGCGCCCAAGTCTTCCGCGAGCAACGCATCCCCTCCGCGCGCTTCTTCGACCTCGACGCCGTCAAGGACCATGCCTCGCCCTACCCGCACATGCTGCCCTCGCCGGAAGAATTCGCACGCGCCATGTCCGACCTCGGCATCCGCCAAGACGACGAACTCGTCGTCTATGACACGCAAGAACTCGGCATCTTCAGCGCCCCGCGCGTCGGCTGGACGCTGAAAGTCTTCGGCCACCCGAAAGTCCACCTGCTGAATAACTTCCGCCTGTGGGTCGAGCAGGGCTACCCCACCGAGTCGGGCGAACCCGCGACGGTGGAGAAATCACACTACCCCGTCCCGGAACTCGACGCGTCCAAAGTGGTCGCTTTCGACGAGATGAAGATGGTGGCCGCTGATCATGGCAAAGAGGGCGCCGAGGGCGTGCAGGTGCTCGACGCGCGGAGTAAAGGTCGCTGGGCCGGCACCGAGCCCGAGCCCCGGCCGGGCCTGTCGAGTGGCCATATCCCGGGCTCTATCAGTGTGCCGGTGTCGGAGCTGCTGGACCCCAAGAACAAGACGCTCCTGTCGGGCGAGGAGTTGAGGAGGGTGTTCGAGGACAAGGGCGTGGATCCGACAAGGCCAATTATCTGTAGTTGCGGCACGGGCGTCACGGCGGCGGTCATTGATGCGGCGTTGAATGAAGCCGGGTTTGGGAGGCCGGAGAGTAGGAGGTTGTATGATGGCAGTTGGACGTAGGTGATGCTGATCTTGCTCCGGATTGCGGTGCTTCGAGGAGAGGCTAACTTGAGATTGTTACAGCGAATGGGCTCAAAGGGTCAAGGAGTCGGACGGTATGATCAAGAAACTTGTGTGAAGATGGCGAGGTGACAGCTATAGTGCATGTTGTTTTGATAAAGGTTCATCTCGAAGCTATTGAGCGATTGTACTCTGTCTTACGCTGATAGCATCTGCCTGAACGCAAATTGGCAAGGTTTCGTTGCTTACCGCAGTGTATCATGATATGGAAGGTCTCTTCGAACATATGAAGAGGACGGATGTATATTGCAGTCCCTGACACTTCTTCATCTTCTTGGTCACCTACAGCAGGTATGATGAACGGCAAAAGCTGATTCCCCCACTTGCTTGGGATTACCCGCTGGTCCCTGTACTGATATACCATTTCCTGCCTTCTGTAGATGCCGGATCCCAGTAATATCTCAGATGGCCCCATGCAAAGACTATGCTTCTGTATCAATGCAGCTGTCCGACCAATGACCGGAATTCCACACCATGCCTCACAACGCCGATCATTATCTCTAATGTGCTACTAGTAAAACAGACCGTCCAAACTACCCAAAGAATAGCCTCCTCTTCTTCCCCCTGTCCGGCAGCCGTCCCTGCGCCATCGTTGGCGACGTATCCCTAACCGCCTCCTTAATCGTCTGTCTCGACAGGCAGAAATCGATATGGTCATTAAACGCCCTGTCACTGGCAGCTTGCGGCCTCGCGCAAATCGGGCAATCCCAAAACTCCTCCGCCCGGCGTACTTCGTCCTTCTCTTGATCTGGCCGCTGCTTCGGTGGGTTAGGCAAGATTTCCCGTCCATGTTTCCGTCGTCGATTGTTCTCTTCCCTCTCCTCGTCTGAATTGACTCCTTCCTGGCTGAGCCGCTCCAGCTCGTTCATGTCGTCCTGCAGCTCCTGCCGGGCCGCTTCTTCGAATTCGGCTTCCGGCCAGACTTCCCATTCTGCGCTGTCGTCTTCGAGGAGAGTTCCGGCTTTGCGTTTGCTTGATGTGATGCTGTCTGTGGAGGAGGTTCGTCGTCGCAGGCCGAAGAAGTCGATGCCGCCTTTCTGCGTGCTGATGAGGTGCGTGCAGCGCAGGCCCATGAGCCGTAATTTCATGCCTGGGATCTCGCGTTCGAGCTTTGCCATCATCGGAAGGGCGTAGTTGTAGAGGTCGTCGGCTAGGTGAACGGCTTTTGGGAGTACCACCTGCCGTGTTAAGACCTCGTATGTGTGGAGCTTGATTTTGAGAACTAGGGTCCGGCCTCGGAAGTGGGTTCGCGCGAGGTCCTTTTCCAGCTCCTCGGCGATCCATCGCAGCTTCTCGCGCAACTCCGCCTTACCGCCCATATCCCGGAACGTGGTTTCTGTGCCGACACTCTTTCGTTCGTATTCCTCTGCCGGCTGGATGCGGGTCCTTCCCAGACCCAGATAGCACTGCATGAGGAACTGGAAGGCCTTTTCGCCGAATAGCTTGGAGAGATACGCGCGCTGAGTGTAGATGTCTCCGCACGTTTTAACACCAATGGCGTCTAGCTCGCGTTCGAAGACCCGGCCGACGCCGTTGACTTTACGGGTGGGCAAATCCCGCATGAATGTAAGGATCGTCGTGCGGTCGTTGGCGACGCGGAACTGGCCATTTGGCTTGTTCCTGTTTGAGGCAATCTTTGCGATTTTGGCGTTGGCCGCAATGCCGGCTGATATGGTGATCTTGGTTTTCTCTGCCACTTCCTTCCGCAATTGCGTCACCACATCCTCTGGATCCATCTGCTTTCCTTGACAGTACTGGGTGATGTTTAGATACGCCTCATCAATGCTCGCACTCTCAAATCTCGGATCGTACTCGGCCAGAATCTCTCTGACTTCTTGCGCTTTTGCAGTATACTTTTCGAAGTTGAGAGGCAGACAGATGAGGTTCGGACATAGCTTCATCGCCACGAAACCCGCCATGCCACTCCTGCAGCCGAACTTACGTGCATGATAGTTGCATGTTGTGAGAACACCCTTGCCGACAGCCATGGGCACATGCTTGAGCTCCGGTCTGTCCAATTCTTCAACCGCGGCGTAAAATGCATCGCAGTCGATGTGCACTACCGTCTGGGTAAGGTCCCTTGACAACTCGAGTTCGGCGATGTAGTCGTCTGCTCTGCGCAAGTCGGAGGTGAGATCTATCCGCTCAAGATGTCGTTTTCGTGTTAGGATCCGCTCGATCTTCTGCGTGAGGTTCTTGTCCTTGACCTCTTCGTTATTGAAGAACTTCGATCCTTTCGAGGCATTGTAGATGACTTCGGAGACCTGCCGATCGTCAGCTGTGAGCCAACTTCGCGCAATGCTTTCAGAGACGCTGCCTTTTGTTGGTCAACAGAATCTTGGCCGGCTTTTGTCAGGGATGGCCCTAAGAGATGATACTTGAGTGTATCGTGCTCCTCAATCTGAGCTTCTGGAAGTGGATTAGGAGCTGGCTGAAGTTCCGCAGCGGCCATCACATTCCAGCAAAGAGCTTAGGGTGTTGCAAAGGCATCTGCTACGGTATCATGCCTGTGTTATCGATCTTGTCGAGTCAGGCCAAATGTGGCTTTACGGAACCCTGCTCAAGCCACAGTCAACCACGGTTCCAACGCAGCGACGCGACCGAGACGCGCCCCGCAGTTCTTAGGTATGGAACCTGTAGACCACACAGTATGCAGATCGTGATGTACTGCAGATCCACTCAGCTACCTGCCTTGGTGATTTGCTAGATACTCTTATTGAATTATATTGATTCATTGCATGCGATTAGAACTTAATGAACCCTCTACTCATTTCCGTATATCTTTCACGAGATCACATGTCCTCGTCATCACTCGGCGAGGACTTTCGATAATGACGCTAGCGTTGCTACGTCGGAATCAACAGACAAACCGATGAGGGCAACCATGACCAAGTTCGCCTTCCCAATTTCCATCAGAATCACGATTGTAGTGAGGAATCCGACGACGAGGAAACCGTAATGCCATAATGCGTGTTCCACAGACCTGCTCAACGACTACTCATCGACCTGGCGATAATGCGACCATGCAAGACTATAAACAAAGCACTTCGAAAGCACGCCCTTTCATCCCAACCATCAACACAACGACCAAGACAAGCAAATCCCCTCTCACGCCAAGGGTAGTCGGATCACCGCAGTCTTACGTTTCTCCGAGACTCCGACAAACACCCTTGACCGAACCCGGAGCAGGACCAAAGGGAGCTTCGAGGGAAGAAATCTTAACACCGGTGAAGACGTTCTTGAGCTCGAACATCACGCCGAGATCTGGATCGAGGAAGGCTAGAGTTGACAGCGCGTCGACAACCCCGACAGCTACTCCAAATGACACGCCCAACAGCTCTCGACCGACTTCTATGGTCAACGGACCTCCAAGTTCAAAGGGAACCATTGGTACGGGAATTGGGACAGTTGGAGGGGCAAACGGAATGGCAATACGACCGAGGAGTATGATAATTGAAGGCACCAGCTCAGATCTATACAGCAAACTGTCGCCGAGCTCTGAAGGACTCAGTGGATATGGAAGGATGGGCGCAAGCCCTGAGAGCTCGCCGATGTTCTTCCACGCCACTGATGCAAGATCTTCCGTATCTTCGCAAGGGCCTTCTCAGCGGTCGAACATACAGCACAAATCACCGAGTCTGGTCGACGCTAACGGGATCGACGGTAATGACTCAAGGTTTGCCTTACCACAATATCGTGCCCCTACCTTACCGCTCCAGGAAGAATCAAAGTCCAAATTCTTTCATGCCAACGACATACCCATATCAAAGAGTACATCAGCGAAGGCTCCAAAGACCACACATGAGTCCCCCAGTACACCATCGCCGCGGTTGGCGACCTTCAACACGCACCCGAAGCCTTATCTACAACAACGCCCGCCATCACCTCTGAAAGAGGAGCAGAGAATCTCGCGATCGTCATCGCTGAAGAAGGTATCACCACGCAGCTACACACCTCTCGTTCCCAATGGCACAGTACATCAAATCGAGCTTATCCCTTCGACCGGCCAACATGCTAGCCAGGATGGCCTTGGACGTCGATCGAGTCTTAGCACACCTACGTCTCGTCGAGTAAGTCATGCAAAAGCCAGCAGTATCAGTTCCTTGGACTCCAATCCCACAAGGAGGAGAAGTCTCCGTTTAGTAGACCCCCCCGCATCACTCACAGCGGCAACTACCAATGCTACTGGATCAGAGATAGCGCCTGAGGAGGGCACTACAGATGGCGCCGCGGTAATCAAGGACAATACCGGTAGCATGTCAATGCCGCAAAGCCCCTCAAAAGCTCCTCAGACCCAGAACAAACTCCAACAGATGAACGAGTTGGCAGCAAACGCACGACGTGAGCGCAAAGTTCTCGATCTCGAAATCAGCAATTCATCCCTACTGGCCATTAACAGGACCCTAGAACGAGAAATGCGAAAACAGAACAACGAGCTCCGCCGCTACCGACGGCTTACCCGGTCCGGGCGCCTGTCCATGGCAACCTCATTGCGCTCCATCTCCGCCGGCGGTCTCTCCATGCTCAGCGAGACCGACACGGCAAGCGACTTCTCCGAACTGCCCGAAGAAGACGACCTGGACGATCCATACTCCGACGACGATTCCCTTCTCGACGCCGGCATCATGACTCCAAACACCTATGCCGAGCACGACGCACGCCTCCGAGCCAAGGACGAAAAGCGCCTGCAACTGGATCTCTCGAAACATAGGGAGCTACTCGTCGACAGCCAGAAAATGAATCAGAGTATCAAAAGGTGTCTCGGGTGGACGGAAGATCTGATCAAGGAAGCGCAGAAAGCACTCGATTACCACGTCCGAGTCAGCGACTTTAGTGTTGGTGGTAGAGTTCTCACGCCGGATGAAGTCGAACCCGACACTTTGCATCGGCGCGGATTGTTGTCGCCTGCGCTCGATGAGCCTAGGGATCCGCTGGGTGAGGACCTGCATTTCGAGGCTTCTCTCGAAGATGAGCGAGGTAATGGTGTCGAACCCGTAGCAGCACCCGACATAGGCACGGTGGATTAGGGCTAGGGGAGTATGTGCATCGTTTTTGAAAGTCTTTGTGAGATCTCGGTACTACTCTCTTAGCTTTCGTCGTTCCGTCGGTGGTGTTCTGATGAGGTTGGTGTTATGATGTAGCCGTGGCGTTCTGACTCATGGATCTGAGCATCTCATTCTGTACCTTTTATTCCAGATACCCCTCGTCTAAGCTGCCGATCTGGCGTTCGCTCTCATTACCATGTACCGTATTATCCTAGAGTACTCAGTCTACCTCAACTCGACTCATTAGGTCTGGCTAGGCTACCTATGGTGACTCGCGCCGTCTAACAAACAAACCGGCAATGCCCAACGGTGAGACCCTCAACAAGCCCAAGCATGTGCCTCACATCGTACATCGTCTCCCAGAACCCACACATGCTCGCACCGTGACAAAATCAAACATAAGGAGCCGCGACCACTCTGATGCTTGCAAGCTCGACCCTAGAACAAGAAAACTCCCAAACGTGGACGAAGCATGATAACCAAAAAGGCGGAGTAAGACGTGCCCCGCGCGAAACGACACCTGACCCCATGCTATGCTGCTGACGCCCCGGGAGCCTTGTCGTGCGAATGGAAAACAGAATGGCGATGTGAGCCGAGTGGTTCGTCTTTCTTGCTCTTCTTGCCCTCTTTCTTCTCCTTGTCCTTGTCCTTGTCGTCTTTACCTTTCTTTGCCGCCGCCTCGGCCATCAGTTGTTCGAAGGCCATGTAGTCACCTTCGTCGTCCGGATCGCGTTGCGCCTGCGATACGTAAAGGTGAGTGACTGTGGCTAATAGGTATAGAGGGTATCTTACATTCTGGAATATTGTGCCCGCGATGACGAGCGCGTGCGCCCGTTCGATCCGCTTCTCCATCTTGACGTTCTTGTCGTTCAGCACTTTGTCGCACACGTCTCGCAGCACGCCTTGTATCTCGTACTTGCTTCCCCGCCACGCGGCCGCCAGGATCTTGCCCGTCACCCGCTTTTCGTATTCGGCTTTCTTCTCGTCCGTCCAGTCTTCGCCGCCTTTCTCTTCCATCTTGGCCATCTCCTCCATCGTCATCTGGGCGTCGATCGCGGTGGAGATGGTGTTCCATGTCTCTTTGGCCAGGGTACCTTTGTCTTTCAGTCGGGAGAAGAAGCCTGATATGCCGAGGAACTTCTGAGATTTGAGGAAGGAGGTTGCTTTTTGGACGTAGGTGGTGCCGATTGCGTGGAGGATTTGTAAGCCGAAGGATTCGATCTTGAGATTTTCAACCTCTAATCGAGTCTTCTCCTGGAACGCTTTCGTGACGTCGCTGCCCTTGTCGGTCTCGGTCCATATGCTGATCCGATCAATAAGTTTCTTCGCCAGCGTGTCTACTCGCTCGTCTCGGATCTTCTTCCTCTCGGCTTCATACGCAGCTAGTTCTTCCCTCTGCTCTTTTGACAAGCCCTTCTTTTTCTCTTTCTTCCGCAGCTCTTTCTCCTCGGCTGTGAGCCCAGCGGCATCCATCCGGGCGTCCTCTTCGGACTTCTCCATGATGGCCTGCTGCCCAAACTGCCTCCGCGGTGTACTTGTTCCTGATGCTGACGACGCTCTCCCGCCAAGTGGAGTTTTTCTATCAGATATGTGAAGATCACTGAACCTGTGACTTTCATCAGTATCCAACGATGGTGGATCTTCTACCTTCGCCGCTGTCTCCGAGGGACTAAACGAAGCCCTGGCAGGGGTGGTTGAAGGGATTGATTTGCCGTTCACGGTCTTCTTCTCAGGCGTACTCTGGGCAGCAGCTTTGATCTTTGCGTCTGCTTCCTCCGCTATCTCTTCCTCCTCCATCTGCTTCATTGTGATATCCATCGTTTTCGTCAGGTCCTTCATCAGTGATATCTCTCCGATAAGGTCGACAAACGCTTCGCCCCCGAATATCATACCGAAGAACTCAGCAGGATCCTCTAAGAAGGCGTCAGCACTGGTTCGCAGTACAAATGGTTATGCCATCTTTACCGAAGCCGCCGCCAGGTACTGCCTGGTCCTTGCCAAATTTATCATATCGTTTTCGTAGCTCCTCGTTGCTAAGAACCTGATACGCTTCGCCGATCTGTATTGTACATGTCAGTAACTCAGCCAAGAAACCTGACGGATAACATACGGCTTGAAACTTGGCATGAGCTGTCTCATCTCCTGGGTTCTTGTCTACAAGCGAAAGTCAGCTCATGGAGAGTAGGCATCGGCGGGTGATTAGTAGTACCTGGATGTGTGGTGATTGCAAGTTTCCTATAAGCCTTCTTGATCTCCAGCTCTGTCGCATTGGTAGGGACGCCCAGAGCTTCGTAATACGTAGTGTCCACGGGTTTCGTCATATTGAATGCTTTGGTGATAGTTGGTTAAGGATTATGCTAAATAGTAGTTTACATAGGAAGTAGAGTACGGCTTGACTTTGGCATAACTACCAAGGTATTTGGCTGGTTAGAGATGTTGTAGGACGGTATGTTGTCGAACTGACACGCGCATACCCACTCCGTATTTTCCTTGTGATTGATATCGGCCAGGGTTCCGTAAGCACCTAACTCGAATGGTCTTAGGGCGACCCCGGTAGGTAATCCGTACGGTGAGGCAATCTAGCAGGTAAGGATCCTTAACACGGGGTCGATCTTCGAGCTACAGTACTTGATGCGACTGCACATCGAGGACCATATCTTCTCCAAGTGGCTTTGAGTGCGCCAATTCTCATAGAGTAAATTCACTTGACTAAAACAAAACCTTCTTCTACTCATCTTGTCTATAGACTTGGTTTGTTCGCTATCTTCACTGCAGCGCTCTACCCCCGTTCCGCGCAGGGCATACCTTTTCCCTTCCCTAAGGTACGATGGGCGTCGCCGACGTCCTTTACTATATCGTGCATCTCCAGGAGCTGAGAGATATCATTCAATGGTGTGCATGGCCCCCTTCCAAGCCCAGTCTTCGCGAATTGCCCTTTGACGCACAAGATATAGGAAAGTGTGGCATCAACCCGTGCACGAACGAGACGAAGAAAAGGAATCCATTCCGCTACGCAGATGCTTCGATTTCCTCGATCAGACAAGCAGAAGTTTCAGCGCAGTCATCCAGGAGCTTCATCCAGAATTGCTCGTCCCTGTCGCTCTTTTCTACCTGATCTTGCGGGGGCTCGACACGATTGAAGATGACATGACCATTGCGCTAGAAGAGAAGGATCCACTGCTTAGACACTTTGATGACATTTTGGAGAAGGATGGTTGGACGTATAATGGCAACGGTCCTGAAGAAAAGGACAGGCAATTACTTGTTGAATTCAATAACGTCGTTGAAGAGTTCAAGAAGATCAAGCCTGCATATCGGACAATCATCAAGGACATCACTCACAAGATGGGTAACGGGATGGCAGACTATTGTGCGACCGCAGTGCACAACACTGTCGGCGTGAACACTGTCGAGGACTACAATCTCTACTGTCATTACGTTGCTGGTCTTGTGGGTGAAGGGCTTACCCGACTCTTCGTGGAAAGCGAATTGGCAAATCCAGCACTGCTGCAGCGACCGCACCTTCAGGAATCCATGGGTTTGTTCTTGCAAAAGACCAACATCATTCGGGATATCCGGGAAGACTGGGAAGACAAGCGCATCTTCTATCCGAAGGAGATCTGGAGCAAGCATGTAGATAAGTTTGAGGACCTGTTCAAGAAGGAGAACTTGGAAGCGGCGCTCAACTGCAGCTCGGAGATGGTCCTCAACGCGCTTACTCATGCGGACGAATGCATCTTCTATCTAGCCGGTCTCAAAGAGCAGAGCGTCTTCAACTTTGCTGCTATCCCTCAATCTATGGCCATCGCCACCCTTGAGCTGGTCTTCAGAAATCCGGCCATCTTCCAGAAAAACGTTAAGATCAAAAAGGGAGACGCGTGTCGAATTATGGTGCAGTCTACTCAGAATCTACAGACTGTGTGCGAAGTCTTCCGAACGTTCGCACGGAAGATCCACAAGAAGAATACGCCAAAGGATCCAAACTTCCTCAAGATCAGCATTGCTTGCGGCAGGGTTAGTTCTTGGTCGGTTCAATAACCATGACATTGGCGACTGATTCATCTGTAGATTGAGCAATTCATCGAGTCAATATTCCCTTCGCAAAGCCCGAACGCCATTGTTCAGCAACAAGCCAGTGAGGCTCCACTAACGAGCCAGCTACAACCAGCGGACACCGCAAAGGCCAAGGCAATGGACGAGGCGAAATGGGACACGATATACATGATGATTACAGTCATGGGCACACTCTTCCTGATTTCATGTGTCATGGTATGCTGCCTCTGCAATATTAACAGCGGCCATCACTAATGGTCGCAGATCGCCGTTGCATACTTTATGGGCGCACGGTTCGATGTGGCAGTCGATCAAATCAGCAAGGGCAAACTCTCGAGACCCCAACCGGGGCAGGCGGACGAGATCCTGAGCAAGTACGACCACGGCGAGCTGTAATATGTATGTATGATCCTAACAACCTGTCCGCGAGCACCTTTTCAGACTGTTGTACTATACGAAATTTACTTATCGCCACGACGTGGAGTGTTTATATGACAAAAGCCCGCAACAACTGCGGTTGTGTTTATCGAATCAACGTGACTGCTTAGAAGAGTGTGGACGTAGCACGGATGTCAAATTGCAATTCAGCCCCTCCTTGGCTGCTGTTGTGCCGAAGATGTGCTTATATTGCTGTTTCTGCCTTGCTCGTCAGCGACGATGGGACCCATTGCTTCTATCAGTATCTTGACTTCTAACTGGTGTGGGCTTGCGGGATGCATACATTGCGGAACGATCGAATGCATGTTTGCGAAGAGATTACCCGAGGGTTTCCGGAAAATCTCGCGCCAGATTTGGGAGTTTTCAACGCTGATTTAAGCGGGACCTTTTGAGAATGCCAAGCACCGCCCTTGCCTGTACCCCCACAATACTTGTCATGTCTACGTGTAACACGGGCCTATATACATATATATCTCAAACGGAGTCGGTGCCGATAGTGTGTAATTTAAGCAATTCAACATTCTGATACAACGTTGTGGAAAAGGTAAAGGTAGTACAATTTGTGGAGTTCTCAAGATAAGGATACATGATAAGTTACTGATAGATAGAGGGAATGAAAATAACTAAAAGCAAAGATAAAAGTGTCCCAAACCACTTCTGACCTCAACTAGCTCTAGCATGGGAAATAGCAATTCATTTGTCGGCTGACTTCATTCACAATCTCCACTGGGCCATCCCATGCTCCAATGTTGCAATGAGCCTGTGGAGTGAGAGGGTTTTTGTTGTTGCTCGGCCTTGGTGCCCAAAGTGAATTGCACATAGCCGCCATGTTGCTTGTCTTGAGTGTGAACAACAAGAGGATCCGGTAACTTGCTTTTGATTGTATAGTCATGTTGCTGGTGACTGCTATTGATGTGAGGAGTGCCGCCAGTGGGAGTGCCGCCAGCATCGTATCTTTTAACTTTTGTAGTCCCATCTCTATGTATTTTCCATCTAAAACGGCAACTGCATATTCAACACCGTAACCGTCGAATTGTTCCCACCTTGAGACCCATTCGGTCAAATGTAGACGACATGTGCCTGTTTTGTAAGATGGTGGGGCCGGTGCAGTTACTTCAGTTGATGGTTTCTTCCCATTATCTGAAACTTGATCAGTGCAACTCACCATTGTTGGTCTGGAAGTGACTTACCTTCTGCTTGATCATTCCATATACCTTTAACAATACCTTGAGTTCTCATCCATGCCAGCCTCTCTATGAGGCCTTTGACTTTTTGATCCACTTTCTTTTTCACTTGAAGTTCGTCCTTGTGTGCTGGAATGGCGAGGAAATATGCGGCGAGACCCGCTACCATTGGAGCAGCTGCTTGGGTGGTCGATCTTCAAAGCAAATTCGGCGGAGCCAAATATCTTTTAGGTAAGCCCACACAGGTTCAATCTTATGAAGATCATGGCTATTTGGGGCCAATTGACCTTATAGTTTTCATGTTCTGTTGCAGTTCTTTCACATATTTGCGGCCTTCGCATGACATGGCGCATTGTCCTCCACTAGCCAGACATTCTTCCCCTGGTTCTCACGCCGAATTTGATGACAAAAGGATATAATTTTGAGAGAAGAACCTCCTTTTGCTAGAGAAAACAGTCATTCTGTGCGTGTTGATGTCGGTTTTCTCCTTGACTTTACACTCCCATTCAGGTCTGCGAGACATGCGTTTCCATCCACTTGGTAAGGCATCTGTGCGGTCTATTTGAGTACGTTGACGTTGAGTTCAGAGAGGATTTTGTGTTCCTGCGGTTTCAGACACTCTAGCCCTAGCTCTTTTGTTGAGGATTTGCTGTTTTATAGCCTCATTCTCCTTATCTAGTGCCACAGCATTTATCTTCTTCTCCTCAAGGGTCTTAAGTTCCCAAATATGGTAGGCGCCACCTAGATTGGTTGCAACGATTTTTCCCTTTCAGCCATATCTGGTTTCGTCCTAGAGGGTGAGTAAATGCCAGTCTTAACCTGGGGTTTGAGGCGAGCTGTGGCTGATCTTTTCCAGAGCGTTCCCCGAGCTACTGCCTGAGCCACAGAATGGGAGCCGGATCCAATGCCCCGTAACCCGGCTGGAGTTGCCTATTGTTGAAGTTTCGACCATTGCTTCAGCTTCATCATAGCTCTTGAGCTCCCAGCAAACGCATGGCGAATCGCTGCTGGGACCAAGATCTCTTGATAATACTGCACACAGTGTCGCTCAAACATCCGTGTTCTGGAGCCAGGATAGAACTGATCATTCTGACTCTTTATGTCTCTTCAGTTGCAGCTGATCTCTGTTTTAGATCCACAAGTGTCCCTAGTGATTTGCAGATTCAGGATGCCTAAGATCTCTGTGACTGTCTATTACGCTAGAGATGGGACTAGAAACAACATCAATAGAGCGGCTCCATCTTCAGCGTGGACTTAGAGCTGACTTCTATTTAATAAATATCAATGATACGACAAACACGCGATGGCTTGTGTAAGTGGTGCAACAGATTTTCGGCAGCCAAACTCCAGAAAACGTTCAGGTTAGATTGGCCGGTTGATTGTTTCCTCAACCACCCATCTAGCTGCGATTGATCCGGCTGCGAGTTTTGGTCGCCCTCTTCACCAATTTGGCCAAGCTCGTCACTTAGCATGATTGGAATCTGAACTGCCCCAAGCCGACGGTGTGCACAAATCCCGCGAATCTTTGTAAGGACAATCCCATACAAGAAATAAGACGTAGCGAACAAAGGCAAAAGCAACACTTTGCCTCGTTGAGCCAATTCTAGCAGCTCTTCCTCCGAAATTTCCAGGTCGATGTCGGAATCTTGTGCTCTGTCGCCTGCAGCAAAGCGGAATCCAGCCACCTTAAAGCCGACAATCCCTTCATTTGAACAGTCAATGCTCAGAAGGAGGCAGTGACCTTTTATTCTGATCGATTCTTGTGTCACGAAGGCAGAGCTTTCGTTCGTGATTGGCCTTGATGACTCCAGAACGTCGATAAAGTGGGCCTTTACGCCGCCAAAGGTTGAAGGGAAATTAATCTCTCCATCGACCGACGCCCACGACCAGCTGGGAGCACGCGAGGAAGTCTCGCTGATCGGGAAAGCTTCACGATCCTCGCTCTGCCGCCACCACGCAAGATCGTAGACCATGCCCTTTCCCCACATGCCGGCAGCATAATGATCAGTCCTAGTTTTCATCATACATTTTGCAACGCCTGCAAATGCAATAAGCTTGTCTTTAGAGTAGGTAAGCTTGCATTTCGAATACTCGTTCACCAGCTCCTGCCATAGGTACACAAAGTTTAGATTCAGAGTCTGATCAGATTGTTGAGTCAAAGTCGCTATCCAACTTGCGACCTTGGATTTGCTCATGGATGACATAACGGATGGTTGCGGTAATCCTTCTGGAAACATCTCCAAAGCGTCAAGCTCCCGACATTCCCATCCCATGTGACGTTCACCAAAGTGGAGCACCCTCCGGGCAAGGAAACGCTCCTGGAACACCCAGCCTCTTTTGTTGAGTGGAGCATTAGTAATATCGTCGTACCAGATATCGCCGTCCAGTACATAGTATGTCTGAAATAGTCCATTGACCTCCAGTTCGATCTCTGAATGGAGGAAAGGACCCCAAGAGCGTTGTTTGAAAAGAGACTCGGAACCATCTAGCGACATCGTTGCGGATATGTTCAGGAACGCGCACGAATATATCTTGTCCATGTTCTGGGATTCATTTTCCCAGTCTGAATGGTCATCGTCATCCTGAATTATACACAAAGCATCAATCCAAAGGTGCTTCATGCCAAGGTGATGAGTGATCTTGATAGCATCTTGGAAGATTTGCGGTAGACTAGTGACATCGATAACATGCTGCAGCTGTACCATTGTGGATGATTTTAACATTGTGTACAACTGAAGGCCCCAACGATGGCTCAACGTTATGTACGAGCCCTTTGGAGGACTATCCTTCGATATTATAAGCTTGACTTCTCGACCTTGGGATCCCAAATGCAGCAGCCGACTTGGGTACCATGATTCACCATCCTCCCTACATTTCTTGTGGTCCCTTGTGCACATGCCAATCCAATGGTCGACAACGCTGAGATTGATGCCGGCAGTTGTATGGTAATTTGGCGCGGTGAGCGTATATCTCGAAAACTCTAACCCCAGTCAGTCTCACTCTGATGTACAGGGCAAGATACGTCAAGACAAGAAATTATACCGGTAGCGGACATGAAGTTCAATTCAATTCGACAGGTGGCGCCATCTTTCTCCAGACCTGAAGGTGATATGTCCATGAACAAGGGCAGTAGCATATCTTGCTGAGGCTGTTCGAAATGTATACCACCAAACACGGTGAACTCCACCTCCAGCGATCGCCTGCGCCATTCCTCGAAAAGTTTGGGATTTTCGCCTTCCAACCACTTAGAAAATTTGAGGCAAATCCAGCAACCATGGACACCCGCACGGCCAAAGACCGGTAGCTTAACGGGTATATCTCGCGCTGACCGCCCATCTTGAGGGTGAAGTCGCTGTATCGCCGAGGAGCATCTGGGACAAATTGCCATTTCATGGTCCCTATTCGAGGCGTCTAGGAAAAGGAGGGAGAATACAATAACGCTGTAATGCGTCAACATAGAAGGTCATAGTGGTCCCTAAGGGAGTACATGACAGCAGCTTAGTATTAAGTGTGCCATACCTAATCAAAGGCCAACAGTCTAAAGTCACAAGAGCGCTGAAGGATTAACAAGATCAAGTGTGAGAGTGTCCGCAGTACCATGTACGGAGGCACAGCCCACTAGTAACGTCGCAGCACTAACTGCTGACTCAGAATCGATGATCTTTTCACTCTCTGTGCGCAACCACATAATTTGACTTCCAGTTAACCAAAAATATTCATATAATTGTGTCTCATAGAAACTGTTATTTAATAGATATATTTTCTAAAAGAAAGTAGCTGACTGCAGACTTGTAAGATTTGTATCGCTCAAAGCAGATATATCACAGAGTGATGAGGTTCTCTGGCTGCTTAGTCAGAAATAGTGGGTGCAGCATTACTACTGGGCCATGCCTCTATAAAGACTGAAGTCTGCCTTGCCTGGGCCCAGGGCTGGGCCCAGGGATGGGGGTGGGTTGGTTGATACTTGTGCTGCTGCCTTGGAAGGCACATAAACCCATGTTATGTTTATCATTACACCTACAATATTGTACTAACTACCATTGTTAGCAGCAGCTCAACTGAGACTTTTGCCATGACCCTCCACTTTGAATTTGAGTCAATGTCAACAAAACAACATTGCAATCAATACAGTCACAATGCAATGTGAAGCATTAGATCAAGATAAAGAGTATAAACAGATCAAGCATCAATACAGAAGACATGTAGAGCAGAACAGTTTTGTGAGACAAGTGAGAAGCAATGCAAAGAAATTCATGAAGATCTGAGGTGAATTTCACACAATATATGTTTCAAAGCAACTTCTTACCTTTTAGATTAGATCTTCAGAGCATTTGAAAGAGAACAATTGAATTGACATCAGCAATAGCTCTTGATCTTGATCAAGCTAAACTTAATGTCTATGACTGCATTTCAATCATTTACCAAGTACAAGTAAGTCATACACAATGATGATCAATCAAATTTGAAGCTTTTAATTATTCACTCTTCAACTATGATGTGAAGAATCTGAAAGATGCAAAGAGCTGATGAAAGACTGCAAAGAGAGAAATGCTGTCTAATTACTGACAATGTTAATTAAATTGTCATTACAGATTGAGTTTCAAGCTTTCTATGTACTCATCACATTCTATTTATCACATTCTACTTGTTTTATTCTGTTTAAAATCACACTAGATGTCTCTGACAATTTTCTATCTACAAAGACTATTCTATTTGACTGTTATCACTTATAATATAAAACTGACATATATCTTATATCAATGAGATCAATCTATCTATCTCATTACATCTATCTCACTATTCATCAAAGTCTACATCTACTCACTCTTAGCACACTATACTGCACTGCATGGTTGTCAGCTTTGCTTGAAGAAAAATAAATATATAAATATAACATAATCTTGATCTCACTCTCAGATGTGTTTCACCAGAATTACTTTGCAATCTTACTGTCATTATAAATGTATAAGCTAAATAATCAGATGAGAAATGCATCTAAAAAGAGTATATATGTAAAGTTTTTTCTTAAATAGTTCTTTAACAATTACATATTTCATGAATCAGAAGAAATTCTAATGAGTATGTAAAACATTTACATATCAGTATGTTAAAGATAAAGATGAACTAAGATAAATTAACTTAATATCAGTAATTAAGATCTATATTTGAAAACTATCTGTTATGTTGATCACTGACTATTTTTAAAGCACAAAATTACATCTATTTCTTGAACTTGTGCAATGTTTATTTAAGATGAAACTTTGTATATATGTTTTTACAAGATCTGTCATTAAAAGATTTCATTATTTCTTGCATCAATAATTTTCTCAAAATAAACAAAAGAGATTTCACAGAGCATACAAGCTATAATTAGAAAAATAAACAAGTGATTCTGTATTCACATTAAACAGTGAATTTTTTTCACTGACAACTCTTTTCACTAAATTCTATTCACTTATGCAACAGACTTCAACTAAAGATTAAATTCTAAATTTTCTAAAAGCAAAACCACTGCTATGTACACAATGTGAAGTGAAAGAAGAATGATATTTCTAAGTTATAAAATCAGCTAGATATATGAGTAAGAGATAAACTTTGTAGCAAGATAAGTTATGTTGTAATGTAATGATGATGAGATAAGAAAGATGCATCAGATAGATTTATAACAATCTGTTAACAAAGAAAACAAGATAATATTCTGTCATCATACTTTATAGTTTTTTTTGAGCAACATTTCAGTTGCTGTTCTATCTTATATTAGTATGAATCTCATCATCAACATTCTTCATCACAACTTTCTAAAGTAACATCACTTTCTTCTTAATTATATTCTCTTTTTTAAACTTATTAACCAATTTTCTTGCATTTCTGAGATTCTTAATGTTGATTCAGCTATTATATTTAGAGTTATATTTCACTCAGTGTGTTAAATATTTAATAATATAACTACAGTCTTTGCAGTAAATTCATTTTCATAATAAATACTTAAGTTTTCATGTTAAAACATCAAATATAGTAATAATGATATCTGAGTGATCTGCACATAATTAATAATATAAATTGTCTTTGTCAGCAGAGATAGATTTAAGATGTGCAATAGATATAATATTGTGAATTTTTTAAGTAATAAATAGCTTAAGTTGATAAACTAGATGTTCTATTCATTTTATGATGCATAGAGAATCAATAAACTGTTGTTTAAGTTTTCTGTTTTGACTGACAAGACTTAATAAGATATATTTGTGATAAAGTTATAAGTTAATTATATTGTCTGACTGAAAAAATCATAATACATAAACTTAATTATAGTAGTACTTTATCTGCATAGCAGTGAAAACAATTACATCTTTGATATCAATGTGAGCTAACTAATATTGATCTATAATGATAAGTTTAATAAACTTCAGCAAGCATATTAGTTTCATAGATTTTGCTGAGTCAGCAGTATTGAATTTAATGTTGTTTATATCAGTATAAAAAGACTTATTTAACATAACTAATAAGTTAGTAACTTCAGCTGTTACAGATCTACCAGTGTACTTATCTTGCATGTGACTCATATATCTTTCTTATCTCACTATCATAACATCATATTGTGACTCACCTGACTGATACATTTACTCTATCTATATAACTAACTGATTTCATAGCTTAAAAAACATCATTCTTCTTTTACTTAACATTATGTGCATAGTAATTTGATAGCATCAACAGCTTTATTATAATAACAATCATAGCTGTGTCATCAATCAGATATTCAACATCATTAACTATTAAATTTATTAAGATCTTCAGATTCAGTTATGATTATACTGTTATTTTATTCTTTGTTTCTTTTGCTTTATACTCATATTTATCTCATTGTTTTAAATCAGTAAATCAATAAACAGTTCTGTTATTTTATCTTATCTTATTTGTATCTATTTACTTAATTTATTTATTTCATCAATCTATCTAGTTCTTATTGACATTCTTGATTCATTGAGTCATCAACACATATTTTACTCTGAATTCACTGTTGTTTTATAATATTGTTGTACTTATCTGACAACTCATCAAACTAACTAAACAAGACTTTATCTATGCAGAAAAACTATAATCTATAGATTAAGATCTCATTAACACTATTATTAGTTACTCAGTTAAGTTTATCTTTCTTTCAGTACTTAATATTGTTCTGAGTCAATTTAACTACAACTGTATAGTTAAGAGACTGTGAACATTGATTAAAGATTATTAACAGACTACTTAATTTAATAAACATAATCAATCTAGTACATGTTGAGTCTCTATTTTCTCAATACAATCTTTATATCAATCTGAAAAATAATGTTTATTCAGTTTCATCAAGAAAATATCTTATAATTTTAATTTATTCTCTGAAGTTTTACAAAATCAGTTTTCTGACTTTAAACTTAACATATTGAATAATTCTTCTTTAAACAGCAATTCTATTGCTATAACTCAAGATTAACTTAATCAGCTAATTAAACAGACTATAATTAAAGTTTTAACAGTACATCAAACAGATCTGCTAAGTTTATTAAACTTATTGAAACTGTCTGATTATAATAATCAAGATAAACTCAACAGTTATAACACAAAGAATCACTTCTGTGCAAGAAACATCAGCTACTTCAACTTTAACTTTGATGTTGACTCTGTTAAAGTCAGCAACAATAAGCAAATTTATTACAACATCTTTGTTTTTACAAATCAGATACAAGCTAAAACAATTACTATAAATATAACTGTTTTATAAAAGAATCTGAAGTAATATTTATTAAATAAAACTAATCACTGATATATTGAAGAACTTAGTTATTTTATCAGAATTGATTTTTGAAACAACAATAAGAATGTTGAAGAGTGATGCAAGATATTAAAAATTAAATTTTGTGATTCATCTAGCTGTGTTTTATTTATGCTTAAGTTGTTACAGTACATCATCAATAATATGCAACATCATAAAAACTTCATCAACTATATTCAGAACATTGTCTTGCACAAAAAAAATACTGATATCATTGTTGATAACTACTTGCAGACACTTCTCATTTATAAATATATAAATAATGAGTTATATCTGCATCTATCTTCATCAAATAATAAATCAATAATTAAAAATCTTATTGAGACAGTAAATGCACAGAAAAACATCTGATTCAATATATATATCTAAATTTAGTTAACATTGTTAAACAAATCATTGCAGCAATATCAGCAGCAACAGTTTTAGTTATTCAGTAGAAATCACTCATTTCAGTCTTTCAATATCAGATTTAATGAACTCAATCAATCTTAACTGTATTTTTATAATCAATTTTCTTATAACAACAATCAGTTTTCTTATGCTTCTTATAAAAATCAGTTTTCTAATAACTATAAACAATGAAATAACAGACTGCAGAAACAACAGAATTGCAGTAATGCTGCTCAGTTATTAGTTTCTTATTAATTTCTTCAAATAATATCTAAAAACAAAAAATCATCATCTAAATTATATCAAAATACAAATCAATCTCATTACAATTTAAACAGTTTAAAACAGCTCTATCAATCAAATCATTTTCTGTATTAACTATATCAACTTTATTATTTATTATATTAATATGATTAATCACATGTATATTATAAAAATGATCAGTTTAACAAACAAGAGAAGTATTAAGTATACAAGAATGTTTACTATGAAAATAACTCAATAGATAACAAAAACATCATTAAGAAAGAAAAAAATCATGATGCAGTTTTATCAGATGAGAATCATGAGCATAAAAACACAGTTAATGTTGATTATATTGCTGAACTATTAAAGCTTGAGTGTCAGATCTGTTGTCAGTCTTTTTATTTTAATAATTAGTTGCATAAATATCTTCACACTGATTACAGTCACAGTAAAATCATCATAAAGACTACATCAGACAGTATTATATTAACAATCTCAATAAAAAATGTCATCATAAATCAATTCAGTTCAAACAACTTTATCTATGTCAAATTCATCACTACAAACTGACTCAGTTCAGACAGTTATGAATTTCAAGAATAACATTATGTTACAGTTAAAGCACAACTATTATCTAATATTTTCATCACAAATTAACTTATCTGTCTTGACATCAGCTGTATTATGACTCTGATTAACAGACTGTTTCTTATGAAATAAACATCTTATATAATAACTTATTGCATGATCTTTTTTATATCAGTACAAGAATTAAAGTCTGCTGTACACAATTCTGATTAATATATTAAAATAGATATTTATCTGCTTGAAAAAGATGATTATATTACTGTTATTTTGTAAAAAATTCACATTGTTGAGAATCTCAAAGTCAAAATACTGATTAATATAAATATTCTTGCATCTGAGAATATAATCATGAATTTATCTTAAAAGTTAACAGTTATTGATAATTGTGACAATATTGAGATTTCTTTAACAATTACAATCAAATTAATCAATCAGATTAGTCAAATCATATTGATTAAATAATGAATTGTTATTTTATCACATATTAATTCTACTGTTACAGTAGTGTCATCAGATCTGTCACATAACTGAGATTTTCTCTTTAAATTAAACTGTCATCATGCTAATGCAGCAGTCTATGCATACATTGTTGATCACACTATGACTGAAGTGCACATACAAAATGATGATGACACTTCTCTGATCATTTTACAAAAATTTTGAATGAAATAGATTGTTAAATACAAAGTTAAGAATTGTTACTTGATCACAGTTAAAGATACTGTACTTGCATTGATCTTATGACACTCAGTTTAACAAGAATAAATTTGAATCATCATGTGCAGCATGTTGATCATCACAGCTGTTTTTTATATTAGTATGAATAAATTTATAAAACACAAACTGAACAACAGTATCATTATATATGAAAGTTCTGATACATTTACTTAAATTGAGACTGTTGTTTATAACTACTTATGTTTATAAAAAAATTGCAGTAACATTGTTGATGTGTTTGAAAAGAAAGAAAGAAATATATTATTTCTAGATAATTGAAAAAAACAGTATAAGTCAGATTAAGTCAGAGTATACTCACTAGATGTGAATAATCAGACTATTATTGACAAAGTTTTTGACAAACTTCATGATCAAGATTGTATAAAATGAACATTCAAAGTAATTTCATTTTCATTTTCATGTTTTATTATATGACACATCTTATCTAACAACAACAGAAAAACCACATTGTTGTTGACATCAGAATTCTCAATAAAATCAGTATATTAAATATTTACTCAGTGCTGTCACAAACAGATATTCTTGTCACTATTTAAAATGTTAAGTACATATTTATGATGAATTACAGTGTCTATTTCTATCAATGATGAGTAAATTTAGAGTATTGTCATCATTTAATCATTATCTTTTATAAAGATTAAAAGACATTCAAAATAGTCATTATAAATTACTGCAACAGTTCTGCATATATACAATGTATGATGAATTGAATTTTTTGACTGCACTGCAACTATTTTTGTGTCTATATTGATAATATCATTATATATTTGACAATTTTAACAGATTATCTTCAATATTTATAAAACATCTTTCAGAAACTGACTGGTCAGCAGATCTGTTTGATATTTGATAAATTTTTTCTAGAATATTTGTCAGTATAACTTTTAAATCAATGAGTTGATGTTTTAAATCTAATTACTGTGAAAGCAAAGTTTATCATCATTATGAATCTTAACTTTTCTTGAATTCTTACTCAACTAAAAAAGTACTTAAGTATAACTGACTATTTACAGCAGTACATATCTCACTACACTATCATTATCAAATCATTACAGATACAGAAAATTCTACTGAATTAATGTCTATAAAAGAAGCACAATATTAGTAGTTGAAATGAATAAAAATAACTGACTGATCATATCAGTATAGCAAAATTTATTTTAAAGAAACTCAATATCTTTCATCACTTATAGATATTGTTTTCAAGACTCACAATACTTAGTCATTTTAATCTGAAACATCAGCTTTATATTAATCTCAATATCTCAAAGAAATTTGATTTCAACACACATATTTATTATATAAGATTCAATCTGTTGAAGTCTTTGACAAATTATCTCATAATTATTATGATAATAATATCAGAAGCAACATTATCAGTTAATTATGACTCAGTGAAAATCTCATTAAATCATTATACAAAACTCATTTCAATATCATTGTTATCTATCACATTATTCAGTCAGAAAGATACAGAATCTATTTTTCTTTTTAGTTATCTTTTCTCAGACATAAAAACACAATATTAATTCACTGAACTTAAAGTTGCAGATATTGTCTGAGTGATTAAGAAAGTTTGTTATATAATTAAAGTTGTTGAACAGACTAAAATCATATACAATGATCATTTTGTTGCTGTTTTTATATTTTAACAGTTCAGTTTAAATATCATCAACATTGAAAAATTAAATCTTTATCTTATCTGAATCTCAGAATACCTGCAATATTTCTGTTTAGATGTATAATATAAGTCTGATAAAATCAATGTTGTTTTTAATGCTCTGTCATGTTTAATCAGTTGTGAATATTGATTTGTAATCAATAAATTTAGTTTTAACACTTTACACAGATTATTTATCATATTTATTTATGCAAATAATTTAGTCAAAATGTCATCTGAGTTTCAGCAACACATAATTGATAGCTACATCATGAAACTCTGTTGACAATAAATTCTCAATATGATTAAATAAAATAAGACACTTAATGAAAATACAGCTATTCTGTTATATGCTTGAATACAAAATTTTCTTTATTATAAAGATATAAAGAGAAGCTATTAATTATGCATACTCTTACATCTGTATAAGAAAGTCTTTGTTTTAACTTATAACTTCACAGATCATTTTGATTATAATTATATGCATAAATATTTTATTGACAGTTTATATTTATCAGATTTATTGAAGCATCTTTATAACTATATATGTCACTGTTCTCAATATCAACACATGTAAACATCAAGATACAAATCTTATAAATTTATATAGTTCATTTTTATATCTTCACAGCTATTTCACATTCTTATTATTGATTTTATTCTTATCTTATCAATTTCATCATCATCAGATAACTATAATATCATTTTATTAATTATAAATAAGTTCAGCAAAATTATTATCTTTATATCAGAATAAAAAACTATGATGACTGAAGACTGAATAATACACTTGATGAATTATCTTGTTTTATTAAACTGAGATTTACTGCAGATTATTCTATTTGATCAGAACAGAAAGTTTATAGCTGTTTTGTGAAAAGAACTTTTTCATTAACTGTATATTGATCTTCTATTCTCATCAGTTTATTATTCACAAACTGATAAAAGTTCAAAAGCAATTAATTAAGTTGCTGAAGTTGTTCTGTATCATTGACTTATTACTTTAAAATAGTTAAATAATTGATCAATCATATTGTCATACTTATAAACAGCATTGAATAATTCAACTAAGTATAACTTCACAAATCTGAGTTCAAATCAGATTCTCTTCAGATTTTAAATATGTGAAATTCTTAATTTATTATGAGTTGATGAATCTGACATTGTCAAAGTTATTATTAGTGTTATTAACTCAGTACACTTATCAAAGCACATCAAACTTATTTCTAATGATCAGTACAAATCTGTTCACATTGATGTTAAAGATGTTATTGTTTTTGTCACTATGCATATAAAGTATTACTATGATCAGATTTATACATCATGATTTTTTAGTTAAACAATATGATTAATCTACAATTACACTGTGAATACATCTTATCAAATCTCATCAGTCAGAACAAAAAACTAAAACAGCAATTTGTTAGTTTCTTATGTGTCATCAAATAAGTAAATCAATTAGTCTATCATCTCAAACTATCTGTCACATGAAAAATTCACAATATTGTATTAATTATTCATCTTGAACCTGCTTCACAACTTAAAGACAACTTATATTAATATTCTCAATCAGATCACTCTAACACCATTATTATCTTACTTAATGCAGAATTAAAGTGAAAACTCAAACATATACTAAGAAAATGAACACATCAAAAAGAATGCAGTTATATTACAGAATATCTTGCTTAATAACTAAACTATAATTCTGAATTCAATAGCTGAATCAATATTAAGAATTTCAGAAACACAAGAAAATTAATGAACAACTTTAAACAGAAGAATAAAGAGAATCAGAAAGCAGTTTTACTGTGAGAAAAGAAGATTTATACTGATATAATAATGAGACATCATTTTGTTTTGTTTGCTAACAAATTATTATGAATCTATCAGTGTATTTATCTTGCATATAACTCACATGTCTTTTTTATCTCACTGTTGTAACATCACATTGTAACTCACCTGATTGATATATTTACTTTATCTATATAACTGACTGATTTCATAGCTTAAAAAACATCATTCTTCTTTCACTTAACATTATGTGCATAGCATCAGCAGTAAAAAGAGACAGATTCAATGTAATATTAAGTGTTTTAACAATGTTGATTACATTTAATTCATTAATTTATAAAAAATTAAAAGTCTCATGTGTGCAGAACTCAAACAGAATCTAATTTAGACTAAAATTAGTGAAGCTATACTTAATAAAGTTATTTAATGTAATCTGTAAACATAACAAAATCATTAATCAGTTAATTGATTATTTCAGAGTTATAAGTCAGTGATGTAAAACTATCTCAGTAACTTAATTAGTAACTTTAAAACTATCATTGATTTGTGAGTAATAAACTGTTAAAAACATGAGATTCACATGTAACTGACAAAATAAATCTTTTTATAAAACAGCTGTAAACTTTCAATCATGATTAGATAGAATGACTCACAGTAAATCTCAATTTAATAAAGTAAACAATTCATTAAACTAATAACTTAGTCTCTAATCATCATGATCTTCTGTTCTGATATGAAGATCATGATTTTACTGAATTTATTTATAACTAATAGTATTGTGTTGTATCTGTTTAACAAAGTTGATAGAATCAGTATGAAATTGATGATTATGATGTAAAATGACTGTAAAGATGTAAGAATTGACTGTATAGATTTATAAGAATGATACTGTGACATTTGTATTAGTTGATATTGAGAGCAGTGACAAATGTATTTATAAAAATATTTCAACAAATCTGATAAATAGAGACTGTCAGTGAGATATTTGTGTGTTTGAGCATAGTCAGCATGACTTATAAAATTGTAAATTAATGCAAAAACTTTCTTATACAGATATGATGATAAACATAATCAATAGCTTTTTTTCAGATTCTTGTAGTATAAAAGATCTTGTACATATATATAGAGTAGTGTTGCAGTGTTTGTAAAACTGAGAGTGTTGTTTTGTTTAATTATGTTGATAATTTGTTATCAATGAGATTTGAAGATATAATTATGTAGCATGTGTTGTCAGAATTTGAGTGTCATTTTAACAAGACTACTTGCATAAATAGAGACAATAATAAATCTGTGTAAAATGTTAAAACTAGATTTGTCTGATTTTAACTTGTATTTATAACTAACTAGACAGAAAAGAACATCTGAGATATTATTGATCTTTTCAGACTTGTAATGAATATTTAGACAGAACTGTTGCAGATATTTTGAGATATATATAAGATGAAGATTCAGTTTTTTCATGTTGACAGTGTTCAGACTGAACTGCTGTACAATGAAAACTGTAATGAAGTGATTAATGTAAATTATTGTAGTTTATTCAGCAGTCTTTATTATATACTGTATTTTCTTAATTACTCAGACTATATCTGCAATCTTCAGTTCAGTAAATTAGTATTATGTTTTAATGTCAGATAGAAGATGACTAAGAAAGAGAATAAATTCTGTTATTTTTTGACTAAGTGATGAGATAAATTCTTGTGATAACTTTACTGAATTCAATCTTGTATAATAGATGTGTGCACTGAATCTAGATTTTTTTGAAACATTTAGATCAATATATAATTGCTGTTTTGAGTCAAAGTGACTAAGTATTGATGATCTTGAAAATAGTGTTTAAAGATGTTAAAAGATATTCAGTTTCTTTAATGTAAGTTTAACTATACTGATATAAACAGTAAGTCTTTTTAACTTATTCTTATTATCAGTTATATCATGATTCTAATGTATTATTTAATTTAAAAGTATTTTGTAAAGCTGAAGTAATTTAATAATGACAGTATAATGAAATATATACTGTCTAAGATAGTTCATCATTCTGAGATACTTTTTAAGCTATGTAAGTATCTGTGAAAATTTGAAACTTATAATGATGATAAGCTTTGTATACACTGTTGTCAGATCTAAAGTGTTGACTTATTAATTTAAAAGTTATATTGATAAATATTTCAGAAAAAATTTATCAAATGTCAGACAGATTCACTGATCAGTTATTTTTTAAAAGATACTTTATAAATGCTGAAGATGATCTGTTAAAGTTGCTGAGTATATAACAATATTATCAATATAGATATCAAAATAATTATAATATAATCAAAGAATTCAATTTATCATATATTGTACATATGCAGACCTATTACAATAACTTATAACAGCTATTTTGAATATTTTCTGATTATAATATGAAACAATAATTAGACAGTGATGATGCTCTAATTTAATCTGTTATTGATAGAAGTAAATGCTGTAATTCACTGTGAAGATGTATCTGACATCTTAAATAACTGCAAAAATATTTGTCTGTAAAGACACTAAGTAAATATTTAATATATCTATTTTGTTAAAAATTCTGATGTTAACAATAATGCAGTTTTTCTGTGTATTATTTGACAAGATGTGTCAAATAATGAAGTATAAAAAGAAAAATGAGATAGATTTGAATATTTATTTCATACAATCTTACTTATGCAACTTATTAAATATCTTGTTGACTACTGTTCAATTATTAATATCTAGTAAATATACTTTGATCTGATCAGACTTGTACTTCACTTGTTAGTTATTTCATAGTGATATATTCATTTATTCTAACTGTAACACATTGACAATGTTACTGTGATCTTTTCATAAAAGTTAATAGTCATTAATCACAGTCTCAATTCAGACAGCAGTATCATGATTAAATTCATAGACTGTAATGCTGTTGTGTATCTTGTATTTTATAAATTTGTTCATACTAGTATAAAAGACAGCAGCAACTAATAAGTCTTTTATAACAGTTCAGATTCATTTTTAATAATATTAGAACAAAAAGATTAATACAGTATTATTAGTGAAAGTTAAATAACAGTTTTCAGCTTCATATTTGATGATCTGATTTATACAAAACTTTTGTGAAATTATTAGTGAAATGTTGCTGTTGTTTTGTACATACACTTTTGATATTACATAATTAACTATATAAGTATACACTGCAGCATCAGCATGACAGCAGTTCAGTTTAAAAAGAAAGTTGCAATTTTGTGACAAATCTAACTGAAGAATCTTGACAACAAGATTACTGTGCAGCAGTATAATTATGCATTGTTTAAATAGAATAATATGACTCATCTGATTTGATAATTTAGTTATAATAGTGAGTGAAACTTTAATATTATTACAGCTGTCAATGACAGTCATCTTTTTTAACAAATTCATAATTATATCTTTAGATATCAGAATGTTCATGCTGACTAGTATTTTGACTTTCAGATTCTCAACAATATGAATTTTTTGTGAAATCACTGCTGTATAACTGTTTCTTTTAGACAGATAAATATTTATCTTGACATACTGATCAGAATTATGCACAGTAAATTTTAATTCTTATACTGATATAAAAAATGTTATACAATAAGTCATTACATAAAATATCTGTTTCATTAGAAACTGTTTGTTAATCAGACTCATTGTGCAGTTGATGTCAAGACAAATTAATTAATTTTTAATTGCATTAGGTAATAGCTGTGCTTCTGCTGTGATATAACATTAGTTTTAAAATTTATAGCTGTTTGAACTGAGTCAGTTTGTGATGATGAATTTAATGTAAATGAGTGATACACAGTCATTCAAACTGAATTGATTTGTGACAGTGATCTTAAATAATTTCACTACTGAGTTTAAAAACATCAATACAGATCTATCTTGTGATAGCTTTATCACAGTTTTACTGTGATCATAACTAATTCAAAGATATTTGTATAACTAATTATTAAATCTGAAGAATTGTCTGCAGAAGCAATATTCTGACTTAAATAGTTTAGTGATGTAATTAACATCAATAAGATTCTCATTATTGTGATTTTTATTCAGTAAAACTGATTTCTTCTCTTTCTCAGTCATGTTCTTGTTATTGTTAGTTAAGTTGTTTTCATAGTACACATTCTTGTTAGAGTGTAAACCTAAGCTATGTGATTCAAGATATAATATATAAGTAATGATTGAGGATCTAAGTGGGTAAAGGGGTGTGACTGCTATATATGCACTATATATGCAGCAAGAATGCTTAGTAAGCATACTTAGTCAACATGATCTCATGTGGAGTGGCCATGCCTTGTAACAATTCTTGTACACTTAATACTTTTCTTGTTTGTCAAACTAATCATTGTCAACATGATAAGCTCATAATCTGTCATACTGATATGAAGAACAGTAAGAATAATACTGTTGATAAGATTAATTTGATTAATATAGTCATTTTAAAACATTTAAATTGTTACAGAGTCAGTTTGTATTCTGATACAGCTTAGACAACAGTTTTTTAATATTTTCAGAGATTATTTATAAAAACCAACAAGAAACTAGTAATTACACAGCATTATCACAATTCTGCTGTTTCTGTAATCTGTTATTTTATTGTTTGTACTGATTATTAGAAAATTGATTTCTATAAGAAGCATAAGAAAATTGATTGTTATAAGAAAATTAATCATAAAAAAACAGTTAAGACTGATTGAGTTCATCAAAGCTGATATTAAAAGACTGCAATGAACAATTTCTACTGAATAACTAAGACTGTTGCTGCTAATATTGCTGCAATGATCTGTTCAACAATATTAACTGAGTTTAAACATAAATATTGAATTAGATGTTCTTCTGCACATTTACTGTCTTAATAAGATTTTTAATAGTTAATTTATTGTTTAATGATGATAAGTGCAAGTGTAGTTTACTATTTATGTGCTCATAGACTAAAAGCATCTGTGAACAGTCATTAATAATTATTTCAGTGTTTTTTTCATGCAGAACAACATTCTGAATGTAATTGATGAGATTTTTTTGACAGTGTATATTATTGAGAATATGATGCAGCAATTTAAGCATAAATAACATTTAGCTAAATAAATCACAGAACTTAGTTTTAAGAGTTTTGCATCATTTTTTCACATTTTTGTTGTTGTTGTGAAGATTAATTCAAGTTAAATAATTAAGTTTCTCAGTATATCAACAGTCAGTCTTGTCTAAAAGACATGACTTAAGATTTTTCTGTAAAACAACTGCATTCATAATAGTTATCTTAACTCATACTCAATTCACAAAGAAAAAAACATTATAATAAATTTACTTGTCTTTACAGATCTTAATGAGATCAGTATCTGAGTTAAAATTAAAGTAGTCAATATTTTTTGCACAGAAGTAATTCTACATATCTTATTTATCAAATTCATCTTGATCATCATGATCAGACAGTCTCAACAAATTTAATAAACTTAATGAATTTGTCTGATATACAGTTAAAACTCTAGCTATAGTTCATTTAATTAACTGATTTAACTATTTCTATGTCATAATAACAGAGCTAATCAACATGTTTGATTCAGTGTCAAAAAACTGATTAGCTAGTAAACTTGCTTCACAAAATACTTTTTCAGTAAAACTGAATAAACAACATTCTTCATACTGATATGAAGAAAATACAGAGATTGATGCACAAAAAGTACTAAAATAATATTTATTAAAGTGAGTCACTTCTTAAAAGTTCTTTATAAGAGTTCAGAGTCTTTTTACTATACAGTTGTAATTGAGTTAACTTAAAACAGTGTTAAGTACTGAAAGTGAGCTAAATCTGAACAAATAACTGATAACATTATTAATGAGATTTTAATTTATAGAATATAGCTTCTCACTGTATATAAAGTCTTGTCTAATTAAATCAGCAAGTTGTCAGATGAGTATGATGACATTATAAAATAAATTTAGTATAAAATAGACATCAGTAACTTAACAAATTAAAAACATCAATAACAGATAAAAGAGATAGATTTAACAGAATGAACAAATCAGAAAGATAGATATAAACAAGATAAAATAAACTAATAAAACTGTTTATTGAGAGATAAAGAGATACTCATGCTATACTGCTGACTAACTGTCTATCTAGTGAAACATACACTGTTGACTTGATTATAGTTGATGTGAATTGTAAAGATTGTCTATTCACATACTCTGTTATGCAGACTATATGAATAATGAGTAATTTCTGACATTAATTTCAACTAAGACTATGAAAGCAGTTAGAACATCACACTTCTTAATATTCTCACTTAATGATGCTGCATCTATTGACTTTCATTAACAGTAAGTTTCAATTGTTCAATAAAGTGCTCAAAGATTCATCTAAATAAGAATATTAAAGTGTAAACCTAAGCTATCTGATTCAAGATATAATATATAAGTAATAATTGAAGATCTAAGTGAGTAAAGAAATATAACCACTATATATGCAGCAGAAATGCTTAGTAAGCATGCTTAGTCAGTATGATCTCATGTGAAGTGATCATGTTTCATAACAAAGAACTTAATTAATTCATCAGTCATTATGTCTTAACTAAGCACAAAGTTCACATCAATCTGATTTTGCTTGTGCAGATCATGAATATGATAATAAATAATGTTAATGTATTTTAATTGTTTCTGTATATATACATTCTTAATCAGAATCAAAACAGTCTGATTGTCTTTTTTGAGTTAAAGAAATGAAATTGCTTAATGAACTTCATTTTTTTTAATGTTCACACAGTATGAATTATCTTCAAAATACTTACTTATATTCATGTCTTGCAGCATCTGTGTAAGTCAGACTTCAGTTTTTGCACATATTGATATAATTATGTATTCAGTCTCTGTGATTAAAATAACAACAAACTTTTATTTTTAATTTGTTCATAACACTGATCTATCTTCAAGCATGTACATATGTTTCAGAATTGACTTTTGATCTTGTTTGTTTGATGTATAATTGAAGTTAAAATATTTAAGCATAACTTGACTCTTACTGAGTTTGTACACAATGTCAAAATTAATAATTAATTTCACATATTGCAGCAGTTTCTTAAGCACATGTTCATGATGTTTTGTGCTTTGTTGATTTAAAGCAAAGATAATGTTTAATTAAGTATGAATTGCTGTGTACATCAGACTTTCAATTACATATTGATACTGTCTTTGTTCTATTCTTTGATCAGCTGAGTTGATGAAACAAAAAGTATCATATTTATTGAGTGAGATTGTTGTGATCTTGTGCTTGTTGAATTATATATAAAGTTTTTTCAGCATCTTGTTCACATAATGAGTCTGATTTAAATATAGAGTTCTTTTCTTGCAGTTGTGTGTGACTTATATGTCAAGAATTTTCTGTGTTTTTCTTAAGTTCTTAACTTTGAACATCTTCATAAAAACTTTCTTAAATCAAAGAACATGTATCAGATTTACTGAGATTACAATTATATTATTTACATAAAGAAGCAGCATGATTCTTTTGATACTGTTGATGAAAAAACATGAATTGATATTACTGTAATGAAGATTTAATTTGTATGAATCAGTAATGCATCATTTATGTCAGTTTTGTATAATTTACTTCAAATTATAAAAATTATGCAATATATGCAGTGCACAATCAGATGCAACTTGAACTTCAGAAGAAACTATTATGTAGATGATCTTTTTAAAAAAAAAAATTTGTGAAAAAGTTGTTGATATTTAGCTGATGATATTCAAGATTCTTAAGAACAATAATGACAAGAAAAACTCAAAGAGTGTTGAACTTAACTATAAATGTAAAGATATTCTCATAATCAATATTATACATCTGTGAGAAATCTCTCATTATAACTTTTATTTTAAATTTGTTCAAAAATTCTTCAGTATTCAGCTTAAATTTAAATATTTATTTGCTGATCACTATATTTGTGTTTTTTGATAACATAATTTCTTTTCATGTTCTGTTGACTGTCAGAGCTGTTAATTCTGCATAAATAATATTTTTTTACATTTTTTCTCAGACTGAATCTCTTACTGCTTCAGTGTAAATGACAGATGTGAAAATATCAGATTTGATGTTCTCTATTGAGAGATAAATGAATACTCATGCTATACTGCTGACTAACTGTCTATCTAGTGAAACATACATCATTAACTTAACTGTAATCAACATAAATTGTAGAAATTGTCTGTTCACATACTCTGTTATGCAGATTATATAAAAATGAGCAATTTCTGATGTTAGTTTCAACTAAGATTATGAAAGCAGCTAGAACACTGTACTTCTTAACACTTTTACTTAATGATGCTGCATTTATTGACTTTCATTAACAGTAAGTTTCAGTTGTTCAACAAAGTGCTTAAAAATTTATTTAAATAAAAACTTAATTAGTTCATCAATCATTATGTCTTGATGAAGCACAAAATTCACATCAATCTGATTTTGTCTGTGCAGATTATGAATATGATGATAAACAATATTAATGTATTTTGATCATTCATGCACATGTGCATTCTTAATTAAAGTCAAGACAGTCTGATTGTCTTTCTTAAACTGAAGAGATAAGACTGCTTGATGAACTTCATTTTTCTTAATGCTCACACAGTATGAATTATCTTCAAAATACTTATTTATATTTATGTTTTGCAGCATCTGTGCAAGTCAAACTTCAGTCTTTGCACATATTGATATAATCATGTATTCAGTTTCTGTGATTAAGATGACAACAAACTTTTGTTTTTGACTTGTTTATAACACTGATTTATCTTTAAGCATGTACACATATTTCAGAATTAATTTTTGATCTTGTTTGTCTGATATATAGTTGAAGTCAGAATATTTAAGCATGACTTAACTTTCACTGAGTCTGTACACAATGTCAAAATTAATAATTAATTTCATATATCACAGCAGTTTCTTAAGCACATGTTCATAATGCTCTGTGAAATCACTAAAATACTGACTTAGTCAATTGAGAGTAAAGATGATATTCAGTCAAGTATGAATTGCTGTGTACATCAGACTTTCAATTACATGTTAATATTATCTTTAATCTATTCTTTGATCAGCTGAGTTGATGAGATAAAAAGCATTATATTTATTAAGTGAAATTGTTGTGATCTTGTGCTTATCAAATTACATATGAAGATTTCTCAGCATCTTGTTTACATAGTGAGTTTAATTTAAATGTAGAACTCTTTTCTTGTAATTGTGTGTAATTTATATGTCAAGAATTTTCTGTGTCTTCTTTAAGTTCTTAACTTTGAATATCTTCATAACAGCTTTCTTAAATCAAAGAACATGTGTTAGATTTGCTGAAACTACAATTATATTGTTTACATAAAGAAGCAGCATGATTCTTTTAATGCTGTTAATGAAAAGACATAAATCAGTATTATTTTAATGAAAATTTAGTTTGCACAGATCAGTGATGCATCATTTATGTCAATTTTACACAGTTTACTTCAGATTATAAAAACTACACAGTATACACAGTACACAGTTAGATGCAACTTGAACTTCAGAAAAAACTGTTATGTAGATAATTTTTTAAGAAAGAATTTTGTGAAAATATTATTAATGTTTATCTGATGACATTCAAGATTTTTAAGAATAAAAATGACAAGAAAGACTCAAAGAGTGTTGAACTTGACTGTAAATGCAAAGATGTTCTCATAATTAATGTTATATATCTGTAAAAAATCTCTTGTCATAACTTTTGTCTTAAATTTGTCAAGAGATTCATCAATGTTCAGCTTAAGTTTGAATACTTATTTACTGATCATTATATTTGCATTCTTTAATGACACAATCTCTTTTCATGTTCTATTGACTATCAGAACTGTTAATTCTGCATGAATAACATTTTTTTACATCTTTTCTCAGATTAAGTCTCTCACTGCTTTAATATAGATGACAGATGTGAAAATATCAGATTTGATGTTCTCAGTATTTTTTTTATCATCTGCAGTGAACATCATGAGTATCAGTATAGTTCATGATATTTTAATCATGAACTTATTAAAGTCTTCATCATTATTGTTCTGTTTTCTCTTTAAAATCTTGACACACAAGAATGTCTTGACTTTCTCAGTTAAAATATTCAGTACTTTGCTGACAGAAACTTCAATATGTAAAAACTGCTTGATTTCATTCTATTTACTTGTCTGTAATCTGTTTGAGTTAACTGTGATTAATTTATTAATCATATGAATGTCTGATGAAAATATGTCAAGATTGTCTATAGTTAATTTGAATTCTTTTTTGTCATCTGAATTCATGAATTTAAATCTGTAAGTTTACTCAAAGACAGTAAACAGAATTGTAAATGCTGCAGAATCTGTGATGACTGCATTTTTTTGTAATTATTTAACTGATTTTTGTTCAGACAGAATATTCAGCATTTATTTTTGCAGTTTAAGATCAACACTGTCTTTCTTCTCATTCTCAGTAAACTTTACAGCATAATTCTTGATGATTTATTTAAGATCTGAAGTTCAAAGCAGATACTGTTTTGTAATTTTATTTACATAGTTTATGAAAACTTTCACTCATTCTTAATTTATAAACTTATTCTGTCTGTTCTTCAATAACAACTTGAAATCAATATAGAAGTAGCACTTGCAATCTTAAACATGAATATAATTAATGAATGACTGCACATCAATAAAGATTCTTTTCAAAGTTATTTGTCTGTCATTGATTAAGAAATCAATTGCTGTTCAATTGCAAAGATAAACATCTGTTTATGTTATTTTCACTTAAAACTTTATTGAAAGTTCTGTCTTCTTAATCATGATGTGCACTGAGTTCTCAGTGATATAAATAACTCTTTCAACAACATTATTCTGAATAAATATATAAAGTACAGTGCACTGCAGTGTAATGTTAAAGAATCTGCATCAGTCATTTAGAATTAATCTTAATTCTGTAACATTGTTACTTTATATAGTAAGCACTCTTGCATCAATTTGAAGCTCAATTTTTAATTGTCACTCTTGCAGTTTCTGTGAAACATTATTGTGTTGTTTCAGCAATATTATTTATGTCTTTCAAAAATAATTGTTCACAATCTTCAGAAAGTACTGATGTTCAATAAATGACAGAGATAAAAAATCACATATATCAATGAAAATTAAAGCAAGAATGTTGATCTTTTTCTTGTTCACATTGTGTTTTCACTGATTGACAAACTTAATGAGAGCACAAACTTCACAGATATTCTTCTTATCTTCAGCAATGAAAATTGACTTTTTAAAAATCATAACTTTGTAAAAATCATGAAATTTTACAGAATCAAGATGAACAAATCATTGATGTTACAGCTTGTAGATCTTAATCTTCTCACTTAAAAATGAAGTGTCAACAGAAAATAAAGTGTTAACAAAGTTTAATGAATCAGTCTGCATCTAAGAGTTCACATTCAGTACTGTGATTGAAAGAGTTATCTTTGAATTAAGTAATATGTGTATGACAGATAACAGAACAAACTCATTCAGTTTTTTTGCAATGTATTTAATTATATAGACATCATTCTGCTCAGACACTTCTATCATAACATTGTTATGTTTATTCTGCATGTAAAGACTATGCTGATTAAAGCTTTTCTGCAATTTCATTTCATATATTTACTTTCTCAACAAAAGATTAACTTCTAGTTCAGACACATAGAGTGTTGAATTCAGATTCACAAAATTTCTGAATTTATTTTGTATGACTGCAACTTCACAGTAGTGTGAGTATAAGTGTTTTTTCTTAACTTTGATTCATCAACATCATATGCATATTAAGAAATCACTGAAAAGTTAATATTGATTAATTATGTATGTGAAGTATTCAGAATTCACAATTTATTCAGAGCTGAATATTTTACTGACAGCTTTCTTAAACAAAATGACAATCTCATCATCTTTTTCTATATCAGACTCAGATAAGAATGAGTCACTGTTTTTCTCAATTTTAGTATTAAAAGCTCTATACTTTCTGTTCTTGTGCTTAAATCTTATTTTGTCTTTATGATGTGAGTTGTCTGCAAACAACTTGTCTAATTTTTTGACTAACTTGATTATAATCAAGACAGATAACTTTTTTAACTCAATATTTTTGCAAGCAGCAAGAAGATATTCACAGTTTTAAATGCAATGAAAATCACAACAGAGAAGATATTTAACTGATTTACACTGAAAAGAATAATCATTGTCAGAACTTAACAATCTTTAATAATGATATTTCACATCATGCTGATATAAATATATCAGATTTTTCTCTCTGCATCAATCTGCTTACAAGAAAGTCTCAACAGTTTTTAATTGTATCTTTTTCTCTTGAAGCTTCTGCAGACTTCTTTTGATGTTTAAGATATTTTGAATGTTGATTGTGTTGTAGATCATTGTGTAGTTCTCAGATAATACTTGAAGAAATGTCTGAAATTGTTGTTCAAACTTAAATAAATCAGTCATATCAAACTGAGTCACAGCAATCTTTCTGTTCAGCTTGCTGAGATGTGTTTATGCTTCATTAATGAATATATTTATCAACATTTTATATTCAATAAACTTCATCAAATATTGTTTTTCAGTGATCTGCAGCTTCTTCTTGTATTTGAACTTCAAGATATTTCAAATATTCTTTGTATTAATTTTGTCTACAATGTATTTCTGATCATCTGCACTGATATAGATGATGAATCAGTACAGAGTTTTTATATTAGATTTCTGACTTCTGAAATTAAAATTGCTGAGTAAAAAGAAAAAGTCATTAACAGAAGTGTTAATCACTGAGATCTCAACAGTATATCACAGATCTTCATTTATCAGTCATTTTCTTATGAGAATGAATTATTAATTGCAGTTCTTGCAACTGAGAATTGAGATGAGTCATCACTTCATGAAAGAGTTATCAAAATTCATGATGTAGCTTTTGATAACAGTTGACACATAATATAAAAAATGAATAAAATGAAATATTAATATGTACAGAAGAAGATAATGTAAATAAGAGAAAGAAGAAGTGTAAATGTTTATTTGCTCAACTGTTAAGTATCATATTAAGTTGCTAATAAGTCTTGTTTTGCTCAATCTTAAAGTTTCATATCAAGTGTTAAGAATGTCATTTTGTTCAATCTTTAAGCTCTGTATTGACAGTCAAGAATGTTTATTTTAATTCTGTATCAAGCTGCTGAGAGTGTCATTTTGCTCAATCTTAAAGCTTTATATCAATAGTTAGTAATGCTTGTTTTGCTCAATCTTTGAGCTCTTATATCAAGCTACTGAGACATTAAAACAGTATGCACTTTCTCTAAGAAGCTTCTTGCTAATCTGAACTTATAATTTATTGAGAAATAAATGAATACTTGTGTTATACTGCTGACTAACTGTCTATTTAGTGAAACATACATCATCAATCTGATTATGATTGACATGAATTGTAGAGATTATCTATTCACATGTTCTGTCATGCAGACTATATGAAAATGAGTAACTTCTGACATTAGTTTCAACTAAGATTATGAAAGCAGTTAGAACACTATACTTCTCAACATTCTCAGTATTTTTCTTATTATCTGTGATGAATACTGTGAATGTCAGCATAGTTTGTAATATCTTGATTATAAATTTGTTGAAATCTTCATTGTTATTGTTTTATTTTCTCTTCAAAATCTCAATATACAAGAATGTCTTAACTTTTTCAGTTAAAATGTTCAGTGCTTTGCTGACAAGAACTTCAATGTGTAAAAACTACTTAATCTCACTCTATTTACTTGTCTGTGATCTGTTTAAGTTGACTGTGATTGATTTATTTATCATATGAATATTTAATAAGAATGTGTTGAGATTGTCTGCAGTTAATTTAAACTCTTTTTTATTGTTTAAATTCATAAATCTAAGTCTGTGAATTTGCTCAGAGACAGTAAACAGAGTTGTAGCTGTTGTAAAATTTATAATGACTACATTTTTTCATGATTATTTAACTGATTTCTGTTCAGACAGAATGTTTAATATTTATCTTTGCAGTTTAAAATTAACACTGTTTTTCTTCTTATTCTTAATGAACTTCACAACATAATTCTTAATGATTTGCTTAAGATCTGAAATTTAAAGCAGATACTGTTTTGTGATTTTATCTGCATAGTTCATGAAAACTTTTATTTATTCTTAATTTATAAACTTATTCTGTCTACTTTTCAGCAATGACTTAAGATTGATATAGAAGTAGCACTTGCAATCTTAAATATGAATATGATCAATGAATGATTGCATATCAGTGAAGATCTTCTTCAAAGTTATTTATCTATTATTGATCAAGAAATTAATTACTATTTAATTGTAAAAATAAACATCTATTCATGTTGTCACTGCTCAGAATTTTATTGAAAGTTCTGTCTTTTTAATCATGATGTGCACTGAATTCTCAGTGATATATATGATTTTTTTAACAACATCATTTTAAATAAACATGTAGAACACAGTGTACTGCAGTGTAATGTTAAAGAATTTACATCAGTCATTCAAAGTTAATCTTAACTTTGTAACATTGTTACTTTATACAACAAGCACTTTTGTATTGATTTGAAACTCAATCTTTAATTGTTACTCTTACAGTTTCTGTGAAATATTATTGTGTTGCTTCAGCAGTATTATTTATGTCTTTTAAAAATAGTTGTTCACAATCTTCAGAAAGTACTGATGTTCAGTAAATGACAGAGATAAAAAAATACATATATTAATGAAAATCAGAGCAAGAATGTTGATCTTTTTCTTGCTCATATTGTGTTTTTACTGATTAACAAACTTAATGAGAACACAAACTTAATGAGAACACAAACTTCACAGATGTTTTTCTTGTCTTCAGCAATGAAAATTGATTTCTTAAGAATTGTGACTTTGTGAAGATCATGAAGTTTTGTAAAGTCAAAATAAGTAAATTGTTGATGTCACAGCTTATAGATCTTAATCTTCTCACTTAAAAATGAAATGTCAGTAGAAAATAAAGTGTTAACAGAACTTAATGAATCAGTCTGCATCTGAGAGTTCACATTTAATATTGTGACTGAAAAAGTCATCTTTGAATTGAGTAATATGTGCATGATGAATAATAGAGCAAACTCATTCAGTTTTTTTGCAATGTGTTTAACTATGTAGATACTGTCTTACTCAAACACTTTTATCATGACATTGTCATGCTTATTTTGCATGTAAAGACAGTACTGATTAAAGCTTTTCTACAATTTTATTTTACATATTTGCTTTTCTGACAGAAGATTGACTTCTAGTTTAAACACATAAAGTGTTAAACTCAGATTTACAAAGTTTCTGAATTTATTCTGTATGACTGCAACTTTATAATAGTGTGAGTATAAGTGTTTTCTCTCAACTTTGATTTGTTAACATCATATGTATATTAAGAAATCACTGAAGAATTAATGTTGATTAATTATGTATATAAAGTATTCAGAGTTCACAACTCATTTAAAGTTGAATATCTTATTAATAGCTTTCTTAAACAAAGTAACAATCTTATTTTCTTTCTCTGTGTTAAACTCAGATAAGAATGAGTCATTATTTTTCTCAATCTTGACATTGAAAACTCTATGCTTTCTATTCTTGTGCTTGAATCTTATTTTGTTTTTATGATGTGAATTGTTTGCAGACAATTTGTCTAACTTTCTAACTAACTTAACTGTAATTGAAACAAATAACTTTTTTAACTTATTATTTTTGCAAGCAGCAGAAAGATATTCACAGTCTTAAATGTGATAAGAATTATAACAGAGAAGATATTTAACTGATTTATGCTGAGAAGAATGATTGTTGTCAGAGCTTAATGATCTTCAATAATGATATCTCATATCATGCTGATATAAGTGTGCTGAATTTTTCTCTTTGCATTGATTTACTTATAAGACAGTTTCAATAGTTCTTAATTGTGTCTTCTTCTCTTAAAGCTTCTGCAGATTTCTTTTAATGTTTGAGATGTTTTGAGTGTTGATTGTGTTGTAAATCATTGTGTAATTTTTAAATAGTGCTTGAAGAAGTGTTTGAAATTGTTGTTCAAACTTGAATAAATTAATTATATCAGACTAAGTGATCACAATCTTTCTGTCAAGCTTGCTGAAATGTGTTCATGCTTTATTAATAAACACATTTGTTGATATTCTGTATTCAATAAACTTTGTTAAATATTGTTTTTCAATGATTTGCAGCTTCTTTCTGTATTTGAACTTCAAGATATTTTAAGTGTTTTTTGCATTGATTTTGTTTACAATGTATTTCTGATTATCTGTACTGATATAGATAATGAGTTAGTACAGAGTTTTTGTGTTGAACTTCTGACTTTTGAAGTTAAGATTGCTAAAAAAAAAGAAAAAGCTGTTAATTAAAGTGTTGACTGCTGAAATCTTGATGATATATCATAGATCTTCATTTATCAGTCATCTTTTCATGAGAGTAAATCATTGATTGCAGTTCTTGTGACTGAGAATTGAAATGAATTGTTACTTAATGAAAGAGTTGTTGAAATTCATAATGTAGCTTTTGATGACAGTTGACACTTAATATAAAAAATGAATAAAATGAAGTATTAAGATGTACAGAAGAAGATAATGTAAATAAGAGAAAGAAGAAGTGTAAATGTTTATTTGCTCAACTGTTAAGTATCATATTAAGTTGCTAATAAGTCTTGTTTTGCTCAATCTTTAAGTTCTGTATTGAGTGTCAAAAGTGCTGTTTTGTTTAATCTTTAAGCTCTGTATTGACTGTCAAAAAATATTGTTTAACTCAATCTTAAAGTTTTGTATTAATGATCAGTAATGTTTGTTTTGCTCAATCTTTGAGTTCTTATATCAAGCTGCTGAGACATTAAAACAGTATGCACTTTCTCTAAGAAGCTTCTTGCTAATTTGAGCTCATAATTTATTGAGAAATAAAGAAATACTTATGCTATACTGCTGACTAACTGTTTATCTATTGAAATGTATATCATTAATTTAATTATAGTTAATGTAAGTTGTAGAGATTGTCTATTCACATACTCTGTCATGTAAACTATATGAATAATGAGCAACTTCTGATGTTAGTTTTAACTAAGACTATAAAAGTAGTTAGAACACTGCACTTCTCAACACTGTTAATCAATTTACTAATCTAAAACAGTGAAATAGATATAAGATATGTAGCAGAAAAAACTAAAGAGTAAGATAACAGTATAACTGTGACTCAATTCAAAGATTTAGTCAATTTAAGCAGTTAATGGTGCTGAATATCTGGTGTGATGAATAACAAATCAATGATTATTATTGTCATTATGATGAAACAGTTGATGTTATTAATTGCTATACATACAATGTAAAGTGAAATATTTTTAAACTATGAAATCAGCTACATATATGAGTGAGAAGTAAGCTTTGTAGCAAGATGAGTCACATTGTGATGTAATAATGATGAGATAAGAAAGATGCATCAAGTAAACTTATAATAATCACTCAGTATTTATCAAAATTTATATAAATATCAGTTCATTTCTAAGCATATCTGCTCAGTCTATAACAAAGTTTGATTATTAAACTATTAAATATATCATTTTTTCTGTTTTAAAGAGAATTCTGATTCAGATATTTGTTTAAAATATGTAAAATTAGTGTATTTTACTCTGCTGAGCAACTCATCTCATGTAAAAAACATTTATGAGATTCATTATTATTATTATGTTTGCTTGTGTCAAACTATTACTTAAATATTAAAGAATAAAAGCTCAGCAAAGCTCTCTGAAAAAACATTTTATGAAGTTTAAATTTAATTTTTGAAATAACTTCATCAAATTAAGCTTTAAATTGCTCATATTTGCAGCTTTGTAATTATTTCATTATACTTTATCTTTTAATTTAAGTCAATTAATAAAAAACAATAACAACAACATCATGACTCAGAATAGAAATAAAATCTGCATTTTTACTTAAGTATGTCACTTAAATCAAACATGAAGCATCAAAACCTTATAAATTTATTATAAACAAAAATGATGATAACAAGTTTAGAAAGACAAGTTAATAATTTTATATTGAATTTTCTTCTTATCAGTTAAAAAGCTGACAGAAAGAATTCTAAATTAATTAAAGATGATTTAAATTGTTATAGATGTTGAGAAGTGCAGTGTTCTAGCTGCTTTCATAGTCTTAGTTGAGACTAGTGTCAGAAGTTGCTCATAGACAATTTTTACAACTCATGTTGATCATAATTAAGTTAACAGTGTACATTTCACTAGATAAATAGTTAGTCAGCAGTATAGCACAAGTATTCTTTATCTATCAATAAATTATGAACTTAGATTAGCAAGAAGCTTCTCAAAGAAAGTGTATACTGTTTTAATGTCTTGACAACTTGATATAAGAACTTAAAGATTAAGCAAAACAAGCATTATCAGTCATTGATACAGAGCTCTAAGATTAAGCAAAACAATATTTTTTGACAGTCAATACATAACTCAAAGATTGAGCAAAATGACACTCTCAACACTCAATATGAAGCTCAAAGATTAAGTAAAATGAGACATATCAGCAGCTTAATACAATGCTCAATGATCAAGCAAAACAAGCACACACACAAACATATTCTTTCTCTTATTTACATTATCTTTTTTTTTCTCATACATCTTATTACATTAGTTTATTCATTTCTTATACTATGTGCCAACTATCATCACAAGTTACATCATGAACTTTGACAACTCTTTTGTGAAGCAACAATTTGTTTCAGTTCTCACTCAGAAAAACTGCAATTAATGATTCACTTTCATGAAAAAATGACTGATAGATGAAGATCTATAATACATCATTGAGATCTCAGTGATCAACACATCTGTCAATGACTTCTTCTTTTTTTTAAGCAATTTTGACTTCAGAAATCAGAAGACTGATGTAAAGATCTTATACTGACTCATTATTTACATCAGTACAGACAATCAAGAATATTTGACAGATAAGATCAATGTAAAGAATGTTTGAGATGTCTTGAGATTCAAATACAAGAAAAAGTTGCAGATTACTGAAAAACAATATATAATAAAGTTCATTGAGTACAGAATGTCAGCAGACATGTTTATTGATGAAGTGTAAGTTTATCTCAGCAAGTTTAACAGAAAGATTACTGCAACTCAATCTGATATGACTTAACTGTTCAAGTCAGTGCAACAGTTTTAAACATTGCTTCAGACACTACTGAAGAACTATATAGTGATTTGTGATGCAATTAATACTCAGAACATTTTAAATATTGAGAGAGATTTGCAGAAATTTCAAAAAAAAAAAACACAGCTGAAGATCACAGAGACTACTCTGTAAACAGATTTACACAAGAATGAGTGAGATCTGATGCACACATATCAACATGATGTGAGATATCATTATTGAAGATCATCAAGCTCTGACAATGAGCACTCTTTTTACTGCAAATTATTTAAGTGTCTTCTTTGCTGCAGCATTCATTGCATTTAAGATTGTGAATATCTTTCTGCTGCTCACAAGAACATTAAGTTGAAAAAGTTAAGTAAGTTAACTGCAGACAACTCACATCACAACAAGTTAGAATTTAAGCACAAAGAGAGAAGACATAAGATTTTTAATGCTGAGACTGAGAAAAACAGTGACTTATTTTCATCTGAGTCTGACACAGAGAAAGACAATAAGATTGTTACTCTGTTTAAGAAAACTATTAGTAAGATACTCAGCTCTGAATGAGTTATGAACTCTGAATACTTCATATATATAACTGATTAACATCAATTTTTTAGTGATTTCTTAATATGTATATGATGTTGATGAATCAAAGTTAAGAAAGAACACTTATATTCACATTACTATAAAGTTGCAATCATGCAGAACAGATTCAGAAACTTTATAAATTTAAGTTCAACACTTTATGTATCTGAACTAGAAGTCAATCTTCTGTTGAGAAAGTAAATGTGTAAAATGAAATTGCAGAAAAGCTTTGATCAGCACAGTCTTTACATGCAAAATAAATATAACAATGTTATAATAGAAGTGTCTGAGTGAAGTAATGTCTATATAGTTAAACACATTGCAAAAAAACTGAATGAATTTGTTCTGTTATCTGTCATATATGTGTTATTTAATTCAAAGATGACTTTTTTAGTCACAGTACTGAATGTAAACTCTCAGATGCAGACTGATTCATTAAGCTCTGCTGACACTTCATCTTTTATTGACATTTTATTTTTAAGTGAGAAAATCAAAATCTACAAGCTGTAACACTGATGATTTATTCATCTTAATTCTGCAAAACTTCATGATCTTTACAAAGTAACAATTCTTAAAAAATCAATTCTGATTGCTGAAGACAAGAAGAATATCTGTGAAGTTTGTGTTTTCATTAAGTTTGTCAATTAGTGAGAACACAATGTAAACAAGAAAAAGATCAATATTTTTATTCTAATTTTCATTGACATATACAGTTCTTTATCTCTGTCATTTACTGAACATCAGAACTTTCTGAAAATTGTGAACAATTATTTTTGAAAGACATAAATAATACTGCTGAAATAATGCAATAATGTTTTACAGAAACTACAAGAGTAATAATTAAAGATTGAGCTTCAGATGAGTGTGAAAATACTTATTGTATAAAGTGATAATGTTACAGAATTAAGATCAATTCTGAATAACTGATGCAGATTTTTTAACATTACACTGCAATATACTGTGTTTTATATGTTTATTCAGAATGATATTACTAGAAAAATCATTTATATCACTGAAAATTCAATATACATCATAATTAAAAAAACAGAACTTTCAATAAAGTTCTGAATGAAGACAGTACAAATAAATATTTATTTTTGCAATTGAACAGCAACTGATTTCTTAATCAATGACAGACAAATAATTTCAGAGAAGATCTTCACTGATGTATAGCTGTTTATTGATTACATTTGTGTCTGAGATTGCAAGTACTACTTCTATATTGACTTCAAGTTGTTGCTGAAGAATAGATAGAATAAGTTTATGAATTAAGAATAAGTAAAAGTCTTCATGAATTATACAGATAAAATCACAAAACAGTATTTACTTTAAGTCTCAGATCTTAAGCAGATCATTAAGAGTTATGCTGTAAAGTTCATTGAGAATGAAAAGAAAGACAGTGTTAATCTCAAACTGCAAAAATAAATGCTGAACATTCTGTCTGAATAAAAATTAGTTGAGTGATCATGAAAAAATGCAGTCATCATAGATTTTACAGCATCTACAACTCTGTCTACTGTTGCTGAGTAAATTCACAGATTTAAATTTATGAATTGAAATGACAAAAAAGAATTTAAGTTAACTGCAAACAATTTTGACACATTCTCATCAGATATTCATATGATGAATAAATCAATTGTAATCAATTTAAACAAATTACAGATAAGTAAACAAAATAAGATTAAGTAGTTTTTACATATTAAAGTTTCTGTCAGTAAAGCACTGAATATTTTAACTGAGAAAGTCAAGACATTCTTGTGCATTGAGATTTCAAAGAGAAAATAAAATGACAATAATGAAGACTTCAACAAGTTCATAATTAAGATATCACAAATTATGCTGACACTTACAGCATTCATCACAGATAATGAGAAAGATACTGAAAACATTAAATCTGATATTTTTATATTTGTCATTTATGCTGAAGCAGTGAGAGACTCAGTCTGAGAAAAGATGTAAAAAAATGTTATTTATGCAAAATTAATGACTCTAACAGTCAACAGAACATAAGAAGAGATTGTGTCATCAAAGAATACAAATATAATAATCAGTAAGTAAGTGTTCAAATTTAAACTAAATACTGATGAATTTCTGAACAAGTTTAAAATAAAAGTTGTGATGAGAGATTTTTTACAAACATATAACATTGATTATGAGAACATCTTCACATCTACAGTCAAATTCAACACTCTTTGAGTTTTTTCTGTCATTGTTGCTCTTAAGAATTTTGAATGTCATTAAATAGATGTCAACAACATTTTCATAAAATTCTTTCTTAAAAAAATCATCTACATGACAGTTTTTTCTGAAGTTCAAATTGCATTTAATTATGTACTACATATACTGTGTAGTCTTTATAATCTGAAGCAAGCTATGTAAAACTGATATAAACAATGTGTCATTGATCTGTACAAACTAAATTTTCATTAAAATAATACTGATTTATGTTTTTTCATCAACAGCATCAAAAGAATCATGCTGCTTCTCTATGTAAACAATATGATTGTAGTTTCAGTAAATTTAATATATGTTTTTTAATTTAAGAAAGTTCTTATGAAGATGTTTAAAATTAAGAACTTGAAGAAAATACAGAAAATTCTTAATATACAAGTCACATATAACTGCAAGAGAAGAACTCTATATTTAAATTAAACTCACTATGTAAACAAGATGCTGAGAGATCTTCATATGTAATTTGATAAGCACAAGATCACAACAATTTCACTTAATAAATATAATGTTTTTTATCTCATCAACTCAGCTGATCAAAGAATAGATTAAAAACAATATTAATATGTAATTGAAAGTCTGATGTACACAGCAATTCATATTTGACTGAATATCATCTTTACTCTAAATTGACTAAGTCAGTATTTTAGTGATTTTGCAGAACATCATGAACATGTGCTTAAGAAACTGCTGTAATATGTGAAATTAATTATTAATTTTGACATTGTGTAATAGTTCAGTGAAAGTTAAGTCATACTTAAATATTTTAACTTTAACTATACATCAGACAAACAAGATCAAAAATCAATTCTGAGACATATATACATGCTTAAAGACAGATCAATATCATGAGTAAATTAAAAACAAAAGTTTATTGTCATCTTAATTACAGAGACTGAATATATAATTATATCAATATGTGCAAAGACTGAAGTCTGACTTACACAGATTCTGTAAGACATAAATATGAATAAGTATCTTGAAGATAATTTATACTGTGTAAACATTAAGAAGAATGAAGTTCATTAAGTAATCTTATTTTTTCAGCTCAAGAAAGACAATTAAATTGTTTTGATTCTGATTAAGAATGTATATATGCATGAACAATTAAAATACATTAACATTATCTATTATCATATTCATGATCTGCACAAGCAAAATCAAATTGATGTGAACTTTGTGCTTAGTCAAGACATGATGACTAATGAATTAATCAAGTTTTTATTTAAATAAATTTTTAAGTGCTTTATTGAACAACTGAAACTTACTGTTAATGAAAGTCAATAGATGCAGCATCATCAAGTAAGAGTATTAAGAAGTGCAGTGTTCTAGCTGCTTTCATAGTCTTAGTTGAAACTAGTGTCAGAAGTTACTCATAAACAATCTTTACAACTTATGTTGATCACAGTCAAATTAATAGTGTACATTTCACTAGATAAACAGTTAGTCAGCAGTATAGCATGAGTATTCTTTATCTATCAATAGTAGATTTTAAAGTTTTGATTTAAAGAATAAATATGATGAAATAGAATATTATTATTATAAAGAATTTATTAAAAATTTCTATTGATAAAAACTTAATCTCAATATTCTTTATCACTATCAGCTACAAAAACATACATTTATAAATGCAAATAACTATTAAAACATTATTTTTCTCATTAATAATCTTTTTTTCATTTACATTTGCTGTTCAGAGCACTCAAAACATTATTATTGATCTTTTAATTTTTAATAATTGAAGAATAATTATTAAATAAAACTTTATATTTATTTATTACTATCATACTCTCACTTTCAAAACTCTGCACAATTAAATTACCAGTTATATATATATATTTACTGATCAAAATATTGTAACTTTGCATATAACTGTTGTTAAACAACTAAATTTCAAAAACTTAACAATTTACATTCAAACTGTGACTAAGAAGAAAACTTTGCAGATCAGTTTTAACTGAGTTAAAATTTTTGAAATCTGCAAAGTGATAATAACAATTTACAACATCATAATTCATAAAATTCTCACAATCAGCATTAAAATGAATAATCAGAAACAAATTATAGTTTATATTTAAACTGAAAATTATAAGATCAATATTAACATTTTAATTAAATATATTAATTGATTATATTCTTCAAAATGTGTTGCAGACTTCATAATAATAAAGATTTTTAATGTAAAATCTTAAGAGATAAAAGAATACTGATGCTATACTGACTATTTAGTGAAACATATATTGTTAAAGAGAACTACAGACAACATATGTAAATTAACTATAATCAATGTAAGTATAAAAATTACAAAGTATATCTGCATTATGTGCAGAATATATAGATATATTGAATTTATTGAAAGATAAAAAGAATACTTGTGCTATACTGTTGACTAACTGTCTATCTAGTGAAATGTATGCTGTTGACTTAACTGTGATCAACATAAATTGTAAAGATTGTCTATTCACATACTCTGTCACACAGACTATATAAGTAATGAGTAATTTTTGATGTTAATTTCAACTAAGATTATGAAAGCAGTTAGAACACTGTACTTCTCAACATTTTCACTTAATGATGCTACATTTATTGACTTTCACTAACAGTAAATTTCAATTGTTCAACAAAGCACTTAAAGATTCATCTAAATAAAAGCTTGATTAATTCATCAGTCATCATGTTTTGACTGAACACAAAATTCACATTAATTTGATTTTGCTTGTGCAGATCATGAATATGATGATAGACAATGTTAATGTATTTTAATCACTCATGCACATATACATTCTTAATCAGAGTCAAGACAATCTGATTGTCTTTCTAAACTGAAGAAATAAAATTGCTTGATGAACTTCATTCTTTTTAATGCTTATACAGTATGAATTATCTTCAAGATACTTGTTCATATTTATGTTTTACAGCATCTGTGTAAATCAGATCTCAGTCTTTGCACATATTAACATAATTATGTATTCAGTCTCTGTAATTAAGATGATAATAGACTTCTGTTTTTAATTTGTTTATGACACTGATTTGTTTTTAAGCATGTACACATGTCTTAAAATTAACTTTTGATCTTGTTTGTCTGATGCATAATTAAAGTTAAAGTATTTAAGCATGACTTGACTCTCACTGAACTCATATATAATGTCAAAATTGATGATTAATCTCATATATTGCAGCAGTCTCTTGAACATATGTTCATAATGCTCTGTAAAATCATTAAAATACTGACTTAGTTGATTTAAAGTAAAGATGATATTTAGTTGAGTATGAATTACTGTGTACATCAAACTTTCAATTGCATGTTGATACTGTCTTTGATCTATTCTTTGATCAGTTAAATTGATGAAGTAAAAAGTATCATATTCATTAAGTGAGATTGTTGTGATCTTGTGCTTGTCAAACTGCATGTGAAGATCTTTCAGCATTTTATTTACATAATGAGTTTAATTTAAATATAAAATTCTTCTCTTGCAGTTATGTGTAACTTATATATTAAGAATTTTCTGTGTCTTTCTTAAGTTCTTAACTTTGAATATCTTCACAAGAACTTTTTTGAATCAGAGAATGTATGTCAGACTTACTGAAATTATAATCATATTATTTACATAAAGAAGCAGCATGATTCTTTTGATGCTGTTGATGAAAAAACATAAATTAATATTGCTTCAATGAAAGTTTAACTTGTGCAGATCAGTGATGCATTATTTATGTCAGTTTTGTGTAGTTTGCTTCAGATCATAAAGACTATACAGTATACATAGTGCACAGTTAAATGCAACTTGAATTTCAGAAGAAATTGTTATGTAGATGATCTTCTTAAGAAAGAATTTTGTGAAAACATTGTTGATATTTATTTAATGACATTTAAGATTCTCAAGAACAACAATGACAAGAAAGACTCAAAGAGTGTTGAATTTAACTGTAAATGTGAAGATGTTTTCATAATCAATGTTATATATCTGTGAAAAATCTTTTGTCATAATTTTTGTCTTAAATTTGTTCAGAAATTCATCAGTGTTCAGCTTAAGTTTGAATATTTATTTGCTGATCACTATGTTTACATTCTTTGATGACACAATTTCTTTTTATGTTCTGTTAACTGTCAGAATTATTAATTCTGCATAAATAATATTCTTTTACATCTTTTCTCAAACTAAGTCTTTCACTGCTTCAGTGTAGATAACAAGTGTGAAAATGTCAGATTTAATGTTCTCAGTGTCTTTCTCATTATCTACAATGAATACTGTAAATATCAGCATAATTCATGATATCTTGATCATGAATTTGTTGAAGTTTTCATTGTTGTTGTTTCATTTTCTCTTTGAAATCTCAACACACAAGAATGTTTTGACTTTCTCAGTTAAAATATTCAATATTTTGCTGACAGAAACTTCAATGTGTAAGAACTGTTTGATTTTACTCTGTTTATTTGTCTGTGACTTGTTTAAATTGATTGTAGTCAATTTATTCATCATATGAGTGTCTAATGAGAATGTGTCAAGATTGTTTACAGTCAACTTAAATTCTCTTTTGTTGTTTAAACTCATGAATCTGAATCTGTAAATTTGCTCAGAGACAGTAGACAGAGTTGTAAATGCTGTAATATTTATGATGACTGCATTTTTTCATGATCACTTAACTGACTTTTATTCAGACAGAATATTCAGCATTTATCTTTGCAGTTTGAGATCAACACTGTCTTTCTTCTCATTCTTGATGAACTTCACAGTATAACTTTTAATGATTCACTTAAGATCTGAAACTCAAAGCAGATACTGCTTTGTGATTTTATTTATATAGTTTATGAAAACTCTTACTCATTCTTAATTCATGAACTTGTTCTGTCTATTCTTCAACATCAACTTAAAATCAATATAGAAGTAGTACTTGCAATTTTAGACACAAATGTGATCAATGAACAGCTGCATATCAGTGAAAATCTTTTTCAAAGTTATTTATTTATCATTCATCAAGAAATCAGTTGCTGTTCAATTGCAAAGATAGATATCTGTTTGTGTTGTTTTCACTTAGAACTTTATTAAAAATTCTGTCTTTTTAATCATGATGTGCACTGAATTCTCAGTGATATAAATAACTTTTTTGACAACATCATTCTGAATAAATATATAAAGCACAGTGTACTGCAGTGTGATGTTAAAAGATCTGCATCAGTTAATTAAAATTGATTTTAACTTTATAACATTGTCACTTTATACAGTAAGCATTCTCACATCAATCTAAAGCTCAATCTTTAATCATTACTCTTGCAGTTTCTATAAAGCATTATCACATTACTTCAGCAGTATTGTTTATATCTTTCAAAAATAATTGTTCACAATCTTCAGAAAGTACTGATGTTTGATAAATGATAGAGATAAAAAATTATATATATCAATGAAAATCAAAACAAGAATATTGATCTTCTACTCACTCACAGTGTGCTTTTGCTGATTAATAAACTTGATGTCAGCACAAACTTCACATACATTCTTCTTATCTTCAGCAATAAGAATTGACTTTTTAAGAATCATAACTTTATAAAGATTGCAAAGTTTTACAGAGTCAAGATGAGCAAATTATTGATGTCACAGCTTGTAGATCTTGATCTTTTCACTTAAAAATAAGTATCAACAGAAAATAAAGTGTCAGTAAAGCTTAACAGATTAATCTGTGTCTAAGAGTTTATATTCAGTACTATTACTGAAAGAATCATCTCTGAATTGAATAATATGTGTATGACAAATAACAGAACAAACTTATTCAGTTTTTTCACAATGTGTTTGACTATATAGACACTGCTCTGTTCAGATACTTTTATTATGACATTATTATGTTTATTTCACATATAAAGACTGTGCTGATCAAAGCTTTTCTACAATTTCATTTTGCACATTTGCTTTTCTGATAAAAGATTAACTTTTAATTTAAACATATAAAGTGTTAAACTCAGATTTACAAAGTTTCTGAATCTGTTTCACATCACAGTTACTTCACAGTAGTGAGAGTATAAGTGTTTTTTCTTAACTTTAATTCTTCAACATCATATACATATCAAAAAGTTACTGAAGAGTTGACATTGATCAGTTATGTATGTGAAGTATTCAGAATTCACAACTCATTCAAAGCTGAATATTTTACTGACAGCTTTCTTAAACAGAATAACAATCTCATTATCTTTCTCTGCATCAGACTCAGATGAGAATGAATTATTGTTTTTTTTAATTTCAGCATCAAAAACTTTATGCTTTCTGTTTCTGTACTTAAATCTTATTTTGTCTTTATGATGTGAGTTGTCTGCAAATAACTTGTCTGACTTTCTGATTAACTTAACTGCAGTTAAGATAGATAACTTTTTTAATTTAATGTTTTTGTGAACAGCAGAAAGATATTCACAGTCTTAAATGTGATGAGAGTTACAGCAGAGAAAACATTTAATTGATTTATTCTGAGAAGAACAATCATTGTTGAAGTTTAATGATCTTCAATAATGATATTTCACATCATGCTGATATAAGTGTGTCAGATTTTTCTCTTTGCATCAATCTGCTCATAAGAGAGTTTCAACAGTCTTTAATTGTATTTTCTTCTCTTGAAGCTTCTGCAGACTTCTTTTGATGTTTAAGATATTTTGAATGTTGATTGTGTTGTAGATCACTGTGTAGTTTTCAGATAATGCTTGAAGAAATGTTTAAAATTGTTGTTCAGACTTAAATAAATCAGTCATATCAGACTGAGTCACAGCAATCTTTCTGTTCAGTTTGCTGAGATGTGTTTATGCTTCATCAATGAATATATTTGTCAACATTCTATATTCAATAAATTTCATTAAATATTGTTTTTCAGTGATCTGCAGCTTCTTCTTGTATTTGAACTTCAAGATATTTCAAATATTCTTTGCATTAATTTTGTCTGCAATATACTTCTAATTATCTGCACTGATATAGATGATGAATCAGTACAGAGTTTTTATATTAGATTTCTGACTTTTGAAATTAAAATTGCTGAGTAAAAAGAAGAAGTCACTAACAGAAGTGTTAATCACTGAGATCTCAACAGTATATCAAAGATCTTCATTTATCAGTCATTTTTTTATGAAAATGAATCATTGATTGCAGTTCTTGCAACTGAGAATTGAGATGAGTCATCACTTCATGAAAGAGTTATCAAAATTCATGATGTAGCTTTTGATGACAGTTGACACATAATATAAAAAATGAATAAAATGAAATATTAATATGTACAGAAGAAGATAATGTAAATAAAAAAAAGAAGAAGTGTGTATGCTTGTTTACTCAATCATTGAGCATCATATCAAGTTGTCAGTAAGTCTCATTTTGCTCAATCTTAGAGTTTCATATCAAGTGCTGAAAATGTCATTTTGCTCAATCTTTGAGTTCTGTATTGACAGTTAAGAGTGCTTGTTTTAATTTTGTATTAAGCTGTCAAAAATTTCATTTTACTCAATCTTAAAGTTTCATATTGATGATCAATAATGTTTATTTTGCTCAATCTTTAAGCTCTCATATCAAGTCACTGAGACACTAAAACAGTATGCACTTTCTTTAAGAAGCTTCTTGCTAATCTGAACTCATAATTTATTGAGAGATAAAAAGAATATTCATGCTATACTGCTGACTAACTGTCTATTTAGTGAAACATACATCATCAATCTGATTATAATTGACATGAATTGTAGAGATTGTTTATTCACATGCTTTTTCACACAGACTATATGAATAATGAGCAATTTCTGATGCTAGTTTCAACTAAGACTATGAAAGCAGCTAGAACACCACACTTCTTAACAACTTTCAAAGTCTTTCAGAGACAATCAGCACTCTAGACTGTTTTATATGAATCAGTAACAATTCAGTTAAAATAAAAGAGATTTGAGAAATGATCAGAATCATAACACAGAAAAAAAAGAATAACACTTTGAACACTGATCTTCAGAAAATCAAGAAGCAAATTAAGAATCTTACAAACATTATATAAGATTTCATCAAAGTTTTTACATCTTTACAAACATACACAACAGCAGCAGTCAGTTTCAAGAGTTTTAAAACAAGAGTTTTATCAGTATCTTAAAAAAAAATATCAGAAAATAATGATCAAATCAAAAGCAAAAACAAAAATATAAAGAACAAGAACAGAACAGAACATTGTACAAAAGATACAAAAAGAAATAGAAATTTCAGAAATAATGATGACTGCAAGATATCTGCTCAGTGACAATATAATTTTCATTTTTGAGAAGAAAAAGAACAAGATGATGTGAAAAAAAGAGAAAAAGTCATACAAGTCTTTAAACTCAATGTCAGAATCAAGCAGTGAAAGTACATCATTATGATTTATGAAATTTAAATTATCTTCATAAACAACAAAAATCAAGTTAAGACAATAGAAACTCTTTACATGCAAAATTCACAACTTAAGAAATAAGTGAGAATTCTATAAGTAAAATGATTCAAGAAAATAATTGTACAAGAATATATCTTTAAATTACTTCACATTAAGATAGCAAAAACTGAGCAGACAAACTATCTTCTGCAAAATGATCTTCTTCTTAATTTTAAGTTTCATGATTACAAAATTTTCTCTAAGAACTGCATTGTCATTTGATGCTTCAAATATCAGTAGTACAAGAATTACACAGTTAAATACTGCAAAAAAATTGTACAATATGACTTCTGTGCAGCATCAGATCACATAATTGAAAATTATATTTAAAAAAAAAAATTTTCTGAAGATCTGATGTGCATTATATGAAAAGAAGAACAAAAAACATTCTATATAAATTAGACATTGTTTAGAAAGAGTGAAGAAAGTAAAGAAAATAAGATAAATTTATCTTATACAATTCACACACTTTTAAATTTCAATCAAAGATCTTTTTTTCAGAGTTTCACTGAACATTTCATTCAAAATATTCTCTCATGAAGATATCAGTTTCACTTTTCAGTTCTTAAGCTTAGTTATGACAGTCAATGACAATGACTTTTTTTCAGTTCTGAAAAGAAAAAGAAGAAAATCATTTAAGACATTAACAGTTAATTATACAAATTTCATAATTACAGAAATACTCTCTTAGTCACAAACTGATGAATAAACTGTTCATTCTGCAATATAATGTGCAGAAAAGCAAAAACAAGATGATGATTTCTTTTCTGACTGACAAGACAATCTAATTATATAATATTTTAATAATTCAGAAATTCTGACAAAATTCTTTTACATCAACATTTTATAGCTTCAAGATCACTTCTTTTATTTTACAGCATGATTTAATTTCACAATGAAGTTGCTTTCTGATTAACAAAAAACTTGATTTTAGTATTTAATTAGTGAACTTTTTCATTTTCAACTTATATATATTTTGTCTTCATATGAACAACAGAACTCTCTGAATATACAATATTTATTTGCAGTCTTCAAAAAATTATACAAATACTGATTACTTCTTTTCTATTTTTCTTCTGTTAATACTTGTATGAAGAAAGAATGAATATATAGTTTTAAAAAACTTTAATTTACATTATTTACTGTGAAGTGAATTCTTTAACTTAAGCATTCACAGCATAAAAGAAATTCTTGCTGAAACAGTCACATCATACAATCTTTTTCTATTGATCACATCAAATATCTCTACTTAATATATTCAGAAAATCTTCAGCACAATAGATCTGATTTTTGTCAGTTGAACTTTTGTAGATTAGCTGAAAGAATACTTTATTAAGAAGAATATGAATTATGATTCAGATCATCTTTTTATTTCAGTGATTTTCAATTTTAAGATTATACAAATTATCTTAAATAAAGTAAGATACTGAAAGAAAATGAATTAAGAAATTATATTAATTGAAACTCAACATCTTTGTTATGGGGCATGACCACTTCACATGAGGTCATGCTGACTAAGCATGCTTACTAAGCATTCTCACTGCATATATAGTGGTCACACCTCTTTACTCACTTAGACCCTCAATTATTACTTATATATTATATCTTGAATCACATAGCTTAGATTTACACTTTAACAATCTTCAAACAAATTAAAATCTGTTAACAAAAACTGAGATTATACAATACACAGAGTATCTTGTTAACTTTATTGAGACATTAATCAGTAACTCAGTTTCTATGCACAAGTTCTTGAATTAAGAAGAAGTCTGATGAACAAATATAATTAATAAAACAGTTAGATAAGAAAAAAGAACAAGACAATAAATAAGAATAATTTGTATGAAAGAAGCATGAAAGTTAATTAAGATGAAAGACAAAATTAAGAGAAATCTGATTACAAAAGCAAAAATTATATACTTTCACAATGTGATTAGTGAGACAGCAAAGAGTAATGAGCTTTGAATTTTAATTAAGATGAAAAAAAAAGATTTAAACTCTGCAGTAATAGTTCTCTCAATTTGTACAATACATAAAGAAATTCACATTCTGAATAAAAAAGCTAAGATCTTTAAGAAAAAATGTTATCTCAAGATGACAGTCAATCTTCAGAATATTTTAAATATCAAAGTGCTTTGATTTTCACAGAAAAACAAATTTATTGATTTCAAAATCTTTATTCAATCTATATTCATTTCTAACTCAACTAATACTGAGAAGATTTCTGTAATTCTTCATATAAAATGTTTAATAATGCATCAGAGTCAGACAGCATCTCATATTGCTTTTTTAAAGCAATGAAATTCAAATTTGTTTAAACAATAATAAATTTCATCAATGTAAGCTAAAAGCTAAACTTTCTTTCTGAGAAATACAAGAGAGTTTATACAATAGTATTATGTAAGTCAGAAAAGCAATTCTATAAAGAAGTTAAATTATAAAGATTAATTGCTCTGCTGAACACAGTGAGAAAAATTATAAAAACTTTGTTAATTATACAAATCAAGCAGACTGTAAAAGACAACAATTTTCTTTTTAAAAATCAGATGAGATATAGAATAGAATGATTTACAAAAACTATATTGAATCTGTTGATAAGTCAGATTTGTATAATCTGAAATAGTAAAAAACATGTTGTCATTCTTCTGTCAATGAACATAACAAAGATCTTTAACACAATGAATTCAACTTAACTTCTGAACAACTTATAAAAAAACAGATGTTTTATTGAGTTATACAATGAGTTCAGAGCTTTCTTCACAATTAAACTATCTTATTGATTATATAAAAACAGAAGACAAACTGCTTCTCTGTAAAGACTGAAGTTTTATAAAAAATTTTTTTATTATTTATTCTTTTTTTATTTTACAATGCAGATCTGACTGAAGTGATGTAATTGATAAAAGAGAAAATTTTGACAATTAACTTTGCTGATGATATCAACATTCTTTTGTACAGATTATTTACTGAGATTAACTGCATCAAACTGAAAAAAATTCATAGAGAATGTGAAAGCTGAATCACACAACATGAAGCTAGATTTGTTTTTCACAAATATGAAATAATTCACTTCTTCAAAGTCAAAATCAAATTCAACATGCAGACAGTTGTACAAATTCAGAACAATGAATTGTTTTTTTTTTTAAGTGTGAGAATTTTAGAAATATGATTTGATTCTAAACTTAAATGAATCACTCATATCAAGATTCTTCAAAACAAGATGATTAAACAGACAGAAGTGCTAATCAGAATAACAGTATTTATTTGAAAAATTTCTTTTGTACAATCTCAACAGATTTACACAACAGTTATTTGATCAACAATGACTTATAAAGTACATATTTGACACATATTTATCAAGAATCATCACATAAAGAGATTATCAGTGCAATTAAGATCACTCAGTTCAAATATCTTTGTATAATTGTCAGTGCTTATCAAGCTACTTTAATCAGTATATTAAAATTCAAGATCTACATTTTTTCTCTTGATCTATATTTAGATGATAAAGTGTAAATCTATGCTGTTTGTACAAAGAACACAGTCTTTACAGAAATAAAAAATAAAATCTACAATCTCATCAGAAAAAAAATTAAGCAGAAAGTTAATTGATTCATGATAACTATGACAGTTACTTACTTTTTAAAGAAACTGATGAAGAATATCAGTTTGAAAGAAACTGTATAAAATGCATAAACTCAAAGATAATATAACATCAATAAGAAAAAGAAGATCAAAAGATAAAATCAAATTACTGAATCTTTTTTCAAAAGAGTTCTTCAACTTCATTAAAGATTAAGAAAGACTGAAAGTTCAGAATTGATTCAGTTTTGTATAAAATGTGTTGATTATAATTATTTTTTTTATAAAATCAAGATTTCTGAAATTTTCTCTGTTAACTACTTGTATAACAAGAAAGCAGAAACTTCACAACATATATTGTTGACATGTGAATTCAGAAAGAACTCTCAGCTGCTTATTATTTAAAAAGAAAGAAAAAAAGATTTTATATATTTTCTGTTCATTAAAGAGCTGACTTATATGATTGTTAAATGAATTGTGTGTGACAGTCATTTAAATTAGTTTCAATTTATAATCAGTGTTTTCTATAACTAAAAGTGAGATCTCTCATCTTATATCTTATTCACTTAACTTTTGCATTTAATTTACTTTTATATGAAGAACATTATGAGTTTAAATTTTCATTCTTGTAAAATTTTCTAAGATATGAACTGAAGAGAAGTTTTACTTAGCATAGTTAGTTCAGTGTAAGAATAATAATAATAATAATAATAACATTATATCTATTAACTTTCACTAACATTAAGTTTCAGCTGTCAAACAAAACACTTAAAGATCTATTTAAATAAGAATTAAATCAATTTATTAATCATTATATTTTGACTGAGTACAAAGTCTATTTAAATTTAATTTCTTTTGTGCAAATCTTAAATATAATAATAAACAATATCAATGTACTTTGATCACTTATACACATATATGTTCTTAATCAGAGTCAAAAAAACTTAATTGTCTTTCTTAAACTAAAAAGATGAAACTGTTTAATCAGACTTATTTTTTTGATGTTTACTCAGTATAAATTATCTTCAAGATACTTATCTATATTCATGTTTCTCAGGATTTAAGTGAGTTAAATTTTAATTTTTATACACATTGATATAATTATGTACTTAATTTCAGTAATTAATGTGACAACAAACTTCTGCTTTTAATTTGCTCATGAAATTAATTTATTTTTAAATATATAAATCTGTTTTACAATAAACTTTCAATTTTATTTGTTCAATATATAGTTTGAGTTAAAATATTTAAATATAATTTAACTTTCATTAAACTTATATACTATATCAAAATTAATAATTAATCTGACATATCACAATAATTTCTTAAATATATATTTGTGATACTCTGCAGAATCACTAAAATATTAATTTAATTAATTTAAAGTAAAGAAGATGTCTGATCATATGTAAATTACTGTATATATTTTATTTTTTTATTATTTACTGATACTATCTTTAATTTATTCTTTGATCAATTGAATTGACAAAGTGAAGAGTATTATATTTATTGAGTAAAATTCTCATGATTTTATGTTTATTAAATCACATATGAAAATTTTTCAACATTTTACTTACATAATTAATTTTATTCAGACATAAAGTTCTTCTCTTACAGTTGTATATAACTGTAATATTAAGAATTTTTTGAGTCTTCTTTAAATTCTTAACTTTAAGCATCTCAGCAAAAGTTCTCTTAGGTTAAAAAATATTAAGTAGACATAATAAAATTACAATAAAATTATTTACATATAAAAACAGCATAATTTCTTTAACAATATAAATAAGAAGACAAAAATCTACATTATTTTAATGAAAATTTAGTTTAAACAACTTTGTAATACATTGTTCATGTTAATTTTGTATAATTTTATTTAAATTATAAAAATTATACAATATATACAGTGTGCAATCAGAAATAATATGAACTTTAGAAGAAGCTGTTATGTAGATGATTTTTTTAAGAAAAATTTTCATGAAAACTTTATTAATATTTGTTGAAATCATTGATGTTGTTGTTATTAAACTAAACACTGTGTGCATTTTCTATGTAAAAACACTAGTAACAAGTGAGCAACTAAACTCAATTTTCAACACATTTTCTGAGTCTAGACATTGTCACTGTCATCATCAAAAGAGATAAGAAAGATAAAAACAGTCTAATGACTAATATGTCTTTGCTGATGTGTTATCTGCATTTGTTATTGATATGTCATCAGTGTAATTGTTTTATCAGTGTGTTGCTAGCATCATCATCAGCATGTCATCAGTGTAGTTATTGCTGTCATCAATCTAATAACTTCATCAACATATTGTCAACATCATCATCAACATGTTGTCAGTGTCTAAAAACTTAAAGTTGTAAAGACTCTTTTCTTTTTCTTCTTACTATTCTTTGATGTCAGCTCTAAATACTTCTTTCAGTAGTGATTGACATTATGTTCTGATCACTTGCAGTAATTGTATTTTTTCTTATCACTTTTATTTCTTTCATTCTGTATAGTCAGCATAATGAGTTTTTCATTAAGATCATCATCATTCTTCATTCTCTGCTTCTTTTTTAGTAGTATTTTTGTTGTCTTTGCTGTTGTTATATCATCTGTAGCACTTCAAATCTGTATGAGAAAGTGATATTTAACTGACAGACTTATTGATAGACAAAGAAGAATTTATTTATTGTTGTTCATTTGAATGTTTGTTGAATCAATGTGTTCTTCAAGATCTTTCACACACATGAGAAAGTCAAAAAAAGACTCATTTTCATATTCATTGTATCATAAAGTGTAGTACTCATAGATAAAACACATAAACTGAGCATCATCATCAGATTGCAGAAGCTTACTCAACTTTGTGAGCATCTTGTACTCATTGTTGAAGTTCTTTTCTGTCAATTTTCTCTTGATTTCAGCAGACAATATTGATGTCATGACATCTGCTGCTTTCTTTCATTTATTTTTGTTCTTAATCTTCTTCATTACATTCTTCTGAGTGTACTTTTATAGTTTGTTTTGTTGTAAATGAGTCTGTATATTGACAAGTCACTTTGCAAAGTTGTGTTTCATAAGTCTAGAAATGATGAAGATGATATTTGTGATCATAATGCATGATAAAACTAAAACTTGTGATAATGACAACAGTGAGATAGAAAATGACTGTGAATGTAGAACTTCTTGTAGTCTACTAATGAAATAACAAACAAGCAGATTTAAGTGTGAATTACATGAAATCTGAACTCATAATCTGTTGAAATCATTGATGTTGTTGTTATTAAACTAAACACTGAGTGTGTTATCTATGTAATATGCTAGTAACAAGTGAGCAACTAGACTCAATTTTCAACAATATTTAATATTATCAAACTTTTCTTTATTTACTGTGAAGACAGTTAGTGTCAGTATAATTTTTGATATTTTAAACAAAAGTTTGTTTAAGTTTTACTTATTATTATCATCATTTTGTTTTCTTTTTGAAATTTCAACACATAGAAATATTTTAATTTTCTCTGTTAAAATACTCTTCACTGATTTGTCTGTTTTGCTGATGAAAATCTTAATATGTAAAAATTACTTTATTTTGTTTAAGTCTGTCTGTAATGTATTTAGATTAATTATAATTAATTTATTCATTATATTAACATTTAAACTTGTAAGTTCAGATCTGTAAGTTGAATTAAAGTTGTTTGTAAATAACTTTAATAAAATTATAAATACAGATAAATCTGCATTGTCAAGTATTTCTTTTGTAAATTTTATAATAATTTTTTTTTTCACAAATATTTAACTAATCTTCACTTTAACAAAATATTTAATGTTTATTTTTGCAGCTTAAGATCAATACTGTTTTTCTTTTTATTCTCAATGAACTTAACAACATAACTCTTAATGGCTCACTTAAGATCTGAGTTTAAAGTGAATACTGTTTTGTGATTTTCTTAATGTAGTTTATAAAAACTTTTACTCATTCTTAATTTATAAACTGTTGAAATTGAGTCTAGCTGCTCACTTGTTACTAGTGTTTTTACATAGAAAATGCACACAGCATTTAGTTTAATAACAACAACATCAACAATTTCAACAGATTATGAGTTCAGATTTCATGTAATTCACACTCAAATCAGCTTGTTTGTTGTTTCATTAGTAGACTACAATAAGTTCTATCATTCAAGACTACAAGATACTCTAGTTACTGTTCTATCTATCTTGCTGTTGCTGTTCTAGATGTAAAGACATGACAGTTTTGCAGTCAGACACAAAAGTTTCTATGTAGTAAAGTCACAAAGTTAAGATCTATTCAGACACATATCTCATTAATATTCTCTTTATAAAAGTTCATGTAAGCTCTGCTGAGACTGTGACACATATTTTTGATGTTCTTTCATCTCACTGTCTTACTGTTCTTGACACATCTATGATTACAAAACAGAACAAATCTTATTGCTCTTGACTTGATTACAGTTACAAAATAAAATAAATCTTGTTGCTCTTAACTCAACAGAGTGTTACAAAACAGAATAAAAACAGACACTTAAAAGCTTACATAAGTTCTGCTGAGACAGTGACATTTTATAAAAGCTTATGTAAGTTCTGCTGAGACTGTGACACATACTTTTTAATTAGTGAATGATGCAGTGAACAGATACTAGTGAATGATGTGATAAATGATACTGAAGAATATACTTTAGTGAATGACACTAACAGACAATATACTGATGAACAGATACTGATAAACAATATACTAATGAACAGACACTGATGAATGATATATTAACAAGACTATTATTAGTCTGTTTTTTATCTTTTTAACTTGCAGATCTAAATCTGTAAGTTTTTTATTTCTTTCAGTGATGATAGTGATGATGTTTAAACTCAGAGAGTGTATTGAAATTGAGTCTAGCTGCTTGCTTGTTACTAGTGTTTTTACATAGAAAACACACACAGCATTTAGTTTAATAACAACAACATTAACAATTTTCAACATAAACTTATCTTATCTGCTTTCAGATAGCAATTTAAAATCAATATAAAAGTAATATTTGCATTTTCACACACAAATATAATCAATAAATAACTGTTTATTGATAAAGATTTTCTTCAGAATTGTTTGCTTATTATTAATTAAGAATTTAATTGCTGTTTAATTATAAAGATAAATATTTATTTGCACTATTTTCACTCAAATCTTTATTAAAAGTTCTGTTTTTTTGATCATGATATGCACTGAGTTCTCAGTAATTTAAATTGTCTGTTTAGCTACTTTATTCTGAATAAATATATAAAGTACAATATATTGTGATATAATATTAATAAACTTGTATCAGTCATTAAGAATAACTTTGAACTCTGTAACATTGTCATTTTATATAGTTAGAAGTTTTATATTATTTTGTAACTTAATTTTTAATTATTATCTTTATACTTTCTGTAAAGCATTGTCACATTACTTTAACAATATTATTTATATTTTCTGTAAATAATTATCTACAATTTTTCAAAAGTACTGATATTCAGCAAAAAACAAAGAAAGAAAATTACATATATCAATGAAGATCAGAGTAAGAATATTGATTTTTTACTTATTTATAATGTGTTTTTACTGATTAACAAACTTAATAACAGCATAAATTTCACATATATTCTTCTTGTCTTCAGCAATGAAGATTGACTTTTTAAAAATTATAATTTTATGAAAATTATAAAGTTTTGTGAAGTCAAAATGAGCAAATTATTGATATTACAGCTTGTAGATCTTGATCTTTTCACTTAAAAATGAAGTGTTAACAAAAAATAAAGTATTAACAGAAAATAAAGTATTAACAGAGCTCAATAACTCAATTTACATTTAAAAATTCATGTTTAATACTGTGACTGAAAGAGTTATCTCTGAGTTAAATAATATATGTAAAGTGAATAACAAAGTGAATTCATTCAATTTTTTTGCAATGTATTTAATTATATGAATATTATTTTACTCAGATACTTTTATCATAATATTGTTATGCTTATTTCATATATAAAAACTGTGTTAATTAAAGCTTTTCTATAATTTTATTTTATATATTTGCTTTTCTGATAGAAGATTGACTTCTAGTTTAAATATATAAAGTGTTAAATTTAAATTTATAAAGTTTCTGAATTCATCTCACATTACAGTTACTTTACAGTAATAAGAATATAAATGTTTTCTCTTAACTTAAATTTTTCAGCACTATATGCATTTTAAAAAACTACTGAAGAGTTAATATTGATCAATTATGTATATAAAGAATTTAGAGTTCACAATTTACTCAAAACTAAATATTTTACTGATAGCTTTCTTAAACAGAGTGACAATTTTATTGTTTTTCTTTGTGTCAAACTTCAATGAAAATAAGTCATTATTTTTCTCAGTCTCAGCATAAAAAGTTCTATGCTTTCTGTCTCTATACTTAAATTTTATTTTGTTTTTATAATGTAAATTGTTTGTAGACAATTTGTCTAACTTTTTAATTAACTTAATTGTGATTAAAACAGATAACTTTTTTAATTTAATATTTTTGTAAAAAGCAGAAAAACATTCACAGTCTGAAATATAATAAGAATTACAACAAAGAAAATATTTAACTAATTTACACTGAGAAAAGTAATCATTGTCAGAGCTTAATGATCTTTAATAATGATATTTTACATTATGTAATATAAATATGTTAAATTTTTCTTTTTGTGTTAATCTATTCACAAAGTAGTTTTAATAGTTTTTAATTGTGTCTTTTTTTCTTGAAGCTTTTGCAGATCTCTTTCAGTATTTAGAATATTTTAAATATTGATTATGTTACAAATCATTGTGTAATTTTTGAATAATATTTAAAAAAGTGTCTGAAATCATTGCTCAAACTTAAATAAATTAATTATATTAAATTGAATTACAGTGATCTTTCTGTTCAGTTTGCTGAGATGTGTTTATGCTTTATTAATGAATATATTTATTAATATTTTATATTTAATAAACTTCATTAAATATTATTTTTCAGTGATCTGCAGCTTCTTTTTGTACTTAAATTTCAAGATATTTTAAGTATTTTTTACATTAATTTTGTCTGTAATGTATTTCTGATTATCTGCACTGATATAAATGATAAATTAATACAGAATTTTTGCATTAAACTTTTAATTTTTAAAGCTGAGATTGCTGAGTGAGAAAAAAAAGTCATTGACTAAAATATTAATTGCTGAGATTTTAACAGTGTATTATAGATTTTTGTTTATTAATCATTTTTTTATAAAAGTAAATCTTAATTACAGTTCTTATAACTGAGAATTGAAACAGATTATTATTTTGTGAAAAAGTCATTAAAATTTATAATGTAGTTTGTGATGACAGTTGACACATAGTATAAAAAATGAAATAAAGTAAAAGTAATAAGATATTGTTGAAATTGAAACATTTTCTATTGCTTAATATTAGATGTCTTAATTATCTAGATGACTAGAATACACAAAGAATAACTTTTGTGTGTGATGACTAAGCAATATCATGTGACACAAAAGATTTCAACACTAAATCAAATAGAGTTGAACTTCTAAAGAGCCTTCTAATTTTAACACTCTTTTTTAAATCTAGTTGATTTAGATGTTTTAAACAATCTAGATACTCATTCACTAATCAGTATAGATTCTTTGATTCTATCAAAAGATAGACTCAACAGTGAGATGACAAAGAAATCATGAAAAAGATTGAAATAACATTGAGATGAGAAAGCAAGAACAAGACAAAAAGAAAAGATGTAGCAAAGACACAAAAAATGAAGCAACAATGAGATCAGAACTCAAATGTGTGATCAAAAAATCAGTTGACAATTTGAGAAACTGACTTAATTACTATGATGTAGACTATGATCTGTCATACTTCATGAATAAGTAAGTCAATTACTCAGATTGCAACTAGTTGTTGTTTCATTGATTTGATTTATAAAGTTGTTGCAGCTAGAAGATCTAGCTGACTAAGAAAGTGATGAAACTTGATGACAGATAAAGACTTAATGAGTTTGTTGACTGCTTGTTCAGATGTAGAGACAAACTTGAGATTGACAAGATTGCAATTGCAATTGACAGTCTCACAAACAAAGTGATACTGAATATCAATGTGCTTGATGTGAACATGAAACTCAGAGTTTCAAGCTAGATTCATAGCATCATGATTGTCAGCACAAATGATGATAGAATCACTGTCATTAAGAAAGTTAATTTTCATAAGAAAATGATGAAGTCATATGACTTTCTTTGTTACTTGTATTTCAGTCATGTATTCAGACTCAATGAACAACAAAACAATGATCTGTTGACATTTAGAACATCAATTAATAGAATCTTTAAAGAAAAGAAAGAAATAAGTGTCAGTGAACTTTTGAGTATCATGACATCTGTTTCAATCAGTATTGATATAGTCAATGAGATCTGTATCAGTGATGTCATAAATGATACTTAAGTCTGTAGTGTCAGTGAGATATTTGAAGACTCACTTGACAGCATTGTAGTGTGAGACATTCAGATTCTGATCAAACTGACTGACAGTAAAGATGACAAAGATGATGTTAAAACACATCTGTAACATAATGTACATTAGTGATTTTACTGTCTTTTGATAGCATCAAATAGTGATGATGTCAGTCTGAGTAATGAATTTCTTTATGAGTACTGCATCAAAATTCATAAATATGTCAACAGAAACTGTCTGCAACTGTTGAAATGTCTCAAGAATCTTATTGATGTAAGCTGTCTGAATAAGACAAATAGTGCATTCAGAACAATTACACTCAATCTTTATACTTAAATAATAAAACATAGAGTTGAGATCTGACATCTTGAAGATGTTAGTAAGACATACTTTGATGTCTTGAATGACTGATTTATTCTTTTCTATAAAAAGAAGATCATCAATGTAAACAGTGATGATAACATCATCATTGATTCAAAAGAAAACACTATGATCAGAATTGAGATGATAAAAATTAAATGAAATAAGATGATCATATAGAGTCTTATATCAAAGATGAGATGTCTGCTTTAAATCATATAAAATCTTATTGAGCAAGACAATCATGTCAGAAAACTCATATTCATAAAAAAGCTTCATATAGATGATCTGATCAATAGAATCATAAAGAAATGCAGTTATCATGTTCATTTGCTCAGTTTCTAGATCAAAATAAGTGATTAAGATGAAGAGAGCTTTGTAGATTTGTGACTTAATGACAGATACAAAGATTTGATCATAGTTAATGCTAAATTGCTGTTTGTAGCTCTTGACTACTCAGCAAGTCTTATAGTGACTAACTTGATCATAAGCATCACACTTGATCTTATATACTCAGTATTCTTGAAGAACATGCTGATCTGACAGCACAGAAATCATTTTTTATGTGTTATTTTTCTTCAAAGAGTGTATCTCATTCTTCATCACTTGCTTTCACTTCTTACACAATGACAACTCAATGACTTGTTTATAGATAGAAGATTCAACAATGTCACTTGAAGAGATCATGATGTATGCATACAAAAAGTGTGCATCAAAGTCATCAAAAAATTCAGAAAGTTGAGAATTCTGAGATGAAGAGAACAAAGATAAGAATTCAAAATAAAAAGAAGAATAATCAACTGTAATGTTAAACAGTGTCAGTGAGAAAGATGAGTGAGCTTCAATGACTGAATACTGTATAAATGATGTTAAGTCTCAATTTTCTGTGTCAGACATGCTAAATCAAGATGTGTTCAATGAACAAGAGTTATTCAGATCAATATCTCAAAGATTTTGAAAACACTGTAACAGCAAAAATCATAACAGTGATGAAGCTGATCTGAAAACTTTTTCTGAAGAGAAAGAAGATCATAATGACAAAGATGTGAATAAAAATGAGAAATTGAAAGAAAAATCAACAGTACTAAATGTTTTCTTCTTGCTATAGATCTCTAGATTAGTCATGTTTTTATAAATGTTAATATCTTTTTTCACAAAACAGTTATGAATAATGAGAACACATTCTGATTTTAGATCTCAAACATGATAGATAGAGCTATTGTTTATGTCTAAATAGTGACATTTGAGACTGTGATCATCAAATTTGACTTTTTGCTGACATCATTTCTTAAAAATATATGCTCAAGCAGTAGTACTGAAGACACAAAGACTTAATAGATCAAAAACATTATCTGTTTATGCTTCATAGAGTGTTGTATTGAGTGCACAAGTAAAAAATCAATTCTTTAAATAGACTGCAGTTCAAATAACTTTTGATCAGAAATAAAACTTCAGATTAGAGTCTTTGAGTATAGTTTTAGTGAATTTGCAAATAATGTGATTTAGTTGCTCAGAAATGTCATTTTCTTTAGATGAGTAAAATGTAGTAAATTTTCATGTGATGTCATTGATGATGAATCAGTTCTTCAGAATAAAGTATTTACACTTAAGATCAATGTAAAGATATTTTAAAGAATAGTTAAAATGATCTGTCTTCATTAAAGTGATGAAGTTCTTAATATGCTTGACTATTTTGATCTTGAACTTCATGAGAAACATTCAGATAAATCTGATAAAGTTTTTGATGAAAATAATAAATCACTTTGAACTGTTATAAGTAATGAATGTAATAGATTCAACAATGTCTGAATGAACAAGATCTAGTGATTGAGTTGCTTACTCAATGAAAGCATTGTAGAAACAATATATCTATCTGATCTTGATGCATGACTTATAGATGTCTTGATGTTTAGAAAGATTCTTAAGATTGATATCATTGATGATTTTAATCAGTCACTCAATATTAACATGATCTAAGTGATCTAGTCAACAGTGTCACATTTTAAAAGATATCTTGAACTTTCTATTAGTCATAAAGACATGAGACTGAGATATATCATTGAGTTGTAGCTGAAATAAGTCATCAACTTCAGATGCATATTCAATGATTTTGTCATTATGATATAAGATGCAATTCTTCATGTTGAACATAATGTCTTTAACTTACATACAGATACTGAAAATGAGATTTGCAGAGATGATAAGAAAGTGTATAATGTTATTAAGAATGATTTCTTGTATGTCTTCATCAGAATGAACTAGATATAGAGAAACTTAATTCTTTTCTATGATCTTAGTTGCTTCATTAGCTGTAAGAAGAGATCTATCAATAAATTCATAAATGATAAAGAATTCACATGTTGAGCACAAGTGATCAGAGATTGCTGTGTCAACTACTTATATGCTTATGATGCAAGACTCAATGACAAGAGCATAAGAATGAAACTCAACAATGTCATAAGCTTCAAAATGAAGTTCAGAAACATGAGCTTCAAAATAAAGCTTGATGATGTGAGCATCAGAATAAAGCTCATTGATGTGAGTCATAAAGCTAAGAATTGTGATATTGTTATCACTAGACTTGAATGAAGTGAATGACTTAGTCACTTTGTCTTTGCTCTTTTACTTAGTAGACTTAATCACATCAAATTTCTTTTTCTTATGAGAGTATTTAAGAAAGCAATTATGCTTCTCATGATCAGTCTTTTTGCAGTAAGTGTAAAGAAGTAACAATGTTGATTTGAAGTTTGATCTAAAAATTAAGTTCAAGTTCTTATTTCAAAAGATCATGATCACTCAGATCTTGTTATTCTTCATTTTAGTCTTGTCAATGAGTTTGATGACAAGAGCATCAAAGATAAAAGTAATGACTCAAATAGATTGACATTTAATCATGACAAAAATGTTGAAAGTAGATTTCAGATTGTTAAGAAGAACTGTGAATATAATTCAGTCTGAAAAGATAGAATTCATTTCTTTTAAATGTTGTGACAAAGTCTTAAACTGATCAACATAGTTCTCAATGAACTTGAAAATATCATAATGATGATCAAGAAGCATAGTGAATGTGAGATATCTGATATTAAATTCTTAAATCTCATACAACTTCTTCAGTTTTAATTACATCTGACAGACAGATAGATTTTAAATGAAGTTTTTAAAGTCATTCTGACAAGAGAGAACTATAGTAGCACATGTTCTGCTGTTTTTTCTACTTCAGATGATGTATTTTGATGAGAACTTTGAGTTTTGATTGTTGATCACTTCAGATATAATGATGAGTTTAAAGAAAGTGCTGAAAACAACAGTTCATAGATTCTTGTTTATAAGAACAAACTTGACATTAATAGCTCATAAAACATAGTTATCAGCATCAGCAAGACAAGAAAAGTTGAAAGTGCTGTTTAAGAAAGTCATAATTATGTGAGTTGTTTCTGCAGAATGAACATCAAAATGTGTAGATTATTGAAAAGATAAAAAAGAAGAATGTCATTTAAGAATATTGAGATGACAAAAGAATCATTTGAGAAAGCATTCAGATAGACTATTGAAATGAGAAAAGATGCTGTTGAAATGATGACAGTGAGATTAATTGAAGACAAGAAAACATTCTAGATAAGGTGAAAAGTTGAGCTTATAATCTGTTGAAATTGAAACATTTTTTATTGCTTAATATTAGATGTCTTAATTATCTAGATGACTAGAATACACAAAGAATAACTTTTGTGTGTGATGACTAAGTGATATCACATAACACAAAAGATTTCAACACTAAATCAAATAGAGTTGAACTTCTAAAGAGTCTTCTAATTTCAACAGATATACAAAGAAAAATAATGTTAATAAGAGAAATAAGAAGTGTGTGTGCTTGTTTTACTTAATCATTGAGTATTATATTAAGTTATTAATAACTCTTGTTTTGCTCAATCTTAAAGCTTTGTATTAAGTGTTAAGAATGTTATTTTGTTTAATCTTTGAGCTTTGTATTGATAATTAAGAGTGTTTGTTTTAACTTCATATTAAGCTGTTAAGAGTGTCATTTTACTTAATTTTAAAGTTTTATATTAACTGTTAAGAGTGTCTATTTTGCTCAATCTTTAAGTTTTATATTAAATTATTAAGACATTAAAAGTATGCATTTTCTTTAAAAAGTCTTTGCTAATTTGAGCTTATAATCTCTTAAGAGATAAAAATACTCATACTATACTGATTATTTAATGAAACATACACTGTTGAAAATAACTGTAAATAATGTGTGCAGATTAAATATAATCAATATAAGTATAGAAATTACAAAGTATATTTTGCATCAAGCACAGAATATATAAATAGATGATGAATTTTTAACATTAAAGTTAACTAAATCAATAAAAGTGACTAAAACATCACACTTCTCAACACAAAACAAATTAACTTGACTTTACAGACAGAACTGATTTGAAACTTAAAGTATAAAAAGATTAAACTGTATAACAGAATTTGTTAAATTCAGAAATGCTTTTAATGTCATAACTATAATTATATAAGTGCTTAATGCAGTGAGCAGCAAAAATATAATATATATGTTGAGAAATATAAATCTAAAAATTATCTCTTCAAAGATCTAAAGAAATGAAAGTGTGCAAGCTGCAAGAGTTTTTATAAAGTTTGTTGAGAAATATGATGTTTTAACTGCTTTTATAGTTTTAATTAAAACTAATGTCAGAAACTACTTATTTTTATATAGTTTGCAAAGCAAAGTATGTAAAGTGAACAAATCTTACACTTATATTGATTACAGTTAATCTGTATATGTTGTTTGCAATCATTTTTGATAGTATATATTTCACTAAATAGACAGTATAATATAAATATTCTTTTATCTCTCAATAAATTATGAGTTCAGATTAACAAAGACTTTTTAGAAAAAATATATACTTTTAATATCTCAATAATTTGATATAGAACTTAAAGATTGAGCAAAACAAACACTTTTAATAATTAATATAAGATTTTAAAATTAAGCAAAACAGCACTTTCAGCAACTTAATATGAAATCAAAACAAACACTTTTAATTATTAATACAAAGTTCAAAGATTAAGCAAAACAACATTCTTAACACTTAATATAAAACTTTAAACTTAAACAAAACAAAATCTACTGACAACTTAATACAATACTCAATAATTGAGCAAAATAAGTACATATACTTTTTATTTCTTTTATTTACATTATTTTCTCTTATACATCTTATTACTTTACTTTATTCATTTCTTATACTACATATCAATCACTGTCACAAGCTACATTATAAATTTTAATAACTCTTTCATAAAACAATAACTTATTTCAATTCTCAGTCACAAGAACTGCAATCAATGATTTACTCTCATAAGAAAATAACTGATAAACAAAGATTTATAATACACTGTCAAAATTTTAGCAATTAATACATCTATTAAGAGATAAAAGAATACTTATACTATATTATCTATTTAGTGAAACATACACTGTTAAAGACAACTGCAGATAATATATGCAGATTGACTGTGATCAACATAAATATAAAGATTGTAGAATATATTCTGCATCAAATTCAAAATATATAAACAGTGATGAACTTCTGACACTAAAGCTAATTAAATTAATAAAAATAATTAAAACATCACACTTCTGTTAAAAATCTTAACTATTAAGGTAAAAGATCTGCCTGACTGTGTGGTCATGTTCTAAGTAAATATATAGTGAGTGAATGTGTAGATTGTGCAAACACAATCATAACAACTTCTCAACACTTTCACTCAATGACATCACATCTATTAACTCTCACTGACATTAAATTTCAATCATCAAACAAAGCAATCAAAAATCTGTCTAGACAAAAACAAATTCATTAATCATTATATTTTAACTGAACACAAAGTTTATCTGAATTTGATTTCTCTTGTGCAAATCTTAAATATAATGATAAATAACATTAATGTGTTTTGATCACTTATATATATATATATATTTTTGATTAAGATCAAGAAAACTTAATTGTCTCTTTTAAGCTAAAGAAATAAAACTGTTTAATAAGTCTCATTTTTTTTGATGCTTACTCAGTATGAATTGTCTTTAAATATGCTTATTTATATTTATGTTTCTTGTTGAGAAGTGTGATGTTCTAATCACTTTTATTGATTTAGTTAGCTTTAATGTCAGAAGTTTATCACTATTTATATATTTTGCTTTTTATGCAGAATATATTTTGCAATCTTTACACTCATGTTAATTATGATTAATCTGCATATATTGTCTGCAATTATCTTTGACAATATATGTTTCATTAAATAGACAGTATAGCACAAGTATTCTATTATCTTTCAATAAATTATGAACTTAAGTTAGCAAAAACTTTTCAGAAAAAGTACATACTTTTAATATCTTAATGATCTGATACAGAGCTTAAAGATTAAGTAAAATAGACACTTTATAGTTCTCAATACAACATTTAAAGTTAATGAAATGAGACTTTTACAGCTCTTAATATGATGTTCAAAAATTGATGAAATAAGATATTTATAACTCTTAATACAACACTCAAAGATTAATGAAATAAGACATTCACAACTCTTAATATAACACTTAAATTAAGTAAAACAAAAATCTCAGCAGCTTACTATAAGTCTATTAAACAAATAAGTATTTATTAAACACTTTTTCTTTCTTTTATTTATATTATCTTCTTCTGTACATCTTATTACTTTATTTTATTTATTTTTTATATTATGTGTTAACTGTCATCACAAACTACATTATAAACTTCAACAACTCATTCACAAAACAATAACTCATTTCAGTTCTCAGTCACAAAAACTGTGATTAATGATTCACTTTTATGAGAAAATAATTAATCAATGAAGATCTATGATACATCATTGAGATTTCAGTGATTAATACTTCAGTCAGTGACTTTTTCTTTTTTCTCAGCAATCTTAATTTTAAAAGTCAAAAATTCAGCATAAAAACTCTTTACTGACTCATTATCTACATTAATACAAACAATCAGAAATATATTACAGACAAAATTAACACAAAGAATGCTTAAATCATCTTGAAGTTCAAGTACAAAAAGAGATTGCAGATTATTAAGAAACAATAATTGAGTACAAAATATCAATAAAAATATTCATTAATAAAACATAAACACATCTAAGTAAGCTGAGCAGAAAGATCACTGCAACTCAGCTTAATATAACTGATTTGTTTAAGTTTGAGTGACAATTTTAAATATTATTTTAAATATTATCTGAAATATACACAGTGATCTGTAACACAATCAATGTTCAAGAAAATTTTAAACATCAAGAAAGATCTACAGAAACTTTAAGAGAAGAAGAGACAGGTGAAAACTGTTGAGACTATTTTGTGAGTAAATTGAAAAAAAGAGAAAGATTTTATGCACTTATATTAGTGTAATATAAAATATCACTATTGAAGATCATTCAGTTCAGATAATAGTAACTTTCTTTGTCAAAAGTTACTTAAATATTTTCTATATAGTAGCACTGATTGTACACAAAAGTACAAATATTTTCTTGTTGTTCACAAAGCTGTTGAAGCAAGAAAGTCAGTTGATTTAATCATGATTAAATTAATTAAAAAGATAGACAATTATTTATAAATAACTTGTATTGACAAAAAAACAAAATAGTAATTAAAGAAAAAAAGCACAAAGTCTTTAATGCTGAAGCAGAGATCAAAAAAGATAATAATATATTTTTATTTAAGTTTGTTGCAGAAAAAGATGATAAAATTGTCATTTTATTTAAGAAAGTTATCAGTAAAATATTCAACTCTAAATGAGTTGTGAACTCTGAATTCTTTATATACATAATTGATTAATGTTAATTTTTGTGAGACTGATCTTGATAGTTACATGATAATGAACTTTAAGAGTTGAGATACATAAATAGAATTGTTGGTAGTCTTCACAAAAAGAAAAAGTATGCACTTTTATTTCTTTGTGAAGACTGACTTACTAAACATACTAATTATGTAAGATCTTACAAGAAAGTTTTAATTCTTCACAAACTAAAGTGAACTTACAGTTGTTTTCTTTCTTATGTATCATATTCTCATGACACTTATCTTCAGCTGACTCTCTGTTGAAAAAACTTCTCAATGAAAAGAAAAATAGTGAGTAAAACTTCTTCAATATTCAAAACTCTGTGAAAAAAAAAGTACTAAGACAGTTCTTCAGTTCATTTTAACTTGATTAATACTTCACAGTTTAGTCTCAGTGTTTCATAAGCTTGAGTCAATACTTTGTAAATTTATCTCAATGCTTTGTGAACATTCTTCAGTATCTTGTAAGTATTATGTTTTGCAGATCTTCTTTAATCTTTTGTGAGCAGCTTTTGATGTTTTGTGATCATTTATAATATTTTATGAATCTTTCTCAATACTCTGTGAACTTGCTTCAGTGTTTTATGATTATTTATAATATTTTATAAATTTTCTTCAATGTTTTGTAATCTGTCAGAAGTGCAATACTCACAATAAGAAGTTAAGTTCTCAGTAAAGATCTATTGAGCTCAATGCCATATAGTAATTAGTATGTGAAGTAGAGCTGTGACTATCTAAATCAAGTGAATGTGTAAGTCTGTTGTTATTACACTCTAGCTATGTGTGAAAGTTATATAAGATCTAAGCAAATAGACATGACTGAGCAAGCAGTCAGGTAAGCAAAGCACTTAGAGTATAATCATAACAATATGTTCACAACAAAACAAAAAAAGCAATGCTCTCATTGCAAAACACACCACAATGTCTATTCATCAAAACAAATACCACAGTGATCAGAGAACCCCATAGTAACTAGTATGACAATTTCTAAGCTTTGTGTCCTTCTCTTTGCATATGCTCTATGAACTTGTTGTAAATGTTGAAGTGAAAGTGACAGTGAGAGCATTTTGTGACAAATTTGTATGCATTGTTTGATGAATCATAATAGTAAACCTCATAGACATTGTTGATGACATTCTTCACATCATTGATGACAGCATTGTAGACTCATGACTTATCAACAAACTTGTTTTGTATAATGACTGAAGATTAGTGATTATGGTGATTTCATGATTTGTGCAGTGAGTATTGTTCATACTGATATGAAGACTGATTTTGAGACTGATTTGATGTTGTCATCACTGAGTTATATGATGAATTTGAAGATCAAAATTGAGAAGATTGATTTGACAAATATGACAAATTCATATAATTGTTACAACCATACCTGAAGAGAAAGAAACTCAGAGATCTGAGACTAGAAGTTTGTTCAGAGTGCATACAAGAAAAACTGCTAGACAGCAGTCACATAACAGTGCAACAACTCAACAGTGAGCAGATGAGCTGAGAGCTCAATTTCTTGACATTGAGACATTGAAACACCAAGAATGCTCAACACAGAGACATTGAGCACATCCTATATAGTAGGGTCATTTCTCTTATGAAAACAATCATGTTCAACTTAAGTAACCATCTAAGAGTTAAAGTTCAGAACCATTTCAGACCAGTTATTATATCAACAAGCATAAATTCTTAGTTCTACATACCTGAGAAATCTCAGATTAGAACATTACACTTTGAACACTCTTACAATATAATGAGTATGATGTCTGACACACAGAAGAATGTCTCAACTTTGTTCTTGAGACAAGCTCAGACAAACCCACCTCTACCATTTACTTCAGACAGAATGGTGGCACAACTAGTAATGTCAGCTCAGATAATACAACTATCTATGAGTGCACTGAAGATTCAGGTACTCAATGTTTTTGAAGAAGAATAAGAAAAGCTGCAAGTCTTTGTGACTAAGCTTAATCTGTACATTGAATTTAATCAGTTGAAGTTTCAAACTGATCAAAAAAAGACACTGTTTGCAGCAACCTATCTCACTGATGCAGTCTTTGATTGAGTTGATTTCAAACTGCATGAGTTTTTAGAAAAGAGATATGAGAAGTGCAACACAGACACAGAGTCTATGTTCAACAACTATGTACAGTTTAAGAAAGAATTAAGAAAAGTCTTCAAAGTAATTGATGAAGAAAGAGCAGCAGAGAGATGAGTTCACATCTTGTGACAGAGTGAATCAGCAGTGATATATGCTACAGAGTTTCAGCAACTAGCAACACTTATCAGATAAAATGATGAAGCACTTATCTATCAGTACTATTGTGAATTGAGAAAGTTCATCAAAGACAAGATAGTTCAAGTAGAACAACCAGACAATCTTCAGAGAATGATTGATCTGAGTATCAACATTGATAGTTGTTAGTGAAAACAACAAATGAAACAAAAAGAATATCAAATGCCACCTATGATAGAAGATCAAGAAGAAAGCTTCTGATCATGAATGAAACAATATGTTTTATTGATAAGACATAGAGAAACAGACTCTATGAACCTCAATATGATCAAGAAGTGTTGTCAGAAGTCATGAAAGACTAGACAAGTGAAGCATGAATGTCAGATAGAGTGATTCACTAAGTCTCAGACAACACTGCAAAATGAGATGCAAATGTATTATAACTGTGAGAAACTCAGACATCTTGCTCAAGAGTGTAACAGACCTTGAATAAAAAGAAAGAATATTGCAGTGATAACAGTCAAAATGAAAATGAAGAAACCAAGTGTAGTGCACAATGCTCTGAGTTGAACAGTCTGTTATGATGATATGTGCTGAGCACATATGAGTGCAAAAGACAGAGTCAGATGATATTCTCAGAAACTGCACAAAGATGTGAAGAACAGATACAACACAATGAGTTGATCAATCTACAAGAAAGAATTAGCTATTCTTATCAAGAAAAAAGTTCTTGATGCTGAGATCAAAGAAACTGATGCTCAAGAAACTCAGATAGAAGAAAACTACAGTGATAGTATCTGACAAGCACTGAATTTGAACACAGACCAGAAAGAAATTGACAAATGAAAAGTCAATATGAGACTGAAGACAGCATACCAGCACTCTGAGAACTAATGACAAGCATTGAAAGAAGAAAAGCTTCACTTTGAGAAGCAAAAACTTAAGCAAGAGATACAAGCTCAGAAATGAGAAGCACAACACAAGAACATGAAAGAAAGAAAGATCTATGACCAGTTGAAAGAGCTGATGACAGCTGTTAAAGATGAATGTTTCAACAGTGATGATGCAATATTGTCTAAATTTCTTGTATGAAAGACAAAGAGTCACAAGATTGAGATACACTTACTCAAAGAATATACCACACAGAATGAAGACAGATGAATCTTCAGTGAAGAGTATATATCACCTGAATTTCTGCAAAGAGTAAAAGTCTGTGAGAGTCAGTTGCAGATGAAGTATGATCAGTACAAATCTCAACTACATTCAAAAAGATGCATTGAATGACAAAGCCTAAAGTATGCAAACCTTATGATCAGAAGAAAACCCAGATGATTTCAAGAACTTTGAAGATGAGCTGAACAATCAAGTGAGTCAAAAAATGAGAAGCTTCCTCAATGAGACTAGAGAATAAGAAGCTAGTGATGTCTCAAAGACAGAATAATAATCACAGAATATGAATCAAGATCATGATCAATGAACATCAGATCAACACATTGGTGAATTCTGAAGTGAATGAAAATATTATGAGTCAACAAATAGTTGATATGTTAGAATTAGTGACACAAAGAGCACACTATTCATTCAACATACAAATGATGAACAGAGTCATTGAAAGAATTGATGAGAAAATCTGTGTGAAAGTCTCAATTCTTGAAAACACACAAGAGATCATGTTTGATGTCATGAAATTGATTGAATATGATGCAATGCTAGAGATGTCTTGATTGTGCAAAAAGAATTCATGAATTGATTGAGTCACAAAAGAAATATGCACAATTGAAAACACATACAAGATTTTCAAACAACCAGAAATGAGCTTATCAGAGCATAAGTCATGAAATCACAAGATACCACTATTGGATGAAAAGCAATCTAAGTGAATACTGTTATACCCAATGAGCAAGAATCAGCTCAAAGAAGTCAGAACTTATCTTGACAAGAATCATAAAAGAGAATTCATCAAATCATCAAAGTCACCAGCAGAATATCTGATTCTGTTTGTACTGAAGAAAGATGACAAGAAATGACTATGTGTTGATTACAGACAACTCAACAAGATAACTCATCAAGATAGTTATTTCTTACCACTAATAGAAGAGTTGCAAGACCAGTTAGAAAAGACAAAATGATTCATGAGTTTAGACCTCAAAGACACCTACTACTGAGTTAGAATGAAGAAAGATGAAGAATGAAAGATGGCATTTTGAACAAGATATGAACACTACAAATACACTGTCATGTCATTTGAGCTAAAGAATGCCTCAGTCACCTTTCAAAGATTAATCAATGATACATTGAAAGAGTACCTCAATGATTTTGTGATCACATACCTTGATGATATTCTGATATACTCAGAAGATCTTGAGAAGCACTGAGAGCATGTGCACAAGATATTGGCAAAGCTCAATGAGAGAGTCTTGTACATGAAAAAGTCAAAAAGCAGGTTTGAAATCAAGAAAGTTGAGTTTCTAGACTATGTGATTTGATCTGAACAAATTGAGAAGAATTTAAAAAAGATGAAAGCAGTCAGAAACTGATCAACACCAAAGAGAATCAAGGAAGTACAAGTCTTTCTAGGATTGATGAACTATTATTGAAAGTTTGTACCAAACTATGCAAGAATTGCAAAACCACTAATGCATTTGACACACAAGAGCAAAGAATAGCATTGAAATAAAGAGCAGAAGAATGCATTCTACACATTAAAGAAAAGTCTTAGTGAAACAGCACATCTGAGAATACTCAATTCAACATGTGAGAAGACACTGAAAACTGACACTTCAGATTTTGCAGTGAACACATGTCTATATCAGATCAAAGAGAAACAGCAGAAGTTCATAGCATATCAATTTAGAAAACTATCAGAACTCAAGAAAAGGTATGAGATTCATGACAAGAAACTTCTTGCAATAGTGAAAGCACTACAAGACTGAAGATCTTATCTTGCAAGAACAAGCAAGTCAATTCAGATCTACACAGATCACAAGAATTTGAGAAACTTTGCAACAACAAAGCAACTCAACCAACAACAGATTCATTGAGCAGAGCAGTTGGCAGACTATGAATTTCAGATTCATTACAAGAAGAGTAATGAGAATGATGAAGCAGATGTCTTGAGTAGACAACTCAATCATGAAGACATACAGACAGTACACACCAAAATTCTGAGCAAAAACAACAACAGAATTCTCACAAAGAGCTTAGCAGCAACATACAAGATGAAGCAAGCTCTCTTAACAGACAAAGAACTCATTAAGATGTGTCATCACAGCAAAATCAGAAAACACCTGAAAGTTAAATGCACAGAAGATCTAGTGCAAAGAAGATGCAATGTTGGTGATCTTAGAAATCAAATCACTGAGATGATTGCTGTGTGTGATTCATGTTGAAGAAATAAGATCAATTGAGATAAGTAATATGACAAAGTAACAAGACTAGACACATCAGATGCACCATGAAAGTCAGTTATCATGAACTTCATTATGAAGCTATCACTGTCAAAGAATTCAGCATGAAAAATGAAATTCAACAGTATATTGATCATAGTGAACAGATTAATCAAGTACACAATGTTCATTTCATTCAGAGAAACCACAACAGCACCAATATTGACATACACAATACTGAGAGAATTGATTAGCAATCACAGACTATCAAAAGAATTTATCACCAATAGAGACAAGCTGTTTACAAGCAAATTTTGGAAAACACTCACAGCAGAACTCAGAATAAAACACAAGATGTCAACAGCATATCACTCACAGATGAATGAGCAAAGCAAGTGAATGAATCAGACAGTAAAAACATACTTAAGACACTATGTCAACAAGAATCAGAACAACTGAGTATGACTGTTGCTGACAGCACAGTTTGCATACAACAACACAAGAAACAAAACCACAAAAGAAACATCTTTCTATGTGAACTACAGCTACAACTCAGAGGTATGGTGAGATTCTAGAAGACATGAATCACAAAGTCAAAAAGCAATTTTGAATATCACTCAGATGAAAAAACTACACCAAGACCTAACAGAATGAATCAGAAGACAGACAGAACAAACAACAAGAGCAAAATCATTTGAAGAAGGAGAGAAGATATATCTAAGAATGAATAATATATGAACAAAGAAAAAAAGCAAGAAGCTAGAAAACAAGAGCATTGAACCATTCAAGATCATACAGAACATCAAAGAGTTAAGCTATGAACTAGACTTACTCAAGAAAATGAGAATACACTCAGTATTTCATGCATTCATGCTACAGCACTGCAACCAGTTCATACCACTTCAAACTAATGAAACACCTGTCAAACTCAATGAAGAATATGAAGTTGAGAACATTTTAGAGAAGAGAATGATTAGTGAAAAAGTTCACTATCTCATGAAATGAAAAGATTATGATACCTCAGAAAATACCTGAGAACCCAGAGAGAACCTCAAGAACTGTGCAAGAACACTTTGATGTTTTGAGAAAAAAAGTCAATATTAGTTCAGAAGAATGAAGACATCAAGTCAACAAGTTACAACATTGTTTGAGAATCTTCATTCTCAGTTTCATCATTATCACTATCAAGTTCAGCAGCAAGACAATCAGTCTTCTGTGCAGCATGATGATTCATCTGGTTCAAAGTCTTTTGAAGATGCACCATCTTGACAGCAAGAGCATCAAGAGCTGCATTCACATCACTTATTTTCTTTCAGAGAGAAAGACAAGTTCTGTTGAGAGACTTTCATGAAACTGCAATGCATGAACAACTGTGACAAGTACACTTATCACATTTCAACCTTTCACCAACCATGACAAAGCAATCAAGACCACAGGCAGTACAGAATTCACAAGAGAATGTAGTGAGACTACCACTAAGTTGGATTTCCTTTGCAATTCTTAGGCAATTGGAATTTTTAGAAAGCATCATTGCTGACAATGAGATTGTTATATACTCTCACTTAAATAGACCCTAGAGAACTAGCACTTGAAGAAAGAAAATGGTGTTACAATCATATCTGAAGAGAAAGAAACTCAGAGGTCTGAAACTAGAAGTTTGTTCAAAGTGTGTACAAGAGAAACTGCTAGACAGCAGTCACATGACAGCACAACAGCTCAATGGTGAGCAGACAAGCTGAGAACTCAATCTCTCAACATCAAGACATTGAGACACCAAGAATGCTCAATGCAGAGACATTGAGCACATTCTATATAGTAGAGTCATTTCTCTTATGAAAACAATCATGTTCAACTTAAGTAATCATCTAAGAGTTAAAGTCCAGAACTGTTTCAGACCAGCTGTTATATCAACAAGCATAAACTCTTAGCTCTACATACTTGAGAAATCTCAGGTTAGAATGTTACAATAATGATGAATTCACAGTGTTTTTCACCAAAATCAAAGACAAAACAAACTGTATATGTGTGTGACATATGTTGAGTGATAGAAGCTGAATTTACTGTGAATTTAGTCTGAGTCAGACTTGTCAACACCACAAATAGACATATGAGTGCACAGAATGTTGTGATGATGTTTTGAATAATGTTTTGAGTGATGATGATGAACTCAACAACATGATTGATGAAGAACTCAATGATATGATTAATGAAAAACTCAACAACATGATTAATGAAGAACTTAATGATGTCTGTATTCTTATTCTTAGACTTAGTGATCTTTATACAAGTATAAAGAATAGAAATAGTAGTCTGAATAGACTGAATTGATGTTCTCAATATAGAAGACTGAATTGAAGATTTGATGAGAGACTCAGATGAAGATGTATGCTCTATAGACTTGATTTGATGATGTAGATTGTCAAATTGATGAAAGATCTCATCAACTGCTTGCTTTGCAATAGTCTTGATGTCATCATCACTGAGATGAACAGATAATGACAATGACATGAATTTAGAAGACTCACAAATAGATGTGATTTGCATGATATCTCAAGCATAAGTAATCAACATTCTTGCTTGCTGAAGATAGACATAAAGATCATAGTATTCATTGTTGTAGTTGTCATAGTAAAGATCTGAAGTAAAATAACTGTTGTTGTTGTTGTTGTAGAAGGTCATAGTGAGTGAATTTGATGAGTTTAATGAAAGAATTGAATGAATGAGGTTGATAAGAAGATTTAGATAAAGATATAAAATTAAACTGTTGATACTATCATTTGTCAGAAGTGCAATACTCACAATGAGAAGTTAAGTTCTCAGTAGAGATCTATTGAGCTCAATGTCATATAGTAATTAGTATGTGAAGTAGAGTCATGACTATCTAAATCAAGTGAATGTGTAAGTCTGTTGTTATTACACTCTAGCTATGTGTGAAAGTTATATAAGATCTAAGCAAATAGACATGATCAGACAAGCAGTCAGGTAAGCAAAGCATCTAGAGTATAATCATAACATAATCATCTTTAATGTTTTGCAGATCTTCTTCAGTGTTTTATAATTATCTTTGATGTTCTGCAGATCTTCTTCAGTATTTTGTGATTATTTCTGATGTTTTACAAATCTTTTTCAGTATTTTATGATCATTTTTGATGTTCTGTGAGTTTTCTGCAGTATTTTGTAATTATTTCTGATATTCTGTGAGTTTTATCTAACTATTATGAATATTTTTAATGTGTTATGAACTTATCTGACTGTTGTAAACATTTCTGACATTTCACAAACTTACTCAACTGTTGTGAACATCTTTAACATCTTGCAAGCTTATCTGACTGTCATGAATGTCTTTAATATTTTGCAAACTTATTTAACTGTTGTAAATGTCTTTAATATCTTACAAACTTATCTAACTATCATAAATATCTTTAACATCTCATGAGCTTATCTGACTATTGCAAACATTTCTGATATCTTGCAAGCTTACTTAGCTGTTGTGAACATTTCTGATATCTTGTGAACTTACTTAATTATTGTAAACATTTCTGACATCTCATGAACTTACTTAACTGTCACAAACATCTTTGATGTCTTGCAAACTTACTCAGCTGTTGCAAACATTTCTGATGTCTTGCAAACTTATTTAACTGTTGTGAATGTTTCTGATCTCTTGTGAACTTACTTAGCTGTGTTGAGTAAGTGAGTGATTTAATCACAATAAAACATCAAGACTTCTCATTTATAGCTGAGTAACTTCATCATTATAATTGCAGTGAAATTTTTGTCAAATCTTTTCACTTACAGCTGAGTAAGAATGTTACAGAGCATGATCACTTCACATGAGATTATGCTGACTAAGCATGCTTACTAAGCATTCTCATCACATATATAGTGATCACACTTCTTTACTCACTTAGACCCTCAATTATTACTTATATATTATATCTTGAATCACATAACTTAGATTTACACTCTAACAATTGATAGCACCAACTGCACAAATTCTTATGCTTGATTCTTTAATTAGACTGATTAAGTTTCTACATTTAGTTTTCATTTATTAGTAATTTCTCATACAAAAGATGACACTCAGTACTCATTGAATCACTTAAGCAATGAACTCTGTCACATGCAAAGAAGTGAAGATTATTATTAAGAAAGTTGTTGAAGAAATAGTCATGCAAGTTCTTCATCAATTAGATCTTATTTCTATTGAGATTTCTATCAAGATCATCAATGAGTCTGTTACTGAGATTTTTGTCATCAAATTCTTCAACAAAATCTTCAATGAGATTTTCATCAAGATTTTCATCAAGATCTTTATCAAATCTGTTGCTCAAAATCTAACAACAATGTCATGCTTCATCATGACAACAATGTCATACTCAAACATGATCACAAAGAGTCTATTACAGACTAAACATTTAGTGAAAATGACTTCTTTCTTTCATCTGAGATTACACACTCATGTGACTGTCTTTGTGTTCAATTCAGATGACATAAACATCTTAATTTGAAATCAACATGTGATGATATCTTGTTTCTTTTAACATCAAAAATGCATACAAATCAATGTCTTTTTGACATGACTTGTTACTAGTCTTTATTTATTTGTTTTGTCAATTTTGAACTCATTTTCACACTCATTTTCACACTCATTTCTACAGCTACAACATGTTTCAATTTATGTCAAAAATGCATACAAATTGACATCCTTTTGACACAGCTTGTTACTAGTCTTTAGTCATTTGTTTTGTTGATTTCAAACTCAATTTCACACTCATTTTTGCACTCATTTCTACAACTACAACATGTTTCAATTTACATCAAAAACACATACAAATCAACATCTTTTTGACACAACTAATTATCAGTCTTTACTCTTTTGTTTTGACAATTTCACACTTGATTTACACTCATTTTTACAGCTACAACACATGTCAATTTACATCAAATTCACACTCAAATTCAATCTTTTCAAGCACACCACATTTTCATCCACATTCACAACAACAACAAGATCATGAGAATGAATTATAATGAGTTATAGAACAGATGAGATGTCAAATGAATATAGAGCATAGTTATAGATAGTTGTTACAGTGAGAACACTGTCTTTCAGTTTCAAAGAAGAGAACTTGTTACAGAGCATGATCACTTCACATAAGATCATGCTGACTAAGCATGCTTATTAAGCATTCTTGCTGCATATATAGTGATCACATCTCTTTACTCACTTAAACTCTCAATTATTACTTATATATTATATCTTGAATCACATAGCTTAAATTTACACTCTAACAAAGAATCTCTGAGCAGAATGTAAAAATGTATTAAAAGTGAGTAATTTTGATTTTTTCACATACAAAATGCATATTTTCTCAATCTTTTTTTCACATCACATCATTTGCACACACAAAATCAAACTGAATATAGTTGATGAGTAGTTGTGAGATGACATCATTCATTTCACTGTGTGTCAGATGTTCATTCTGAACATGTGTAATAAGTTGTTAATTAATATGTGAATGTTTCATAAATAACTAAATAATGACTGCTTCTTCTTCAAATCATCATTTTAAAGTTTATGATGAGTTTATTGTTGATTTAATACATTTTTTAATCTTTATTGTCATCAATAATCATTCTCTTCAACAAAACTTAACTACTCAGAAAATAGAGCTTTTAACTTTGCTGTTTCAGCAATATTGTGAAGTGTTGTGAGTTATTGAGCTCTTGAATTACTGTAAAGTGTATTGATAATTTATTTTAATGATAAAACAAAAGAATATTCAGATATTAATGTGTTTGCTGTGCACTGAAGTTTAAAGTAATTCAAGAGTCATTGTTTACTTTTACAAATGTTATATCACAAAAACTGACAAGTGCACAGAATACTTACAGATTTTTGAGTGAACATGCAGATTTTCTGATGATTTGAATGAAAATTAAGTTGATATATGACTTTTTCTAATCTGTTGTGTCTAAGATTAATGACTTATAGTTGTTGCAATTATTGTTTTAAATGCTGTAATATCATTATCATCATTATTTTCATCATCATCACTATTTTCTGTGTTATTCTCTGATGCACTGTTGCTTCTGTGTGTAACTGTGAAAATTGTTTTGAGTTATGTGAATGAGTTTTTGAGACTTTGTGAGAGTGAGTGAACTTTGTGAATGCTTGTGTATATGAAGAAAATTTAATGAGTCATGATTGAAAGAACAAAGTAAATGTTTTTCATCTTTATGATAATCAGTTCTTTCTTTCTCTTCTGCAAGTTTTCTTTATACAAATATAATTATGATATTAATTGATAGCATTTTCTTCTTTCTCTGCAATCAAAAAAAATATGTTATTCACACTTTCTTTAATCAGAGAAAATAAATCTTCTTTTCACTCTTTAATTCATTATGTGTCAACTTTTTCTTCTGACTTCTGTAGATAATTCTTATTTCTGATATTGTTATAAATATTGATATTTTAACATCATTATTTACAACTTTTTTCACATCTTCACAGAACTTCAGTTCAAGCACTGCTGAACTCAGTTATTTTTGATAGTTTTGTTAAATTTTCATCACATATTTATCTTGTTAAACTCTGCTGAGTTTTTTTGATCAGTATTCTGACTTCTTGAGAATCTCATTGACATATTATTTAAACTGTTTTGAGTAAAGAACACTCACAAAAGTCTGCACTTCTATGCAGTGTAAGTGACAAGTAGTTTTACATGTAAATGCAAGATAAAATCAAGTCAGACTTTAGTTTTTATGAACTTTGTGAATGTCAATTTGAACTTGTCAGAGTTTTTCTTGTGAAACTTATTAACTAGTCTTTAAATATTCTTCACATTATCTTCAGATTTTCAGATAGAGTCTGTGTATTCTTTTTATGCAATTTGATATTGCAGTATTGACTGTTCATTGAGAATTGTTCAAACTTGCAAGTTTAAAATAATGAAGATCTTATACTCATATATGTCTAAATTTATCACTAAATGTAAAGATTTAAGTTCTGAGAATTCATTGTCTTCATAAGATCTATAAGTTCAAAGTAAACTGACATGAAAAACATTATGAATATTTAGAATCTTTAACAGCTTTAGCTTATAAACTTAATTTTCTACTCATTTAAGAATTCTATAGAGTTCATAGCATAGTTAGTTTAGCTTTCACAAGAGTCTCTCTATAAATATGTTCTTAATATATAGTCAGACTTTCTGTTTCAGCATAAATATGATGTTTTTTCATCTTTTATTGTAGTACTTCTTCTGATACTCTTAAGCTTTAATGAGAAATCTTTGAGTCTCTTTGTGACTTGTGTAAAATCAGTTTATTAGATTTTTAGTTTCTGCAGAGCTTTCTTGCTTTGTAGTATATTTGATTATTTTATTTATTATCAATTAATTGAATCTTAAATGATATCTGTACATCATTTCAAAAGATGTCTTTTGAGTTATGAAATGCTTGCTTACATTATATGTGAACTTCACTAAGAACAGTAATGATGTTCAGTTATCTTGCTCATAATTAACATAACTTCACAAATATTGTTTAAAAACACTATTCTGATGCTCTGTCTGTTCATTAGTTTGTGAATGAAAGATAGTGCTTAATTGTCACTTAATCTTTAAAGTATACATCACATTGATGCAAAATCACAAGATTAACAGTAATTTCTGATCTGACACTATGACTGTTGAAACTTCATGCAAATGAACTATTTCTTATATAAAGATCTTCACAAGATCTCTCACAATCATGTTCTTTCAACATGAAATTTAATAACATATCTTCAAAAATTTGTCAATCACATTCAAAATCACATCATAGATATCTTTATAGACTCTGCTCTCTAACAAATCTATAATAAAGTTTATTGTGATTATGTTTCAGAACTGTGTAGAGTATTCTAAGAACTGTAATTGTTTCACAGACTTTCTGCATATTATCTGTGCTTTTAGACATACAAGACAGAATAGACAATAGTTTTCAGTCTGTTTTCTCATTTCTGATCATCAGTACTTCTTATAAATTTGTGCATAAATTTAATCTGTGATTAGATGTTTCACAAGAAGATCATTGTGATGTTTTTGCAATATCTCATTGTGCAAAACTTTTATGTGCAGAATATACATTGCATCATTAACATAGAGAAGATCTTTCATCTGTGTTCAGTTAAAATATCAACTCTCTTTTTTCAGTGTCTCAGCAGTCTTCAGACTCTGAGTTATCTTGTTTACAAGAGAATTTATTTGAAAATACTCTGATAGACTCTTTAGAAGAATCTTACTCATATTTTCATATGTGACTTTCTTTGTGACAGCTTTGCAAGCTTATTATTTATGATCTTTATTCTTTTAATTTATGCAGTCTGCACTTAACAGCTGTTTAACTTGTGTACAAGCTCAAATATGTACTTTATGACTTACATTTGCATTCTGTTTGTTTTTTGCAACAATCATTGCTGTTAAGAACAGAATTTCTTTTAGTATTGAGTGATACTTTATAATAGTATTCTCTGCTTCAATCTTTCATCAATAATTGACTTTTTGAGATGATCTGTTCACAAAATTCATAGTTTTCTTGCAGTACATCATACAAAAATCATATGTTGATAGCTGCAGAGTTTATTTCACATGTTTTCACAACAACTTATGAAATAATTTCACTATCTAATGCAGATTGTCATAATCTGTAAGAATCTTAACTGTGTGTTTCATTTTTTTAAGATAATGTCATCAGTGATAAACACTCTCAACTATAACAAGCAGCTTTTCATCATCAATTTCATAATTTCTTTTCACAAATATCATCTTTCACAAGTAATATGCAACTGATCTTCAGTTGTTGTGTTTTTGCATTAAAATGTCAAATATAGCAAATTCTGAAACATCTGTCTTTACTTGAATTTCTTTTTCTGAATCAAAGTGTCTCAGAAAAAATACTGTTGTAAAGATCTTGATTAATTTGTGAAAAAAATGTGCAGTCTTTGAAATCAGAAATTCTGATATTCACAAGATCAACTTTTTCTTCAAAATATCTTCACTGTCTTTCAACATGTTCATAAGTTTTACAGCAATACAGAAAAATTCATTTATAAATCTTCTATAGAAGTTCATGAAGTCTATAAAGCTTTAAATTTTAAAGATACTTTCTGACTCTGATCAGTTGAGAATTGTGACAATGTAATTTTCTTTTATCTTCACTTCTTTGTCTGTGATGATAAATTTCACAAAAAATATTTTTTTCACAGAGAACTGACACTTACTGAGCTTCACATACAGTTCTACTTCTAAAAGCACTTCTAAAATGATGTGAACATGTTGTTTATGCTTATTTTTATTCTTAAAATAAATCAGAATGTTATTCAGAAATATTATCACAAAGATATTTAGATATTCATGAAGTATCTCATGAATATATGACTGAAAGATTGCTGATACATTGATTAACTTAAAAAACATCATTAAATATTCATACAGCTCATATCAGATGCAGAAAACTGTCTTTTAATTGTTATCTTTGCAGATGCAAATTCAGTAGTAAACATTCTTTATATCAATCTTTGTGAAGATCTTGATTTCATTTATGTGATTTATGATCTTCTTAATTAAGAGTAAGAAATAATGATTCTTCATAATAACTGCATTGAGTTTATGATAGTTAACACATAGTCACAGCTTATCATTAAGCTTGAGTACAAATAGCACTGATGTTTCTGTAAAAGACTGCAAAAATTAGATGAAATCATTTTTTAAATTCTTATTCAGATATCTTCAAAGTTCTGTGAGCTTCTTTTTTGAGAGATTGTAAATAGAACTGAAGAGTAAAGTCTGCTTATTAATTAAGTCAATAACATGATTCTGTTTGTGATGCAGAGACAAGTTATTAATTTTATTTTTTAAAAATATCTCTGCAAAATCACAATACAGCTCTGAAATTTTCACTTGAGCTGTGTCACTCTAATTCTCTGTGTGCACTATACAGACTTGATATATCTGACTTAAATCTTTAAACTTTAACTTCTTCATAAGAGCTTTAAAATCTAGTTTATCACTGTTCTCTGACTTTGCAAAGTCTTTTATATTCTCTCTTTAAATGAGAATTCACTGAAAGTAACTTATTATCAAATTTCTTCAGATCAGTCAGATCATTCTTGATATTATATTAGATTTTATCTTCAAGATTATAAGAAATTCACAATGCTTGCAAGTTTTTTCATTATCATCATGAATGAAGATTGGTTTGTGATACACATCATATGTGATTGTTGATTGTTGATTAATATTAACAATATCTCTTGTAAAAAACAAAAATATTAACTTCAAGATCATGATTATGTTCAGATGTAGAAAGTTCATATTACTTTTGCTATTCATCATTGCTTATAGTTCTCACTTTGCAAAATATATCATCACTCATAAGACACTCTTCTCAGAGAGATTCAACTGAAAGAACTCATACATTTTATGTATAATCTCTTTCTTGAAAGTGTCAATCTTCATGAACTTTTTCTTTGTCTTTTTCATGATGTTATTCTTCTTTGAGAATTCATATGCTCTGTGAAGACTTCATAAGCTTTTTTTGTTTGCAGTATTCACAGAAGTTTTATTTTTCTTGATGCTTCAGCAGTTCTTTGTAAGATAATTAATCTTGTTACAATTGAAGCACTTAATAAATTGATTTCTATTATTTTGAGAGACTTTTTTCTTGAGCTTTGTTGCAGACTTATTGTTAATCTTTTGAAAAGACTCAGACTTCTTTTGATAAAGAGATGCTTTCTTTTGCTTGCAAAAGAATAGATTGAGTTATAATTTCTTTGTAAGAACTATCATATTCTCTTTAATATTAAATAACTCTGATTGCTCACAAATCTTCTTGTACATGAGTTCATTCAGACTGCAATAGAAGAGCATGATTTGAATCTTGTTCATCTTGTTTACTTTGCTCTTTATCTGAAATTGAAATTCATTATAACAATGAAGATATTTCTTATTCAACTTTTCATCTCTTTTACTCACTCACAATCACTTCATTCAGATATTATGAGTTCAATTTGTTTTATTTTCTAAATAAATTCTTCAAGATTTTCTTCAAGAGTTCTCATTCTTTTGTGAGCTCTTTCTCTTCACAGTATGTCTTTCATTGACTCATGATAAAGTAATGTAAATAATAAATTATCTCTGAATACTGAGTTTTCTTTGACATATTTTCTGTATCAGTATTTATCTGATGATAAAAGTTGCAGTAATAACTGTAAATACTGCTTTTATAGAGATCTGCACTCAAGAGTATCTTTATGAATTAAATTTGTTTAACTTCACAATCTATTTCTAAATTCACAGATTCAGAACAATCATATTTAATTTGTGCACAGAGTTGCAAGTTTGTATGTTTTTGCTCTGCAAGCTGAATTTTTAACTTTAATTTGTAAATTGCAGCATTTTCTGAGAACTTTCTGAATTTCAGTGTCTTTATGAGAGTGTTTACTATTTCACAAAAAAGTTCTTTGCTCTTTCACAAAGTGTATCTGATCTCATGAATGACTTCTTTAGATTTGTGAACTTACTTATTGATTTTATGAAATATGATTTGTATTTCACAAATTTTAAGTTCATTCTCTTCTTTTTCTTCTTCATTATTCAATATTCACAGTATAGAGTTCTCATCACTTTCAAGTTTGTTAGTAATCAATTCATGAACATCTTCAATGAAATTATTCACAAAGACTTCAAACTTCTTCAGATGCTCAGATTTCTCTTGCATTACAAGATTCTTTGATTTTACTTCTCTCACTTATGTAATTTTTTCTGTTCTTCACAAGAATTGTTCTGATCTTGAAGTCATTGTTGAGTAACTATTTTATAATAAATTGAAGTAACAATACTGTGAGACTGATCTTGACAGTTACATGATAATGAACTTTAAAAGTTGAGATGCATAGATAGAATTGTCACTAGTTTTCACAAAAAGAAAAAGTGTGCACTTTTATCTCTTTGCAAAGACTGACTTACTAAGCATACTAGTTACACAAGATCTCACAAGAAAGTTCTAGCTCTTCACAAACTAAAGTGAACTTACAAATTTTTAGTGACTCTTTAATATATATATGATGCTGAAGAATTAAAGTTGAAAGAGAACATTTATACTTTCACTATTGTGAAGTAATTGTGATGTAAAATGAATTTAGAAATTTTGTGAGTTTGAATTTAATATTTTATGTGTTTAAACTAAAAGTCAATTTTTTATTGAGAAAGCAAATGTGCAAAATAAAATTGCAAAAAATCTTTAATCAACACTATCTTTATATGCAGAATAAATATAACAATATCATAATAGAAGCATCTGAGCAGAGCAGTGTCTATATAGTTAAATATATTGTGAAAGAACTAAATAAATTTGCTTTGTTATTTATTATGTATGTATTGTTTAATTTAAAGATGATTCTTTCATTTACAGTATTAAATGTGAACTCTCAGATGCAAACTGACTCATTAAGTTCTGCTGACACTTCATTCTTTGTTGACACTTTATTTTTGAGTGAAAAGATCAAGATTTACAAACTATAACATCAATAATTTATTCATCTTGACTTTACAAAGCTTCATAATCTTTACAAAATCATGATTCTTGAAAAATTAATTTTTATTGCTGAAGATAAAAAGAATATATGTGAAGTTTATGCTATCATTAAGTTTATTAATCAGTAAAAGCACACTGTGAGTAAGCAGAAAATCAACATTCTTATATTAGTTTTCATTGATATTTGTGAGTTTCTGTCTTTTTTATTTGCTGAATATTAATGTTTTTTGAAGATTGTAAATAATCACTTACAAAAAACATAAATAATATTGTTAAAGCAATATAATAATGTTTTACAGAAACTGCAGAAATAACAACTGAAAATTAAATTACAAAATGATACAAAAATTTTAATTATACAAAGTGACAATGTTACAGAGTGTCAGAGTAAATAATGAAGCACAGTCATAGTGCTACATCTTAGTAAGTGTAGTTAAGTAAGAATCTATAAGTATGAAACTTCTCTGCACATAAAACTCTTCAGAAATTAGTTTTGACATCAATAGAAATATATTGTGTTGCTTTATCATCAAATAGTCTGTGTATCATCATATCTTACACTGTTATAAATCTACTCTAGTAATCTATCTGTGATAGATAGATATTGAAATTTACAATTTTAATCTCTTTACTATTATGATTGACAGTCTGTTGTGTGACAATATGCAAATGTGAAGTCAACAACATTAAAATGATGATGATACACTGAATTCATCAAATTGATCTTGAGATCACACAGATTTGAATAATTCACTTATGATGAATTCATCTTTAATAGATTCATCATAGACAGTGCAATATGAAATCAATCACTTCACATTGATACTTGAGAATCTAAATGCTGAGTTATAGTGAATGAAAAAGAAAAAAAACTTACTTTTGAAAAGACATTATCTTGTATTTATTGAGAGAGAAGTTCAAGTGCTGCAACATTAAAACATCAATGAGACATCTGTTAATGACTCACTTGATGTGAAAGCAGATAACAGTTTTTTGATATTAGAGTGAGTTTCATTCAAAGTCTTTAACAAATGATCTGCAGAGAATCATCTCAGTGCAGTAATAATTAAGAGAAATATTTGTTCTGAATATCTAAATATTTATATTGAAAAATTTGTACAGAAGCATCTTAACTTTATATGTAGTGTTGAGACAGTATTTCACTTAATGTTCAAGAACTTTGTTAACAACAAGACAAAGATTCTATATGTGATACAATTCTTAATGAATGAATTATGAAATGCATGATATTGACATTAAGAAATGATTTTTCTTGAGACAATCTCTTGAGAATATTTTATTAATTATCTTCTTAATCTCATCAAAGACTCAGTGAATCATCAGTTACATACTGCACAAGTATACACTGAGATTGTTCAAAAGTTAAATCAAAGTGTGCATGTTTTTGCAGCATATCTTAGCACTCTTGAGACACAACTGTCATCTTATAATGAGAAACAGCTAGTGATGCACTTCTTTACAAAGTTATGATCAGAAATTAAAAAGACTTTGTTAAATTATTAAGATTTTTCAAACAAACAAGATAATTTAGTAGCTTTAGCAGCACAGTTAAAGAATAATCTTCATGAATTTAGTATTACAATGATGAGAAAATCAAACAACAATTTTTATACAAAGAATGCTTCAAGTCAAACATTCTTGTTGAGATTGTGCATCACACAACCTGCACATTCACTTATACATTCACTTAGAACCTGATCTCATGATCAGGTAGATCTTTTGTCTTAGTGATTAGATTCTCAACAAATGATAGCATCAACTGATCACTATCAGTGTCAAATTTCTAAGTGTGATGCATCAAAATTATGCAGCCTGATCAGATCACAAATGCTGAAGACTCACTGAAGACTGTACTGAGAGTGTTAATTATACTTGAGCTCACTGTCTACATCTGAGATCTGTGCTCATTTGTGACTCAAATCTGTGAAAATGTGTGTGCATTTGAGTCTGAATTGAAACTCATTACATAGTGTTTTTGCTTGAGAATGAGCATCTTTTTGCAAAGACAGAACAGTTGTTAAGGTTGTGTGCTGCACAACCTGCACATTCACTTATACATTCACTTAGAACCTGAACTTGTGATCAGGTAGATCTTTTGTCTTAGTGATTAGATTCTCAACAAATGATAGTATCAACTGATCATTATCAGTGTCAAATTTCTAAGTGTGATACACCAAAATTGCACAGTCTGACTAGATCACAAATGCTGAAGACTCACTGAAGACTGCACTGAGAGTGTTAATTACACTTAAGCTTACTGTCTGTGTCTGAGATCTGCACTCATTTGTGACTCAAATTCACAAGAATGTGTGTGCATTTGAGCCTGAATTGAGACTCATTACATAGTGTTTTTGCTTGAGAGTGAGCATCTTTTTGTGAAGATGAAACAGTTGTTGAGATCATGTGCTGCACAATCTGCACATTCACTTATACATTCACTTAGAACCTGATCTTGCAGTCAGGTGGGTCTTTTGTCTTAGTGGTTAGATTCTCAACAATTTTCTTCTAATAATCAAAGAACTTTGAAGACTGTGCAGTCAGAATGACATAATAACACTGATGCAAAGTCAGATTCATTTAATGTTCACTTAAGAGCAAAGCTGAATGTGATATGTTATCACTGTCAAGAAAAGAATTACTATGTTAGTGATTACATTAAGTCAGTAAACAACTTTAACAATATCTGCATTTTCTCAGTGACTCAGTCAAAAAAAGAAAATGTTTCATTGAAGTTTTTATAACAATACAATGAAGAACAAAAGTAAAAACTAGATTTAGTATTGTGATCAAAGAAATCATTATTGTGAAAGAAGATCAAGTTTTAGCTTTTTATTTTTTGAATAGTGTCATCAAATTAAACATAATAAGTCAGTGTTTCACTGTCATAAACAAAATGATGAAGCTTGACACAGAAGTATTAAACTTTTTATTTATGAATGATCACTCAGTATACTGTTATGATGCTTATCTTGTGAAGTATCATTTAAAAGACAGTTGAAACAAGAAATGTAACTGTGAACACATTTTTTATGCATTGAAGAAAGACAGACTCAAGTTTATAATGAGACTATCTGCTTTAGAAAAAAAGTAAGTTCATATTGATTGTGAATTGCAGATCTAACACTTCAGCATTAAAGTCTCTGCTTTTACACTGAAAGACTTAGAAAAGTTTAAAGAAATTACTGAAGACTCAGTAATTTGTGCATTTCTTTGAGTCATATTTAAGATGCAGACAGTACATCTTTAAAATATGATCATTACACTCTTTATATCTCAAATATATTCTAAGTATGCAGATATTTTCTCAGAGACTGAAGCAGAACATTTTGTCTTTCATGAGAAGCATGATTACATCATTGATATTAATGATGAAAATTTTTCACATGAATCTCTGTATAATTTATTAAGCAAGAAGCTTTAAGTTTTGCAGAACTATCTGAACAACATTTTAGTAAAGAGTTGAATTAAATATTTCATCAGCTCAACTAATGCTTCAGTGCTATTTGCTTCAAAGAAGAATGATGACTTGTGATTATGTGTCAACTATCATGAGTTGAACTGAATTACTGTGAAGAATCATCATTCTTTATCTTTAATAAGTGAAATCTTAAATCAACTAAGTGATACAAAGATTTTCATCAAGCTGAATCTTAAAGATGTCTATCATTGCATCTGCATCAAGACAGACAACAAATGAAAGACAGTGTTTTACATCTGTTACAGTCACTTTAAATATTTAATCATATTATTTGAACTTGTCAATACATCTGTTACTTTTCAAGTCTATATTAATTGTGTGTTTGTGAGACATATGAATTTCATTTGTGTAATGTATTTAAATAATATTCTTATATACTCACAATCAGAAGAGAAGCACAAGCATTATATGTGTAAAATACTGAAGTGACTTCAGCACTATAAGCTCTTTGTGAATTTGAAGAAGTATGTTTTCTCTATGAATACTGTGAAATTCTTAAGTTTTATAATATTAATCATTGATGTAACAATGAACTCACAAAGAATAAAAATCATTGCAGATTGACTGATACTCAAGATCTTTCAAGAGATGCAAGTCTTCTTAGAGTTTGTTAACTTTTATAGACAGTTTATTAAAATTTACTCATGAATTCTGAATTCACTTACAGATCTATTAAAAGACAATAAGAATGAGAAAAAATCAGAATTATTTGAATGATCTGAAGATGCAGCAATGATATTTTGTAAGTTTAAAGATGTTTTTATGTCTGCATCTGTTTTTATTCACTTCTATTTCAAACTCAGAAATCAAATAAAGACTGATGCTTCTGAACATGCTGTGACAGAAACTTATACTTAATTATAAGTGTTTGAACAGTGACATTTCATCATTTATTGATCATGAAAGCTGTTTTTAACAGAGAATAATTATGAGACACATGATCTTAAACTTCTAGCTATTGTGAAAGCATTCAAGCAGTAACATCACTATCTTGAAAATAGTGTGCATTCTGTGTAAGTTCTAATAAATCATAATAATCTATGTGAATTTATAAACATTAAAACATTAAATAAAAGACAAACATGATGAACAGTGAAGCTCATCATCTTTAACTTTGTTATTTTGCATAGATCAAACAAGACAAATCTCACTGATGCATCATTAAGACACTCAGATTACATTAAAGTTATTAGTGAAAGTCTTGATAAATTATTGCTAACATCACAAAGAAAGTTAGCAGCTATGTCTGCAACTACATCTAAGTCTTTGACAATTATCAGTCATCTTGAGACAGTTTGTCATGCTTGTGAAGAGTGAAATGACATGAAACTTAGAAAATCTCAACTCAATTAACATATACTGAAAGAATCAGACAACAAAGAATTATCAGCTGTACAAAGACACAGTATAGTAAGTGTATTTAATTCTGTTGCTGAAACTGTTGACTGTAGACAACTCATTTTATGTGTACTAATTCAGAAATTGATTAATCACAAAACAGCATATAATGTAGAGTGGTTGCTGAGCTTTTTCAAAGTTGGTTTTTTGCTTATTTCACATGACTTGTTAGTCATGCTTTGCCATAGTGGCAAATACATCTCAATTTCTTCAAAATTTGAACAAATTTTTGATCATGTGCATTGAGCTTGAAAGCAATCCATTTTTTGTGATTTTTTTTTTGTTTTGTAGAGAATTGCAAGACCTTTCAAATGATGTAAAAATTATCAAAATTACCCTAGAAACAAAGAAGATTACTATAAATATGATTCAGATTAACTCAGTCTGACCTGATTCTGTTGTTAAGCTGAGTCTAAATAGTTGTTCAACAAGCTGAGTTGAGTTCTAAAATCTGAGCTCAGCCTGATCTGATGATCATTTTAATATAATGATAGTAGCAAATTCTTTCTATTGTTAGTACATTCTCTACAAGAGACAGATGCACTTGTATAAGTGTGAAAAGTCAGTAAGATAAATAAAAAACATCATTGTTGTATCAAAAGTCTGAGATGAGCATTTAATTCAACTGAATTGCTTTGCTATAATGAGCAGTTATATATATCATCTGAGACATCAGTTAGAACAAAGCTACTGAAGTGTCATCATGATGATAAACTGATGAGACACTTTGATATTGAATAAACATTAAAATTAATATCATGCAAGTATTACTGATCAGAATTGACTAAGAATACAAAGAAGTATGTTTTCTCATATGATGTATGTCAAAGAATAAAGATGTCAAGACATTATTCTTATGACAAAATACAGTCACTATTATATTCAAATGATTCTTAAGAAGAAATAATCATGAATATAATTACTGAATTGTCATCAAGCAAGTGTAATATTAGTGTGTACAATGCAATTCTAGTTGTGATCAATTATTATACTAAGATGATAAGATACATCTCTATAAGTAAAACTCTTATTGCTATACAATTAGCTGATATCTTCTTTGAAGAAATAATATGTCATTATGAATCATTCAAAGAAATTGTTTTCAATAAAGATTCTATCTTTACAAGCAGTTATTAATCAGAGATATGCTATCAGACAAAGATTAAGCATCAACTTAGCACTGTCTTTCATTCACAGACAGATAAGCAAATTAAGTGTCAAAATCAAATTCTAGAACATTATCTTCACTGTTATTGCAACAATGAACAAGATAACTGAGTCAATCTATTATCTCTTGTGAAATTTGCATATATAAATGCAAAGCAAGCAACACTTGAATGTAGTCTTTACTATGCACTTACAGATTATAATGTCTTCATTCATTACAGTGTTGAGAACAACATCTAAAAAGAAAAGATATTCACAGTCAAAAATAAAGTAAAGAAGCTGCATGCTGTTAGAAAAGAGCTGTTGAAGCAATGAGAAAGTGCTGTGACATCATAAGTTAAGACTTATAATCAAAAACACAAATCAAAGACTTATAATAAGAGTGATCTTGTCTTATTGTCAATGAAGAATCTAAGTCAGAAACAATCTCATAAGAAACTTTTACATAAGTTTGCAGAACTCTTTTGCATTGCAGATCTTGTTGAAAAGCAAGTATATTATTTATATCTATCTTCTATCTATCAAATTCATAATATTTTTTATGTTTTCTATCTAAAGCTGTACAATCAACACAAAGACAAAGATGTAACACTGATGTTTCTGTCTTCTGAACTTGTTAATGAGAGTGAGAAGTATGAGATTGAAGAAATTCTAGAAAAATGACAATGAAAAGACAAGTTGTAATATAAGATTAGATGAAAGAACTACTTTACTGAGTATAATTAATGAGTTTCAAAACAGAACATAACAAATGCACAAGAACTACAACAGAAATATAACATTAAAGTAAAGAAAAGAGACAGAAGATGACTGCAGTCAACTTAGATAATTTATGTAATGCTGACTATTATTATTAAAAGCTTCATAAAAGTACAGAAAAGACAAAGTCATTATGTCTGAAGACAACTCAAGATTTAATGATACATCAGAAGAAAAGAAATAAAGTGTCAGTTATGTGTAAGCAAAATGACAGTTTAACAACTGAAAGTCATCTCATTACTTTCTTTTTCTTCAGTCTTCTTATTTTTCTCAAAAATCATAACTGAATTCTGAATTAGAGATGACAGATTATGCTATGATGTGTTAGCAGTGTGCAGTCAAGATAAAGACAAAACAAAGACATATCATGATCTGAAAGAAGTTTAACATATTTTTAAAAAGATGTGTTTGATGACAAAATTTGATCAGTTAAAGAAGATCAATCTTCATCTGTGAGATGAATTTCTTCTTAAAATCTTTGTAATCAACAATATACTAATGAGTTATAACAGTAATCATGTAGTCTTTCTGATGCTTAATTAGTGCAGAATTAACAACTTCATTTTTATTCAATGCATTAACAGTGACAAAAAGATGATTGATATGAGAAAAGAACTCAGCTGAAATCTAAAAGAAATTAATAAAATGATGATGTAGCACAGATGCTGAATCTACACTGTTATAAGACTTGTGCTCTTTAATGCAATAGCTGCAACAGATATTCAGCTTGATATTGCAAATATAATTGAAATCAATAACAATTTTCTTGCAGCAGTAAAGACAGCAAAGATGACTGAGTGTCAGCAGTGAGTCTGTAAAGCAAGCTAAGATCAATGTCAGTGTGTCAGCATTGTGACAGAAATGATTCAGTGTCAATATAAATGTATCATCAGTATTATGAATACTTGATGCTGTCACAACACAATGATGACTCATGAAGAACAGAATGTTATTGAAGATTAAGAAGAATTTAAGTTTAATATTGATAACATTATTGACTGACTTGAAAGCAGTGACACACACAATCAATATTGTCTTAACAGTGACATAACACTTCTGCTTTATCTTCTTAACAGTGAACTCACTTAAGTCATCTTCTTCATTGAAGATAGAATCTGATGTTTTATTTTCAACAGTAATTTTCTTAAAAGTTCACTTTTCATCATTACATATCAAGCACTTCTTCAACTCTTTCATCAAAAGTCAACTGCATTTCTTCTGATTACTGTTGAACTTCTTGATGTTGTTTTTTTAAAGAAGAAATTAACATGTTTTGCAAAGACATTCAAAAAATTTACTGATGACATGATTCTTTAATGTGTAATGCAACAAATATGAAAGCAAAGTGACTGTAAAGCAACAACAACAAGAATGTGACTTACATAGCACAAGTGATGAGATATTTAAACAAAAGAAACACATCATGATAACATTAATGAAGAGCTTGTTATCAGTGACATGTATAAAGAAAAGATAAAGAGAAAAGAAAGAAAGAAGAAGAAAAGAAACATTTTGTTATTTCTTTTCTGTGAATAACATCATCAGATTCAATTAAGCATGATGAGAAAATTTCTATTAGATCAAATGAAACATAATAAGAAATACTAAGCAGCATCTCAATTTAATTAGTGAGATTCTCAGAATGAAACAAATTCTTAACAACAATACAATGTCATAGAGATGCTGAAGAATCAGTCTTTAAGAAGAAAGACAATTGTCAGAGTAAATAATGAAGTGTAGTTATAGTATTATGTTTTAGTAAGTGTAACTAAGTGAGAGTCTATAAGTATGAGACTTCTTCACACATAAAATTCTTTAGAGATTAGTTTTAACATCAATAAAAATATATTGTGTTACTCTATCATCAAATAGTCTGTGTATCATTATATCTCACACTGTCATAAATTTACTCTAGTAATCTATCTGTAATAAATAGATATTGAGACTCACACAGAGTTCAGAATTATTCTCAATAATTAATGCACATTTATTAATATCACATCACAGTACATCATGCTCTACATATTCATTCAAAATAAAATAGTTAAAATAGCAATTCAAATCATTAAGAACTCAGTGTATGTCATAATTAAAAAAACAAAACTTTTAATAAAGTTTTAAGTGAAAACAGCACAAACAGATGTCTATCTTCACAATTAAATAGCAAACTGACTTCTTAATTAATAACAAGCAGATCACTTCAGAGAAAATCTTTACTGATAATAAGTTATTTATTGATTATATTTGTGTGTGAAAATGCAAATATTACTTTTATATTGATTTTAAATTGCTGTCTAAGAGAAAACAAGACAAATTTATAAAATAAAAATGAGTGAAAGTTTTCATAAGCTACATTGACAAAATCACAAAACAATATCTACTTTGAATTTCAGATCTTAAGTGAGTCATCAAAAGTTATGTTGTTAAATTTGTTGAAAATAAGAAAAAAAACAGCATTAATTTTAAGCTGCAACAATAAACATTAAATATTTTGTTGAAGTGAAGATCAGTTAAATACTCACAAAAAAAATAATTACTGTAAAGTTCACAAAGAAAACACTTAACAATGCAGACTCATTTATACTCATAATTTTGCTGAAGTTATCTGTAGATAACTTCAACTCAATTTACAAATTTAAATCTATGAAATTAGATGTCAATATATTGAATAAATTGATCACAATTAATCTGAACACATTGCAAATAGATTTAAACAAGATAAAATAATTTTTACATATTGAGATTTTCATGAACAAGACAGACAAATCAGTAAATATATTAATGAACAAGTCAGTGAAAAGTATTTCAATTAAAAAAATCAAAACATTTCTGTGTGTCAAAATCTCAAAGAAAAAACAGAATAATGATGATAATTAAGACTTAAATGAATTTTTTTTCAAGATATCAAAAATTATGTTAATATTGACTGTCTTTATAGCAGATAAAGAAAAGTTCAATAATGTTAGATCTGATATTTTTATTTTTGTTCTTTATGCTGAAGCAGTAAGAAATTTAATATAAAAAAAGATATAAAAGAATGCAATTCATACAGAGTTAACAGCTTTAACAGCAAATGAAATTTGAAAAAAAGTTATATTATCAAAGAACATAAACATTGTGACAAACAAGTGAGTGCTTAAACTTAAATTAAACATTAATGAGTTCTTAAACAAACTTAAAATAAAAGTTATTGTAAGAGAATTTTTACAGATATTTAATGTTAATTATAAAAATATCTTTACATTAATTATTAAATTCAATACTCTTCAGATCTTTCTGATCATTGTTGCACTTAAAAATTTAAAGTATTATTAAATTAACATCAACAATGTCTTTATGAAGTTCTTTTTCAAGAAAATTATTTATATAATAGCTTCTTTCAGAGTTAATGTTGTTTTTAACTGTACACTGTGTATATTTGTTATGGGGCATGGTCACTTCACATGAGGTTATGCTGACTAAGCATGCTTACTAAGCATTTTCACCACATATATAGTGGTCACACCTCTTTACCCACTTAGACCCTCAATTATTACTTATATATTATATCTTGAATCACATAGCTTAGATTTACACTCTAACAATATTGTACAATCTTTATAATTTAAAGTAAATTACACAGAACTAACATGAACAATATGTCATGAAGTTGCTCAAGTTAAACTTTCATTAAAGCAATGCAGATTTTTGTTTTTTTATTTATACTGTTAAAAAAATTATATTACTTTGATACATAAATAACATCATTATAACTTTATTATATCTACTCAATGTTCTTTGATTCAAAAGAACTTTTGTTGAAGTGTTTAAAATTAAGAATTTGAGAAAAACACAAAAAATTCTTAACATTATAGTCACATGCAATCACAAAAGAAAAACTCTATGTTTGAATCAAACTCATTATATAAATAAATTGTTGAAAAATCTTCACATTTAATTTAACAAACACAGAATCACAGAAATTTCATTTAATGAATACAACACTTCTCACTTTGTTAATTCAACTGATCAGAAAATAGATTAAAGATAGTATCAACAAGCAATAAAAAACTTAATATATACAGCAATTCACATACAATCAGACATCTTTTTTGCTCTAAATTAACTAAATTAATATTTTAGCAATTCTGCAAAGCATCACAGATATATACTTAAGACTTTACTGCAATATAATAAATCAATTATTAATTTTGATATAGTATATAAGTTTAATGAAAGTTAAATTATATTTAAATATTCTGATTCAGATTATGCATTAGATAAATAAAATTGAAAGTTTATTTTAAAATAAATTTATATATTTGATGATAAATTAGTTTCTTGAATAAATTAAAAGCAAAAGTCTGCTATTACATCAATTATTGAGATTGAATATATAATTATGTCAGTATGTATAAAGATTAAAATCTGATTTACTCAGATACTGAGAAACATGAGTATAAATAAGCATTTTAAAGATAATTTATACTGAATAAACATTAAAGAAGATAAGATTTATTGAGAAATTTTATCTTTTCAGTTTAAAAAAGATAATTAAATCTTTTTAATCTTAATCAAAAACACACATGTATATGAATACTCAAAGTATATTGATGTTATCTATCATCACATTTAAGATTTACACAAGAAAAATCAGATTCAGATGAACTTCATGCTCAATTAAGATATATTAATTGATAAATTAATCAAGCTCTTATCTAAATAGATCTTTGAGCACTTTGTTTAACAGTTAAAATTTAATGTCAATGAGAATCAATAGACATAATGTCATCAAGTGAAAGTGTTGAGAAGTGCAGTGTTCTAGTCACTTTTATTGTTTTAGTTAACTTTAGCATTAAAAGTTTATCACTGTCTATATATTCTGTTTTTTATACAAAATATACTCTGCAATTTTTACATTTATGTTAACTGTAATTAATCTGCATACATTGTCTGCAGTTGTTTTTAACAGTGTATGTTTCACTAGATAAACAATATAGCATAAGTATTCTATTATTCTTTAATATTTCTCAATATTTAAATGAATCAAATTTTAATTTTTACACACACTGACATAATCATGTACTCAGTCTCAATAATTAATGTAATAATAAATTTCTGTTTTCAACTTATTTAAAAAAACTGATTTATTTTTTAATATATAGATCTGTTTTAGAATGAACTTTCAGTTTTGCTTGTTTAATATATAGTTTGAGTCAGAGTATTTAAGTATGATTTAATTTTCATTAAATTTTGTTGAAATTAGAAGACTCTTTAGAAGTTCAACTCTATTTAATCTAGTGTTGAAATCTTCTGTGTCACATGATATTGCTTAGTTATTATACATAAAAGTTATTCATTGTGTATTCTAGTCTTTTAGATAATTAAGACATTTAATATTAAGCAATAAAAACATTTCAATTTCAACAAATTATGAGCTTAACTTTTCATCTTATCTAGAATGTTTTCTTGTCTTCAATTAACCTCACTGTTGCTGTTTTAACAGCATCTTTTCTTGTTTCAATAGTCTATCTGAGTGCTTTCTCAAACAACTCTTTTGTTGTCTCAATATTCTTAAATGATGTTCTTCTTTTTCATCTTTTCAATAATCTATGTGTTTTGATGTTTGTTCTGCAGAAATAACTCACATAATTATGAATTTCTTGAATGACACTTTCAACTTTTCTTGTCTTGCTGACACTGATAACTATGTCTCATGAACTATTAATATTAAGTTTGTTCTTATGAACAAAAATCTATAAACTGTTGTTTTCAGCACTTTCTTTAAACTCATTGTTGCATCTGAAGTGATCAACAATCAGAACTTGAAGTTCTCATTAAAATACATTATTTGAAGTAGAGAAAATGACAGAACATGTGTTATTATAGTTCTCTCTTGTCAAAACAGTTCTAAAAACTTTATTCAAGATCTATCTGTTTGTCAGATGTGATTAAAACTGAAGAAGTTGTATAAGATTTAAGAATTTAATATCAGATATTTCACATTCACTACATTTTTCAGTCATTATTACAACATTTTTAAGTTTATTAAGAACTATGTTGATCAGCTTAAGACTTTGTCATGACATTTGAAAAAGATAAATTTTATCTTTTTAAACTGAATTATACTCATGATTCTTCTTAACAATCTGAAATCTACTTTCAACATCTTTGTTATGACTAAATGTCAATCTATTTGAGTTGTTACTTCAATCTTTGATGCTCTCATCATTAAACTCATCAATGAGACTAAAATAAAGAATAACAAGATCTCAGTGATCATGATCTTTTGAAACAAGAACTTGAACTTGATTTCTAGATTGAACTTCAAATTGATGTTGTCACTTTTTTACACTCACTGCAAGAAGACTGATCATAAGAAGCATAATTGTTTTCTTAAATATTCTCATAAGAAGAAGAAATTTGATGTGACTAAGTCTGTTAAGCAAAAGAGCAAGAGTAAAGACAAAGTGATTAAGTCATTCACTTTATTCAAGTTTAATAATAACAATATCACAATTCTTAACTTTATGACTCACATCAACAAACTTCATTCTGATGCTCATGTTATCAAGCTTTATTCTGAAACTCATGTTTCTGAGCTTCATTTTAAAGCTTATAATGTTATTGAGCTTCATTTTCATGCTCATATCATTGAGTCTTGTATCATAAACATATAAACTATTGATACTGCAGTTTCTGATCACTTGTGCTCAATATGTGAGTTTTTCATCATCTATGAGTTTATTGATAGATCTCTTCTTACAGCTAATGAAATGATTAAGATCATAGAAAAAAATCAAGTTTCTTTATGTTTAGTCTGTTCTGACAGAGACATATAAAAAATCATTCTCAATAATGTTATACACTTTCTTATCATCTCTGCAAATCTCATTTTCAGTATCTGTATGTGAGTTGAAGATATTATGTTCAACATGAAGAATTGTATTTTATGTTATAACAATAAAATCATTGAATATGCATCTGAAGTTGATGACTTATTCTGATTATAACTCAACAATACATCTCAGTTTCATGTCTTTGCAACTAATAAAAAATTCAAGATATCTTTTAAAATGTGACACTGTTGACTAGATCACTTAAATCATGTTAATATTGAGTGATTAATCAAGATCATCAATGATATCAATCTCAAGAATCTTTCTAAACATCAAGATGTCTGTAAGTTATGCATTAAGATCAGATAGATATATTGTTTCTATAATGCTTTCATTGAGTGAGTAACTCAATCACTAGATCTTGTTCATTCAGACATTGTTGAATCTATTACACTCATCATTTATAACAATTCAAAATGATTTGTTATCTTCATCAACAACTTTATCAGATTTTTCTGAATGTTTCTCATGAAGTTCAAGATCAAAATGATCAAGCATATTAAGAACTTCATCACTTTAATGAAGACAAATTATTCTAATTATTCTTTAAAACATCTTTACACTAATCTTAAGTGTAAATATCTTGTTCTGAAGAACTGATTTGTCATTAATGAAATTACATGAAAATTTACTACATTTTACTCATCTGAAGAAAATGACATTTCTGAGTGACTGAATTGCATTATTTGTGAGTTCATTAAAACTATGCTCAAAGACTTTAATCTGAAGTCTTATCTCTGACTGAAAGTTATTTGAACTGTTGTTTATTTAAAGAATCAATCTTCTACTTATGCACTCAATACAATACTTTATAAAGCATGAACAGACAATGTTTCTGATCTCTCAAGTCTTTGTGTCTTCAGTATTACTGCTTAAACACATATTTTTAAGAAACAATGTTAACAAGAAGTCAAATTTAACAATTACAGTCTCAAATATCACTATTTAGACATGAACAGTAACTCTATCTATCATATTTGAAATTTAAAATCAGAACATGTTCTCATCACTCATAACTGTTTTGTGAAAGAAGATATTAACATCTATGAAAACATAATTAACATAAAGATCTACAGCAAGAAAAAGACATTTAGTACTGTTAATCTTTCTTTTAATTTCTCATTTTCATTCACATCTTTGTCATCACAATCTTTCTTCTCTTTAGAAGAAGTTTTCAGATCAGTTACATCATTATTGTAATCTTCACTTTTACAGTGTTTTCAAGATCTTTGAGACATTGATTTAAATAATTCTTATTCATTGAAAACATCTATATTTAGCATGTCTAACACAGAAAATTAAGACTCAACATCATCTATTCAGTATTTTACTGTTGTTCAGTCATTCTTTTTACTGACATTGTTTAACATTATAATTGATTATTCTTTTCTTCATTTTAAATTCTCATCTTTGTCATCTTCATCTCAGAATTCTCAACTTTCTGACTTCTTTGACAACTTTGATGCACACTTTTTGTATGCATATGCTGCAATTTCTTTGAGTAATATTGTCAAATCTTCTATCTGTTAAGAAGTGCAGTGTTCTAGCTACTTTCATAGTCTTAGTTGAAACTAACATCAGAAATTGCTCATCACTCATATAGTCTGCATGACAGAGTATGTGAATAGACAATCTTTACAACTCATGTTGATCACAGTTAAGTCAATTATGTATGTTTCACTAAATAAACAGTTAGTCAGCAGTATAGCACAAGTATTTATTTATTTCTCAATAAATTATGAGTTCAGATTAACAAGAAGCTTCTCAGAGAAAATGCATACTGTTTTAGTGTCTTGACAGCTTGATATGAAGACTCAAAGATTAAGTAAAACAAATATTACTGATCATCAATACAGAGCTTTAAGATTGAGTAAAATGACATTCTTGACAGCTTAATACAGAATTAAAACAAGCACTCTTGATCATCAATATAAAATTTAAAATTAAGTAAAATAACATTCTCAGTACTCAATACAAAGCTTTAAGATTGAGCAAAACAAGACTTATAAGCAACTTGATATGATGCTCAACAGTTGAGCAAATAAACACTCACACTTCTTCTTTCTCTTATTTACATTATCTTCTTTCATACATCTTAATACTTCACTTTATTCATTTCTTATACTATGTGTCAACTGTCATTAAAAACTACACTATGAATTTCAACAACTCTTTCACAAAGCAACAACTCATCTCAATTCTCAGTCACAAGAACTGCAATCAATGATTTATTCTCATAAGAAGATAACTGATAAATGAAGATCTGTAATATATCATTAAGATTTTAACAATCAATACTTTTGTCAGTGATTTCTTCTTTTTACTCAGCAATCTTGATTTTGAAAATCAGAAGTCTAACACAAAGACTTTATATTAATTCATTATTTATATCAGTGCAGATGATCAGAAGTACATTGCAGACAAGATTAATATAAAGAATACTTAAAATATCTTGAAGTTCAAATACAAGAAGAAGCTGCAGATCACTGAAAGACAATATTTAATGAAGTTTATTGAATACAGAATGCTGACAAATATATTTATTGATGAAGTATAAACATATCTCAGCAAGCTGAACAGAAAAATTGCTGTGACTCAGTCTGATATGACTGATCTATTTAAGTCTGAGCAATAATTTCAGACACTTCTTCAAGCATTATCTGAGAATTACACAGTGATTTATGACATAATTAACACTTAAAACATCTCAAACATCAAGAGAAGTCTGTAGAAGCTTTAAGAGAAGAAAACATAATTAAAGACTGTTGAGACTGTTTTATGAACAGATTAATGTAAAGAGAAAAACTCAACACATTTATATCAACATAATGTGAGATATCACTATCAGAGATCATCAAGCTTCAGCAATAATCACTCTTCTCAGTGTAAATTAGTTAAATGTTTTTTCTGTTGTGATTCTCATTACATTTGAGACTGTGAATATCTTTTCACTGCTTACAAGAACATTAAGTTAAAAAAGTTATCTGTTTTAACTGCAGTCAAGTTAGTCAAAAAGTCAGATAAGTTGTCTGCAGACAATTCACATCATAAAAACAAAATAAGATTCAAGCACAGAAACAGAAAGCATAGAGCTTTTGATGTTGAAACTAAGAAAAATAATGACTCATTCTCATCTGAGTTCAATGCAGAGAAAGATAATAAAATTGTCATTCTGTTCAAGAAAGCTGTCAGTAAAATATTTAGTTCTGAATGAGTTGTGAATTCTGAATATTTCACATACATAACTAATCAATATTAATTCTTCAGTGATTCTTTGATATACATATTATGTTAAAGAATTAAAGTTGAGAAGAAACACTTCTACTCTCATTACTATGAAGTAACTGTGATGCAGAACAAATTCAGAAACTTTGTAAATCTGAGTTTAACACTTTATGTGTCTGAACTAAAAGTTAATCTTCTATTGAAAAAGCAAATGTGCAAAATGAAATTGCAGAAAAGCTTTGATCAGCACAGTCTTTATATGTGAAATAAACATAACAATGTTATAATAAAAGTGTCTGAGTGAAACAGTGTCTATATAATCAAATATATTGCAAAAAAACTGAATAAATTCATTCTGTTATCTGTCATACACATGTTATTTAATTCAGAGATGATTCTTTCAGTCACAATATCAAATATGAACTTTTAGATGCAGACTGATTCATTAAGTTCTGCTGACTCTTCATTCTTTGCTGATACTTCATTTTTGAGTGAAAAGATCAAGATCTACAAGCTGTGACATCAATAGTTTGCTTATCTTGACTCTGCAAAACTTCATGATCTTTATAAAGTTACAATTTTTAAGAAGTCAATTCTCATTGCTGAAGACAAGAAGAATATCTGTGAAATTTATGTTCTCATTAAGTTTATTAATCAGTAAGAATACAATGTGAGTAAGAAAAAGATCAACATTCTTGTTCTGATTTTCATTAATATATGCAGTTTTTTATCTCTGTCATTTACTGAACATCAGTACTTTCTGAAGATTGTGAACAGCTATTTTCAAAAGATATGAATAATATTGCTGAAGTGATACAATAATGTCTCACAGAAACTGCAAGAGTAATAACTAAAAATTGAGCTTCAGATCAGTACAAAAGTGCTTGCTGTATAGAGTGACAATGTCACAAAATTAAAATTAACTCTGAATGACTGATGCAGATTTTTTAACATCACACTGCAGTACACTGTGTTTTATATGTTTATTCAGAATAATGTTGCTGAAAGAGTCATTCATATCACTGAGAACTCAGTGTACATCATGATTAAAAAGACAGAACTTTCAATAAAGTTCTGAGTGAAGATAGCACAAATAAATGTTTATCTTTACAATTGAACAGCAATCAGTCTCTTAATCAATGACAGACAAATAACTTCAAAGAAGATCTTCACTGATGTGTAGTTATTCATTGATTACATTTGTGTCTAAAATTGCAAGTACTACTTCTATATTGATCTCAAGTTGTTGTTAAAGAGTAGACAGAATAAGTTTATGAATTAAGAATGAATAAAAATCTTCATAAGTTATGCAGATAAAATCATAAAGCAGTATCTGCTTTGAATTTCAGATTTTAAGTGAATCATTAAAAATTATGTTGTGAAGTTTGTCAAGAATGAGAAGAAAAACAGTGTTGATCTCAAACTGCAAAGACAAATGCTGAATATTCTGTCTGAACAGAAGTCAGTTAAATAATTATGAAAAAATGCAGTCATCATGAATTCTGCAGCATCTACAACTCTGTTTACTGTTTTTGAGCAAATTTATAAATTTAGATTCATGAGTTCAGACAACAAAGAAGAATTCAAGTTAACTGCAGACAATCTCAATATATTTTCATCAGACATTCATATGATAAATAAATCAATCATAATCAATTTAAACAGATTACAGACAAGTGAACAGAATGAAATCAAGCAGTTTTTACATATTGAAGTTCTTGTCAGCAAAGCACTGAATATTTTAACTGAGAAAGTTAAGACATTCTTGTGTGTTGAGATGCTGAAGAGAAAATGAAATGATGACAATAAAGACTTTAATGAGTTCATAATCAAGATATTATAAACTATGTTAATACTTACAGTATTCATCACAGATAATAAAAAAGACACTGAGAACATTAAATCTGACATTTTCATGTTTGTTATCTATATTGAAGCAGTGAGAGACTTAGTCTGAAAAAAGATGTAAAAAAATACTATTCATGCAGAATTAACAGTTCTGACAGTCAACAGAATATAAAAAGAGATTGTGTCATCAAAGAATGTAAATATAGTGATCAGCAAATGAATATTTAAATTTAAACTGAACACTGATGAATTTCTGAACAAATTTAAGACAAAAATTGTGACAAGAGATTTCTCACAAATATATAACATTGATTATAAGAACATCTTTACATCTACAGTCAAATTTAACACTCTTTAAGTCTTTCTTGTCATTGTTGTTCTTAAGAATCTTGAATGTCATCAGATAAATATCAACAACATCTTCACAAAATTCTTTCTTAAGAAAATCATTTACATAATAATCTTTTTTGAAGTTCAAGTTGCATCTGACTGTGCACTGTGTATATTGTATAGTCTTTATGATCTAAAGTAAACTGCACAAAACTGACATAAATGATGCATCACTGATCTGCACAAATTAAACTTTCATTAAAGTAACATTAACTTATGTTTTTTCATCAACAGTATCAAAAGAATCATGCTGCTTCTCTATGTAAATAATATAATTGTAGTCTCAGTAAGTTTGATACATGTTCTCAGATTTAAGAAAGTTCTTGTGAAAATGTTCAAAGTTAAGAACTTAAAGAAGACACAGAAAATTCTTAATATACAAGTCACACATAATCACAAGAAAAGAACTCTATATTTAAATCAAACTCACTATGTAAATAAGATGCTAAGAGATCTTTATATGTAATTTGACAAGCACAAGATCACAATGATTTCACTCAATGAATATAATACTTTTCATATCATTAACTCAGCTGATCAAAGAATAGATTAAAAACATTATCAATATGCAATTAAAAGTCTGATATATACAGTAATTCATACTCAACTGAACATCATCTTTGCTCTAGATCAACTAAGTTAATATTTTAATGATTTTGTAGAACATCATGAACATGTACTCAAGAAACTGCTGTAATATGTTAGATCAATCATCAATTTTAACATTGTGTATAAACTCAGTGAGAGTCAAGTCATGCTTAAATACTCTGACTTCAACTATGCATCAGATAAACAAGATTGAAAGTCAATTCTGAAACATATGTATATGCTTAAAAACAAATTAATGTTATAAACAAGTCAAAAGCAGATATCTGTTATCATCTCAATTATAGAGACTGAATACATAATCATATCAATATGTACAAAGACTGAAGTCTGATTTACACAGATGCTGTAAGACATGAATATAAATAAGTATTTTGAAGACAATTCATACTGTGTAAACATCAAAAAGAATGAAGTTCATCAAGCAGTCTCATTTCTTCAGTTCAAGAAAGACAATCAGATTGTTTTGACTTTGATTAAGAATGCATATGTGCATGAGTGATTAAAATACATTAACATTGTCTGCCATCATATTCATGATCTGCACAAGTGAAATCAGATTGATGTGAACTTTGTGTTTAGTCAAGACATGATGACTGATGAATTAATTAAGTTCTTATTTAAATGAATTTTTAAGTACTTTGTTGAACAACTGAAACTTACTGTTAATGAAAGTCAATAGATGCAGCATCATCAAGTGAAAGTATTAAGAAGTGCAGTGTTCTAACTGCTTTCATAGTCTTAGTTGAAATTAACATCAAAAATTACTCATTATTCATATAGTCTGCATAACAGAGTATGTAAATAAACAATCTCTACAACTTATGTTGATTATAGTTAAGTCAATGATGTATGTTTCACTAGATAGACAGTTAGTCAGCAGTATAGCACAAGTATTTATTTATCTCTCAATACTATCTATAAACAAGCTGTTGAGTTGTCACTGTGCAAGAAGTGAAAACAAGTGATGAAGAACAAGATACATTCTTTGAAGAAAAATAACACATGAAAAATGATTTCTGTGCTGTCAGATCAGCATGTTCTTCAAGAACACTGAGTGTATAAGATTAAGTATGATGCTCATGATCAAATTAGTCACTATAAGACTTGCTGAGTAGTCAAGAGCTACAAACAGCAATTCAACATTGACTATGATCAAATCTTTGCATCTGTCATCAAGTCACAAATCTACAAAGCTCTCTTCATCTTAATCACTTATTTTGATCTAAAGACTAAGCAAATGAATATGACAACTGCATTTCTTTATGATTCTATTGATCAAATCATCTATATAAAGCTTTTTCATAAATATGAGCTTTCTGATATGATTGTCTTGCTTAATAAGATCTTATATGATTTAAAGCAGACATCTCATCTTTAATATAAGACTTTACATGATCATCTTATCTTGTTTAATTTTCATTGTCTTAATTTTGATCATAGTATCTTCTTTTGAATCAATGATGATGTTATCATCACTATTTACATTGATGATCTTCTTCTTATAGAAGAGAATAAATCAGTCATTCAAGACATCAAAGTATGTCTTATTAACATTTATAAGATGTCAGATCTCAACTCTGTGTTTTATTATTTAAACATAAAGATTGAGTGTAATCATTCTGAATGCACTATTCATCTTACTCAGACAATTTACATTAATAAGATTCTTAAGACATTTCAACAGTTGCAGACAGTTTCTGTCAACATATTTATGAATTCTGATGCAGTACTCATAAAGAAGTTCATTATTCAGATTGACATCATCATTATTCAATGCTATCAAAAGACAGTAAAATCACTAATGTATATTATGTTACAGATGCATTCTGATATTATCTTCATCATTTTTACTGTTAGTCAGTTTGATCAAAATCTGAATATCTCACACTACAATACTGTCAAGTAAGTCTTCAAATATCTTACTAACACTATAATCTTAAGTGTCATCTATGACATTACTGATGCAGATCTCATTAACTACATTAATATTGATTAAAATGAATGTCATAATACTCAGAAGTTCACTGACACTTATTTTTTTCTTCTCTTTAGAAATTCTATTAATTAATGTTTTAAATATCAACAGACTGTTATTTTGTTGTTCATTAAGTCTGAATATATGACTGAAATGTAAGCAACAAAGAAAATCATATAACTTCATCATTTTCTTACAGAAATTGACTTTCTTGATGACAATGATTCTATTATTATTTGTGCTGACAATTGTGATGCTATAAATCTAGCTTAAAACTCTGAGTTTCATGTCTGCATTAAGCACATCAATATTCAGTATCACTTTGTTCATAAGACTGTCAATTGTGATCTTATTGATCTTGAGTTCATTTCTATGTTTGAACAAGCAGTCAACAAATTCATCAAGTCTTTACTCATCATTAAGTTTCATTGCTTTCTTAGTCAGCTAGATCTTCTAGCTGTGATGACTTTATAAATTAAATCAATGAAACATTAACTAATTGCAATCTGAATAATTGACTTACTTGTTTATGAAGTATGACAGATCATAGTCTACATTATAGCAATTAAGTCAACTTCTTAAATTGTTAACTGATTTTTTAGTTGCACATTTGAGTTCTGATCTCATCATTGCTTTCTTTGTTGACTAGAACTTATGTTGACAATGTTATAAATTGAATTGATAAAATATTCATTAATGATAATCAGAATAACTGACTTAACAGATTTATGAAATATAACAGATCATAGTCTACATCACAAGATTGTCAAGTCAGTTCTTTTCAATTATTCATTCTTTTTGTTGTGCATTCAAGTTCTGATCTTGTTATTGCTTCATTTTTTGTGTCTTTGTTATGTATTTTCTTTTTGTTTTGCTCTTGCTTTCTCATCTCACTGTTGTCTCAATCTTTTTCATGATTTCTTTATTATCTCACTATTGAGTTTATCTCTTCATAAAATCAGAGAATCTATACTAACTAGTGAATAAGTATCTAAATTGTCTAGAACATCTAAATCAATTAAATTTAAGAGAAAGTATTGAAATTAGAAGACTCTTTAAAAGTTCAACTCTATTTAATCTAGTGTTGAAATCTTTTTGATCACATGATATTGCTTAGTTATCATGCACAAAAGTTATTCTTTGTGTATTCTAGTCTTCTAAATAATTAAGACATCTAATATTAAGCAATAGAAATGTTTCAATTTTCAACAAAAGTTTATTTTAAAACAGATTTATATATTTGAAAATAAATTAATTTTATAAACAAATTAAAAGCAAAAGTCTGTTATTACATCAATCACTGAGACTAAGTACATAATTATGTCAGAATGTGTAAAAACTGAAATCTGACTTATTTAAATATTAAGAAACATAAGTATAAGTAAGCATTTTAAAGACAATTTATACTGAGTAAGTATCAGAAAAGATGAGTCTCATTGAGTAGTTTTATTTCTTTAGTTTAAAAAAGACAATCAAGTTTTTTTAACTCTGATTAAAAATATACATGTGTATAAGTAATTAAAATATATTAATATTGTTTATTATTACATTTGAGATTTACACAAGAGAAATTAAATTTAGATGAACTTTGTGTTCAGTTAAAATATGATAATTAATAAATTAATTAAGTTTTTCTTTAAACAAATCTTTAAGTACTTTATGAAATAACTGAAACTTATTGTTAGTGAAAGTCAATAGATGCAGTGTCACTGAGTGAGAATATTAAGAAATATAATATTTTAACTGCTTTCATAATCTTAATTGAAATTAGTGTCAGAAGCTATTTATCTTTATATAGTTTGTTATTTGCTTGCTGGTGTTCACTCTGTTGAGTTTGATGTCTCTTAATTGAGAAAAGTGTGTGTGCATCATCTGTTATTGCTTTTTCTCAAACATAAATATCATCTTCTTTCTCACACTTCATTCTTCTTTTCTTCATTCTTCATTTCTCATTAACATCAATTGTGCAGTTACTGATCATTTTTTCATCTTCTTGTGACAATTTGCTTGAATCTTGACTTATAGCTGTCACTCTTATCAATTGACACAGCTTCAACAATTTCTTCAGCTATGACATCACTTTTTGTCAGTCTAACAATGAGAAGCTCTTACAGTGTGATCATTAACTGATCATTTTGAATTCATATATCTTCATACATACTCTTTGCACTCTGAAATGCATCTTCAGTCTGTCTTTCTACACATGCTTTTTGATTCTTATCTGTTTCTTCTTATCTTGTGTGACACTTCAGTGAGCATTCTGACTGACATTCTTGTTGTTTTAACTCTGTTGCATCTTTGTGATCAGCTGAGTGATTGAATTGATGTGAAATTGAGAAGTTAAGTAGTTAAAGTGACTTCAGGTCAGTGCTGTTCTGTTTGTGACAATAGTTAATTAAAAATATGTCTCACACTACTGAGCAGATTTCTGCTGCATCATCAAGATATAGCTTGATGATGAGCTATCAGATAGTCTGCTGATCAACTTTGCATTGAATTTGAAGAAAACTGTTTAAATCATGCTGATGAAGATTGAGTCAAATGAGTTCATGAGTTAATTCAGTCTGACATGATGTAATCACAGCATGCAGCACTTGCCTGAATTAAAAAGTAAACTCAATCTTCTTCTTCAAGTTTCTTTCATTATTCAATCAGCACTTCTCTAGACTTCATGAAAAGACAAATTTCTTAACAAATTATGTTTCAGCTTTGATCAGCTGATCTTTTTTAGCTTATTTTATTCATTAAGTTACTCTCTGAAAAATTCATAAGTGCTTGATTCTGATGAGATCTTCAAATTGAAGAACAAAAATATGATTTAATCAAGTCATCACAATCTGTTACACATGAAGAAAGTCAGTTTGATTCATGCACATCTTTTTGTCATATCTGAGTTTCATGATTGCTGTGTATATTGTTCACAAGTGAAGACTTGTAGACATCAATCTGCATTGTGCTGAGAATCAGAAAGACATGATAAAGTTAATGTGTTATGAAAAAACTCAGCTCAAAGATCATCTTACTTCAATTGGTATGACTTCAGTGATGTGAATGTCTCTGAAAACAACAGTGAAATTTGACTGCACAAATGATTAAATTAAATACAAAATTTTCTTGATCAGAGCTGTGTCAGCACATGTCAGTCAACATAAGAAACAACTGACAATCAGTGATCAGATGTTTTGTGACAAAGAAGAAAAGAAGTAAGTTTTGAATTCTGAAAAAATGCTCATGAATGACATTGTAGCTCTCAGCATAAATGATTTTTCTTTGTTATTTTGCTCTTCATTTCAGATTTTCCACTCAGACCTCATCTGCTTAAGCAAATCAGTCAATCTGAATTCTTTAGTTCTGTTTGCACTTTGTGTTTTAAAATGATGTTTGTTAATATAAATGTAATTAACTTCTACAGACAATCTCTGTTCAAGATAGATCTGTTAGACAATAAGTGATTTTCAGTCTTTAATCACAATATTCTCACTGTTGATCAACAGTGCAAGAGTCATCAAACTTTAAAATCAAGCAATCAACTAAGCTAAATACCTCAACATTATGATCTGATTGAGATCTTGAATATGATCATCTTATTACTTAATGAGTCTCTCAATTCTTTTGACAAGCTCAGATCAGAGGTCAAAGTCATTGAAGTTGATGTTGAAGATAAATTTCTTTACTTTTTCTTATATTAATAATGATTGACAACTTTGCAGACATGATGAATAAAATCTGTATTAATAATGAACACAATCACATCAGCAGTCAAGCAAGCAAAGATCTTTCATATCTTAAAGAACTGTTATTCAGTATTAAGAAAATACAAGAATCACAAAGAGCAGATGAGAGTGGTGCACACTTGATGAGAATGTTGAATGAAAGTCTTAATTCTTTTGTGAATATCAATTGAAAAAAAAGTGACAGTCTCAAATCTGACTGAGATAAAAGCAAAGATGACTATATCAACTCTGTATGTCACTGCAACATTATATTAATGATTTGTAAAAGAGCAGATACTATTGAATGATCAATCTTCAGAGATTTGCAATAACAAGAAAGCTGAATAACAAAGTGACAATATTCAGAAAGCTGAGTGAAAGATTGACAGCAACAGTAGCATTTATACAAGCAACAGCTTGACTTCTGAGAAGTAAAATAGAAAGTAAAATGAAGAATGAAGCTTGCTGAGCACTTCATTAACTTCTGTGATGAGCTCAGAAGCTGAGTGAGTTTCATGCTTAACTCAATGAATTTATACTGACAGATCAATCTTCTTTCAAAAGTTTCATCATACTTCAAAAAAATGAATTCTCAACATCTCATGTCATCACTTCACATCACAATTTCTGTCTCTTATTGACAGTCTGTTCACAAATTTACAAGTTAATTAACAAAGATTGTCATGACATCAAGAATAATTTCTCAATCAATAAAGACAAAAGAAATCAAGTGAAATGACAAAACAGCAAAAGCAAACAATAAGAAAGAAAAGCTTCAGAAGAATAATGATGAGAAGAGTGTTTTGCTGTGTTTCATAAAGAAAAGATGTCAATTTGCTGCTGAAAAGAATCTTTCTTTAAAGTGTTGTGTTAAACATCATCACTTTTCATCATCACTCTCTTTTAATAAAGAAATCAAAATAAAGTCTGAGTCAGACATCAGCAGTTATGCATTTAAACTATGCTGCATCTTAAATCTTTAATTTTTCTTCTTTTCTTTCTTCTTGATAAACTGTGAGAGAAAGTTAAGTTCTGATGATGTGCTTGAGAATGTTAACAAGAGATTGAAGCAGTATTTGCTCTCTTGAACAACAGTTGTTTATAAGTAACAGTGTTGAGAAAAAGAAATCATACAAAAAAGAAATGTGAGACAAGAATGCAGAAGATTTCAAAAGCAATATCTAATTCAATAAAGTCTTGAGTGAACAGTGTTCATCTCACAGCTTTAAAAGTGCTGTGAAACTGAAGAGAGACAAAGATGTCATTGAAACACAAGTGTTAAAGAACTTGTACAAACATGATTTTGAGAAGATTGAATTGTTCAAATTATGATTGCTGAATGAATATGATCAATGTTGATTTCAAGATTATTGAGTGCATCACAGTAAGATGAATGTGAGATGAGAATGTGATGAAGATGATTGTGAATGATATCAGTAATTCTCTAGTCTGAATAGATCTATTTTCATGAAGATGAATTGTCTGAAGTAAAATCTCAACATATATTCAATTATAGTGATATTTAAAGAAATGCAAGTGAAAGAGCTATGAGCAAAACTCATCAACACAGACAAAATTCATGTCTGAATAATCTGTTGCAACTATTCAACATCAGTCATTAACAGACATTATCTCATATCAAAGATTGTTGAAAATGAACTGAACATCAAGAAACAGCTATGTATAGCTCTGATAATTTGCAATTTGATTGATGTCATTGTAGTTGTTCTGAAATTTCTTGTTGAGAACAATGACAATTTCTAAATGTGATCATGATAACAGCTTTTTCTCACTCACAGTTAAAGCATAAGAAGTAGTCATGATATTCTTGATTTAAATTAAAGAGAATTATTAGCAAATCTGTGCACACACATCTTAACTGATGAGAAATCTGTCAATCATTGAACTCTTTTAAGATTAATCAATTAAGATCTTTGAGAGTATATCTTGCTGAATCTTTAGCAGTAGTCACTCTGTCAAGAAGCTTTTTCATATTATTTTTTTTGTATTTCAATTTAGAGATTCATAATACAATGTCATCAAGATTCTGCTTTAAATTGCATTGTCAATCTTCTTAACATGATTTGTGATGAAAAACATGATTTCTCATTAATACTCAAGTGTACACAAGAATATTAAGATGAGATTGTTATGCAGATTTATGCAAGAGCATGTCTGCACAAAAACATTAATTTCATCAAATAAAACAATTGTCTTGCAGTGATGAACAAGACAAAAAATACAAGATAATTGATCTTCAAGCTGCTTGAGTTTCTGATCAAGCTTTTCAGCAGATATCTGCAAATTTAGTGTAACTGACTTAAAATCAAAGTAATGTGCAGCACACTGTGTATAATGATCTCTTAAGATATTCAGATAGTTCTTCTGCAGTTAAGATCTTCTTAACTTTAGAAATATTACTATAATAAACAAGTTAGTTTTGTGATAAGAAAATCATTTATTGAATCTCATACTGCAGAAGTGCAATCAGATCTTGTTCTTTCTTCTTTACAAAGTCATCAACATATCATCAAATATACAGAATATATGAATCTGAGTTAGAACAGTAATGACATTCTTTTTTATCAAGAAGATTGTGAGATTGTCAAAAGAAGAAAGATTTTACTTGATGAATTCAATATTGTCAATCACAAATTCAACTTCACAATAAACATTAACACAGTCATTTCTCTGCTAAAGTATGACAAGAATAAGAATCTACATCATTGTTTGTTGTCAAAACTTCAATCATACACAGTCTGACTACAGATCATTAAGTCATCATTACTTAAGATTTGTGATCAAGATCTTTAGTCTTGATTCTCTTGAAATCTGTGTTAAAAAAGTAAATGTAAATTTTATTTGATGAACTTAATCTGATCATTTTGTTGATGCATGATCTGATATAATTAAGATTGACTTTGCAGAAGTAGATCACATCAATTATAATATAGTTGTTAACAAAAACTTAAATGTACTCTTCAATCTTCAAATCAATGACATTGTCACAATATTGAACATGATATTCACTCATGAATGAAATGAACTGTTAATCACATCTCACAAGATATGTTCTCATTTCTTCATGTTGTCAATGAAACTTCAAAGAATATGTCTCAAGACTATTAATTTGTTTCTTGTCTTGAAAGCTTTAAATTTTAAGTGCTGTCAAGACTTCTTCAAAAACTTTTCTGTTGTAGTCAAGATAGCAACATTTTATACAAAAGTACATTATCTCATTGAAGAATGTTTTTTCTTGATCAAAGTCAAATCTGAAACAAGCTGACTTTTTTGTATCAAGAATCATAGTATATATTGCTGCATTTGACTTAAAAAGAGCTCAGAGCAAGTCATACATGATTTTGTAATTTTAAAGGTATTGCTCAAGACAGAATGTTAGTTCATCAACAAATTGAGATGCTTGAACTTTGTCTCATTGTGATCATCATTTTTAAGTTTTATTCAACACACTTCTATCTTAGAAATATAGTGAAACAAGAGATTTTGCTTGATCTATTTCAACATTAGACATTACTCAGTAAGACATAAACAGCTTATACTGCAATCTTATTCTCTATGTAAGAGATTCTGTGCATATCTTGTAGAATAATTCTTAGAATATTTTGCAATTTCTTCAATTTAACATCAACATAAAATATATATTTGATTGTCATTTCTCTAGAGTGATCATATCAGTATTTAAATTCTTCAAATTTCTATAAACTTACTGACTTGAGTGTAGACAAGAAACACATATTTGTTCAGCTTTGTCATTTCTTCTGACAGCATGAATGACTTCACAATTTTGTATTTCAAAATTGTACTATCTCAACTGTATGACAGAGATGAGCAAAACCATAGTTATAGAGCAGATAGTGTACACTTTATTCATCAGATTGTATTTCAACTTTGAAGCTTGAGTTTTTGATTCATCAATTTTAACAATCTCTGCTGTCTCAGACTTGACTGCTTCAGACTTAATTGCTTCAGACTTGACTTCTTGAGTTTTGTCTTTGATGTCAGTTTTCTTCAGTGCATGAACAAGCTTTTTCAAGACTTGCTCAAGACAATTGATTGCATTCATCAGCAAGAATGAGTTCATATGTGAACTATTGAGAAACATATCAAACTGAAGACATAATGAGCAGAGAGTAGATAGAGTCATCTTTGAGGACATTGTGATCTTGAAAGAATTATTGTAGATAGTGAGTCTGTGATATAAGAAATTCATAGATGAATTATAGACAAGAATATGCTTCAAGAAAAGTATACAAGTAGAGTGAGCAGTAACAATTCATGACAAAGACAGATTAAGACTTTCTATACTCATTGATTTTCTGTGTTGATGTTTATTATTGTCTTTAGAAAATCATTGTTTGTATAGATCAAAGATATCTCTTGAGATTCTGAAAAATTAACATGTCATCTTTTCTGTCTGATCAGACTCAAGTAATTTTTTCATAAAGACTTCACAATATCTTCACACATCAACTTTCTGAACTGCAGATCTTTTCAATTCAACATTGCAGTGTCACTTGTGAATGTCTCTTCAATGCACTGACACACAGCATTCAAGTAATGTGACAAGATATTCTCAGCAGTATTATTTAGTCACTTTGATGCAGCATCATATTGCAAGTCAAGACTGTCATCAATGATTAGATTCATGATGACAACATATGCTTCAAATATTGTTACATGTTATATTTTTAGTAACAAGATGTCAAGACTGAGCAGTAATTGCTTCAGACTTAACAGTGAAGTTTGTGATTCTTTACAATAATTAAAAAAGACATGACTGACAAACAGATAATCAAACTCAAAAACAGTGAATGCATTAAGTGCTGAATCTGAAAATTCAGAGTGAAGAAAACAGATCTCTTTCTTTGATCATGACTGTGCTAATTATGATGTTAAGTGATACTGTAAGAGAAAGAATGTCAGTTTGTATGCTAAAATCATGTACTAATTCAGATTTTATCACTTTGAAAGCTTCTGAAGATTGAATGCTTAAATTCACTTTAATATGACAAAACTGACAGCAGAATTAGCATATTCTGAAATGAAAGCTTCATTGAGAGCAATGTGACAGAAGTGAAGAGTTTCTTGATGTGAAAAATACAGTTTCAATGATTTGTTGTTCTTCACAGCTCAAGTTATGCAAGAGCAAATGTTCTGTATCTAATCTATTGCAGAATTCAATGATATTGAAAGATTTATAGTAACTCTAGTTCTTTGTGAAGAATTAAGTTGCATTGTTCTTGTCTTGAATTAGTGCTAATCATAGATCATGTAAAATGTAGTAGCAAATCTGTTGTCAATGTCTTCTGACTCTTAATTCTCTAGTAAATTGATTTGTGTCTTGTGTCAAAGAATGCTAGAGTTTGCTGATTGTCTAATGAAGTTGACATTTAGCTTGAATGTGACTTGTGACTTCTCTCTTGTCAAAGATACTGATCAATTCTTAAAATATAAATTGATCTGATGTTTAGAATGACATCTAACTGCTTAACTTAAGAAGATCACTGAGTAAAGCAAGACTGTATGTCTCTGAATCTTATGAAGAAAAACAGCAAACTTGATGATTGTTTTGAAGAATGACTGAACATTTTCTTCATGCATTAAAGCATCAGAGAGTCATAATTGACTGAGTATCTTTGTAGATCTGTCAAGCTCTGATATTCTCTGATTCAATTCATTTTTCTGTATAGTGAATTTAAATCTTTTCTGCAGCTTCAATTTTTCATTTTAACTGATGTTGACTTTGATCAGTTTCACTAAAGATCATGAATTGACCTCTTTCACCTTGATTGATCAGCTACTGCCTTGCACTAAACACTTGTCATGAACTTACTGATGATACAAGATCTTTTATTTTCTGAGCAATCTCTTTCAAAGTAATCTCACATTGATTCAACACTTTATAATATGACTGATAGCTTTGTCTTAAGTATTGTTCTATTTCTGTTGTTAGCACTCAGTTGTGAAGACAGTCATGACATTTGTCACTGCTCATTGCAACAATATCTTCATTCTTAAATTCTACTGTTCTCAATAATAAGTTGAGATCAGTCTCAATCAATACTTTTTGCTCTTTCAAAGTCTATATCAATCAATCAATATATAGAGTCTTCTGACAGAAGTGACATCATGTTTTGCATATTCTTTTATATTGTTTAAGTGCACTGATTATGATCAGTATAGCTTCAAGTATCATGTCTGTGATTTCAAAGTCACTCATAATGTGTACAGAATTTCAAGACTTACAAGAGATATTGCATTGTACAAAGTAATGAAGAATAATCAGTACAGTGAATACTCTCAGATAAATTTGTCAGAAAAGAATTTCTCATCACAACTATTGAGAAAATTGACTTCTGCAAAGTTTATACATTTGATGACTTTGTGAAAAGACATCATTCTCTTTCTTCTTTTCTCAGCTAACATAATGAACAGTAAATTATCAGAATTCTTAAGTCTATCTATGACTAATCTGCTTTAGAAATGTTCAGATATCTTAATTCTTTTTCAGTTTGCATTCACAACTACATTGTTTAGAAGTCACAGAATAAAACTCTTGTGATGTAAATCTGAAGCAGTCAGTCACAGATGATTTTCTTCTTGAAATCTCACTGTTTCTCACTTTGACTGTTGCATTCACATAATGAAATGCTTGAGATTTCTCATGATGATCTTTGTGAATGTATTTCAACTATCATGAACATGAAGAAAGAAGACTTGTGAGCTTTTTTCACACTCATTTTGAAGTTTATATACTCAGTAATTCTAAATCAATAATGAATGCTCATTATGCATTTACTATCATCAGAGATTGTACTATTATCTTCATTTTTGCTGTTCAGAAGCTTATCAATCAATGAGTCAAGATACAACTTCTATATTCTTCAGCACTGAAAAGAAAAGTTGCAGAAATTGATAGCATTTCAATCAAGATTGAAACAAACTTCAAAGTTCTGAAATGAGCACAGATCATTTCAGTCACTATTAAGAAGAGAGTATTTCTCAGATAGTTTTTCATGATTATTAAAATATAATATAGCTTTAGAACTTCTATAGAACTGCTCAACAATTGAAATTGTATAGTGTAAGATTGAACTTGTTTTATTCAATGAGATTTCAGTGCTCTTCAGCAGTTAATAGACTTGATTGAATGCTTACAGACTTTAAAGAATGAAACAACAACTGTGTATTATCAGAATATGCAGAATTTAGTGCACAGAATATGCTGTCTCTTAAGTCTGAATCACTCAAACTCTCTGTAAAATCACAAAACAGAAGATTTTGATAATCAACAGATGTAGAAACTGATTCACTGACTATGTGATTGAAAAAGACTGAAGCTTGTAAAATAATCATGTGATCATAATCTGATAAGTTCTCATTATCAATCAGCATAAAGTTCAAATCACTGACTTGATGATTGAAAAAGATGATGACTTATAAAGTGACTGCATAATCATAAGTTGATGAGTTCTGATAATCTGACAATGTAAAGTTCAAATCAGTGATTGTGAGTCTGAAAAAAGCTGAACTCTGAGTCAGAATAGACATTAAACACTTTGTCTTTGATTTGATTTCTGATGAAAGAGTTTGCTCTGAATTGTGAGATGTATATTTTGTTGACTTTAAATCTTGATTTACAGATAATTAGTCATTATAAAGCTAAAATAAATGAGACAAAACTCATAGATCTATCATGCTGAATACTTGATCTTTCAGTTTGAGTGTAATTGAGAAAGATTTTGATGAAAAAGACACTGTTATACACAAATCAGTATTTTCTTGTTTTAAAAATAGTAGCACTACAAGAAGCAGCAATCAGATACTTACTTTCATTTGACTCTGAATATATGACATTTTCTGTGATTTTCACAATGTGTTGCTTACTTCAAGAGATATACTGATGAAAATCAATTCATGTACTAAAATCTTTTGCACACTTTTCACATCTTGTATTTCTCTGAAGTTCTTGAGCTAGAGTTTGATGCTCATTATCTTTCTTTTGAAGATACTCATAATATCTATCTAATTTGATGTATGAACATCTGCAGAGTTAATAATCATATTTTTTTGCATGCTTCATCTTCAAAGTTGAAAGTATCATCTTGAAGTCTTCTCTCTCATTCTTCAGATCTTCATTCTTTAAAGCACTATTTTCTTTCTTCAAAGCTCTTAACTCATTCTTTAGAATCTTATTTTCATTCTGCAAAGTTTGTATCTCAGAAATGTGATCATTTTCATGTTTCTGCTCACATTACTTTTCAATGTGAAAACTATCTTTATGAGATCTGAGCAGATCTATTTTTCAAGACAAATCAAGAGTTAACTGCTTGCAGTTGACAGTCTCTGTCATCTGAAACAAGTTGAAATGCAACTGAAATCTGTAACTGAATAATTTGACATGTTGTTTGACTCTGAACTGAATTGATTGTATATTACACTTGAAGTGATTTCAGAATTTAATGACTAATCAGTCTTAAAGATCATCAGACTTGAGTGCATAATTAAGAAAATATTACTTTTGAGATGAAAAGAAGTTGGTGAAGCACTTAGTTGTTGTGAGTTCATAATTCTGTACTATGATACACTCAAGTTCATTGTCATTAATTAAATGTCTACTGAAACATCATAGAGCTGACATTAAACTAAATTAAGTTGTGACAAAGATATATGAACTTGATTTTTTTCTTCTTTAACATAGATAAAGAAATCTGAACACTCTAAAGCTAAAAATCATTGCAATTATTAGACTGAAAGTTCATTCTCATAATCTTCATCATCATCTTCATCTTTCTGATCTTCATCATTCTCATTTTTCTTTTTATCTTTCTCATCATCATTCTCATACTCACTACTTTTATATTCATTCTTCTCATCAATTATCACAAAAGATTTATCATCAAAACTCTTAAATTCTTTTCTGATTTCATTGTCATCATTATTATTCTTGCTGTCAATATCAGAACACTTCATATACTTCAGTGTATTCTTCTTCTCTCTATCTTCTCTGTGTTTTTCTTGTTTTATAATTTTCTTAATGTAAGTCTGAATAAGCTTTTTGAATGTGTCACAATAAATTGTGAATTTTTTCTCTCTCATTACATTCAGTGTGACTTCTAATCAGTTAACTTGATTTAAAATTGATTTCAACACTTGCATCAGCTTCATTAAAGAGATGTTGCAGCATAGAATGCTGAAAGAATGTTCAGAATCAAGTGAGAAAAAGCTGACTAGAGAATGATTTGTGATCTTGCATTTTTTTATCTTTTCTTTCTTTGAAGCATCATCTTGTTCAATGAATGAAACAAGATGTTTTCACTCATTTGTCTGTTTTGAGTAGAGCATATCTGAATGATTGAATTCAATATATTTATAGATGAATTCAAGATTTGAAGATTGTAAATTGTTACAACCATACTTCAAGAAGAGTAACATGATAAGAGATACACCTGAAGCAGGCATAGTTCTGAGCACAGAACAACAGAATGTCAGATGTTTTCTCATGAGCATGTGCTGAGAACACATCAGAACACTGAAACACTGAGTGTGTCAGTGTGTCTGTTTCTATATAGTAGGGTTGATTTTCTTATGAAATTGATCATGTTCAACTCATCTAGTTACACAATACAAAGCTACTGTTTACCTAGAACCTTTGAATCTTTATATCAAGAAGCATAAACTCTAGCCCTATAATCAAGGAATCTCAGTTGAGACATAACACTTTGAACACCCTCACAATATAAAGAATGTCATCCAAAGAATCAATCTCAGATGGTGTGTCACAGAGCACTGAACCAACAAAGACAGTCAATGTCAACTCAAAAGTACTCAAAGTCAAGACATCAGAGAACTTTACAGGCAATCATTGAAACCTGAGACAATTTCTTGCCCAACTAGACCTGTATGTCAAATTCAATGTGAAGAAGTTTTCAAGCAATATCAACAGAGTCTTGTTCACAATATCCTACCTGAAGAACACAGTGTTCAACTGAGTCAAGCTCAAGCTTAAAGAGTTTCTGGCCATGAGCTTGAGAAAGAAAGAAGCAAACACCTCATATATCAGTCACTGAGAACAGTTCAAGAAGAAGCTTAAAGTAATCTTCAAGATAGTGAATGAGAAACATGCAGCAGAACAGAAGATTCACACACTATGACAAGAAGAATCTGCAGTCAAGTATGTGACAGAGTTTCAATGACTTGCAGCACTCACACAATGAAACATGAATCAGTTAACATCAACATACTATTGAGAGTTGAAAGAGTCTATCAAAGACAAGATCACACAAGACAAGAGATCTGACAACTTGCAGAAACTAATCAATCAAACAATTATGATAGACAGTCATCAATGAGAACATCAGATGAAGAGAAAGAACTACTGACATCAAGAATGAACAGATAGACTCTTGAGAATAACCAAAGACAATCATATCTAAACTCTATGAACCTCAACACAATCAAGAAGCACCATCAGAAGTCATGAAAGACTAGATGAGTGAAGTCTGAATGTCAGATAGAGCAATTCACTAAGTCTCAGACAACACTGTGAAATGAGATGTGAACATGTTATAACTGTGAAAAACTCAAACACCTTGCTCAAGAATGCAACAGACCTCAAATGAAGAGAAAGAATGTTGCAGCAGTAATGACCAAAGCAAAGACAAAGAAACCAAGCATAGTGCATGATGTTCTGAGTTGAACAGCCTGTTATGATGATATGTGCTGAGCACATATGAGTGCAAAAGATGAAGTCAGATGGTACTCTCAGAAACTGTGCAAAGATGTGAGGAAATGATACAACACAACAAGTCAATCAATCTATGAGAGAGAATTAGCTATCCTTACCAAGAAAGATGTCCTTGATGCTGAGATTGAAGAGATCAATACTCAAGAAACTCAGATAGAAGAAGACTACAGTGATAGCATCTGACAAGCACTGAATTCAGATGCAGACCAGAAAGAAATCAATGAATGAAAAGTTGATATGAGGCTGAAAATGACATATCAGCACCTTGAGAACCAACACCAAGTGTTGAAAGAAGAAAAGCTTCAATTTGAGAAGCAAGAGCTTGAGCAAGAGATGCAAGCTCAGAAACAGAAAGTGCAACACAAGAGTGCAAAAGAACAAAAGACATATGGTCAGCTAAAGAAGCTGATGATAGCTGTTAAAGATGAATGTTTCAGCAGTGACAACACAGTACTGTCAAGATTTCTTGTTTGAAGAACAAAAAGCCACAAGATTGAGATACACTTACCTGAAGGGTATATCACACAAAATGAAGACAGATGAATCTTCAGTGAAGAGTATATATCACTTGAATTTCTGCAAAGAATAAGAGTCTTAGAGAGTCAGTTGCAGATGAAGTACAATCAATATGAACTTCAACTACATTCAGAAAGATGCATTGAGCAGTATAGTCTGAAGTATGCAAACCTTATGGTCAGAAGGGAACCCAGATGGTTTCAAGAACTTTGAAGATGAGTCAAACAACCAAGTGAGTCAAAAAACAAAGAGCTTTCTCAACAAGACTAGAGAAAAAGGAGCTAGCAATGTCTCAAAGACAAAACAATGATCATAGAATATGAACCAAGATTGTGATCAACAAACACCAGATCAATGCATTATTGGACTTTGGAGCAGATGGTAATATCATGAGTCAATGATTGGTTGATATGTTAGAATTGAGAATGAGGTGAGTGTGCTGTTCATTCAACATATGAATGATGAATGAAGTCATAGAAAGAATTGATGAGGAAACCTGTGTGAAAGTCTCAATTCTTGAAAATTCACAAGAGATAATGTTTGACATTATGAAATCAATCAGATACAATGCAGTACTAGAAATGCCTTGATTACACAGAAGAAATTCAAGAATCAATTGAGTTACAAAAGAGATATGCACAATCAAGAACACATACAAGATCCTCAAGCAACCAGAGATGAGCTTACTGAAGCATAAGTCATGAGATTATGAAATACTGCTATTGGATGGAAAGCAACTGAAGTGAATGCCATTATACTCAATGAGCAAGAATCAGCTCAAGAAAGTTAAAACTTATCTTGATGAAAATCTGAAGAGAGAATTCATAAGATCATTGAAGTCATCAGCAGAATATTTGATTCTGTTTGTATTGAAGAAGAATGGCAAGAAATGACTATGTGTCAATTACAGACAACTCAACAAGATAACTCACCAAGATAGTTATTCTCTATCATTGATAGAAGAGTTGCAAGATCAGTTGAAAAAGACTAAGTAGTTCACAAGCTTAGACCTTAAAGACACCTATTACCAAGTTAGAATGAAAGAAGGTGAAAAATGAAAGATGACATTCTGAATGAGATATGAACATTATGAATACACTATCATGTCATTTGAGTTGAAGAATGTCTCAGTCACCTTTCAGAGATTGATCAATGACATGTTGAGAGAATATCTTGATGATTTTGTGATCATGTACCTTAATGATATTCTGATATACTCAGAAGATCTTGAAGAGCACTGCAAACATATGCAAAAGATATTGACAAAGCTCAAGGAGAGAGTCTTGTATGTGAAAAAGTCAAAAAGCAGGTTCAAGATCAAGAAAGTTGAGTTTCTAGACTATGTAATTCAACCTGAACAAATTGAGAAGAATTCTAAGAAGACAGAAGCAGTCAGGAACTGGTCAACATCAAAATGAATTAAGAAAGTGCAAGTCTTTCTGAGATTGACAAACTACTATTGAAAGTTTGTACCAGATTATGCAAAAATTGCAGAATCACTAACATGTCTAACACATAAGAGCAAAAAATAGCATTGGGATAAGAAACAGAAGAATGCATTTTACATATTAAAGAGAAGTCTTAGTGGAACAGCACACCTGAGAATACTCAATTCAGCATGTGAGAAGATACTGAAAACTGATGCTTCAGATTTCACAGTAAACACATACTTATATCAGATCAAAGAAGAACAACAGAGATTCATAGCATATTGATTTAGAAAACTATCAGAACTCAAGAAAAGGTATGAAGTTCATGACAAGAAACTTCTTGCAATAGTGAAAGCACTACAAGATTGAAGATCTTACCTTGTGAGAACAAGCAAGTCAATTCAGATCTACACAGATCACAAGAACCTGAGGAACTTTGCAATGACAAAGCAACTCAATCAACAACAAGTTCATTGAGTGAAGCAGTTGGCAGACTATGAATTCCAAATCCATTACAAGAAGAGTAATGAAAACAGCAAAGCAGATACCTTGAGTAGACAACCTGATCATGAAGATGTACAAAGAGTACATGCTGAAATTCTGAGCAAAGACAACAACAAAATTCTCACAAAGAACTTAGCAGCAATGTACAAGGTGAAGCAAGCTTTCTTGATGAATGAAGAACTCATTAAGATATGTCACTACAGCAGGGTCAGAGGGCACCTAGAAGTTAAATGCACTGAGAATCTAGTGCAAAGAAGACACAACATTAGCAATCTTTGAAATTGAATTGTCAAGATGATTGTTGTGTGTGATTCATGTCAAAAGAACAGAATCAACTGAGATAGATGATATGACAAAGTAACATGACTGAACACACCAAATGCACCATGAAAGTCAGTTACCATGAACTTCATTACAAAGCTATCACCATCAAAGGATTCAGCATGGAAAGTAAGATTCAATAGTATATTGATCATAGTGAATAGATTGATCAAGTACACAATGTTCATTTCATTCAAGAAAACCACAACAGCACCAATATTGACATACACAATACTAAGAGAATTGATTAGCAATCATGAACTATCAAAGAAGTTTATCACCAACAGAGACAAGCTGTTTATGAGCAAGTTTTGAGAAATGCTCACAGCAGAACTCAGAATAAAACACAAGATGTCAACAACATACCACTCACAGACAGATGAGCAGAGCAAATGAATGAACCAAATGGTAGAAACATACTTGAGACACTATGTTGACAAGAATCAAGATGACTGAGTATGATTGTTGTCAACAGCACAATTTGCATACAACAATGCAAAGAACAAGATCATGGGAGAGACACCTTTCTATGTGAACTATGGCTACAACCCAAAGATATGGCAAAATCTCAAAGAACATGGATGATGAAGCCAAAAAGTGATTTTGAATATCACTCAAATGAAAAAACTGCACCAAGACCTAACAGAATGAATTGGACAGCAGACAGAACAGATGACAAAGACAAAACTATTTGAAGAAGAAGAAAAGATATATCTAAGAATGAATAACATACAGACTAAGAGAAGAAGCAAGAAGCTGAAGAACAAGAGCATTGAACCATTTAGAATCATATGGAACATCAAGGAATTAAGCTATGAGCTAGACTTACTCAAGAGAATGAAGATACATTCAGTATTTCATGCATTGATGCTACAGCATTGCAATCAGTTCATACCACTTCAAACCACTGAAACATCTGTCAAACCCAACAAAGAATACAAAGTTGAGGACATTCTAGGGAAGAGAATGATTAGTGGGGAAGCTCACTACCTCATCAAATGAAAAGACTATGACACCTCAGAAAACACTTGAGAGTCAAGAGAAAACCTCAAGAACTGTGTGAGAACACTTTGATGTTTTGAGAAAAGAAGTCAACATTAGCCCAGAAGAATGGTGATATTGAGTCAACAAGTTGTGACATTGTTTGAGAATTTTCATTCTCAGTTCCATCATTATCATCCACAAGCTCTTCAGCAAAACACCTCATTTTTGTGTCTATTCAAGCTTCAGACTGTTTCAAGATTTTCTGCAATCTGGCAATTTTTGCTAAAAGTGTGGGGAGCTGTTCATCAAGAGTCAAGAAGAGTTCATTTTCAGTCTTTAAATGAACAGACTTCAAGAAATCAAGAGAGAGATCAATGCAGAAATGACCTCAACAAATACACTCAGCACACTTCACAGACTTCAAGAAGTTAGACAACATCAAAGAATCAGAAGACATCACAATACAAGAAAGACTGATGTTGAGACAACAATCACAGAAAACAAGAGCAGGATCTTCTTTACAAAAGATGATATCAGCAAGATGAAGGTGATTTTTGGATTTCAGATGCATCATCAAAAAGTTGATGAACAAATGCTGATATATACTCTTGCTTAAATAGATTCTAGAGGACTAGTGCCTGAAGAGAAGAGATGATGTTATGATCATACTTTAAGAAGAGTAACATGATAAGAGATACATCTGAAGCAGGCATAGTTCTGAGCATGAAACAATGAAATATCAGGCATTTTCTCATGAGTATGTGTCAAGAACACATCAGAACACCAGAATGCTGAGTGTGTCAGTGTGCCTGTTTCTATATAGTAGAGTTGATTTTCTTATGAAATTGACTGTGTTCAACTCATCTAGTTACACAATACAAAGCTACTGTTTACCTAGAACCTTTGGACCTTTATATCAAGAAGCATAAACTCTAGCTCTATAACTGAGAAATCTCAGTTGGAATGTAACATAAATGTAAGTGATTAAGTCTTCTCTTAGAGTTAATAATGTTTGATTGACTCATTTTTGTTCAAGACTCTGATTGAGATGACTGATGTAGTGTGTAATTATTTCAAATGCACTGCTTTCTATTGTTGCTAAGCACTGTTGACTGCTTTTTAAGAGTTTCTTTGACTCATTCAATTCTGACTTTCTCACTTGTTGTAGCTTTAATTCTGACTTGTTATACTCACAGATTTGAATCTAAGCATAAGACTAACTAAATTCAGATACTTGAGCTACATGTGATTTCTCAGTCAGAAATTGCTGCAATGTGCACACTCTTTAAGTGTGTATACTTCTAGACATTCATATTTTTCAAGTGTGTATACATTTAAGTGCACACATCTTTCAGTCATGCATACTCTTCAAGAGTGTATATCTTCTGAGTGCACACATCTTTCAGTTGTGCATATTCTTCAAGTGTATATATCTTTTGAGTACACACATCTTTCAGTTATGCATACTCTTCAAGTGTGTATATCTTCTGAGTGCATACATCTTTTAGTTGCATATTTTTCAAGAGTGTATATATTTGAAGTGCTCACACTCTCAGAGCATGTATATCTTTCAAGTGTGCACATCTCTAAGATGTGTATATCTTTTGAGTACAACTTCTTTCTCATCTTCTCACTCATCTTCTTCTTGACTGTGAACTTCAACACTTAACTGAAGAATCAATTTGTATTTGCTGAAGAGTCAGTGAGTAAAGTGAGTAGAGTGAAGAGTATAATGATTGAAAAAAAAGAAGAAAATATATCACAGATCATTCAGTCATAAAAAGAAAAAAAAGAAGAAGAAGAAGAAGAAAGTGAAAATGAGACTAAAAAAAGCAGAAGAAAGAGAAGAAGAAGATACAACTTAGATATTGCTACTTTGAGTTGCTGTCATTGTCACTGTTATTTGTTTACAATAAGTTTCAGTCTCAGCAATCTCAAGACTCATTATTGTTTGCTTTCTGATGTTTTCTTTTAATTTGAACTGACAAAGACTGTTGAAAGAACTTTGAGTAGTTGTAAAACAAGATTTGAACATTCTTATCACTTTATTTGCTGCAGCATGTCTGCTGTCAGACATTTGTTGTTTTCTTTAAAGATAACTGCAAAGTGTTTTGAGTTCTGTGAATTGAGTTTCTTCTATGTGACAGCAATGACTAATGCTGACTTTAGAACTACATCTTGTTCAGTATCATGAAATTAATTTTTCTCTCTTTGATCTTGTCTTTCATGTTAACAATGTTTCTCTGTCTTCTTATCTGACTCTACTGAATTGAATGCAATTGTTTAGTTATCAAAAACAATTGCAAAATCATTAAGCAATCAGCAGAGATGTAGAAGAAAAAGTGAAAGAGATATTTCTTCTAAAATTGCTGAATACATTCAGTGACAACAAGATAAATCATATCTTATGAGTAGTTCACATGCTAACAAGCATTCAGATTTCTTTGATTTCTCTTTTTTCTCTTTCTCAATTTGCAATGCTTATGTCTTTGTGTGCTTTCACTCTGAAGCAAGAAGAATAAGAACATAATAAGTGATGTAACTCAGCATGATTTGAAAGATCTTTCTGTCAATAAGATAAGATATGTCAATTTAACTGCAATTTTCTTTCTTCACAAGTCTTCAAGTAAGATTACTCAGCTGACTTGACAGTTTAGTGTATATCTCAGAAACAGATATCTGTTGATTGAGACTTTTCTTAACAATATTGTGATAGTTTTCAACTCACTGAATAAAGTTGACTGCAAGATTTAAGTATTTCTTTATGTATATTCTGACAATATGATGCTTTTTAGAGACTCAGTTTTCAATAAGATAGTCTCTTTCTAGAGTCTTGAACTCTGTAAGAAGTTATTTTCATTGCTGTTCAATCTCATTCATGATCTTAAACTTCACATAGTTTCAAATATAGTCAGTAAGTTTGTTATACTTTTTCTTGTTATATCTTTCTGATTGAAGCACTCATTTTTTTATGTTTTGAACAGTATGTTGCTCACACAGTTGCAGAATAACTTGTTTTTCTTCTTGTTCTTCTTCTCATCTTTCTTCTTTCTTCTGTTGTTGAGTCTCTATCTGAGTTATGAAAATTATGAGATTCTTTATCTGATTTTCTACAACAATTCTGAGTTCAGAGCAGTTATATCACATAAGAAACTGCATTTGTTTCTTAACAAATATGAAGAACTCAGTCAATTCAGAAATTATAAAGAAGAAGATAACAGAAAATGTCAAATCAGTATTAATGATGCTGACAACAACAGAAAGAGATAAGTGAAACTTGTTTGTCTTAAATGTTGTGTTCACTTCTAGCATTCAATTGTTAACAAAGTGTCTAACTAAAATTATTTGCTTAGAGAAGCAGAAGAAGACTTAATCAATAATGTGAACTGTTCTTTTCTGAATTTGAGAATCTATCTTATATTTCTCAAGAATAATGATGTGAAACTTGACTAGAATAAGACTTGTAAGTAAGATATTCATCTTCTTCTTCTTGATCTTTGCTTCTTGCAATCATACTAAGTTATAGTATTGCTTTGCAGTCATGTTCAGCTTGTTAAGATTGAGAATTCTGACTGACTGTGTGTAGAATATTGAGATCACTCAATGTGTATAGATTAACTGTCTAGTTCTATCTGATTCAGGCTTTCAGATTTAATGTGGAAAATATGTAAAGAGATTTAACATGAAAAAGTGATTGTAACTGTTATTCTTTATGTCAATAAGTCATGTCTTTCTTCTTTCTTCTTGTTGAACTTCTCTAAATGATATATAGATCAAATAAGAGCAGTTTTTCTGCTTAATGAATGTTGACTTTTTTATTCTTTTCTTCTTTGTCAGCTTTCAAGTGTTTCAAGACTCACTGTGATGATGAACACAGTCAAGAATAATGCAACTGTTCTTGCTGCTCTCAGTGACTAAAATATATATTCAACTAAAAACATAGTCTAGAAGTCTCTGTCATTTCTTTTTCTTGTTATTAATTTCTTCATTGTTGTAGAACTTTATCAAGTGCTCAGTGAAAAAAGACTGATGTGCTTTCTGAAAGTTCTTGATAAATTTAGTGAAAATTATAGAATAGATGAGCATGTTAGAATTCATTTTGTATGTAGTTTAAGTAGTAATTTGTTCAACTAATGTCTACAAGTTTTTGTGTGCATATGCTGTAGCTATATACATTCATTTTTTCTGAGTGTGCTCTAACTTCACAATAGTGATGAGTTCTCAAATATTAATTATTTTGATTCTAATCAGCAGTCTAGTAGCTAGTTTATCATCTAAGATTTAGTTCTGCATTATCTTCTCATCTATGTCTGATTTAGCTAGAAGATTCTGTCTGAATATTCTGTTCAAAGACATTTCACACTTACTTCTTAATGTTCTTAGCATAGAAATCACAGTGTCTACACATGTAGTTCTAAGTACAATAGCTTCAATTTTAAGATCTTTACTCTTGTAATATTGTTGAAAATCTTATCAGAATCTTCAGTCAAAGAGAATAGCAAGTTGAAGACATCAGATTGTCTTCTTTGAGCTAATAAGTGAAAGTCAAGCATCATCATTGAGATAAGAGCTTTTCAGACAATTACTCAATTGTAGCAAACAGAGCACAATTCAGACTGCATGTAGCTGTTTTTAAACTGTGAAGAAGACTAGTTATGATTTTATTGATAGTTATATGTTAAGTTATTTATCTCTACTCATTTCACAGTATCTCTGAAATCACTTTCTTCTCTTTTGCTTTCTTATCTCTGATCATATAATACAAAGTCTGTTTTCTGACTCTTTTTCTACTGTCAAGCATCAGTTTTCTACATTTTATGTTCTCTTCACTTCACTCAACATCAGCATCATCAACTCACTCTTTTCTTTCATTCAACATCTCAACATGCTGTAATTTCAAAGCACTCACAGCTGACACATTCATTTCAATCTTGACTTTAATTCTCAGCATTGCTCATGCATTAAGAAACTCTGTTTAACTTAAATGCTGTAATACATAAATTATTAAGAATGTTAGTCTCATCAGTTGTGCAGTCAGAAGCAGTGTGATAACAATTATAACTGCAAGCAGCATGATCAGTTTCTGCAAATTGAAGTCTGCATAAGCAGAAATAAAAAACAGATATAGATCTGAACTGATGTTCAAGATGATGTTGCTGACAGTGTAGATGACAAGAGTAAGAGTGATGATGACTTTGACTGAGTTGCTAAAGTTGAGCAGTCAGTTGAGAAAAGTATGAAGCATTGAGAGTAAAGAATGATTAAATGAGTTGTTGAAGTCTGTGAAGAAGTTGATGAAGAAACAGTTGAGAAAGAAAATGATTTAGTTTCAGTATATTCTGTCAGATGAGTTGTCACTATTGCTGTTGAAAATCAAGATTTCTGTGAAAAAAAAGTGAAGTTAAGTACAGAGAAGTTACTCTGCATTGATGTAGTTGCTTTCTGAGATGACATAATTGAAGAAGATATTTGAGCTGAAGATGATGACAATGACTGTTAATAAAGAGTCTACTATCTCAAGAAAGACTTTCTCTTTGAAGTAGACTTCTAACAAGACATTCTCAGATCTGTTATGATAGAAAAGATTATGTCTGTTAAATGACATCTTGTTTAGTAGACTGTCTGCAACATGATTATTTCAGTGATTTGATAACTCAAAGTAACTCAGTGTGCTGTTGTTGTAGCAGTGCTGTGTGAAATTACTGCTTTCATCATAAACACTTCAAATGCTGTTGAAATCTAACAGTAGACTCTTCAGTTGAAAATTCAGTCAGAATTCTTCAAAGACATCTTGTCAATCAGAAATATACTGTCATAATAATGTGAAAATGTCATCAGAAGCACATATTCAGACATGATAGCTTGATTTTTTAAAATCATCAAATGAATTTGAATCTGAATTGTTTCTGATATTGAAAAAGATCTGATTTAATGAATTGATATCAGTGCAAAAAGATGAGTATTCAGACTGTATCACACTCACATAACTAACAGATATGTTAAGATATAGTGTAAGATTGTGAAGAACTTCTGCATCAGTACTGATTGAGAATGTAGCAATAAAAAGTTTCTTTGACAAGATATTGAAATTTAAACTGTTATGAATGTTTTCATTAAGACTAGTTACATTCACATTATTACAATCAGCAAATCACAAATATGATTGCTTGTCAGTGAGCTTTTCATTTAAGATAGTAAAGATAATATTATTCATGACTGACTCATTATATATTTCAGTCAGAATTTTAAAACTGATCTGATATTTCTATTATGATTGAGATGTTTAGATCTTTTGTGCTCAAGACTTTGATATGAACTGTGCTCACAAGAACATCTTGTAGAACTAAAATCAGCAATGCTGTTATAGATTGTCATTTCTCAGTCTGTCATTGAAAAAAATTTTCAGTACACTTTCAAACTCATCAATTTCAACAAGAACTGTCAATAACAGCAATAGTGAGCTTCTTGTTCAACAGCTGATACTTAATCTTAATATATTTTAAAGCACAGCACTATCAGATCAGTTCTTGTTCATTAATGTCAGTATTTGTTGTAAAGTTAAAGAAGATGTCTTGACATTCAATCTTCTCTGACAGTACACTGCAGTCACTTTAACACAGATAGTAGATATAATCAGAATATCAATTGCTGCAGTTATAAAAGTCTTGAAACTAGCTGCTCTGTGTCACTTATTACTCATTTTGTATTGTGCTCTGAAGTAATTGCTGACTTAATTAAAGTAAATTGAAATCTCAATTGACTGATAGCAAAAAATGCAAGTAATACTTCATGAGAGAATTACAATAATTGCATATAATATCATAAGTCATAAACTCAGAATGTGCTTTCACAGTTCTTTCACTACTTCATGCTTTTCAGTCAGCATCAGCTTGTTATTCTTCTGATCTCAAAGATTCTTATCTTTAGATATGTTTTTCTCAGAATTGAGTGACTTCTTTGAGATCAAGATATTTAAGAAATAATTGATGAGTGAGAAGAACTTCTGTCTGAAGTGATTGTTTTGTTATGAGAAGTTTTTTCTTTTGTTCAAGATCATATTGTCTGATACTTGAGATTCAGATAACATCATAAAGTGAATAGATAAGAGATTGTTTGCAGAGAGTTACTCTATGTTACACAGCTAAATGTTGAAGTGCAAAATTGTTCTATAAAAAATGCTCTATATATCAAACAGAAGAATTAAGCACAAGCTAGTGAGCTTAGTACACTCACAAAGTTGTGAAAGTATGAAAGTATATCAAAAGATATTGCAACAGCTAGATTGCAGAAGAAGATAGCAACTCATATTTAAGTTATAGAGAGTCAGTGTGAATCTCAGTCTGAGTAATGTTATGACTTGTAAAGAAACTTGAAGATAAGATGAAGTCTTGCAAGAAGTGATGCACAGTGCATCATGCATATTAATCTCTGTGTTACACACTTACAGTTATAATTTAGCTATCAAGCACAGAAAACTTGCTGTACTGATCACATATTACTGCTTTATAATGCAGAGAAGCTATCTGATGTTGAACAATTCTGTATGTTTAAATCAATGTGAGTGCTTTGTTTTAGTATAATTACTTATCTCTAGTTTGACTGCATCTTTTAGTATGAAGACTGTTTGCAAAAGTCTCTGTCATTCTCAGTTTTTTATTTACTTCTCAGAACTTTTTCAGTATCATGAAATGTTACTAACACAATTATTTCTGAAACATAAAAAATAGTGCTGATGATCAAGAATCTTAAGCTGCATATTTCTGAGCTCAATGATCAGAGTCTGAGTGAAAAAATCTTTATTATTGTTTTAAGAGACAAAGTGATGAAGTGATGAAGAATTTTGTCAATAGTCTTTGTACATCAATGCATAAGACAAAATCTTTGTCTCTTGTGAGTTCACATATTACTGCTATCACTCATAAATGTAATCAAGTAATTGAAGTTAAATCATCTTTGTGTTCTGTTGTTTCTATTCTTTTTGTTCATGCATGTTTCTTGAAAATGATAAAGTTGAAAGTGTGTTTCTGAATACACACTCATCATCAATCTTGTCTGAATATGACAAATCATCTTGCACTACTCTTTCATCTCATACAGTCTATTGCTGAATCATAATTGAAAGCATGTGTCTTCTGAACTATATCATTTGTTATATATAGACAGTTGAATGATTTCTATTGTCACTGAGCTTCTTGAGAGACATACTTCTTAATATCACTCAATAACTGTGATTAATATTGCATCAGTCATTCTCAGAGTATCTTTATAACACTAAGCAAACAATCTTGCATGCAGAAAGAAAAGAACATTCAGATTGAGTGAATCAAGATGAAATTATTGTTTCATAATTAACAGTTACAAAAAAGAATCATTGTTTTCAAAAAACTCAGCTACAAGTCTTAATATCTTACTACTGAAGTTCTATATCACTATATTAAGTCACTTGTCTATTCAATGATACTCTGATCAAGATCAATCTTCATTGATTTTTAACATGACTTCAACTTCAATTTTAGATGACAACAGCAGTGTCTACATAGATGCATGAACAAACTGATCATATAAATCAGTCTGTGACATCACAATTATCTTGATGTTTCATAATGATGCTCTTCTCATCATCTTTCTCATATTTTATGTTGATCTTGCAGACAGCAGCTTTTGAAAAATCATCTGTTTCAACATTCATTAAATACTATCATCTGATAAATTTAAGAATGAACTGTATTATCAATGACAAGCTATTCTCAGAAACTCAGCAATCAATGTTGTTGATCTTTGAAACTTTCTACAGACAAACTGATTTTGATGACAAAACACAAGTTTGCTCTTTCATTAAATACTTTCACTGATTGCTTTCAGCATTCTTCATATTGCTGTCTTTGAGATAGCTCAAATATTTTTCTTGTAAGTCTCAATCACTGTTAAAAATGAAGTTCTTGTGTCTAGTTTAAATTGTAGTCATTTCATTTCTCTCACAGACAAGAATATCACAGATACATTTCAATAATTTTACTCATATTTTGTTTAGACAGTGATTCTGAGTGCTAATTATGCTCAGTAATGCTATGAACAAGATGTAGCTGCATAAAGCTGCAAGTCTTTTATTCAATCAAACATCTTAACTATCTCATCAACAGCAGTGTGCTCATTCAACAACATGTGTGTAAGAAATGAGAATATCACACTTATATTAAACATTAAACACATCAACAGTCACTTCAATCTTGATCTCAATGCATTATCAGAAGATCATTTCACTGTTTAGAAAGTTACTATATGTGTATTTATTATTACAGTTGAATATTTCATGCTTTATCACTCTATCAATTCAACAATCAGTGATTATGTTGAGTACTATTATAAATCATATCTTTCTCAAAGTTCACAGTCATACAGTTACAGATATCAGTTTCACCTGAAGATGAGTTTGACAAAAGATTTTCAAAATACATTAAATTACATCATCAAGTAAGACACTAAGTCAAGCATATCTGCAAAAAATGTACTAACTGTGATCTAAGACTTTAGATGATTTCTTCTCATCATTTATCATCAATTCAATTTCTAAACTCAAAAGATCTGATGCAGATGTCAGTCTATTTCTTTTATCTGTTAATAACATGATTTATAATAAATCAGTAAAAGATTCATGATACTCTGCACATCTTCAGTTTTCAGAAGTTGTGTTGTATATTCTCAGTTTGAAAGACAACACTAATGTTTAATTTCATGATAATTCAGTCAGCATTCTAGAATGTATCAAACAGTTTTAGTTCTGCAATTTGCATTCTTCTGCAAGTACAAATTGCACATTATTTATGAATTTTAATTAAACAGTTAACATGACAGAAAATCTGTGATGATCATCAGTTCAGAATATATTCTTTTACAGCATCAGCTTAATCATTTCTGAGTATGATATATATTTATTCATTGTTGTTGTCTTGCTTGATGTTTCATCTCTTACTGCAAGAAACTTTCTTAGTGATGAAGTACAAGATTTACTTTCAAACAATCAGTGACAATTCAAAGTACAACATTGACATTCAATCTTTATGACATTGTTGCAAAGAGTGACAGTGAAACAAGTCACTGAACTCACAAGCAAGACAGTATATTATTTACTTGTTAAATCTCAGACAAAGAAGAAACAAGCACAGTGTCATAATCAGATTAACTTTATACTCTTTAACATTTCATACACTTCTGACTATTCTGATTAGAAAACTATCAATACAGCTTATATTAACTTCAGCATTCTTAATCTCAGTATTGTCTTAGTTATTGAGACACTTCTTCTTCTGCTCTCTGTTTTCATCAATTATATTATTAATTATATACAAAAATGAAGAAATCTGAAAAGCTATAAACATCTTGAGTGAAGCATGAATCAGACACTTTAGTTACAACAACTTGTTCATGAAAAATTCAGCTATGACATTTGAACTCACACTGCAGACTCAATCTCAATAACTCAGCACAGCAAGAAACTTTTTCTTATAGATATCTCTGATTTTGATCACTCAATATTTGTCTCATCAACATCAACAGATCATGCTTCTATGCAGAAGTCTGAGAAAAAGTCAGATCAAATTGAGAAAACAATACAATCTGAAGATCACTCAACATCATTTGAGTTGACATTCATAAACAAGATTTTCTCAACTGATCAAAGTCATTCTTCAAATAATGAGACTCTCTACATCTGACAATTAAATATAGACTCAACACAGCAGATCAAAAATGTTATTATGTTGCTGCAGACAGTTAGTGTGAGTGAGAGTGAAGAGATTGAAGAGTCATCTTCTTTCTGAGATAAAAATAATGTCTTGAGAGTGACAGAAAATCAAGAGATAGAAAATATGTCATTCAGCTTTCTTGAAAACAATTTTTCATTAGATTTCAAAGATTTCATACTCAAAGATTCTGTGTGAAGTACAAGCTTCATGATTTAACATTAAGAATGACAATATCTGTCTTTACTCAATGATATAGAAATTCATAGAAAGAAAGTTTGATTTTAAATGAGAATTTTTGCATAAGAAAAGCAGAAACAGATAGCTCTGACTTTCTTTTGAGTAAGTTGATATTGAGTAATGAAATGAAAGAAGATTTGATTTCTTTATGCTAACAAATTATGTGACTATTCAGTAGTTCTACATGTTGTTTAAGTCATACACATAGAATGAAAAAGAGTTCAAGAGATTGAAAGTCAAGTTAGACAGCTCTATTACTTCAAACTCATTTAAGACTTCTTACATTTGTATTATGACTGCTTTCATCTGAGAAACTTGAATCTCTGTTGCTCTGTGCTTATTGAGAACTGCTTGATTTAAGCTTTGCTTAATATGATACTGCTGAACAAGTTATTGAATTGTTTTCAAGTTTTGTCATTCTCTATCTTGTTCACACTTAAGAAAGATATCTGAAAGTCATAAAGAATTTGAGTTTATCTGTCTGAAGAATAATCACTAGACTTGAGACATGACTGAGTAGTTAGATAATGTGTGAACTTCAAGAATTTTTTGCTCAGCATTGAAAATATAATCTATTCTAAAGATATATGATACAAATGTTGTTTTAATCAGCATTTCTTGAGTTTCACATTTACTAGTACTCTCTATAGAGAGAATATGTGAAGATAGACTTTCTGTCTTTGCAGCATTCTTATGAGTCACTCATCTTGATTACTGAATTTCTGATTCAACATCATGATTTACTTGATGCTGTTACATCATTGTATTGAATCAGCTATTCATCATCAATGTATTGAGATTTACTCATTACTCAGAGTATCAGGTATAAACATTCACTAACTTTCATAAAAAATAAATCTATGATGTAAAGCTATTTAAAGCTACAAAAATGAAGACAGAAGATGATATATCAATTGATAGAAGATGATTGAGAAACACAATTATCTATATTGAAACTGTTGATCTCTTTTACAGTTCTTGTCTCTGTTCATCTGTATAGAACATGTGCTGAGTTATGCTTACTTTCTTTTATTACATCAAAAGTTGACTTCTTCATGTCTTTGATTTCTCTTTCATCAATAGTTCAGCTAACTTGTTATTAGCTGTAGCTGATCACTGTCTGATCTTCTTAACTAAGTACTGTTGTCAACAGACATAGTTTTTTGTGATCTTTATTTTCTAGATAATGTTTTTAATCTGTGTGATTGTTCACAGTCACAAGTTCATCTTGATTGCAGTCTAAAAGAATGAAGATCTCTGTGATGAATGAAAATGATTTTGAAATAAGTGCTCAATTAATGTGTCATTGATGATATGCACACAACTCTTTTATCTTAGCTTTAAGCTTCACATTGTCTGTGAGATGTACATCATCATCATTGAGATTCTTGATGACAGTATTTTGACTTTTCAGAACTGCTTTAAGATCTTGATGAATTGTGTCTCAGCATTGAAGTTCAGTCTGCTTTTTGTGTAAGTTTATTGATTTTGAGTGAGAGTTCAAGAATTGAAATTCTGACTACAAGACATTGTCTTGAAAGAGTCTAGAGCTTTTTTTTCATATCACTGTTTGTTAACATCTACTTGACTTTCTAAGTATTTAAGTGATCAACACAAAGCACAGCAAAGATAAAGAGATAAGATTCTTTCTTATAATGTAGAAAAAGATGAATAATAATGTAATTAGCTGTCAAAGATACTGAGTGACTCAGTTTTGCAATAAAGAGCATTGAAGCTCTAAGTAGAGTGAAGTGAAATCTGTGTTTGCTGTGCTGTTCTTAAGAGAAACAGCTCAAAAGCTATCACTTTTCAATATAACAATGTTTCTGATGCTTAACTTCACAGTTCTCACAATATAACATGAATCTATGTCTGATCAATAAAGAAAAGCATAACTTGTAAAATGAGTCTGATCATTGCATCTTCTGATGTCATTCTGATGAGCAAAGTGAGACAAAAGTAAAAGAATAACTTCAAGTTATAGTTCTTCTCTTGATCATCATAATCACAATGATCTTGTGTCACTTCAGTAGAACTTTGACAGCTTTTGTGATTGCATGTGTGTGATAAATCTTGAATTAAAAGATACAGAGATGTGTCATTATATTGTTCAAACTTACTGAACTTGAATAAATCAAGTTCATTTATTGAAGTTCTCAACATCTTAATGCTCTCTTGATCAGATGATATGCTTTTATGCTGACTCAAAACTATCAGTGTGAAAATTGCTTGCATACTGTAGACACTATGCTCAAGAAGTAAAAAACATTCATTTATTTTTGTATCTTCAGTCATGCAGCAATCAATGTGTATGTACTCACTTACTCATTGACAAGACAGCAGTTATTTATCATGTCTTAGACAGAAAGAAACACTTGTGACATTTTCTTTGTACATTAGAAGAAGAATGTGAATATAGTGAAGAGAAGTGATGAAATGAAATGTCACTTCAACAGCAACATTAATTTCTTCAGATATTCAAGTTTCTACATGTAGATATCAAATCTTTATAAAATCACTATGTGAATATATTCTGTGAGCTTGAAATGCACATAAGCATAACTTCAATCTTGATGCTCAGAGACTTAAACTAAAAGTATTAAGTTACAGATTTTGTCATTAAGAACATGATTGAACAACTGAAAGAGTCTGTATTACAGCTCAAACATCTCTGTCAATAAATATCAATGTAGTTTTTATCATTCTCAACAGAATGTTTGCAAGCTACTTAAGCATCAACATACTGTCATCATGAAAGCTGAGTTCATGATTTTGAACAAGAACAGTTAATTACTACTCATCTTCTCAATCACAGAAATGAATCTCATTAAAAAGTAAGTCATAGTTCTTAATTGAATTGACACTGTCACAGATCAGTCATTACTTTGTGTATTCACTAAATTTGTGTTTTCAATGAGAACAGAATGACAGAAAAAATGCTAACTGTGAAGTTTCAATATCAGTACTCAATATAAATGTCTGAAATTGAGCAAACTCATTGAGTTTAAACACAGTCTTATTGAAAGCAGTAGCAACAGAGCTTTCATCAGAATTAATCTTGATGTTGATTTCAGCAAAATATAGAGAGATGAATACTGATGAGTTTGTGTCACAAATAACAATGATGTTGTTCACAATATTGAAAATGCTTGCTTTTGACTTGTCTCTCAGACTCAGATAAAAATTGTTACAATTAAAATGATGATTTGACTGATCAGAAAGTTGTTATGTAGATGATTATCATGAAAGATTTGAAGATCACAGATAGTAAATAGCATAAACACATGAATTTATGAAAGACTATCATCATCATAATCAGTATTTTCTTCTAAACAGAGTTTCATGACTTATATCTTCTTTCTTAGAATCACTGACCATATTTATTTGCAAAATTCACTGCATTATTCTGTTGAGAATTGCTTCTAAAAATGAAAGAAGCTTTTTTCTTAAAGTTTGATGACAAAGTATAGACAATTGTGAATGCAGCTGCAACAGTTGCAAGTACAATATGATAAAAGCTACTGTAGTGCATGATGATCTTGTATGATTGAATGATAACTAAAAATGATGAATGAAAATTGAAAAGAAAAATTCAAAAGTTACAGAAGTAAATATATACTGCTGTTCTGCAAACTATACAAGAAGTACATTGAACAGAAGACTGAAAGATTAATAAATTTCTTGCATCATCAAACTGAGTCTTGTGACTGAGAACTACTCTGTATAGTGTGAATAGAAAAAGACAGACTCAAAGACAAACATAAAGCAGAAAGACTGTGTCTGAGATATGGTCATTGAGCAGCTATACACTGTGCAAGTTATATGACTACAGCTTTCAAGACAGAATATTTGTGAAAGAAGCATTTTCAGAGCATAACATTGAGGCAGAAGAAATCATGTAGAAAGTAAAATGCACTTTGCATCAATAAGTGAAGATGAACTTTGATCACAAGTCAGACATAAGTACAATCAACAACTCAGTCTTAAAGTTAAGATCTTTGAAGAAGCTTAAATGCAGCTTTCTGTGTTTTAAGATAGAGTTTCTGTGTTTTACATGAAAATCTGTCATCAAGACTTACATCACTACTCTTACTTCAACAGTCAATTCAGATAACAGAATATTGATGATAAGAATGCAGCATTGTGATGACAAAGTGACAACTGAAAGAAAGATCTCATTGAGAAATATAAAACAAGAGCAAAAGCTGAATGACATAGCATGTAAAATCACAACTGCATAATAAAGAGCATCTTGACTTCAGATAGAATAATGATAAAGAAATGATGTAAATATTTTTTACTGCTGCATGCTAAGCAGACAGTTAAGTGCTATCAATATGTAAATGCTATTGAAGAATTAATATGTGAATTACTTAAATGACTTTCAATCTGTACTGTGCAAGTTTAATTTCTTGAGCTGACTGCTCTGATTCAGATAATTTGCTATAATAAATAATGTCATTTAATTAAGATCAGAGAAAGCAAGTGACATGTGCAAAGTTTCTCTAGTTCTAGTTTCTGAGATTTCTTTGTGATATAGTGATAGAAGACAGTCACTAGACTTTGAGTGAGACATACTTTGTATAGATGTTAAAGCTTGAAAGTGTACAATATGATGCTTAAATAAACACAACACATTCTCATCAAAAAGCATCATTCAGAGCATACTTGCTCTTCATTATTTAATTTAGTAATTTCTTGTTAAGTTGTTATTTGATTCATATCAAGATTTTCATCTCAGATTCACTCTTTCATTAAGAACAAAATTACATCAAGTGATCTTCAAGCTCAAGTCAAATTTCACTAAATGATGAGACTGCATCTCAAACTACATACAACATTGTTTCAAATCTACATATCACAAATCATTTCACACACTCACTCAAGATGAAACATTTCCTTTTCTTCTTTTCACATTCTAAACAATCAAATAGAGATGTGTAGATCTATGAGTTTATAACTGTTCTCTTCATTTGCTTCACAAAATAAAGAGATTCTTGTTCTGTTTTTTCTCTATTTGATATCTTTACACACTTCATTTCACATCTGAACTCAGCAAAAATGATGATCTTGATAGTTCTTCTCATTCTTGTGCTTCTGTTCTCATAGAGAGTTTTTATTCATTTCACACACACTGCTTTCTCAGCTATTCAGAGATCTATTTAAGTTATTAATTCTTTATTTTATTCTCTTTGCTCTTCACATCTTACTAACATTTTTCTTTGAGCAGCAATTGCAGTACTCTTTGATGAATGCTTCTTCACTTTTCTTTCATTCACACTTTACTCTCTATTAACAGTGCATTCAGAAAGTTAACTGCAGCTGCATTTGAAATGAGCTTGATTCATATAAAATTCAATATCAAGTCTTCTGTCATAGAGCATCACTCAATGAAAATCTTCAGATTCTAATACAACAATGTATGAATGTCTGCATTTGCTATATCAACAATAATCATGTTTTTCTTGACTTTGAGTCTGATCTCATAAAGTCAGTACTGACTGAAGATTCTGAAACTTCATTAAATGTTTAAGTGTTGACTAAATTGTGAGAGATTTGACAAGAAGTATTAGCAGTTTCATTTTATCTTTCACAGTATACTAGATCTGTCAGAAGTTTTAATAAATGACTGAGAGCACATCTATTTTAATCATTTCTTCTTCAAGCTTCTCTACAATACAGCAGCTATATTTATTACAGATTTGAATAATTACACTGAGATGTACTTGCAGTCTGAAGCTATGAAATGTGCAATGAAGATTAATAAAATCTTTGAGGTTGATGCACAAGAGAATCATAACTGAATAGATGAGAACAAGAAAAGTAAGATTTTAGTCATGACACTCAGTAAAAAGAAAAGCACACATAAAATTGAAGTCTTGAAGATGTTCAATGAACTTTATAAGCACAGAAATTTTAAAATAACTGTGATGAAAGAAGCTGATCATTATATTGCAGAAGAAAATTCTGATGAGTTTACAAAAAAGATGCTGAACTTTGTGAAAAACTATCTGTTCATCTTCATCAGCTAAGTAGAGAATGTTAGAAGTTTGAAGCACAAAAATATTGAATTCTAGCTACAACTTAAACTACATGATGATTCTTTCTTCTCAGTAAAAGTCTCACAATCTTACTTCTTCTAAATTCAGTCAATAATGATTACATTTTTCAGAAACTTAAACAGTAATATAGATCATCATCTTGCTGATAAAGTTCTGCTTTTCATAGAACTCAAAAGTTTTTTTCACTTCATGAAACACAAACTTCTGACTGATGTAGAAATCAATCTTGTGCTTATTCATGAATTAAAGCATCAATTCAATCACTGAAGTGCTTGCAGAATCAAAATCATCTCAAATTATAATATTGTCAGCATAGTTCTGTCTGTACTAAGACAAAAGAAGAATCAATACTGATCTTTGTTTTAAGTACAGTAATTGACAACATGTTGATTGTATCATTCTGACTTAAAAAGTCAGTCATCATCACTCATTCACTCATCTTCATCATCATCAAAAACTTAACAATTGTATCTGTGTTCTCTATGTTCAGAGTGATATTGATGTCTTTGTCACTGATGAGCTTGAGAATTCTCTTTTTTCAGTTTGAATGTGTGTGATAGTTGATCATATGCATGACATCAAGTTGCTTAACAACATCTAGCTTGAAGTCAGAGAAAAAAATTGTAATGACAGTTGCATCAGTGATGACTGTGAGCTGAGAGTTTGTGTAAGAATGATTGCATCTCACAAGCTTTAAAAAGAATCAAGAACATGTCTGAATCACAAAGATGCTGATTTTATCTGTTTTCTGTGTGAGAATAATTCTTTCAGACTTTGCATGACTCTTCTTTAACTCTTCAAAGAACACTTGATATGCTGTGCTGTCTGCACACATAACTGTGACAGTACTCAAAGTTGACACTTCTTCAGACAGATGATGCATTAATTTGTTATTGACAATCATATACTACTGCAACATATCATTGATTGTGCTCACACTCAAAACTTCTTTTACCTTAAAGTCTACAGATTTCTGATGTATCAGATGTGAAATTAAATGATGATGTGATTATCAGCAGTAAAGACTGAGTTTGAGTCTGTCTTAAAAATGATTTCAGACTTATCACAGCAGAAAACAAGATGTTATTTGTGCTTTTCTGAGTACATGAAATTGTGAAATTTGATGAGCAAATTCTGTAAGTTAAGATGATTCATTTGATCTGAATGAGAATCTGCAACAGATCTGACTCAGAAATAAAGAATGTAATTTTCATGAGCTTGCAGATGTTCTTGTTGACACTGTAGACTTGATTCAATATAATGAAGAAAGTGAAACAAGAAAATGTTTCTTTACAATCAATGATTTAATCTTCACAAATGAACTCTCAGAGAAAATCTATGAGCATGTGTGAACTGATGAATATATCTTTGCAATTGCTGCAGTTCTTTTCTTATGACTTTGTTTTCTATGAATCAAAATAGTAATCTTTGTGACAGAATTGATCTGAAGTATTGATTCAGAATATTTCACTGAAGAGTTTGTGATTCAATAAATCTCTTGTTTTATGTATCTTAATACTGTCTAGAGATCTAGATTACTTTAACTAATCAGTGTATATATTGTAAAACTACTTTACAGATCATCTTAAGTTTTCAATGAGACTTTGCAGTTAAATTCTATCAAAGATGTTGTGTAGAGATAGAAATCAATTTTACTAGTTGATATGTGTGACTGAAAAAAAAACAACTTTACTGATTAACAAACTCTTTAAAAATGTTAAGTTTACAGATTAAATCAATATAACATTTTAATTACACAACTTTATGTCTATAGTAATGACAAAGTTTACAGTTACAATGAATTCTGTAATAAGTAAAATTATAAGATGTTATGAATTTACACAGTCTTTTTATAATTGAAGCATGTTTACTAAGCATGCTAACTAAGCAAGCTGATATATAAATAGTTACATAGACTTACTTAATGAATTAAACAGCATGAACTTCATTAATAACTCTATAAAGTTACAAAGTGAAGAACAAAAATGTTCACTCACTAGTCAAATTCTCTGTTATATTCTAACTGATCTGAGCTTTCTTGAATATGTAAAGCTAGAGTTTTGACTTGTTGATATAAAGATTCAAAAGATCTTCTTGATAAACAGTAACTGTGATTGAATAATTAAGTTAAACATAATTGTTTTCATAAAAAAAACAATTCTACTATATAGAAGCTGCATGCTCAGCATGTCTTGCACACTGATGCACTTCTTGTGCTAATAGTGCTCTGAGCTTTATTGACACACTTTGTCAAATCTTGTGCTCAGCAAAATATCACATAACTGCTTATCTAGCAGTTCTGATCATATATTCTCTGATGTAGTTTGTAGTCTGCAGTTTGCATCATGCTTTGTTAGACATGATCATAACATTCTCATCAAATCTTATAGTTTTCATTAATGAATATCTGAAGATACAGTTAATCAAAAATTCAGAAAATTGAACATTGTGTAGATAATTATATAAATGATATCTCATTATAGAAATAAAAGTGTTAGAAGTGTGATACATGGTTTTATATACTGATTTTTTAATGTTTATGAGAAATTTGCTAAAAATCAATGATTTTACATACATATTTGTAAGATATTAACTGTTTACTGAAAACACAGAGTAGCTATTATATTAACAGAGCAATACAACAGAAATTGAGTTAATATCTGCATTTTCTAACTAAATATCTATAACATATTCAATTTTCAGAACTTTTGATTAACTGCATCTTCAGATATTCATTAATGAAATTTATGAGATTTGATGAGAATTCAGTTAGTGAGTGAATATTTTTGTTATTCACTTTGTATATTTTTCTTGACATAAGATTAACATTTATAGTATAGTGTTCTAGCTGCTTGTTTTATCTTAACTAGCTCTTGCATTAAAAGCTGCTCATTATCTAGACAGAGAATTAGTAAATTAAATATCATAATTAACTAACTTACAAAATTTACATTGATTAACAGATAAAGAACTCATCACAAAATGTCATGCAGACAAGATTCATGAACATTTAGAAGTTAAACACACTGAGAATCTTGTGCAAAGAAGATGCAATGTTAGCAATCTTAGAAATTAAATCATCAAGATGATTGCAAGATGCAATTCATGTCAAAAAAACAAGATCAATTGAGACAAACAATATGATGAAGTAACACAAATAGATGTGCTGAGCAGATCATGAAAATCAATCATCATGAACTTCATAGTGAAGTTGTTATCATCAAAGAATTCAACATAAAGTATAAAATTTGACAGTATATTGACTATAGTGAATAGATTGACAAAATATACAATGTTCATTTCATTCAAGAAAATTGCAACAGCATCAGTACTGACATACATTATACTGTGAGAATTGATTAGCAATTACAAACTATCAAAAGAGTTTATCATCAACAGAAACAAGCTGTTCACAAGTAAGTTTTGAGAAATGCTTGCAGCAAAGCTTGAAATAAAACACAAGATGTCAACAGAATATTATTTACAGATGAATGAATCATCAGAATGAATGAATCAGACAGTGAAAACATACTTGTGTTACTATGTCAATCAGAATCAAAATAACTGAGTATAACTGTTGCTGACAGCACAGTTTACATATAACAATATATGAAACAAAATCACAAGAAAAACATCATTCTTTGTGAATTATGAATACAATCTGAAGATATAACAAGAACTGTGAATGCACAGATCTCAAAGTCAGAAAGTAATACTGAACATTACTGAGATAAAGAAACTGCACAAAGATCTACAGAACAGAATTCAACAGCAGATGAGTAATAAGACACTTAGAAAGTCTTTTCAGATTGACAAGAGAGTGTATCTTTAAACAAATAACATTCATATCAGACAGACAAGCAAGAAATTGAATAGCAAGAGCATAGAATCATTCAAGATTGTCAGAAACATCAAGAAAATAAGTTATGAGCTAAACTTACTTAAGAAAATGTGAATACACTGAGTATTTCACACATTCATGCTACAGCATTACAATCAATTCATATCACTTCAAATCACTGAAACATCTGTTGAATCTGATGAAGAATATGAAGTCAAGAATATTTTGAGAAAGAGAATGATTAGTGAGAAAGTTCATTATTTCATAAAATGAAAAGAATATCATACTTTGAAAAACATCTTAAAATCAATGAAGAATCTCAAGAACTGTGCAAGAATACTTCAATATTTTGAAAAAAGAATAGTATAGAATTTCAGAAGAATGAAAACATAAAGTTGAAAAGTTATGACAATGATTAAGAATTTTCATTCTCTGTCTCATCATTATCATCATTAAGCTTTGCTGCAAGACAATTGACAAAGACTATTGAGTAAGACTTGTTTTGTTTCAAGATTTTTCATAATCTTAAAATTCAGACATCAAGAACCTGAAGAAACTCAGTTTGAAGATGCAAGACTTTGACTTGTCTCTCACAATCTTTCATCACAGTTTCAAGATTGAACTGCAACTTCTCATGAGTACAGTTTAGTGTGTTCATGAATGCTGAACCACAAGAACAATCATGATGAGTGTATTCAGAGCACTTGAAACAATCTGTCATAATGATACAAGAAAGAAAAAAATTAAAACAGAGATTACAGACAACAGAAGAGAAATGACTCTGAATGATTATGAGTTTTGCAATAGCAAGATGATTTTTCTGATCTTTGAAGATCATTGTTGAGAAACAAAGATAAGATATATACTCTCACTTAAATAGACACTAGCAGACTAGCATCTTGAAGAAGAAAACATGTGTTATGATTATGCTTAGAAACATGAGATTGAAACAAAACAATGAGAATTTCTAGTGTTCTCACTTTTCTTAATATTCTCAATATTAAGAAAATAAAGAAATAGAGAGATGACACTCTCTATAATCTCTACTTTAAGAAGTAAAGAGAATAGAGATCTCTGAAAGAACTCTATATAGATAGAATTGTTTTTCTTATGAAAACAATCATGTTCAACTTACTTTATAGTTATTATCTACTGATTTATCATACAGACTCAAGTGTTCTTCATACTCTTTATATCAAAGCAAATCTCTAGTTCTTCATTACTGAGAAAGCTCAGTACTAGAACATAACACATAATAATTAACATATAATTGCAGTTTGTCATCAGTTTTAGATATAAACAGCATCAGTGTTTTCATGAAAGATTGTGAAAATCAAATGAAATCATTTTTTAAATTCTCATTCAGATATCTTTGAAGCTCTGTGAGTTTCTTTTTATAAAGATTGTAAATAAAACTGAAAAATAAAGTTCTTTCATTTAACAGATCAATAACATAATTCTGTTTGTAATGTAAAGACAGAGTGTTTACATTTTATTCTGAGAACATTTTCACAAAATTGTGATATAACTTTAGAATTTTTATTAAATTTATGTTGTTCTGATTCTTCACATTTTCTATGCAGACTTAATATATTTATATTAAGTTCTTAATCTTTAACTTCTTCATAAAAACTCTGAAATTCAGTTTCTCACTGTTTTTTGACTTTGCAAAGTTTTCTGTTTTCTCTTTTCAGATTAATGTTTCTTAAAAGAAGCTGACTATTGAGTCTTTTTAGATTAATCAGATTATGTTAAGTATTATGTTCAGTTTAATCTTCACAGATGTGAGAGATTTGTAATGCTTGTAAATTTCATTCTCATTATTTCAAATAAAGATCACTTCATAATACAGATCATGTATTATTACAGACTGTTAATTTACACTGACAGTGTTTCACACAGAGAACAAGAAAATAAAATCTAAAATTATAACTAAATTTAATTACAGAAAATTGATATTACTTCTGATGTTCATCAATATTCTGAGCTTTTGATTCATAAAATGTACTGTAAGTTATAAAATTTCTTTTTTAAAAGCATTCATCTTTATAGATGCATTCTTTAACTTCTTATTTACAGTATCTTCTTTCTTAAAGACTACATACACTTTATGTGAATCTTATGCATCTTTTTTGTTTATGAAGTTTGTGAAAGTTTTATTTTTTTTAAAGCTTCAGCAGTTCTTAACTAAATAATTAATCTTATTGTATTTGAAGCACTTTATAAATTAATTTCATTCATTTTTATGAGATTTTTCTTCTAACTTTGCTACAAACTTATTCTGTATCTTATTAAAAGACTTAGATCTTTTCTAATAGCTTAATTTGATTTTTAGTTTGTAATGAGACAGATTAAATCTTAATTTCTTTATAAAAGTTATCATATCTTTTTTTATAGTTGACAGCTTTAACTGTTTACAAATTTTTTTGTAAACTAATTTGTTTAGTTTACAGTAAAAGAGCATAATCTGAATCTTATTCATTTTATTGACTTTAGATTCTATTTAAAACTGAAATTCATTGTAATAATGAAGTTATTTCTTATCTAACTCTTTATCTTTCTTGCTTGTCTGCAATCACTTCATTTAAATATTGTGAATATGATTTGCTCTGTCTTTTAGCAAGTCATTTATAAATTCTTTTAAGATTTCTTATTTCTTTACAAGTTCTTTCTTTATACAATACATTTTTCATTTATTTATGACAGTATACTGTAAATAATAAAGCATCTCTGAGTACTGAGCTTTCTTAAGCATATTCTTTATATTAATATTTATTTAATGATAAAAGTTATGATAGTAACTATAATTAATACTCTGATAAAGATTAATGCTTAAGAGTATCTTTATGAAGATTATTTAATGATGCTTGTATTTGTTGCTAGATAGTTGTATGAGATGAATGTTTATAGTGTAGTGATGAGCAATCTATAACATTGTGATCATCATTATTGTTGAAGATTCAATTAAGACTGAACAGTCTTTCTATTTTTTCACACATCTGAAATAAAACTTAAGCAATTCATAGTTAACAGACTTCACAAATTAACTATTTATCATGATGATGTCTTTGTTCATTGAATCACTGTTTCTTTTATGTAAGAGTTCTCTTCATAATCTCAACATTTTAAAGAGTGCTGATGTCTCTTTAGATTTTAAGATGAAAATTAATTTATCAAGTTCATTCATATATTATACTTTCTCATTTCTTTCTTGCAGATCAATAATTAAGAACAATGTGTTGCAGATACAGTTCTAAAGTTCAATATCAAAAGCAAGATCAAGATCTCACACAAGTAGCTGTAAATTTCTGAATAAATGACTCAAATTTTTAATATTATAGAAGATGTCACAGAACTCTATTCTTTCTTGCTGTTATATGTTACTGACTCTTCAACATCATTAATCAATTGAGTTTTCTGATTTCTCTAAATGCTCTGTGAATGAAGTGAACTGTTCAACAGATAACTTATGTTTCTCAATTACTTTACATAATTTAATCATTTGCTCATAATCTCTGAGATTTTGTCTTTTCACTCTTCAACAATCTCTGCTTACTCATGATCTTAATTATTTTGTCTTTCATCTGTGTTTGATTGCTCTTGAGATGTGTGTTCTTGATCTTGATCTTCACTCTTACTTCTCTTGCTTCTCATTTTCAAGTTCAAAGCTCAACTAACTCTCTCAATACTGCATCAATTGTATTATCTCTTTTATCTCTTTAACTCATTCATCAAAGTCTGCAATCAGATAGCTTGAGATCTCTGCTAGTTTCTTTAAATAATTTTCTTTGAAAGCAAGTTCTTTCAACAATATTCTCTGCATCTTCAACATGCATTTCTTCATGTTTAGTGCTTTCAAGAGATCTAAATTTACAGTGAATAGTTTGTTGAGCAGTTTGTGTCACTTCACTCAATTTTGATGACAAAGCTTCTTCTTTTTTTAAGTTTCTTCATCTTAACTCAGTTATTCTCTTCAGAGACAGTTCAACTTTCTGTGTTTTGTCATGAATCTTAGTTCTTTACTTGTGTTGAATTCAAGATTTGAGTGAAATGAGCAATCTAAACATATTAAATGTGATTTTGATGTGCTGATGAGTTCTGTCATGTTGAACTTGTAAAAGTAAATTGCAAAGTAAATTTATGCAGATTTGACTCTCATTGCATCTTTTCTCAACAATATGTTCAGATCAATTTATTTTTTATTTGTCTTCATCAGTGATTCAATTTTCAATTCTTGCTCTTGCTCAGTATTCACTTCTGACTTTAGCATTCACTTCTGTCTTAAGCATTCACTTTTGACTTAAGCATCTATTTTTTGCTTCAGCATCTCTTTCTAATCTCTGTCTCTATTTCTGATTTCTGAGTCTGTTAATATTGCACAGTTATATTGTGAGAAACTTTGTCAGAAAGACTATCTTGCAGTCATTTAATCACAACTTCATTATCTATTATTTGCAAAATCAAACTTTGAAGAGAAAGATCTTCATTTATGAAGATAGTGACTTAATCTCTAATATAAATATCTTCAGTACAAGATATATTATTTAATCACTTGTACTTTTATTTGAGTCTGTGTCAGAAACTTTACAGTATGTCTTATGCAGCAAAAACACAACAGTTCATATGAAGAAAAAAAAATCTAGTTAAAAAGACTGATGAGCTTGCACAACTATGCAATGCTGATCTTGCACTGATTATATGCAAGAACAGCAGATACTACATTTATTAATTGACTAATAAAGAATTCTGATCTTCATCTATGAAAGATATTGTATGTTCTGAGCTGTATTTTTGAAAAAAGTTAAAAATTTTCAGAAAGCAGCATATTCTCTGACTGTCAATCTGCTTGCTAAGAACTTTCAAAGTGAGAAAACTATGATCAGCACTGTGTGAATTGTATTATGATCATGTTCAAATAGACATAAAATTGACAGATGATCTGTCAGAAAATATGCACATAAGATGTATATGAGAACATGTGCTCAAGAACAAGACAATAGATTTATAGTGAATCTATCAGCTTTACATACTCTACAGTGAGCATGATGAGCACTGCAATTCAGTAGTATATAGTAGAACTGAGTTTTCTGTGAAATCAGTTGTGTTTAACTTTGATTATCATTCTAGAACTAACAATTGAATACTTTGTCTCATTGTAATCTTTTTATCTATAATCATAAACTCTAACTCTTATTCATCAAGAACTCAGTCAGAAATTCATGTCTTTATGCAGAACTGTAGCTATGATTCACTTCTTTTATAGACATTTGAAATCTGAAAAGATTCTGCACACTCTTGATAAATTATGAAAGAAAAAAAAAAGAATATTTAATGATCTTGTACTCATAGTCAGTAACAGTTATTAAGCACACTTCTACTCTTGAAAAATCATATCTTGAATTCTTAATATGTTTGATCAACTACTCAAACAGTTTGTCTCTGACAATCAAACTATTCAGATTATTCTAAGTGATGTTGTCAAGAAAAGAAACTATGATCACATCATCAATATAATTTCTGCAACTATCAAAGAGACAATAGCAGAGAGAATCAAGAATGTCTTTATTGAGTTCATCATGCTATTGAACAATATAAAGATCACAGTCATCACTTTTAGAATTGTATGAGAATAATTGTAAATCTAAGTTCAGATCATGAACACTTACTTATGTCATGACAGTTTCATGAATCATTTAAGTGATATGAACAAAGCTGAACATGCAATCATTGAAATCTTGAACAGCAATGAGATCAAGATCAAAACTGCTCACATAACAAAAAATTCTGCTCAACAGAAGATGAGTTCAGCTGTATCACTTGTTGTTAGTCTGTTGTGCTGATGAAATCAAGTTTGCTAAGTAGTGTAAGCAGAAAAAATAGTGAGTGCAGACAAGAGTTCACTTTGTCTTTCTGCTTTTAAACTTTAAATATCTTTATCAAGTAGTGTGAATTGTTTTCTCATGTTTGAAACTTTGCTTCTTGAGAACATCATAATAAGTTCACACAGTTAGAGTCAGTATTGCTGATGTAATCAATTTATCTAAAAGTCACTTATGACAAATCTATTTGTTCACTCACACTTATAAACAATGATGCATATATGAAAAAATGTCACTCATTGTTGATCAAGAGCTCAGAAAATGCAAAGTCACATATTAGATCATTGAGATCTTGAAAGATATCTCTGTCTTCAAAGCAGCAATTGTAATCAACAGTTCAGAAACTGCTTTGTTCAGATATTCTTTACATTTGTATGTCTTCTTTACTGCAATATTTCTAGTAGAAAGTTCAGCTAATCTGATATATATAGTGCTGTCATAAAGTCAGAGTCAATTGATCACAGAAAGATAATCTATGAGTGTAAGCATCATAACTATCAAGATCACAAAATTAGTTCATCACACTATATTCAAAAACTGTATAATCTCATTGATCACAGTTCTGAAAATCAAATTGCACTCAAGCTGCAGCAAAGATGTATGATGTTTGAGTGAATGAAGAGCAAACTTTGTATGATGTCTTTTAGCAGAATTTGATCAATTCTCAGTTTTTCACAGATTATTGCAAAATCAACTCTCAAGACTCTGACTGTCTTTCAAGATGCTTAAGGTGTTCACATCAATAAGTGATAATAAATCAATGTATTTTGATTGACAGCAAAGCTGATTTGCAGACATCAATCTCAACAATATTCTATTGTCAAATCTCACTGAATCTTCTTCAAAGATCAAACTGACTGATCTGAGAAACTGTAAGTTAACTAATGAGACTAATGCACTCACTTTTGTTTCACTTCACTGACTGTAGAGTAGTGATTGAGAAGAGTTACAACAAGATGTATGTTCAAAGTTTGTCAACATGTGCTTTTGAAGTATGACATGATCTGAGTTGTTGATATACTTTTGATGTGTGATCACTCAAGATGACTGTAAGTGTAAGTTTTCAGTCATGTTAATTTAACATACTGCTAATCATAGAATAGTTGTTACATTGATTGATCTCAAAACTGATTTTTGAGTCAGATGACAAGATCATTGATGAAATGATGAAGACATGATGTATTGTGAAGATAATACAATTAATAGGTCTGTCTGAGCAATCAGTGAATTCAAGTTACTTAAAAGAATTTGTCACTGTCAACTTTCTCAAAGTCACAACATTCACATTATCTGAATCATCTGAGCAAACACAATTTATAAAGATAAAATCATTGTAAGAGAAGCTGAAGCAGTTGTCATGCAATATTATTTCATGAGAATATATGAATTTCATTGAGCATCTCTTGATTCTTGATCACAACAAAAAACTGTCAGTCAAAGAGACTTTGTCTCATCTATATATCAGATAGATCTGTTAATAAATATGTTGAATGTCTTTTCAAAATACTTTATGCTATACTATAGAATAGAATGATGACAAAGAGCATGATGTGTAAAGAACTTGAGTATTTCAAAGTAAAGACAAGACTTAGTTCAAATAGTCAGCTCTCATATTGTTCATGCTTTACACACAGAATGAACAAATAAAGAGATCATAAACAGATCACAAGAAGTGTGTTGTTACAATCATATCTCAAGAAAAGTAACATGATAAGAGATACACCTGAAGCAGGCATAGTTCTGAGCATGAAACAATGAAATGTCAGGCATTTTCTTGTGAGCATGTGTTGAGAACACATCAGAACACTGAAATACTGAGTGTGTCAGTGTGTCTGTTTCTATATAGTAGAGTCAATTTTCTTATGAAATCAACCATGTTCAACTCATCTAGTTATGCAATACAAAGCTACTGTTTATCTAGAACCTTTGAATCTTTATATCAAGAAGCATAAACCCTAGCCCTATAACTGAGGAATCTCAGTTGAGATGTAACACTTTGAACACTCTCACAATATAAAGAATGTCATTCAAAGAATCAACCTCAGATGGTGTGTCACAGAGTACTGAATCAACAAAGACAGTCAATGTCAACTCAGAAGTACTCAAAGTCAAGACATCAGAGAACTTTATGGGCAATTGTTGAAACCTGAGACAATTCCTTGTTCAACTAGATCTGTATGTTGAATTCAATGTGAAGAAGTTTTCAAGCAATACTGACAGAATCTTGTTCACAATATTCTACCTGAAGAACACAGCATTTGACTGAGTCAAGCTCAAGCTTAAAAAGTTTCTGACCATGAGTCTGAGAAAGAAAGAAGCAAACATCTCATATATCAGTCACTGAGAATGGTTCAAGAAGAAGCTTAGAATAACCTTTGAGATAGTGAATAAGAAACATGTGACAAAACAGAAGATTCACACACTATGACAAGAAAAATCTGCAGTCAAGTATGTGGCAGAGTTTCAACAACTTGCAGCACTCATGCAATAGAACATGAATCAGTTAACATCAACATACTATTGAGAGTTGAAAGAGTCTATCAAAGACAAAATCACACAAGACAAGAGATCTGACAACTTGCAGAGACTAATTAACCAAACAATTATGATAAATGACCATCAATGAAAACACCAGATGAAGAGAAAGAGCTACTGACATCAAGAATGAACAGATAGACTCTTAAAAGATAATCAGAGACAATCATACCTGAACTTTATGAATCTCAACACAATCAAGAAGCACTGTCAGAAGTCATAAAAGACTAGATGAGTGAAGTCTGAATGTCAGATAGAGTGATTCACTAAGTCTCAGACAACACTGTGAAATGAGATGCAAATGTATTATAACTGTGAGAAACTCAGACACCTTGCTCAAGAATGCAACAGACCTTAAATGAAGAGAAAGAATGTTGCAGCAGTAACAACTGAAGCAAAGATGAAGAAACCAAGCATAGTGCATGATGTTCTGAGTTGAACAGCCTGTTATGATGATATGTGCTGAGCACATATGAGCACAAAAGATGAAGTCAGATGGTACCCTCAGAAACTGTGCAAAGGCATGAGAAAACAATATGACATGATGAGTTGATCAATCTATGAGAGAGAATTAGCTATTCTTACCAAGAAAGATGTCCTTGATGCTGAGATTGAAGAGATCAATACTCAAGAAACTTAGATAGAAGAAGACTACAGTGATAGCATCTGACAAGCACTGAATCTGAACACAGATCAGAAAGAAATTGACAAATGATAAGTCAATATGAAGCTGAAAATGACATATCAGCACTTTGAGAATCAACACCAAGTGTTGAAAGAAGAAAAGCTTCAATTTGAGAAGCAAGAGCTTGAGCAAAAGATGCAAGCTCAGAAACAGAAAGTGCAACACAAGAGTGCAGAAGAACAAAAGACATATGATCAGCTAGAGAAGCTGATGATAGCTGTTAAAGATGAATGTCTCAGCAGCAATGACACAGTACTGTCAAGATCTCTTGTTTGAAGAACAAAAAGCCACAAGGTTGAGATACACTTACCTGAAGAGTATATCATGCAAAATGAAGACAGATGAACCTTCAGTGAAGAATATATACCACTCAAATTTCTGCAAAGAATAAAAGTCTTAGAGAGTCAGTTGCAGATGAAGTACAATCAATACAAACTTCAACTACATTCAGAAAGACACATTGAGCAGTATAGCCTGAAGTATGCAAACCTTATGGTCAAAAGAAAACCCAGATGGTTTCAAGAACTTTGAAGACAAGCTGAATGATCAAGTGAGTCAAAAAATGAAGAGCTTCCTCAACAAGACTAGAGAAAAAGAAGCTAGTGGTGTCTCAAAGACAAAACAATGATCATAGAATATGAATCAAGATCATGATCAATGGACATCAGATTAATGCATTATTGAACTTTGGAGTGAACAGTAATATCATGAGTTGATGATTGGTCAATATGTTAGAATTGAGAATGAGGTGAGTGTGCTGTTCATTCAACATATGAATGACAAATGAAGTCATAGAAAGAATTGATGAGAAAATCTGTGTGGAAGTCTCAATTCTTGAAAACCCACAAGAGATAACATTTGATGTTATGAAATCAATCAAATACAATGCAGTACTAGGAATGCCTTGGTTACACAGAAGAAATTCAAGAATCAATTGAGTTACAAAAGAGATATGCACAATTGAGAACACATACAAGATTTCTGAGCAACCAAAGATGAACTTACTGAAGCATAAGTCATGAGATCATAAAATACCACTATTGAACAGAAAGCAATCAAAGTGAATGCTATTATACTCAATGAGCAAGAATCAGCTCAAGAAAGTTAAAACTTACCTTGATGAGAATCTGAAGAGAGAATTCATAAAATCATCAAAGTCACCAGCAGAATATCTGATTCTGTTTGTATTGAAGAAGAATGACAAGAAATGACTATGTGTTGATTACAGACAACTCAACAAGATAACTCACTGAGATAGTTATTCTCTACTGTTGATAGAAGAGTTGCAAGACCAGTTGAGAAAGACTAAGTAGTTCACAAGCTTAGACCTTAAAGACACCTATTACTGAGTTAGAATGAAAGAAGATGAAGAATGAAAGACAACATTTTGAACAAGATATGAACATTATGAATACACCATCATGTCATTTGAGTTGAAAAATGCCCCAGCCACCTTTCAGAGATTGATCAATGACATATTGAGAGAATATCTTGATGATTTTGTGATCACATACCTTGATGATATCCTAATATACTCAGAAGACCTTAAAGAGCACCACAAACATGTGCAAAAGATATTGACAAAGCTCAAGAAGAGAGTCTTGTATGTGAAAAAGTCAAAAAGCAGATTTGAGATCAAGAAAGTTGAGTTTCTAGACTATGTGATTCAATCTGAACAAATTGAGAAGAATTTTAAGAAGATGAAAGCAGTCAGAAACTGGTCAACACCAAAACAAATCAAGGAAGTGCAAGTCTTCCTGAAATTGACAAACTACTATTGAAAGTTTGTACCAGATTATGCAAGAATTGTGAAACCACTAATGCATCTAACACATAAGAACAAAAAATAGCATTGGAATAAGAAACAGAAGAATGCATTTCACACATTAAAGAAAAGTCTTAGTGGAACAGCACACCTGAGAATACTCAATTCAGCATGTGAGAAGATACTGAAAACTGATGCTTCAGATTTCACAGTAAACATGTGCTTATATCAGATTGAAGAAGAACAACAAAGATTCATAGCATATCAATTTAGAAAACTATCAGAACCCAAGAAAAGATATGAAGTTCACAACAAGAAACTTCTTGCAATAGTGAAAGCACTACAAGATTGAAGACCTTATCTCACAAGAACAAGCAAACCAATTCAGATCTACACAGATCACAAGAATCTGAGGAACTTCACAATGACAAAGCAACTCAATCAACAACAAGTTTGTTGAATAAAGCAGTTGACAGACTATGAATTTCAAATTCATTACAAAAAGAGTAATGAAAACAGCAGAGCAGATGTCTTGAGTAGATGATCTGACCATGAAGACATACAAAGGGTACATGCTGAAATTCTGAGCAAAGACAACAACAAAATTCTCACAAAGAACTTAGCAGCAATGTACAAGATGAAGCAAGCTCTCTTGACAGACAAAGAACTCATCAAGATATGTCACTACAGCAGAGCTGAAGGGCATCTAGAAGTTAAATGCACTGAGAATTTAGTGTGAAGAAGATGCAACATTAGCAATCTTCAAAATTGAATCATCAAGATGATCACTGTGTGCAATTCATGCCAAAAGAACAGAATCAACCAAGATAGATGATATGACAGAGTAACACAACTGAACACATCAGATACATCATGAAAGTCAGTTATCATGAACTTCATCATGAAGCTATCATCATCAAAGGATTCAGCATGGGGAGTAAGATTCAATAGTATATTGACCATAGTGAATAGATTGATCAAGTACATGATGTTCATTTCATTCAAGAAAACTGCAACAGCACCAATATTGACATACATGATACTAAGAGAATTGATTAGCAATCATGAGCTATCAAAGAAGTTTATCATCAACAGAGACAAGCTGTTTACAAGCAAGTTTTAAGAAACACTCATAGCAGAACTCAGAATAAAACACAAGATGTCAACAGCATACCATTCACAGACAGATGAGCAGAGCAAATGAATGAACCAAATGGTAGAAACATACTTGAGACACTATGTTGACAAGAATCAAGATGACTGAGTATGATTGTTGTCAACAGCACAATTTGCATACAACAATGTGAAGAACAAGATCATGAAAGAGACACCTTTCTATATGAACTATAACTACAATTCAGAGATATGACAGAATCTCAAAGAACACAGATCATGAAGTCAAAAAGTGATTTTGAATATTGCTCAAATGAAAAAACTGCACCAAGATCTAACAAAATGAATCAGACAGCAGATGGAATGAACAACAAAGGCAAAATCATTCAAAGAAGAAGAAAAGATATATCTAAGAATGAATAACATACAGACTAAAAGAAGAAGCAAGAAGCTGAAGAACAAGAGCATTGAATCATTTAGAATCATATGAAACATCAAGAAATTAAGCTATGAGCTAGACTTACTCAAGAGAATGAAGATACATTCAATATTTCATGCATTGATGCTACAGCATTGCAACCAGTCCATACCACTTCAAACCACTGAAATGCCTGTCAAACTCAACAAAGAATATGAAGTTGAGAACATTCTAGAGAAAAGAATGATTAGTGGAGAAGCTCACTACCTCATCAAATGAAAAGGCTATGACATCTCAGAAAACACTTGAAAGTCAAGAGAAAACCTCAAGAACTGCACAAGAACACTTCAATATTTTGAGAAAAGAAGTCAACATTAGCTCAGAAGGATGGTGATATTGAGTCAACAAGTTGTGACATTGTTTGGGAATTTTCATTCTCAGTCTCATCATTATCATCTGCAAGCTCTTCAGCAAGACACCTCATTTTTGTGTCTATTCAAGCTTCAGACTGTTTCAAGGTTTTTTACAATCTGACAATTTTTGCTAAAAGTGTGGGGAGCTGTTCATCAAGAGTCAAGAAGAGCTCATTTTCAGTCTTTAAACAAACAGACTTCAAGAAATCAAGAGAGAGATCAATGCAGAAATGATCTTGACAAATACACTCAGCACACTTCACAGACTTCAAGAAGTTAGACAACACCAAAGAATCAGAAGACATCACAATACAAGAGAGACTGATGTTGAAACAACAATCACAGAAAACAAGAGCAGAATCTTCTTTACAGAAGATGGTATCAGCAAGACAAAGGTGATTTTTGGATTTCAGATGCATCATCAAAAAGTTGGTGAACAAATGCTGATATATACTCTCACTTAAATAAACCCTAGAGAACTAGTGCCTGAAGAGAAAAAATGATGTTATGATCATATCTCAAGAAAAGTAACATGATAAGAGATACACCTGAAGCAGGTGTAGTTCTGAGCATGAAATGATGAAATGTCAGGCATTTTCTCATGAGCATGTGCTGAGAACACATCAGAACATTGAAACACCAGGTGTGTCAGTGTGTCTGTTTCTATATAGTAGGGTCAATTCTCTTATGAAATTGATCATGTTCAACTCATCTAGTTACACAATACAAAGCTACTGTTTACCTAGAACCTTTGAACCTTTATATCAAGAAGCATAAACCCTAGCTCTATAATCAAGAAATCTCAGTTGGGACATAACATGTGTGACATGTCTTCATACACAATATGATCTTGTGTATCTTCACTGTGTGAATTTTGAGCACAATGACATGTAAAAAAATCACTTCACTAATCTTGCACCTGATGCTGTCTCAAATAATTCATGATTTGCAGATAACATTCTAATTGAAAAGAGTTTAGACATTAGCTGAGCTTTGTTTACATTTGACTAAATTGATTTGATCAAGTCTCAAAATGCAATCTCTATTTATTCAACACTTAGCTGAATCTCAAAGATATATTTGATGCATCTTTGCAATATGAATCTTAAATGTTATCACATTCAATAGAATCAAGACTGCTGTCTTACATTGAGAATGTGAACATGAAATTTGATTCTTGAATGAGAAATTTGTCAAATGCTTCTTCATTTCATTCATCATCTTGTTGAATTTGACATACTCATAAACTTGCTTCTCATATGATCTGTGTTTGTTCTCAAGACAGAAGATGCATTGAATAAACTTGCACATCAGAAAAAAATGATCTTTTCTATTCTCTGTGAAGTTCTTTGAAGATGTGTTTGATTTATCTTGTTTAATGTGAGACTGAAATTCATAATGATGATAACAGCTTTCTTGTTGACAACAGAGTGCAATTCTGACTTCAATTACTTTAATTTGCTGAGAAAGCTTTTTCTGCTCTGTCAGATCATTGATGAGTGAATATGTTAAATGAATCACTGTAGCTTACTCAGAAAGATGATATTTGATTAACTTTGTATAATGTATCTCTCATGAGAATGTCTGAACAACACTTACAGCAAAAAATTAAAAGTCAAAAACAACAGTATCAGCTTTTCAGAAGTGTTGTTTTTGAACTTTCTTGATCATGTTGATTTGCAATTTATTTTTGAAACAATTTAAATAAACTTTGACTTTTTTCTTCTTCTCAAAGAAACATGTCTTATTGATCACTCTGATGAGTCAGTATTCTGCTGCATGAATTTGAGCAGTGAGAGCTTTGTTTTTTTAATAGAGTCAAATTACTTAAGAATGTTGACTCAACTTTGTCTTCTGCTCAGATGACAGCTCAATTAATGTGCTTATATTGACTGTCAGACTGATCAGTCAAGTCATTTTCTGAATAACATCATTGAATGAATGTTTTAAATAGCACATCTTGATGTCAAATCAAATCTCTTTATTCAGATAAGATCAAATTGAGTCAATTTTATAATCAAAAATTTAATCTTGAACTGAAGCAGAAGCTTTGTTTAATGTTAATGAATGAAGTCAGTGACTGTATAGTCTTCATGAAAACTCAAGAACAAAAAAATAAACATACTGTTGACAACATTCAGAAGATCACATTGAAGTTTATACTGAGCAAAAGAATGTTGAAAGTTCACTGTCTGTTCAAGTCATTTAAGATAGTAAATTTATGTGATGACACACAGAAACTCAGTTGATAATGTTTTAAACTCAGTTACATTGTACAAAGATTCACAAAAGACTGAACAATTCAAGATGCAATGCTTTCATTTTAGTGTCAGACTTTTTTTGTCTCATGTCATCTTCACTCAAAATATATTCTGAATCTCTTTCATCAACTCAGCTTTGAAGATGTTGTTGTTCACTGCAAAAGAAATGAGATAATTAAGAAAAGAAAATATAGAATCATTATCTTCTTTATTAATAATCAACATTTTTCTAGATGTACACAGATTAATAACAATATATGATTCAGCAGCAAGTCAGCATCACTTACATTTGTGAATTATTATCTTCATCTTTAATATGAAGAAGTGTGATCTTCATAAAGATCATGTTAGATTTCTCAGAAATTTCATTGAAAGCAATAATGATGATGAAATGTCAATACAGAAATGTTCAAGTCTTCTTAAATTCAGCATTACAGTCATTATCAGTGTCACAATCATTGTTGTCAGTATGATATACTGAGCTGAAATCACTGTCACTATCATTCTCACAAGCTGTGTTGAAATTGCTGTCAAACTTGCAATTGAAATTGACAGTCATCACAATATCATCAATATACTTATGCTGCATATCTCTGTCTGTGTTCATATCAATGTAGTTTAACTTATATTTTGCATTACTCTGATCATTGTTGATCAACTTGTTCAACTTCTCATTAAGTTTGACTCAGATATCAAACAATGAGCAAGATTAACAATTAAAAAAGACAGCTACAAGAAGTTCTGTGATCATCTGAATTCATTGACACTCATCATTGTATATTTAATCATTAAGAATTCAGTGTGTGTAAAGAAGAAGATACAGATCATTGAGATTGATGATTGACTTCTTTTTGAGCACAGTGCAAAGATGATACTCATCAATGAGTAAGTTGAGATACTATACATAGTCAAAATGTCAGCAGAGAACATTTCAAAATTCAAAGTAATCAACACAGTTTACATTGTGTATATCTCTTCTTTTCTGTTGATTGAAGTCTCAATCAGTCTTGTTAAAAATGTATATATGTAGAATTTGTCAGTAATTCTTGAGACTGAAGACAGTCTTAATTCTCTTGTAATAATTTAATGTTTATCTTCAGAAGATTTTGAAATCTGACACTTATGCTTTCTTGAAGAAGATTTCAGAATTATGACTGAGCTTGTTGCAGAATCTAGTTAATGAATTAGTGACAGCAGTAAATTGTGATGAAAGATATCTTATCTTTTTCATTTTCTCAATATTGATATTAAACTCTTTCTTGTATTGTCTGCAGTCTTTAACTGAGTTTGATCTTGTACTACAAGCTTTTGATGCTGCTAAAAGTAATAGTTCAGCAGTAGTCTGTCAGTTTTGCAGTGTTCATTAATTATCTTGTCATTAACTGTAACAAATGAACAAGAACTCAAAAGAAAGAAATACAGATTAAGAGAGTCTTCAGAAGCAACTTCAATGATGTAAAATGATAAAAATGAAGTTCAGCTTCATCTGCAAAGAGAGTAGAAGTATAAATAAAGAGCAAATAAGTAAACTTCATGTTCTATTTATATACACAGTCTCACTGCAACTTCAACTTCATGAAAAAAGTAAAAAAAGAAAAGATCAAAACTGAAGTTTCAGAGATCACACAACATGAGTATGATTCTTAGTTCAACAAGAGTTCTCAGATATGTCATCTTCTTTTACTCTGTGAACTGCTGACACATAGTTTATTTAATTCAGACTGATTCTTCACAGTATTTAGATAGCTTAAAGCAGCTGTTAATCTATCTCTTTTAAACTATCTCAACATCAGAAAATAGATTCTGTTTGTAAAACAAAGTATATGAAATGAATAATCTTTATATTTATGTTGATTATAGTTAATATATATATATTATCTGCAGTTATCTTCAACAGTGTATATTTCACTAGATAGACAGTATAGTATGAGTATTCTTTTATCTCTCAATAAAGTTTATAATAGTAAGTATTTTAACAATCAGAAAGAAATTACACAGATATAGATAATATATAGTGTTAAATAAATTTATTAAAGAGTTTCAAACATTAAAGCTTAGACAGTATCAACTTCATCAGTTTTTACTGCAATATTAACTGTTTCACAATCTGAATTCATTCTCAATGACTGCTGTTTTGTTCAAAGTCAGATAAGTGTGTATATAAATAATACTTTTTTTGCTCAGAATTGAGTAAGTATAAATAATACTTTCTTTGTTTAAAGTCAGATAAGAGTAAGTGAAAATGTAATTGATTTTCTTTTTTCTCAAAACAAAATAAATAAATATACAAGTACTCTCTTCAAGATCTCAGTGATCAGAGTTTTAAAGTGCATTTTTATTTTATTTACACTGAAGTTAAAATTAATTCTGAATGTTAATGAAAAATATTTTACATTTTTTATAAAATCAATCATCAATCATACATCTTTAAATCTCACTATTAACAATAAAAAAACAAACACATCATTATAAAGTCTCTGAAACAATACAGCATAAAAATAAAAGAGAAAGTAGTAAGATCAGCAAATATATGAGAAATATTCAGCATAATAAAGTTTGCATTTACTTTTACTTTAACAAGTTCTGCTGTCATCATCTCTGTTTTTATTGTTTTTGAAGTTTATTTTATGAAGTTTGAGAACAGTATAATTTAAAAGTTTAAAATCTTCATAATTAAAAACATTATCATCTTCATCAGCATTTAATATTAAAACATCAAATTTTGATGATTTTACAGCACAATATTATAAAATTATGTGATAAAATCATGATTTTTATACTTTGAGATTTACAGATATGAGAATACAACATTTTGTTAATTTAAAAACTTTAAAGAAATCTTTTCAGTATTAGCACTTATTATTTCTGTAAAAATCACTTTTATTTAATTTATTTTATTAGTCAAGATCTGAAACTTAGATCTATAAAAACTTACTCTTTTATGAATATATATTTAAATAAAGCTCAGTGAACTTTCAAGAAACACTTTAAGAATTTAATTATTTTGAATTTACATTATATAAAAAATAATGAACACAAATATCTACATATTCATAATATTTATTGCAGAATTATTCAGAAAGACATCACAGCAGTACTTAATTTATTATTATTATTATTATTCTTACACTGAACTAGCTATGCTAAGCAGAACTTCTCTTCAGTTCATATCTTAGAAAATTTTACAAGAATGAAAATTTAAGTTCATAATGTTCTTTGTATGAAAGTAGATTAAATGCAAAAGTTGAGTGAATAAGACATAAGATGAACAACTTTACTTTTAGTCATAGAGAATATTAATCATAAATTGAAACTGACTTAAATGACTGTCACACACAATTCATTTAACAATTTCATAAATCAGTTCTTTGATAAATAGAAGTTATACAAAGTCTTTTTTTCTTTCTTTTTAAAAAATAAACAGCTATGAGTTCTTTCTGATTTCACATATCAGCAATATATGTTGTGAAGTTTCTACTTTCTTGTTATACAAGTAATTAACAGAGAAAATTTCAGAAATCTTGATCTTGTGAAAAAAGTAATTGTAATTAATGCATTCTGTATAAAACTAAATTAATTCTGAACTTTCAGTCTTTCTTAATTTCTGATAAAGTTGAAAAACTTTTTTGAAGAAAGATTCAATGATTTAATTTTATTTTCTAATCTTCTCTTTCTGATCAGTGTCATATTATCTTTAAGTTTATGCATTTTGTATAATCTTCTTTAAGTTGATTCTCTTCATCTGTTTCATTAAGAAGTGAGTGACTATTATAATCATTATGAATTGACAGACTTTCTGCTTAATTCTTTTTCTGATAAGACTGTAGATTTTGTTTTTTATTTCTGTAAAGACTGTATTCTTTGTATGAACAGCATAGATTTGCATTCTATCATCTAAATATAAATTAAGAGAAAAAATGTAGATTTTAATTTTCAAAGTACTGATTAAAGTAACTTGATAAGTACTGACAATCATACAAAGACATTTGAACTGAGTAATCTTGATTGCACTGACAATTTTCTTTATGTGATGATTCTTGACAGATATGTGTCAAACATATACTTTATAAGTCATTGCTAATCAAATGACTGTTGTATAGATCTGTCAAGATTGTATGAAAGAAGTTTCTTAAATAAATACTGTTATTCTGATTAGTACTTCTGTCTATTTGATTATCTTGTTCTGAAGAATTTTGATATGAGTGATTTATTTGAGTTTAGAGTCAAATTAAATTTCTAAGATTCTCACACTTAAAAAAGAAATCAATTCATTGCTCTGAATTTATACAACTATCTGTATATTGAATTTGATTCTGACTCTGAAGAAGTGAATCATCTTGTATTTATGAGAAGTAAATTTAGTTTTATGTTGTGTAATTCAGCTTTTACATTCTCTATGAATTTTTTTCAGTTTGATGCAGTTAATCTCAGTGAACAGTCTGTACAAAAGAATGTTGATATCATTAGTGAAGTTAATTGTCATAATTCTCTTTTTTAATCAATTACATCACTTCAGCAGATCTGCATTGTAAAATAAAAAGAAAATAAATGATAAAGAAAAACTCTATGAAACTTCAGTCTTTATAGAGAAGCAGTTTGTCTTTTATTCTTGTATAATCAATAAGATAGTTTGATTGTGAAAAAAGCTCTGAATTCATTATATAACTCAATAAGATATTTATTTATTTCACAAGTTGTTCAGAAGCTGAGTTAAATTCATTGTGTCAAAGATTTTCACTATGTTCATTGACAGAAGAATGACAACATGCTTTTTACTGTTTTAAATCATATGAATCTAACTTATCAGCAAATTCAATACAGTTTTTATAAATCATTCTGTTCTGCATTTTATCTGACTTTCAAAAAGAAAATTGTTGTCTTCTGTAATCTGCTTGATTTGTACAGTTAACAGAGTTTTCATAATTTTTTTCATCATGTTCAGTAAAACAATTGATCTTTATAATTTAACTTCTTTGTAGAATTGCTTTTCTGACTTGCATAACACTATTATAAAAGTTCTCTTGTATTTCTCAGAAAGAAAGTCTAGCTTTTAGATTATATTGATGAGATTGATTATTGTTTGAATAAATTTAAATTTCATTACTTTAAGAAAGCAGTATGAAATGCTGTCTGATTCTGAAGCATTGTGAAATATTTTTGTATAAAGAATTACAGAAATCTTCTCAGTATTAGTTGAGTCAAAGATGAATATAGATTGAATAAAGATTTTTAAGTCAATGAATTTGTTTTTTTGTGAAAATCAAAGTTCTTTGACATTCAAAATATTCTGAAGATTAACTGTCATCTTGAGATAAAATCTTTTCTTGAAGATCTCAACTTTTTTATTCAGAGTGTAAATTTCTTCATGTGTTGTATGAATTGAAAGAATCATTGCTGTAAAATTTAAATCTTCTTTTTTTATCTTGATCAAGATTCAAAGCTCATTTTTCTCTGTCATCTCACTGATTACATTGTGAAAGTATATAATTTTTGCTTTTGCAATTAAATCTCTCTTAATCTTGTCTTTTATCTTGATTAACTTTCAGACTTCTTTTATACAAATTATTCTTACTTATTATCTTTTTCTTCTTTCTTGTCTGACTGTCTCATCAATTGTGTTTGTTCATCAGACTTTTTCTTGATTCAAGAACTTGTGCATAGAAACTGAGTTGCTGATTAATGTTTCAATGAAGTTAACAAAATACTTCATGTATTGTACAATCTCAGTTCTTATTAACAGATCTTAATTTGTCTGAAGATATTGAGTTTCAGTCAGTATGATTTTTTGATTTATCTTTTTTCAACATCTCATCTTGCTTTGAGTGATTTGTACAATCTTAAAATTAAAAATCACTGAGATTGAAAGATAATCTGAGTCATAATTCATGTTCTTTTTAATAAAGCATTCTTTTAACTAATCTGCAAAAATTTAACTGACAAAGATCAGATCTATTGTGCTGAAGATTTTCTGAATATGTTAAATAGAAATTTCTGATATAATCAATAGAGAAAAATTATATAATGTGACTGTCTCAGCAAGAACTTCATTCATGTTGTAAATGCTTAAATTGAAGAATTCACTTCACAGTGAATAATGTAAATTAAAGTTCTCTAAAACTATGTATTCATTCTTTCTTCATATAAATGTTGACAGAAGAGAAATAAAAAAGAAATAATCAGTGTTTGTGTAACTTTTTAAAGACTGCAAATAAATATTATATATTCAGAGAGTTTTGCTGTTCATACAAAGACAGAGTATGTATAAGTTGAAAATAAAAACATTCATTAATTAATATTGAAATCAAGTCTTTTGTTAATCAGAAAGTAACTTCATTGTAAAATTAAATCATGTTGTAAGATAAAAGAAGTAATCTTGAAGCTGTAAAATATTGATGTAAAAGAATTTTGTCAAAGTTTCTGAATTATTAAAATATCATATAATCAGATTATCTTGTCAATCAGAAAAAAGATTATCATCTTGTTCTTACTTTTCTGCACATTATATTGCAGAATGAATAACTTATTCATTAACTTGTGACTGAGAGAGTATTTCTGTAATTGTGAAATTCATATGATCAACTGTCAATATCTTAAATAATTTTTTTTTTCTTTTCAGAACTGAAAGAAAGTCATTGTCACTAATTATTGTGACTGAGCTTAAGAACTAAAAAGTAAGACTGACATCTGTATGAAAGAATGTTTTGAATGAAATGTTCAGTGAAATTCTGAGAAAAAGATCTTTGATTGAAATCTGAAAGTGTGTAAATTGTATAAGATAAATTTGTCTTATTTTCTTCACTTTCTTCACTCTTTTTAAACAATGTTTGACTCATACAGAATGATTTTTGCTCTTCTTTTCACATGATGCACATTAGATCTTCAGAGAATTTTTTTTTTGATGTAATTTTCAGTTAAGTGACTTGATGCTGCACAGAAATCACATTCTACAATTTTCTTGCAGTGCTTAACTGTATAATTCTTGTACTGCTGATATTTAAAACATTAAATGACAATGCAGTTTTCAGAGAAGATCTTACAATCATGAAGCTTGAAGTTAAGAAGAAGATCATTTTGCAGAAAATAGTTTGTTTACTCAGTTTTTGTTATTTTGATGTAAAGTGATTTAAAGAGATGTTCTTGTACAATTGTCTTCTTAAATTATTTTACTCATAGAATTTTCACTTGTTTTTTAAGTTGTGAATTTTGCATGTAAAGAGTCTCTATTGTCTTAGCTTGATTTTTGTTGTTTATAAAGATAATTTGAATTTTATGAATCATGATGATGTGTTTTCACTGCTTAATTCTGATGTTGAATTCAAAGACTTATATGACTTTCTCTCTCTTTTCTCACATCATCTTGTTCTTTTTCTTCTCAAAGATGAAAATTACATTATCACTGAGCAGACATCTTGCAGTCATCATTATTTCTGAAGTTTCTATCTCTTTTTGTATTTTTTATACAATATTCTGTTCTATTTTTATTCTTTATATTTCTGTCTCTGCTTCTGATTTAATCATTATTTCTTGATATTTTTTTTGAAATACTGATAGAACTCTTGTTTCAAGACTCTTGAAACTGACTGCTGCTGCTGAGTATGTTTGTGAAAATATGAAGACTTTGATGAGATCTTATATAATACTTATAAAATTCTTAATTTGCTTCTTGATCTTCTGAAGATCAGTGTTCAAAGTGTTATTTTTTTCTTTCTGCATTACAATTCTGATCACTTTTTAGATCTCTTGCATCTTAGTTAAATAGTTACTGATTCATACAAAATTATTTAAAGTGCTGATTGTCTTTGAGAGACTTTGAGAGTGATGAGAAAAGTGAACCTTTTACTTAAGTAAGATTTCACTGCAATGCATTTCTTCTGATTCTTCATCATCTTTCATCATTGTATGATTTCTTTTGTGAGTTTGTACAAATTGCTGTTAATTATTTGTGTAATAAGAAAGTAAAAACTTGTTTAAAGACTCTTGAAAGTTAATTATTGACAAGAGATCAAAGCAGAAAATGCTATCATAAAATATTGATCATCAATTATTAATCATCAATCTCAATCATCTTTCTTCAGACTTCTTGAAATTCAACTTAAAGCTCATTAATTATTTAAAAATATGAAAAACATTCATCAACATTGTCAAAGTTGTCAGAATTTTAACTATATCATTATTGTGACATAAAAGAAACAAGATTTTTGTCAAAGAAGTTACAAAAACATTAAATCTTATTGAAAAAGTCTTGCAATCTATAATTACAGAGTATTTAATGACAACTTTAAATAACACTAACTTTATATCTAAGTCAGACTGATTAAAGCATAGCAAATCTCAATGATTATATATAAATAACATTCTCACAGAAGTTTTTCACAAGTAATGAGTAAATAGAGACTCAAGAATGATTTAAAAAATTTATTAATTTAACTGTCACTGAACTTTGAGAAAAAGAACTAAGCTGTGACAAATTAAAGTGATATGTTGTGCACAATAAATAAAAAATTACACAATATATATATTGAAAGAGAAGACTCAGAAGACTATCAGCTTATTTTTAAATAATGTAGTTTTTCATGTCAAACTGTGTCATTTTTATCAGTAGTGCTGAATAAAAAAGAAAATAACTTTAAAACAGTCATCACTTACACACATAATTGTGTAAATGGTACTTTGAAATCATGATGCACAGTTGAAAAAAATCTTGCAGTTAAGTAATTAATAAATCAACTTTAATCTTTTTATGATCACAGTGAAGAGAAAGTGACAACACTTTATATCAGTTAATCACAACTGCATTCTTGTTTCTTATCTCATTATACTTTCAGTTTTCATCTCTTCATCAATCTATCATCAACAACAATTTTTTTCTATCTGATCTTGTATTACTTGTTTTAACATTAATGTGAAGTATATTTGCAGCTTTTATAGTTTTTCTTCACTTCAACAAATTTTATTAAACATTTAATCTAAACTGTATCTTTGTAATCAGAGAGAAGTATTTTGTAAAAGTTAAACTGAAATTTCTGTAATATATTCAGATAAACAGAATGATGTGTTTACAGAACTTATAATTGACTGTTAAAATAGACTTTTTTGATTTGTGTTATTTTTGACAAGTTTGCATCATTTTTTTCATCATTGTTATCATTATTGCATTTTACAAAAACATAGTTTTTCACATAGATCTTCTTATCATCAACTGAGTCTGTTAGTTGAAGTGAGAAGAAGAGATTAATATAATAAAAATAATACTTATAAATAGAACAAAGATTGATCTTACAACTTTTTTAATTTGTTCTTGAACTGATTGCTGCTTATAATATTAATGTGAACTTTAGATTGACAGTATTATCACTATGTGTAATTGATTACTTAAATCTTTTTAAGTGCATTAAAGATCATTGAGTTCACTGAGATAAAGCATCAACATTAAGTAACAAAGCATCATTACTAAATAAAGTGTTCAGATTTTATCACTCTTTCAGTAAAGAACTTGCAAGATATTCATTGTTGTAATGATTTATTCTTGTCATTTTATTGCAAGTAATATTTATTGAGAAAAATATATCTTAAAATGAATTCAGAGATAATTTAAGATAAACTGTTGAATTTATCTTGATTATTTGTTTAAAAATGTCAAAAGTGGGCACCACACTTTAGTCATGCTAATTGTGAGTTATATTTCTAACACTTCTTCTAATTCACAATCATCAACAATGTGCTTACATCACTGAGATTCAGCTCTGCACAGACAGAATTTGTGTACACAATGTGTGTCAAATTTGCAATCTTTAAACTTACTTTTCACACTCTGAGTGATCAATAAATGTACAGAATTAACTGCATTTTTTGTAAAATTTTTTCACTGCACTAATCTGAGCTCATAATCTGTCAAAAGTGGGCACCACACTTTAGTCATGCTAATCATGAATTATATTTCTAACAAAAAAAATATTTAATTTATTTTAGTGCTATCAATTCTTGCAGAGTCACTCACAGAGAAAAGTAAGTAACATAAAATTGAGACTGTTTGAGAAGAAAAAATAATGTGTATTTTATATAAAGTTTGTTGTTCAGTTTTTTACAGTTATCATAATCAACATAGATTTTCTGATCATCAGTTTCAGTGAGTTTTCTGATAAGAAAATCAAGAAAATTATTGCTGCAAATTTCTTCTGCAACAATCACTGAAAAGAAGCTGCTTATTGATGAAGTTATTTTTGCAAGCTGTTGAAAAATTTCACTACAGTTAATAGATAATGCATTAGGTGACTGAATCACAGATGTGAGATGAAGAATTTTTCTTAAATCTTTGTTAAGTAAAATTAAGATTTTCAGTGATTTAGCATCACTGTTCTCATCATTGTTTCTGTTGAAGTTTCAATAATTATAGTGTTTGCTGTAATTTAGAGTAATATAATTCTCAGTGATGCTTAATTTACTAACAATGCTGTAAAATGTCTCAACAGTATTGATAAAGATCACAGAATATTTTAAGACTGAGTCATTAAAATCTAAAGATAACAGATGATGTAGCTGTCTCTGATGCTTATGTCTTGATTGATTTCTGTGAAGATTTCTTTTAAGTTCTACAAAAATATTCTAAATAATGTTGACAGAAGCTGATGACACTCAACTTAAGTTGTTACACTTAAATATTTTCATTACAGATGAATTATCTGTGTCAGATTAATCAGATCTCTAATGTACTGCAGACTATGATTGCTGATTATTGTTAATATTTTCTTTGTTGATGATTTTATGATTGAGATTGTTGATCATTCAATTGTTATTGATGAATTCAGTGAGTGCTAAGTTGATATGCTGATAGCTCACTGCAATTTCACTTGAGAAATTCTCAAAAAAAGAGTAAATACTTAACTGATCACTTACAGAAGTGAAATTAAGACTTTTATGATTTAAACTAAATGTAATGTTCTCACAGAAGATTTCTCTCATTTAAGAATTAAGAGTTTGTCACAGTTATTTCTCTTATAAAAAGAATTGTGTTTAACTCTTAGTTCTTATATGAGAGAAATCTTCTGTGAGAACATTACACTTTAAACACTCTTACAATATAAAAAGTACAATGTCTGACACACAGAAGAATGTCTCAATCTTGTTCTTGAAACAAGTTCAGATGAACTCATCTTTATTATTTACTTCAGATAGAATGATTACACAATTAATGATAATATTGATTCAAACTATACAACTATTTCTAAGTGCATCTAAGATACAGATATCAGATATTTTTGATGAAGAATAAGAAAAACTGTGAGTTTTTGTGACTAAGCTCAACTTATACATTGAATTCAATCAACTGAAGTTTCAGATCAATCAAGAGAAAATGTTGTTTGCAATAATCTATTTAGTGAATGCAGTCTTCAATTGAGTTGACTTTAAACTACATAAGTTTCTAAAAAAAAAATATAAAGAATGCAACAACAATACAGAATTCATGTTTAACAACTACAATCAGTTCAAGAAAGAGCTAAAGAAAGTTTTCAGAGTAATTGATGAAAAAAGAGTAGCAAAGAAACAGATTTATATCTTGTGACAGAGTGAATCAGCAAGAATATATGTCACAGAATTTCAGTGATTAGTGACACTCATCAGATAAAATGATGAAGTACTTATCTATTAGTATTATTGTGAGCTGAAAAAGTTTATCAAAGACAAAATAGTTCAAGCAGAACAATCAGACAATCTTTAGAAAATAATTAATCTAAGTATTAACATTAACAGTTGTCAATAAGAGCATCAGATAAAGCACAAAAGATATTGAATGTTATTTATGATAGAAGATTAAGAAGAAAGTTCTTAACAGTGAACAAAGAGATACACTTCATTAATACAACATAGAGAAACAAATTCTATGAATCTCAATATGATCAAGAAACATCATCAAAAATCATAAAGAACTAAATAAACAGAGTCTGAATGTTGAACAGAGTGATTCAATAAGTCTCAGACAATACTATAAAATGAGATGTGAATATGTTATAACTGCAAGAAACTCAGACATCTTGTCTGAAAATGCAACAGATCTTAGATGAATAGAAAAAGTATTGCAGCAATAATGATCAAAACAAAAGTGAAGAAATCACACATAATGCATAATGCTCTGAACTGAACAATCTGTTATGATGATTTGTGCTGAGTGCATATGAATAACAAAGATAAAGTTAAATGATATTCACAGAAGTTTAAAAGAAAAAACAAAGATAAATGTAACAGATTAATCTACAAGAAAGAATTAGCTATTCTTATCAAGAAAAAAGATCTTAATATTAAGATTAAAAAAATCAATACTTGAGAAATTCAGATAGAAGAACACTACAGTGATAGCATTTGACAAGTACTGAATTTAAATGTGAATCAAAAAGAAATCAACAAATAAGAAGTCAATATAAAACTGAAGACAATATATCAGCACTCAGAAAATCAGCATTAAAAGAAAAAAAGCTTCAGTTTGAAAAGTGAGAACTTAAACAAAAGATACAAGTTAAGAAACAGAAAGTGCAACACAAGTATGCAAAAGAAAAAAAAATATATGATCAGCTAAAAAAGCTAATGATAACTGTTAAAGATGAATGTTTCAGCAACAATAATGTAATATTGTTCAGATCTCTTGTGTGAAAAACAAAGAGTTACAAAATTAAAATATGTTTACTTGAAGAATATATCATGCAGAATAAAGACAAATGAATTTTCAGTGAAGAATATATATCATTTGAATTTCTGTAAAGAGTAAGAGTCTTTGAGAGTCAGTTGCAGATAAAGTACAATCAGTATGAATTTTAACTACATTTAAAAAGATGCATTGAGTAACACAATTTAAAATATACAAATCTTATGATCAGAAGAGAACTCAGATGATTTTAAGAACTTTGAAGATGAGTTGAACAATTAAGTGAGTCAAAATGCAAAGAACTTTCTTAACAAAACTAAAGAACAAGAAGCTAACAGTGTCTCAAAGAAACAACAGTGATCATTAAATATGAACTTAAATCAAGATTGATAAACATTAAATCAATGCATTAATAAATATCAGAGTAGATAGTAATGTTATGAGCTGCAGAATCATTAAGATATTAAAATTGATAACAAGATGAATGTATCAATCATTCAACATACAAATAATCAATGAAGTAATGAAGAGAATTGAAGAGAAAATCTGTGTGAAAGTCTCAATTTTTGAAAATTCACAAGAGATAATGTTCAACATTATAGAGTCAATTGAATACAATGTGATACTAAAAATGTCTTGATTACATGAAAGAAACTCAAGAATTGACTGAATTACAAAAGAAATATGCACAGTGAAAAACACATATAAGATTTCTAAACAATCAGAGATGAGCTTATCAGAATATAAGTTATGAAATCATGAAATACTGTTATTGAATGAAAAGCAATCTAAGTGAATGTCATTATATTCAATGAGTGAGAATCAACTCAAGAAAGTTAAAGCTTATCTTGATGAAAATCTCAAAAAAGAATTTATAAAATCATTAAAGTCATCAACAGAATATTTAATTCTGTTTGTATCAAAGAAGAATGACAAGAAATAACTATGTGTTGATTATAGACAACTCAATGAGATAATTTATTGAGATAGTTATTTCTTATCATTGATAAAAGAGTTACAAGATTAATTAGAAAAGAAAAAGTAATTCATGAGCTTGAATCTCAAGAAGATCTATTACTGAGTCAGAATGAAAGAAGACAAAGAATGAAAAACAGCATTCTAAACACAATATAAACATTATGAATATATTATCATGTTATTTAAGCTGAAAAATATCTTCATCATCTTTCAGAGATTGATTAATGATATATTAAAAGAATATCTTAATGATATTCTGATATATTCAGAGAATCTTGAGAAACATCAAAAGTATATGTGCAAAGTATTGACAAAACTCAGCAAGAAAGTCTTGTACATGAAGAAATCAAAAAGCAGATTTAAAATCAAGAAAATTAAATTTCTAAACTATGTGATTTAATCTGAACAGATCAAGAAAAATTCAAAAAAAATAAAAGTAGTCAGAGACTGATCAACATCAAGACAGATTAAGAAAGTGCAAGTGTTTTTAAAATTAATGAACTATTATTGAAAATTTGTATCTGAATATGCAAAGATTGCAGAACTGCTAATGTGTTTAACACATAAGAGCAAAGAATAACATTGAGAAAGAAATTAAGAAAATGCATTTCACACATTAAAGAGAAGTCTTAGTGAAACAGTGCATTTGAGAATACTCAATTCAACATGTAAAAAGATACTGAAGATCAACACTTCAAACTTTGCAATAAAGACATATTTATATCAGATCAAAGATGAATAACAAAAATTCATAGCATATCAATCTAAAAAAAACTATCAGAACTCAAGAAAAGATATGAGATTCATAATAAGAAACATCTTGCAATAGTGAAAGCACTGCAAGATTGAAGATCTTATTTCATAAAAACAAGTAAGTCAATTCAGATCTATATAGATCATAAAAATCTAAGAAATTTTGCAACAACAAAACAACTCAATCAATAACAGATTTGTTGAACAGAACAGTTGACAGACTATGAATTTTAAATTCATTACAAGAAAAAAAATAAAAATAATGAAGCAGATGTCTTAAGTAAACAACTTGATCATGAAGATGTACAGAGAATATATGTTGAAATTCTTAGCAAAGACAACAATGAAATTTTCACAAAGAATTTGACAGCAACACATAAGATAGAGCAAAGTTTCTTAATAAATGAAAAACTCATTAAAATATATCACTACAGCAGAGTCAGAGAACATTTAAAAATTAAGCACACTGAGAATTTAATGTGAAGAAAACACAACATTAGTAATTTTAGAAACTGAATCATCAGAATGATCACTGTGTGTGACTTTTTGTTAGAATCAATTTATATGGTTGATTTCTAAGTCTATGATAAAGTGTTAATTGATTGAGAAAACTATCTAGAAAGTAGTGTTTTACTCAGATGCAGATCTCTTAAAAATTAGTACTGAATACTTTTGCATAGTCTCATCTTATTACAGAGTTTCAATCTTGCTGAGCTCTATGAATTCATAATAACTGCTCATGAAAACATTGAAAGATGATGTTCATATCACACATGTTAGTCATATTAATATGAAGTAAGATGACAGCAATATTTTCTGCTAATTTTCTGCATCAAAATGTCTCTTGTAGTCTTGCTCATTATGTAGTTTCTTCATCAACTTCTTTTCTTCATGATTTGTTGAGTCAACAATAACAAGAACAAAAACAACAAGATGTAGTGTGATCAGAGATGTAAAGATGCTCATGAAGATTATTCAATGATAAAAAGACTTAATGACATGTGTAACATGTCTGAGAATGTGATTTTGAGATCATTGAATTGTTATTTGAAATCACTGAATTTTGTGTGTTTTTCAAGATCATTTTGTATGTTGTTTTCATGAATTTGTGATAATGTTGTGTAGACATTTTGATGATAATTTCATAGTGAAATGCAATGACTCATGTCTTTGAGTTACTCATTGTCTTTGAGAATCTAGTAAAGAAAGTTGTAAATTCATGATGACTATTCATGATTAACTTGTTATTTCTGCAGTTCAAAATCATGTCTTCAGTCTGCATAACATTCATATTGATAAGAATGTCTGTGTTAAGTTTATTCATCATATATGTCTTACATTTCATGTAGATCTTGCTCTTGTCATTGTTGTCATAAATATATAAATGTAAGTTGATGTGTTCAGAGAAGATAAATTTGTCAATAATATTGTTGATTTATAGAATTGTTTCACTAAATTGTGAAAGATTTTTGACAGTTAGTCTGCAGTTGATGAACATGTAAGTGATGTCAATATTTAGACAAATAAACTGAGATTTAACAGTAAAACTATTGATACTGATCTTCATGATGATGTAGTTAATAGAGATAATAACATTGATGTGATACAATGAGACAAGATAGTTGTAGTGAATATTCATAATATAATATTTGAAATGTGCAGTTAAAGAAAAAATCTTTTTGCATGTCAGACATGAGTAAATATGCTGTGCAATTACTTGATTTACATAGTTGTGATTTGCTGCATCATCTTGATTAGAATCTTGATCAAGATATTCACTGTTTTGTTGATTCACATAGTAAACTGTGAAGTGTGCTTCAATGTTGTTGTTGAGATCTACATGATAGACTGACTGAGAATGTGCTTGATTTTTGTGTACACAAAACTCATACTCATGAGATTCATGCTTGCAGAATACTCATTGTGAACAAAGAAGCTACTGAGATTGCAGAGATTGTGATCTGTTGTCTTGATGTGAATTATAGTTACAGTTTTTGTAAGAATGAGATGAGTATGTCATAGTGCAACTGCTGTAATTTGAAGATTTATAAGAACATAAATTTGCAGAATAGAATGAATTTGTAAAATAGTCATAATTCAGAGATTCATATCAACAAAAGTCATGTGATGACAAGAATCTCATAAAGTATCATATTCACATCTCTTTCTTTTTCAGTAGAAGATCAATGAATTAAGTCTTAAAAATTTCAATTGTGAGCTGCAGAATGTGTAATTGCAGCATTGAATTGAGATTCTGTCAGACAAAAAGCACATAATTATATAATGATAATTCTTTCAATTTTCTGTATTGAACAACAGTCTGTACATAGATTATGAGATCTTGATCATTGCAGACATTCTTTACTGTATATTTTTTCTTTAGTAAGATGTTCATAGTCTGTGACAGTGAGATCTTAAATTGAGTCATCAGTTCTTGCACTCATTCATCAAGCTCACTGAAAAGATTCACTCATTTAAGTGATGATTTAACTGTAAATCAGGTGAGTGTGATGCTGCAAAAACATGCATAAAGATTCATTTGAATCATCTTATTATCTTAAATCTTGACTATGATCTGACATTGTAACACAAATAGATGAATATCACAGTAGTACACTGTTTTGCTCACACTGACAATATCATCATCATCATACTTAATAGATAGATGCAGATCAAAAAGATCAATTTCTTCTGCACAGAACATCATTGTATGAGATTTGTTGATGTGAGTTTAAAATTCAAGCTCTTCACTCTTTCATGCATCAGCAATGTGATTCTTGCTTAAATTCTTTAAATTATAGTCATTATTAACTCATTTTTTATCTTTCAAAGACTATCTTATTGTGCTTTTTGATGAGATCAGTGAACTGATGAAATGATGTGATCATTGTGATGTGAATCAACAATATAGTGCTTGAAGAACTTCATTGCATTAAGTATTCATTTTAACATTCAAGTTTGCATGTGACTTTTCAATGATGTCATGCATCTCATCAATGTCAGTCAGAACAAGATGATTCTGTGCAGCATCTGTAAGATGAGTGATTTTTATTTGACTAGTTAAAACATTTATGAAGTTTTATGCAAAATGATGACAAGATTCAGATGTTTCATCAGACTGTGCTGTTGCTGCTGTTTTTTTGTGTGTTTTAATTAAATTAATACTGATCATGATGCTGAGATTAGACTGATTTGATGAAGCAAATGTAGAGTGATCACTGAGTTAAGTTGAACTCAGATTTTAAAACTTGACTCAGTTCATCAGACTCAACTTTGCAACCTGATCTGACTCTGAACAGAGTTGAGTTTCAGACAGAGTTAAGTCAGATTTTTCTTGACAGTTCAAATTAAATTAAAATTAGTTAGCACATAATAACTAAGCAGAGTTTGATTGATAGATGTTACTAATGCAAAACTATTTGATGATAGTTTCACAAAGCACTTTTTGTTTGACTATGTGTTTGCAGCATGCTTTGTGAACATTATATATGAGCATTATAAGCTGTTCATTACATCACATATTTAATACAAAGCTAAAGTACATTAATTAATAAGAATTTCATTTTCTTAGTAGAGCTGAAAAGTATCAAACATCATCTTTGTCTTTCACAACTCTGCTGCTGTAACTAGATTCTTTTTCTTATGTAGCTTTGCAATTATATAACATATAAGTTATAGAAGAGAGATTTTGATATGTGAGAATTTATACTTTCAAAATAAGTATGAAGAAATGCTTCACTTGTCTTCTGTAGACTTGTGATTGCTGATTAATGTTACTTTAAGTTCTAATTATACTAAGTGATTATTTCTCTGATTAGAAGAGAGAATGCTGCTTGATTAATCTTGAAAAAATGCAGTTCTTGTCAATATTGTTGCTGCTACATAGCAAAATCTTGTCAGAGAGTGTTAGAATTGAGCATTATAATATAATATGATTGTAAAAATTATGTAACTCACTAGACTCTTTTCTTGTAGCAATTGATTTAAATGAAGAAGAATTATTAAGAATTCAGTCATCTTCTTAAAAGATGCTACATTTAACTGCAGCTTCTTTGCTCTCTAGTTATGATGTTATTTCTGCATTATATATCTTCATTTTTTTTTCAAAAACAGTTTTCATTGAAGATTTCTTCTTAATTTCTTCAGTCATCTCTGTTGTCAGCTTAACTTTCTTTCTTGACTTTAGTTTTTGTTTTGATGTCATGATGCTAAATACATAACTTGAATGTCAGTTTCTCTACTCTTATAATGTCTATATTAGAAAATGTAATTGATACTAATGTGATTTCTTCTACTACATTTTACAAATAGTATGTAATGTGTCTTAAAATCAAGTATATTTGTAGTTGTCTGAGATAGAATGATCATGAGATAAAATTTCTGAATAATTGTGTAGTTTGTTTTGAAGTTATCTACAGATTCACTCACAACAAACAACAACATTCACATAAACAAACTGTACTATGAGTGCTTAGTCAAGTTTACTTTTTCACTTTCACAAAATCTCTGATCTTTTCTTTCTGAATCTTCAGTTTTTTATAAATTTTTTTTTCAAACTATCATACAGTCATCAACATACTTGTGTTTCTTTTATAATGCAACAATATAATATTATCAGATCAAGAGATTGAAGAAAGTCATCAGATATTGCTTAAATATATTTTAAAGAGCTCAATTAGTTGTCATGTAAGTGAAATTAATTATGAAGAAATAAGATGCTGACTTTCATTTTAAAAATACATTATCAGAACAGTGCAGAAAGAATGTTAAGATTATTTCTGTAAATGTAGCAAAATTGCAAGCATTAAACTCATTTAACACAATGTTAAACACATCTATTCATAAGAGAACTCACTTTATCAATATATTAAACTTATCATCTCAATCTGTCAAGAAGAAGAAGAAGAAACAGATTGACAAAACTGATATATTCATATCATCTTAACTTAACAAGAAGAAAAAGAAGAAACAGATCAACAAAATCAATATACTTATCTCAGACATTGCTGCATGTCTGAAGAAAGAAAACTTTGCTGATTGATAAGAAAAAATAAAAGTATTTATCAATTATTCTGAATCAACATTCAATGCTGTACTTCTCAAAAATACTTCAGATGTACTCAGCAGTTTTTTTACTGTGAAATCTTGTAAATAACTTCTATGATTATAACACTCAATTATAATGCACAAAGAGTGTACTAAATCAGAAACTAGATTGTATTCATGAATTGAGAAGCTTTTCATTTCTTTTTAAATTAAATTCTTCACTATTTAATACAACTCAGAGAATCACACTATCACAATTTTCAGTAGTTAATGTCTTCAGAGATGATGAAATTGAAGAAACTCACAACAAAGACAACAAAGCACTGAATAAAGTGAATCAGAATCTCAAGCATGATTCAGACTATAAAAAGTTCAAAGATGCTATTCAAAAGACAAAGTATGCAGTTAAGATTAAAGAGAAAATTGTGACTCAAAGATATGCAGAGAGTGAACATGATGAGTATTAATCTACTGTTTTAGTTTTACACAGTTTTTAATTTAATATGTAACAATTTTTCTCATAAATCAGAATGCAATAGCTCAGCAGAAGAAGAAAAATGATATTGTCAAGTACAATAATTTCATTATACAAGCTAAAGAAACTCAAACTTTACATGAGCTTCTTGAAACAAAGAGTTCTTCTGCAGTCTTTAATAAAAAAGTATGTCTTATTTATTTGAATTCTAGACTGTGCTGATGTGATTAAATTACAAAAATTCATTAAAATATTCAAGACTGCTGAACAGAATCTTTATGTACAGTAGTTAAGCATCAAGAGCAAATCATTCAGTTCTGCAACTATGAAGAGTTTACTGCTGCAGAAGATGAGAACTCAGATTTTGTTATGCAAGTTTTCAATAATATTGTACTTAATTCAGAACACATAGCAGATAATGAAGCTCATCAGTATGTATTTTATTTTTAACACTCATTTATAACACTTCTCAAGACAGCAACTGATGCTGTTTTGTTTCTAGATATCAGTTACTGATGATTTTCAATGCATCTGTAGATGAAAATGCAGAAGTGAAAGTAGTGTTGAGTGAAAATGAAAATATAGCTACAGTAGTTATTTCTGAGTGAATTGTGTCAAATGAAAATACTGATGATGAACATATCTTTTTTAAGTTCAGCAAAGTTGCATTAACAAACATTAAGAAGACAATCTTAGAAGAGAACAAAATATATTAATTTTGTGCTGTTTTAGTATCAGAACTCTCACTAAATAATATTTTTCACAGACTGCATCTTTGAAGTCAAAGAGTCAGAAGATTGATGTACACAATGATCAAATATGTTTATATTGCTCAATTATAATGCTTTTACAATCATCTATAAAGTTCTTGTTAATTCAATATATCTGTAGACTAAGACAGAATTTAAAATTCAATCATCAACAGAACAGACTCTGTTTGTTACAGATGATACTGATGAAAAGATAAAAGTCTCAGAAATGAAAGAAAATGTACAGAATGATGAGAAGAAGAAGAAGAAAGATCATGATGATGATAATAATGATGAGAATAATGAAGATGTAAAACTAAACTGAACTACAATGTTCTGAGTGAAGATCAAAGATCTTTAATATCATTGTTGTTAATGTGTAAGCAAGTTTAAGTCTGATACTCTACTCAAAGTCACTTTTATAAGTGTATTTTTTCTTTTTGTATGTACAATACTGTTGATTCAGAATGTAATTGTTGTTTATTATAAATAACTCAACAACAATGAACTTCTCAGAATTGCAGAGTATGAAAGTATATCTACATATATGTGTATGACTTAGTCTATTGAGCATGAAAAGTATGAAGTCATGAACTAATCTAAAGAATGCAGCAACAATGAGAGTTGTGATCAGATTGTGATAAAGAGACAAAATTATTAAGATAGTAAATATAAGAATGAGATCACTGTGAATTTATAAAAATATTGTGCATGTATTCTGTCTCAAATTCATAACAATTTCATGATGTGCTCAACAACAAGACTCTCTGTTTGTGATGTTACTCTATGTTTTAAAAAAATGTGAGACAAAAGTTTACTGAGATCAATATTGCTTACATCTATAAACATCAACATTATCTTCAGATAAAAATGAATGTATTTTTCTTGATTTTGAAAAATCATTGATGTGACTGATATATGAAAGATTAAAAGTCTCATATAATCTTAATATTGAAGCAGTGATGATCTTAAAGTGCAGTGTCTGTATTTTTATTTGTGAGAGTGATGTCTTTAACAGTTGTTTGCTTCATTTATGAAGAAGATTTCTGTCTCTTGACTGATGTAATGTTATATTTAAAACTGTATATGTAATAACAGTAAAGATGCTCTAAACAGAGTTGTTGAAGCTGATGTTTTGAACAATGAGACTGATAATAGTAAAGTCATTGAAGATAAAACTAATAATTAAAACATCAATTGCTGCAGATAACATATTCAGTGAAAAAGCTCTGTGCTTTTCTTCTGAACTGATGTTTATTGATTTATGACTATAGTTGTTGTTGAAGATTGTGTGTCTTGATGTTGCATGATTTAAAATATTTATAATGCTTAAATGTATTGCTTCAGTGTTCAGATTTTAATCTTAATCACTGTTGTAAAGTCTAGAATCAATGTTTTTATCTTGATTGCTGTTGAAAAGTTTAAAGTTGTTGTTGTTCTCTTGATCACTGTCATCATAAAAATCATCATCAATGAAGAGTTGATTCAATAGAAGCTCTGTACAAAATTCAGTTACTTTTCAATTTAGTTTATCTGCTGAAGATTTTTCTTCATCATTGTTAACAATTATTGTCAATGCAGATCTCTTCTCAAGATCTTTTATTAATTCTGTTATAAATGTGAACATATTATGATATTTGATCAGCATGATTTTCTTGATGATTTCTGAATTTAATCAATTTTAATGATATGTGATAACATCTTGAGTCATATTGAATAAATATTCAACATCAACATCTGCTGCAGAAATTGCAAGTATATTCTTTACAAATTGAGTCATTACTGATTTTGACTTCTTCATCAACTTTTAGTACTCAAGAATTGAAATATTCACATCAAATACTGAAGACTTTTACAAATAATCTGCAAGTTCTTTCTTCACAGATATATCTTAATGCTTTTTTATGTTCTTTATGTAACTCATTATAGTTATTGTCTTCTTCTCTTTAAGATCAAATATGATCAAATCTTAATCTGATGACTCATTTTTCAGATGCTGGTAGTTGATGCTGTAGTATTTTTGAAACTTAAGTTTGTAGATTACACATAAATTTTCTTAGTCATCTTTCTGTATTAAATCATGTCAGTCTTAATATATTGTTTGAATTGAAGATTGAAGAATGTCTACATTGTACATGTCAAACTTGTTGCATAAATTCAATATTGTCTCAAGATTACAGAACAATTCATGATTGACTTCTGTCTTTTTATAATATTGAGTCAGTTTTTTTTTACATGTATCAATAGCATTCAGCAACTTAGAATTGAAGAATAATTCAAACTTCTCAATTACTTTGTTCTGATTTTCAAGATAATTAAACAGATTGTTATATGTGAATTACAGCTTGTGAATTATTGACTCACTGATAACTCTCATGATCTCTGTTCAGTTCTTAAAGTGTTTTAGAAGATGCAGTATGTATTTGACATGCTGTCACTCTCTTGTATTATATTTGAGAAACTTCATTCTGTTTATTGTTCTAGTTAGACACTTTATTTACTGAGAGAATTCAGTTCATAGTTTATATGCTCTGTTCAGCATATCATAGAATGAGTTTCATTAAGTTTTCATATTCTCAATCATACTTCAAGAATTTGTCTTCTGCAATTCTTTGAACAGCTTAAGTTGCTGTGATGATGTCATGATTGTAATAACAAGCATATAAATCTTCATCAATATGTTGTTAACATAACAATGAACTGAAATAGAGCATTATAATGAAGCATTACAAAAGATTTACTGATCTTTTTCAGTATGATATTAAAAAAGTAGTTCTTTTCAAATATAAACTTTTATAGCTTACTGTCATCAAATATAGTTGTAGAATGATTATTTTTGACATCAGCTTTTAAATATGTGAGTAGCTGATTGACTGCAAACTGAATAATATGTGTTATGCAATTCATGATTTTAGTTTCATCACTTCAGATTATATTTTTTGCACTTAAAAGTTGATTGAGATGACATCTTAAAGTATAATTGTTGAAAGCATTGTCTGCTGTGATCACTAACAATTAATGTGTCAGATTTCACTTCTTCAACATCTTAAGACCATACTCAGTTAAATTTTCATCACTATATTGATTCTTTAATTCTCTGAATGCTAAAAGAATCTCTCTGTACTTTCACTCAGTGTTGATAAAGTATGCAGTGATGTTTAAAAATGTAAGATGATTAAAACTGATTCATTCATCAAATACAATAGAGACTCTAGTCTGCAGCTCAAATACTGTAAGAATTTTTTTTTGAACTTTCACAGCATGATGTTTAAGAAGTTATGCAACTTTTGTTCAATCTGAAATCTTAATTTCAGCACAACATATTCAGATGAACTTTCAAAACTTTAGATGCTCAACAGCACAAAAAAACAGATTGAGTGCTATGATGAACTAAAGAATCTGTTGATCAAAGACTTCAAAAGTAAAGTTAAGTGATTTGATAATGATTTTTTGAACTGTCTGCACAGATGTGAGTATTATATTAAAGCATTATAATTGAAAAACATAATATACAGTAATATTCAGTGCTGTAAAGATTGAAATCTGTCTTTCTAATGATTTTCTTGCATTCTGACAACTGTTGCTCTTCAGATAACATCTTATGATTGTTGTTTCATCATTATTTAATGCTGAATGATTCATAATATTGTGACACTTAACACACATCACATTAAATCTTTCATCACATTTATTGACTACTTCAGCAAAAGACTTTCAGACTTCTGCTGAACAACTTGAACTGTTTTACAGTATTGAAGTATGTTTTTTGACTTTCACAACTGTGTTTTAACTTCATATAATTGTCTCTCATCACTCTTAAAATTCTTGCTTCATCACAAAGATTCAAAGAACATACTCTGAGTTGAGTGCATTTGTTAAAGTCAAAGAGAATGATAGTACTCATTGAGATGATCAAACTCTATCAGTGAAAACACTCATAAAAGAATTTTCTGAGTTACTTGTCAGCTGACTGAAGAAAAAACTGTATAAAGACATGATAATGATTTCTCAGAGTAAGCTGATTGAGTAGATGATGCTTTGTTGTAGTATAACAATAGTAAGATATGAAGAGTGTTGTGAAACTTAGTAAGTTTTTCTTTATATGAATGTAGTTATGTGATCATAAAATTTACACAAGTAAAAGACAGAACTTATATGATTTATATATATTTAATCAATGAGAAAGCTACTCTGCATAACATGTTATTGAGTTAACAATATTTAATTATTGAAATAAATAATTTAATGTAAAATTCTATACTACAACTTCATACTATGTCATGTGATAATATCAGACACAATATTTTAAAGAGAAGTAACTTATTATTAATAATTCATATTCATAATCAGATAATTGATCATCAAGAATATAAAAATAAATAATTTGTCAGATATCTCTGATTATTCTCTTACTATTTTACAGCTTTAGTCATCACAAAACTGTGTATTACTTTACTACTTACTTTTCTTCTTATCACTGTTCTTATCTGTGATACTTTCATCATCTTCATCATTTTCAGCTTTATCTTTCTTCTTCTCATCATTTTTCACATCAGTAATTGCTGCATCAATAATAAACTCATTAATTAAATCATCATTCAAGAACTTCTCATCTTCAGACTTTATCACATAAGCTTTATCAGTATTCTCAACAACACTTTTTTTCTTCTTTTCTTCTTGATCAACTATGAACTTTTAAATGTATTTAGTCATTGTTAAAAGTACAAAGTGTTATAACTGAGTGATATAATACTCATGAATAATCATAATCAACAATATGCTCAGAATCAAGAACATCATTATAGAAAAGACACATTGTCTTTGCAGAATCAGAGTCTTCAGCATCATGTAGCTTCTGCTTTTCTGTAAAATTAATGATTTTCTTTTGATGTTTCATCACAACAACAAGATACTTGTCAATCTGCTGATTGATATTGCTGTACTTCTCATTGATAATGACATCTTTGTCAATATTTTAGAGAAAGTCAGAGAAACTATAAAACTTCAATATAGAGTATATCTCTTACTGTAATTTCTTAGACTCATGCTTCTCTTTCAGAGTTAAAGTATCAGTAAATAATCTTTTCTTCTCAATTTTCTCATCAATTCAAGCTTGATTCTTCTGCTTCATCAAACAAGCTTTAAACTTATCTTCATAGTAGACAGCTGCAGATAGTTAAAAGTATTATAATAGAGCATTATAATTCTTGAAATCTATCAGATATTTCACAATTGTATTACTTCTTTAAGACTTCTTTCTTCATTTTCTCTTTCATGATTTTCTGTACAGCAGAATTCACAGTTTTATATTTTTTCAATTTTTTCATGATGTCTCTCTTTCATTTCACAGCTCTGTAATCTGTCATCTTTGTATGTTTAATTTATCTGAAATCTTCATTCTTCATAAATTTCTGATATTTCTTCTGTACTTATACAGTCTTTAAGTTGTTTAAGTACTCATTAAATGTCTTCTTTAAATCATATAATGACTTGTAAGAATGATCACAATAATCAGAGTCAACATTTGAAATATTTTTAAGTTTGTTGACAAAATAAAGACAAGTTGTTTGACAGAGAGAAGTGAAAGCTTAGTGTTTGAGAATTTTGTCATTGTAAGAGTCTAGAATGTAAAGTTAACTTTGAGAACTATAAATGAGTATTATTATTGAGTGATAGAATGAGCAACAAAATCAAGCATCAAAACTGAACATCATCATGAAACATCAAAATGAAGCATTAAAATTGAGCATTAAAATGAAGCATCAAAATAAAGTATCAAGACAAAGCATCAAGACAAAGCATCAGAATAAAACATCAAAACAAAGCATCAAAATTGAGCATTGAAACAAAGCATCAAGACAAAGCATCAAGACAAAGCATCAGAACAAAACATCAGAGCAAAGTATTAAAATTGAGTATCAAAATTGAGCAATAAAACAAAGTACTGAATTTGAGCATCATCATAAAGCACTGAAACTGAGCATCAAAACAAAGCATTATCACAAAGCACTGAAACAAAGCATCAAAACTGAGCATTAAAACTGAGCAACAAAACAAAACATCAAAACAAAGTAATAAAAATGAGCAATATATTGAGTGCTGAAACAAAGCATCAAAACTAAGAATCAGAACAAAGCATCAAAATCAAGCACTAAAACACAACATCAAAACAGAGTATTGAGATGAAACATCAAAACTGAGTGATAAAAATGAGCAATAGATTAAGTACTGAAACAAAGCACTGAAACTAAGCATCAGAATGAAGCACTGAAATAAAGTATCAAAATGAAGCAATGAAATGAAGCATCAAAGTGAAATAATAAACTTACTGAATGTAGATACTGAGCATAGAGATTGAACATAGAGACTGAGCAGTGAAAGTGAAGATAAGAACTGAGTGTTAGAGATAGATGTATTGATATATTTACTCATAATATTGATGTACATATCATGAGTGAATATGATGTTTACTAGCATAATAACATTGATGCACATATCATAAGTGAATGTGATATTTACTAGCATAACATCTCAGTCTCTCTAACATCTTAATAACATCTCTCAACAATGAACTTCAAACTACAACTTTCTCATCAACTCAGTTTTTCACATACATTATAATTCACAGTCACTCAAAGATATCTTTATCTTTATATTGATCTCTTATAATACTTCTATTAACTTGATCTTAGAACTTCATCAAATTGTTATTTCACATCATGACATGTAGCAAGAAATCTTCAACAAAATGTGATGCTATGAAGACAGTACTGAGCAAAGAAAAGACATTGACTGCTGAAAAGATGTGTGAGAGTGAAAAAACTCATGATGAAGAAAAGAAAAAAGAAAAGAGTGAAGAAAACATGAAAGAGAATACTGCTGAGATATGAGTAAAGATTGAAACAAATACTGCTACAAATACAGATGAAGATGAAGAAAGTTAGACAGTTACTGCAAAAGTTAGATCAGCTCACTGCTGAAAGTCAAACAGTAAGTTCAATTTTATTGCTCAATTTTATTGCTCAATTTTATTGCTCAATTTTGATGCTCAGTTTTGATGCTTTGTTTTAGTGCTTCATTTTGATGCTTTATTTTGATACTTCATTTCAGTGCTCAATCTTGATGCTCAGTTTCAGTGCTTCATTTTATTGCTCAGTTTTGATGCTCAGTTTTGATGCTTTGTTTCAGTACTTTGTGATGATGCTTTATTTTAATGCTCAGTTTCAGTGCTTAGATTTAATGCTCAATTTTGATGCTCAATTTTGATGCTCAGTTTCAGTGCTCAGTTTTGATGCTATATTTTGGTGCTCAGTTTTGGTGCTCAGTTTTGATGCTATATTTTGATGCTCAATTTTGAAGCTCAGTTTTGTGCTTTGTTTTGGTGCTCATGATATCAATTAATTTTATCACTCAATTTTATTGCTCAGTTTTGATGCTCAGTTTCAGTGCTTTATCTTGATGCTTTGTTTTAGTGCTTAGTGATGATGCTCATGATATTGCTCAATTTTATTGCTCAATTCTAACTCTCAATTTCAATGCTCAATTTTAACACTCAATTCTAACACTCAATTCTACTCTATAGCTGTCACTCTTCATGAAATATGTTGCTATCAGAGATCAATCAATTTCTTAATGAAAAAACTTTTCTTTCAGCAACTGTGTCAAGAAATCACTCAGAACTATTCAATAAAGATTTGACATTACAACAAGAACTTTTAATTTCAAATCTCAGTCATAAAAAGTCTGCAAGAAGCTGCAGAAGTATATGTTGTTGTCTTTTTTGAAAGTATGTTGAACACACTGTTAAGAAACTATAAACTAACTTGTTCAAATGTTAATCTTACTGCAATTCACACAAAGCAGATTATTATTCAGCAAAAGAACATGATTCTCATTAAGAGATATATGCATAACTGAAATATTGCATCAAAAGATGTAGATTGAAGTAAAAGTGATTAGAGTTACTTCAGAAATACTGTCTTCTTGATGTGATAGATAGTAATCTTAGAATGAAAGCAATATCTTTGTTCACAATATAATGCTTACTTATAACACTCATGTATCACACTCTTTCAACCTAAATTCTTGAACTCTAGTTCATAAGTTCACTTATTAATCATAATCATAATCATTAAAATTCAGACTAAATGTCTGAGTCAGATCAGACTTTCAAATCAAACTCAACTTGAATCTTCAAGCTCAAAAACTTGACTCAGTTCAACCTGACTCAAAAGCTCAGTTCAGATCAGTCAGGGTTAACTCAGTCTGATGATTACTTTAAGCAAATATCTCATTTTTTGTTTAATTTTGTGTGCATTTCATAGACTATCACAGAGAACAATTTTAATGCAGCATTTTTGAGCTCACTGACATCTAGATATGAAGATTTAAACTGAATGCTTTAATCAGTTGATGCTATCATTTGTTAGAATTAATTTATATGATTGATTTCTAAGTCTATGATAAAGTGTTGATTGATTGAGAAAACTATCTAGAAAGTAATGTTTTACTCAGATGCAGACTTCTTAAAAACTAATGCTGAGTACTTCTGTAGAGTCTCATCTTATTATAGAGTTTCAATTTTGCTGAGCTCTATAAATTCATAACACTCATGTTGAAGAAATAAGATTAATTAAGACAAGCAATATGATGAAGTAACATGACTGAATGCATCAAATGTGCTGTGAAAGTCAGTTATTATAAATTTCATTATGAAATTATTATTATCAAAAGACTCAGCATGAAAAATGAAATTCAATAATATATTGATTATAGTGAACAGATTAATCAAGTACACAATGTTCATTTCATTCAAAGAGACTGCAACAGCATCAGTATTGATGTACATTATACTGTAAGAATTGATTAACAATTATAAAATATCAAAAGATTTTATTATCAACAGAGACAAACTGTTTATGAGCAAGTTTTGAAAAATGCTCACAGCAGAACTTAAAATAAAACATAAGATGTTGATGACATATCATTTACAGATAGATGAACAAAGCAAATGAATGAATTAAACAGTGAAAACATACTTAAAACACTATATCAACAAGAATCAGAATAACTGAGTACAGCTGTTGTTAATGATATAGTTTGTGTACAACAACATGAAGAATGAAATCACAAGAAAAATGTCTTTCTATATGAATTATAACTACAACTCAAAGATATAACAAGATTCACAGAGACATGAATCACAAAGTTAAAAAGTGATTTTAAACATTGCTCAATTAAAAAAACTGCATCAAGATCTAACAAAATGAATTGAACAGCAGACAGAATGAACAATAAAGACAAAATCATTCAAAAAAGAAGAAAAAATATATCTGAGAACAGACAAAATGAAAATTAAAGAAAGAAGCAAGAAGCTGAAAAATAAAAGCATTGAATCATTCAAGATTATATGAAATATTAAGAAATTAAGCTATAAGTTAGACTTACTCAAGAAAATGAAAATACACTCAGTATTTCATGCATTCATGCTACAGCACTGTAATCAGTTCATATCATTTTAAGTTATTGAAGTGTCTGTCAAATTCAATAAAGAATACAAAGTTAAGAACATTTTAAAAAAGAGAATGATTAAAGAGAAAGTTTACTATCTCATAAAATAAAGAGAATATAATATCTCAGAAAGTATCTGAGAACTCAAGAAAAATCTTAAGAACTATGTGAAAACACTTTAACATTTTGAAAAAAAAATCAATATTAGTTCAGAAGAATGAAGACATCAAATTTATAAGTTATAACATTGTTTGAGAATCTTCATTCTCAATTTCATCATTATCACTATCAAGTTCAGCAACAAGACAGTCAGTTTTCTGCAAAACATAATGATTCATTTGATTCAGAATTTTCTGAAGATGCATAACTTTCAAAGACAATATAATAAGTTTGACATGTTTGACTGCTAATTCACTGTTTGCTTTACTTATTTTCTTTTGAAGTGACAGATAAGTTCTATTGAGAAACTTTTACAATATATTGACACACAGATGATTACAGCAAGTATATTTATTATATTTGATCAAGATTTCATTACAAAACAATTGATGTCACAACTGACACAATAATCACAAAAAAACAAAGTAGATACATCACTGATCTGAATTTTCTTTGTAATTTTTAGATGATTGAAATTTTTAGAAAGCATTGTTGCTGATGATGAACAGTGTAAATACTCTCACTTATATAGATCTAGAGAATTAGTGTCTAAAAAAGAAAGAATGATGTTATGATCATATTTGAAGAGATAAGATGCAAACTGATTTATATGTAAAAAAAATGTTTAACAGATTGTCTGTCAAGACAGAAGTCATGTGATATCTTAACATGTTTGATGATGAGCTTAATGATGTTAGAGTGTAAATCTAAACTATGTGATTTAAGATATAATATATAAGTAATAATTGAGGATCTAAGTGAGTAAAGAAGTGTGATCACTATATATGCAGTGAGAATGCTTAGTGAGCATGCTTAGTCAGCATGATCTCATGTGAAGTGATCATATTCTGTAACAAGTCTTCTTTCTTGAAACTGAAAGACAGCATTCTCACTGTGACAACTATCTATAATTATGCTCTATATTCATCTGATGTCTCATCTGCTCTATAACTCATTATAATTCATTCTTATGATTTTGTTGTTGTTGTGAATGTGAGTGAAAATGTGATGTGCTTGAAAAGACTGAATTTGAATGTGAATTTGATGTAAATTGACACATGTCATAGTTGTAAAAACAAGTGTAAATTGAGTGCAAAATTGTTGAAACAAAAGAGTAAAGACTGGTAATTAGCTGTGTTGAAAAGACATCAATTTGTATGTGTTTTTGATGTAAATTGAAATGTGTTGTAGTCATAGAAATGAGTGTGAAAATGAGTGTGAAATTGAGTTTGAAATTGATGAAACAAATGAATAAAGACTAGTAACAAGTCATGTCAAAAAGACATCAATTTGTATGTGTTTTTGACATCAAAAGAAATGAAATATCATCACATGTTAATTTCAAATCAAGATGTTTATGTCACCTGAATCAAACACAAAGACAGTCACATAAGTGTGTAATCTCAGACAGAAGAAAGAAGTTGTTTTTACTAGATGTTTAGTCTGTAATAAACTCTTTGTGATTATGTCTAAGTATGACATCATTGTCATGACAGAGCATGACATCATTGTTATAACAGAGCATGACATCATTGTCATGACAGAGCATGACATTGTTGTTAGATTTTGAGCAACAGATTTGATAAAGATCTTGATGAGAATCTTGATGAAGATTTTATTGAAGATTTCATTAAAGAATTCAATGACAGAAGTCTCAGTAACAAACTTATTGATGATCTTGATAAAAATCTCAGTGAAGAACTTGATAAAGATCTTGATAGAAATTTTGATAGAAATAAGATCTAATTGATGAAGAACTTGCATAACTATTTTTTTGACAACTTTCTTAATAATAATCTTCACTTTTTTGCATGTGACAAAGTTCATTGCTTGAGTGATTCAATGAGTACTGAGTGTCATCTTTTGTATGAGAAATTACTAGTAAATGAAAACTAAATGTAGAAACTTGATCAATCTAATTAAAAAATCAAGCATAAGAATTTGTGCAGTTGATGTTATCAATTGTTAGAGTGTAAATCTAAGCTATGTGATTCAAGATATAATATATAAGTAATAATTGAGGGTTTAAGTGAGTAAAGAAGTGTGATCACTATATATGTGATGAAGATGCTTAGTAAGCATGCTTAGTCAGCATGATCTCATGTAAAGTGATCATGTTTCATAACAGATGAGCAAGCTTGATAAATTGCATGAATAAGTCAACTCAATGAGCTTGATGACAAGACTGATGAGTGAACTCAGTATATAGTTATGATTATTTTTCTTATGAAAAGAATTGTATTCAACTTAAATAACAATCTAAGAATTAAAGATCAGAATTGTTTCAGATCAGCTTTTATATTTATAAGTATAAACTTTTAGCTCTTATATGAGAGAAATCTTTCATGAGAACATTATACTGAACATAGTGTTGTCTGAGTTGTTATAATTTAGCTCAATTGAGTTTTCTGCAGTGATTAAATAAAAATTGTTAGTTAATCAGTTAAGAAGAACTGTGAAAGAAAATTTTAAAAGACAAAATACTCATCTTCACTGTTGCTGAGTTTCAGAGTGAAAGTATTAGTATTAGCATTAGTTTTAATTGCAGAATCATCTCTTAGATCACTTGTAGCAATTAGCTGTTGAGTGAGTATATACTGCTTCAGACTTAGAGTGTTATTCTTTACAACTTTCTTTAATTTTATTTCAGAGAGAATATTCTGAAAAAGTAAAAGATTGTTGTTGTTGCTGTCATTGTTGTTGCTGTCATTCTTGAAGTGATTGTCTTTCAAGATTTTTGATGTATAATCTTCTATATAATATCAAATATCAACTCTCTTAGAACTTCAATACTTTAAATATAGATCTTGAACTTTATCAGAGTTATTGCTATCAGACTGTTATTTTATAATATGCTTTCTTTGCTGATCAGATGCAGTAAGATTTATAATCTTTATAATTTTAACATGTTTCAATGCAGTGTCTCAGATGATATATTGCTAATTATGCTTGCTAGACATAAAGACTGAATGACTGTGAATAGAGTGATCACTGAGCTAAGTTGAGCTCAGATTTTAGAATTCAGTCTGATTCACCAAGCTCAACTTTGCAACTCAGCTCAACTCTGAACAGAGTTAAGTTTCAAACAAAGTTAAGTCAGATTTTTCTTGACAGTCTGAACTAGATTAAAATCAATTAGCACATGATAACTAAGCAGAATTTGATTGATAAAAGTTATTAACACAAAACTATTTAATGATAGTTCTGCAAAGCTTGTTTTATTTGACTATGTGTTTGCAGCATATTTTATGAACATTATATGTGAATATTATAATCTGTTCATTACATTACATATTTAATACAGAGCTAAAGTACATTAACTAGTAAACAGTTCATTTTCTTAGTAAAGCTGAAAAATATCAAACACTGTTTTTGTCTTTTGCAATTTCACTGTCATAATCAGATTTTCTTTCTTATGTAACTTCACAACTATATAACATATAAGTCATAGAAGAGAGATTTTGATATGTGAGATTTTATACTTTCAAAATAAGTACAAAAATATACTTCACTTGTCTTCTGCAGACTTGTGATTGCTGATTGATGTCACTTTAAATTCTAATTATACTGAGTGATTATTTCTTTGATCAGAAGAAAGAATGCTGTTTAATTAATCTTAAATAAATGCAGCTCTTATCAACATTGTTGTTGCTACATAGCAGAAGTTTGTCAGAGAGTGTTAGAATTGAGTATTATAATATAATATGCTTACAAAAACTATGTAACTCACTAAACTCTTTTCTTATAGCAATTGATTTGAATAGAGAAGAATTATTAAGAATTCAGTTGTCTTCTTAGAAGATGCTATGTTTGACTGTAGCTTCTTTGCTCTCTAGTTATGATGTCATCTTTACATTATACATTTTCATTTTTTTTTCAAAGACAATTTTCATTGAAGATTTTTTCTTCATTTCTTCAGTCATCTCTGTTGTCAGCTTGACTTTCTTTCTTGACTTTAGTTTTTGTTTTGATGTCATAATGCTAAATACATAACTTGAATGTCAGTTTCACTACTGTTGTGATGTCTATGTTAAAAAAAAAAATTGATACTAACTTTATTTCTTTTATTACACTTTACAAACAGTACATAATGTGTCATAAAATCAAGTATGTAGTTGTCTGAGATAGAATAATTATTAGATAAATTTCTAAATAATTGTATAGTTTGTTTTGAAGTTATCTACACATTTACTCACAACAAACAACAACATTCATGTAAACAAACTGTACTATGAGTGCTTAATCAAGTTTACTTTTTTTCTTTCACAAAACTTTTAATCTTTTCTTTCTGAATCTTCAGTTCTCAACAAATTTTTTTTCTCAACTATTACATAGTCATCACTGTACTTGTGTCTCTTTTATAACACAACAATATAATGTTATGACCATATCAGAAGAGAAAGAAACTCATGAGTCTGTGATCAAAAATTCATCTGTAGTGCATAAAGAAGAGACTGCTGAGCAACAGTCATGTAACAGTATAACAGCTCAACAGTGAGCAGGTGAGCTGAGAACTTAATTTCTCAACATTGAGATGTTGAGACATCAAGAGTGCTCAATGCAGAATTATTAAGCACACACTATATAGTAGAGTCATTTTTCTTATGAAAACAATCATGTTCAACTTAAGTAACTATTTAAGAGTTAAAGTTCAGAACTGTTTCAGACCAGTTATTATATCAATAAGCACAAATTCTTAGCTCTACATACCTGAGAAATCTCAGGTTAGAATGTTACACTTTGAACACTCTTACAATATAACAAGTACAATGTCTGACACACAGAAGAATGTCTTAATCTTGTTTTTGAGACAGATTCAGATGAACTTATCTTTATCATTTACTTCAGATAGAATGACAGCACAATCAGTGATGTCAGCTCAGGTGATACAACTATCTGTGAATGCATCAAAGATTTAGGTACTCAATATCTTTGATGAAGAATGAGAAAAGCTGTGAGTCTTTGTGATTAAGCTCAATCTATACATTGAATTCAACCAATCAAAGTTTCAAACTGATCAGGAGAAAACATTGTTTGTAACAATCTATTTAGTGAATGCAGTCTTTGACTGAGTTGACTTTAAGCTACATGAATTTCTAGAGAAGAATTATAACAAATGCAACATCAACATGAAGTTTATGTTCAACAACTTCAACAAGTTCAAAGAAAAACTTAAAAAAGCTTTCAGAGTGATCAATGAAGAAAGAACAGCAGAGAAATAAGTTTACATCTTGTAACAGAGTGAATCAACAACAGTATACACCACAGAGTTTCAGCAGTTAGCAGCACTTATCAGATGAAATAATGAAGCACTCATCTATCAGTACTATTGTGAGTTAAGAAAGTTCATCAAAGACAAGATAGTTTAAGCAGAACAATCAAACAATCTTCAGAAAATGATTGATCTGAATATCAACATTGATAGTCATCAGTGAGAACAACAGATAAAACAAAAAGAATATTGAATGTCATCTATGATAGAAGATCAAGAAGAAAGCTTCTGACTGTGAGTGAAGTGATATGTTTTATCAATAAAATATAGAGAGACAAACTCTATGAATCTCAATGCAATCAAGAAGTGTCATCAGAAATCATAAAAAACTAAATGAACAGAGTCTGAATGTCAGACAGAGTGATTCACTAAGTCTCAGACAACATCACAAAACAAAACATGAATGTATTATAACTGCAGAAAACCTGAACACCTTGCTTGAGAATGCAACAGGTCTTGAATGAATAGAAAAAATGTTGCAGCAATAATGATCAAAACAAAGACAAAGAAACCAAGCATAGTGCATGATGCTCTGAGTTGAACAGTCTGTTATGATGACATGTGCTGAGCATATATAAGCAGCAAAGATAGAGTCAGATAGTACTCACAGAAACTGCACAAGAATGTAAAGAATGAATACAACACAACAAGTCAATTCAATTACAAGAAAGAATTAGCTATTCTTATCAAGAAAAGAGTTCTTGATGCTGAGAAAGAAGATAATACTCTTGAAGATGACATCAAAGAGACTGATGATCATGAATTTCAGATTGATGAATCTTGAATATTTTTCAACAACAATACACTTGTGAAAGAAAGTTCAGACAATGCTGAGACAGAACTTTCAAGAAAGTACTGAGCAAAGATTAAAAGAGATCTAAGTGCTCAAAAAGAAAAGACACTAGACTGCAAGACAATGCAGAAGAAAGAGTGAAAGACTCAAAGTCAGAAAGTAAAGATATGTGAAGAGTTTGATGAACTAATAAGAGATGTCTGAATGATCATGCAAGAACTGATATTGAAATCTCTTGTATAAAAAACAAAGAGTCACAAGATTGAGATACACTTATCTGAAGAGTATATCATGCAGAATGAAGACAAGTGAATCTTCAGTGAAGAATATATACCACTTGAATTTCTGCAAAGAGTAAGAGTCTTTGAGAGTCAGTTGCAGATGAAATACAATTAGTATGAATCTCAACTACATTTGAAAAGATACATTGAGCAGCACAACCTAAAGTATGCAAACCTTATGATCAGAAGAAAACCTAGATGATTTTAAGAGCTTTGAAGATGAGCTGAATGATCAAGTGAGTCAAAAAATGAAAAGCTTTCTCAACAAGACTAGAGAATAAGAAGCTAGTGGTGTCTCAAAGACAAGACAATGATCATCAAATATAAATCAAAATTGTGATCAATGAACATCAGATCAACACATTGGTGAATTTTGAAGTGAATGATAATATCATGAGTTGATGAATAGTTGAATTGTTGAAATTGAAGACACAGTGAGTGTGCTGTTCATTCAACATATGAATGACAAATGAAGTCATTGAAAGAATTGATGAGAAAACCTGTGTGAAAGTCTCAATTCTTGAAAATTCACAAGAGATAATCTTTGATGTTATGAAATTAATTGAATATGATGCAATGCTAAAGATGTCTTGATTGTGTGAAAAGAATTCTAGAATCAATTGAGTTATGAAAGAAATATGCACAGTTAAAAACACATACAAGATCTCAAAACAATCAGAGATGAGCTTATTAGAGCATAAGTCATGAGATCATAAGATATCACTATTGAACAGAAAGCAACCTAAGTGAATATCACTATACTCAATGAGTAAAAATCAACTCAAGAAAGTTAGAACTTATCTTGATGAGAATCTCAAGAGAGAATTCATAAAATCATCAAAGTCATCAGCAGAATACTCAATTCTGTTTGTATCAAAGAAAAATGACAAGAAATGACTGTGTGTTGACTACAGACAACTCAATGAGATAACTCACTGAAATAGTTATCTTTTATCACTGATAAAAGAGTTGCAAGACTGACTAGAAAAGACTAAATGATTCATGAGTTTAGACCTCAAAGAAGCTTACTACTGAGTCAGAATGAAAGAAGACAAAGAATGAAAAACAGTGTTTCAAACAAGATATGAACACTATAAATACATCATTATGCCATTTGAACTGAAGAATGCTTCAGTTATCTTTCAGAGATTAATTAATGATATGTTGAGAGAATATCTCAACAATTTTGTGATCACATATCTCAATGATATTCTGATATATTCAGAAGATCTTGAGAAGTACTGAGAGTATGTGCACAAGATACTAGCAAGACTCAACAAGAGAGCTCTGTACATGAAAAAATTGAAAAGTAGGTTTGAGATCAAGAAAGTTGAGTTTCTAGACTATGTGATTTGACCTGAACAGATCAAGAAGAATTCAAAAAAAACAAAAGCAGTCAGAAACTGATCAACACCAAAGAGAATCAAGGAAGTACAGGTCTTTCTAGAGTTGACAAACTATAATTGAAAGTTTGTATCAAACTATGCAAGAATTGTGAAATCACTAACACATTTGACACACAAAAGCAAAAAATAACATTGAGATAAAGAGCAGAAGAATGTGTTTCACATATTAAAGAAAAGTCTTAGTGAAATGACACATCTGAGAATACTCAACTCAGCATGTGAAAAAACACTGAAAATCAATGCTTTAAATTTCACAGTAGATGCATGTCTATACCAGATTGAAAAGAAGCAACAGAGACTCATAGCATATCAATTTAGAAAGTTATCAGAACTCAAGAAAAGATATAAAATTCATGATAAGAAACTTCTTGCAATAGTAGAAGCACTGCAAGATTGAAGATCTTATTTCACAGAGATAAGCAAGTCAATTCAGATCTATATGAATTACAAGAATCTGAAAAACTTCACAATGACAAAGCAACTCAATCAGCAACAGATTCATTGAGCAGAGCAGTTAGCAGACTATGAATTTCAGATTTATTACAAAAAGAATAATGAAAATGATAAAGCAGATGCTCTGAGCAGATAATCTGATCACAAAGACATACAGATAGTACATGTTGAAATTCTGAGCAAAGATGATAAAGAAGTTCTCACAAAAGACTTAGCAGCAATACACAAGATGAAGTAAACTTTCTTAACAGACAAAGAACTCATTAAAATGTGTCATTACAACAGAATTGAGAAACACCTAGAAGTTAAATGCACTGAAGACCTAGTGCAAAGAAGACACAATGTTAACAATTTTAGAAACTGAATCACCAGAATGATTGCTGTGTGTGATTCATGCTGAAGAAACAAGATCAATCAAAATAAGTGATATGACAAAGTAACACAACTAGATGCACCAGATGCACCATGAAAGTCAGTTATCATGAACTTCATTATGAAGCTATCATCATCAAAGAATTTAACATGAAAAGTAAAATTCAATAGCATATTAATCATAGTAAACAGATTAATCAAGTACACAATGTTTATTTCATTCAAAGAAATCACAACAGCATCAGTATTGACATACACCATACTGCAAGAATTGATTAGCAATCATGAGCTATTAAAAGAATTTATCACCAACAGAGATAAGCTGTTCACAAGCAAGTTTTGAAAAATGCTCACAGCAGAACTCAGAATAAAGCATAAGATGTTAACAGCATATTATTCACAGACAGATGAACAAAGTGAATGAATGAATCAGATGATAGAAATGTACTTGAGACACTATGTCAACAAAAGTCAAGATAACTAAGTACAACTGTTGTCAACAGCACAGTTTGTATACAACAACACAAAGAATGAAATCATGAGAGAAATGTCTTTCTATGTGAACTATAACTACAACTCAAAGATATGACAAGATTTCAGAGAACACAGATCACAGAGTCAAAAAACAATTTTAGACATCACACAGATAAAAAAACTGCATCAAGATCTGACAAAGCAAATCAGACAGCAGACAGAACAAACAACAGAGACAAAATCATTTGAAGAAGAAGAAAAGATATATCTAAGAATGAACAACATATGAACAAAGAGAAGAAGCAAGAAGCTAGAAAACAAGAGCATTGAATTATTCAAGATCATATGAAACATTAAAGGGTTGAGCTATGAGCTAGACTTACTCAAGAAAATGAGAATACACTCAGTATTTCATGCATTCATGCTGCAGCACTGCAACCAGTTCATACCACTTCAAATCATCAAAATGTCTGTCAAACTCAACAAAGAATATGAAGTTGAGAACATTCTAGAAAAGAAAATGATTAGTGAGAAAGTTCACTATCTCATCAAGTGAAAAGGTTATGACATCTCAGAAAATACCTGAAAATCAAGAAAAAATCTCAAGAACTGTGCAAGAACACTTCAACATTTTGAGAAAAGAAGTCAATATTAGCTCAGAAGAATGACAACATCAAGTCAACAAGTTGCAACATTGTTTGAGAATTCTCATTCTCAGTTTCATCATTATCACTATTAAGTTCAGCAGCAAGACAGTCAGTTTTCTGTGTGACACAATGATTCATCTGATTCAAAGTTTTTTGAAGATGCATCATCTTGGTGACAAGAGCACCAAGAATCACATTTGCATCACTTATTTTCTTTTGAAGAAAAAGACAAGTTCTGTTGAGAGACTTTCATGAAACTGCAATGCACAGATGACTGTGACAAGTATACTTATTACATTTTGATCTTTCACCAGTCATGACAAAGCAATCAAGATCACAGGCAGTACAGAATTCACAGAAAAACATAGTGAGACTACCACTAAGCTGAATTTTCTTTGCAATTCTTAGACAATTGAAATTTTTAAAAAGCATCATTGCTGATGGCAGAGCAATGTGAATACTCTTACTTATATAGACTTTAGAAAACTAGCATCTGAGAAGAAAAAAATGATGTTACAATCATATCAGAAAAGAAAGAAATTCATGAGTCTGTGATCAGAAATTCATCTGTAGTGCATAAAGAAGAAACTGCTGAACAGCAGTTACATGACAGCACAACAGCTCAATGGTGAGCAGGTGAGCTGAGAGCTCAATCTCTCAACATTGAGACATCAAGACATCAAGAGTGCTCAATGCAGAATTATTGAGCACACACTATATAGTAGAATCATTTTTCTTATGAAAACAATCATGTTCAACTTAAGTAACTATCTAAGAGTTAAAGTTCAGAACCATTTCAGACCAACTGTTATATCAATAAGCACAAACTCTTAGTTCTACATATTCAAGAAATCTCAGGTTAGAACATTACATATAATATTATTAGATCAAGAAATTGAAAAAAGTCATCAGAAATTGCTGAGATATATTTAAAAAAACTCAATCAGTTATCATATAAGTGAAGTTAATCATGAAGAGATAAAATGCTGACTTTCATTTCAGAAATACATCATCAGAATAGCACAGAAAGAATGACAAGATTATTTCTGTAAATGTAGTAAAATTATAAGTATTAAATTCATTTAACACAATGTTGAATGCATTTATTCTTAAGAGAACTCACTTTATCAATACACTAAACTCATCATCTCAGTCTAACAAGAAGAAGAAGAAACAATAAACTGATAAAATCAACATATTTATCTCAGATATTACTGCACATCTGAAGAAAAAAAACTTTATTGATTCATAAGAATGACAAAAAGTATCAATTAACTATTCTAAATCAACTTTCAATGCTGTTCTTCTTAAAAATACTTCAGATGTACTCAGCAGTTCTTTAACTGTAAAATCTTGTAAGTAACTTCAATTAATATAATGCTCAATTATAACACACAAAAAGTATATTAACTCAGAGACTAAAATGTATTCATGAACTGAGAAACTTTTCATCACTTTTCAAATCAAGTTTTTCATCTTCTAATACAACTCAGAGAGTTACTTCATCACAATTTTCAGTAGTTAATGTCTTCAGAGATGATGAAATTGAAGAGACTTACAACAAAGATAATAAAGTATTGAATAGAGTGAATCAGAATCTCAAGCATGATTAAAGTGATCATTGAGTTGAGCTGAGCTCAGTTTTTGAAACTCAGATTAGCTCATCAAGTCTAACTTTGAAATCTGATCTGATTCTGCTCAGAGTTGAGTTTTAAACAGAGTCAGACTGGGTTTTGCTTGACAGTCTGATTTAAGATCATTTTAGAATAAATTATCAAAAATACAGTTTATTACATCTAAATTACCATTTTTAGGTGTTGCAAAGTATAAATTTCACATTTGATAATTTATAATTTTATAAATTACATAGCTGCATAGCCTAAATTTAGACCTACCATGTCTATATGCATACCTATGTGTAATTTATGCAGTTATATAAAACTTGAACTAAAATTCTGAACTGAGCTGAGCTCTCAAAGCAAGCTCAGACTGAATCTTCAAACTTAATTTTTAAGTTCAGTCTGATTCTGCCTGAAAGCTCAATCTGAGTCAGTTCAGACTAATTTGATCTGACAATCACTTTAAGCATGATTCAGACTATAAGAAGCTCAAAGATGATGTTTAAAAAACAAAGTATGCAGTCAAAATTAAAAAGAAAATTGTGACTCAAAGATATACAGAGAGTGAACATGATAAGTATTAACATACTGTTTTAGTTTTACACAGTCTTTAACTTCATATGTAATGATCTTTCTCATGAATCAGAATGCAATAGCTCAACAAAAAAAGAAAAATAACACTGTTAAGCACAATAACTTTATTATATAAACTGAAGAAACTCAAACTCTATGTAAGCTTCTTAAAACAAAGAGTTCTTTTGCAGTTTCTGATGAAGAAATATGTTTTATTTGTTTGAGTTTTAAACTGTGTTAATGTAATTAAATTGTCAAAGTTCATTAGAATATTCAAGACTACTGAACAAAATCTTTACATACAGTAATTAAGCATCAAGAGCAGATCATTCAGTTCTGTGACTATGAAGAGTTTACAGTTGTGAAAGATGAGAACTCAGATCTTGTCATGCAAGTTTTCAATAATATTGTACTTGATTTGAAACACATAGTTGATAATGAAGATCATCAATATGTATTTTACTTCTAATACTCATTTATAATGTTTCTTAAAACAGCTATTAATGCTGTTTCACTTTCTAGATATCAGCTATCTGTCAAAAGTGAGCACTACACTTTAGTCATGCTAATTGTAAGTTATATTTCTAACACTTTTTCTAACTCACAATCATCAACAATGCACTTATATCACTGAGATTCAGCTCTGTGCAGACAGAATTTATGTGCACAACATGTGTCAAATCTGCAATCTTTGAACTTACTCTTCACACTTTAAGTGGTCAATAGATGTACAGAATTAATCACATTTTTTGTGAAATTTTTTTACTGCACTAACTTGAGCTCATAATCTGTCAAAAGTGGGCACCACACTTTAGTCATGCTAATCATGAGTTATATTTCTAACACTATCAGTGATTTTCAATGTTTTTGCAGATGAGAATGCAAAAGTGAAAGTAGTGTTAAATGAGAATGAAAAAATAATTACAGTAGCTGTTTCTGAGTGAATTGTGTCAAATGAAAATATCAATGATAAATGCATCTTTCTCAAGTTCAGCAAAATTGCATTAGCAAACATCAAGAAGACTATCTTAAAAGAAAACAAGATATATTAATTCTGTGCTGTTTTAGTATCAGAACTTTCACTAAATAAATGAATTCACAGATTACATTTTTAAAGTCAAAGAATGAAAAGATTCATGTACATAATGATCAGATATGTTTATATTGCTCAATTATAATGCTCTTACAATCATTTATCAAGTTCTTGTTAATTCAATATATCTATAGATTAAGACAGAATCTAAAATTCAATCATCAACAAAGCAGACTCTATCTGCTGCAAATGATGCTGATGAAAAGATACAAATTTCAGAAATGAAAGAAAACATACAGAATGATGATGAGAAAAAGAAGAAGAAAGATCATTATAATGATGATAAAAATAAAAGTAATGAAGATGCAGAACTAAACTGAATTATGATGTTCTGAGTGAAGATTAAAAACTTTGAAGATCATTGTTGTTGATGTGTAAGCAAGTATAAGTCTGATATTTTACTCAAAGTCAGTTTCATAAGTGTATTTTTTCTCTTTGTATGTACAATAGTGTTGATTTGAAATGTAATTGTTGTTCACTATAAACAACTCAACAACAATAAACTTTTAAGAATTGCAGAATATGAAAATATATCTATATATATGTGTATGACTTAGTCTGTTGAGTATAAAAAGTATGAAGTCATGAATTAATCTAAAGAATGCAGCAACAATGAGAGTTGTGATCAGACTGTGATAAAGAGATAAAATTATTAAAATAGTAAATATAGAAATGAAATCACTGTAATTCTATGAAAACACTGTGCATGTATTCTGTTTAAAGTTCACAACAATTTCATGATGTACTCAACAACAAGACTCTCTGTTTATGATGTTGTCTCATGTTTTAGAAAAATGTAAGACAAGAGTTTACTGAGATTGATGTTGCTTAAATCTATAAACATCAATATTATTTTCAGATGAAAAGAAATGTATTTCTTTTGACTTTGAAGAATCACTAATGTGACTGATATGTGAAAGATCAAGTGTCTTGTATAATCTTAATATTGAAGCAGTGATGATCTTAAAGTACAGTGTTTGTGCTTTTGTCTGTAAAAATGATGTCTTTGACAGTTGTTTGCTTTATTTATAAAGAAGACTTCTGTTTCTTGACTGACATAATATTGTATTTGAAATTGTATATATAATGACAGTAAAAATGTTCTAAACAGAGTTGTTTGAGCTGATGTTTTAAATAATGAAACTGATAATAGTAAAGTCATTGAAGATAAAGTTAATGATTGAGACATCAATTGCTGTAGATAATATATTCAGTGAAGAAGCTCTGTGCTCTTTTTCTGAACTGATGTTTATTGACTCATGACTATAGTTATTGTTGAAGATTGTATGTCTTGATGTTGCATGATTTGTAATATTTATAATGCTTAAATGTATCACTTCAGTGTTCAGATTTTGATCTTAATCACTGTCATAAAGTTTAAAATCAATGTTTTTATTTCAATCACTGTTGAAAAGTCTGAAGTTATTGTTGTTCTCTTGATCACTGTCATCATAAAAATCATCATTAATGAAAAGTTGATTCAATAGAAGCTCTGTACAAGACTCAGTTGCTTTTTAATTTAGTTTATCTGCTGAAGAATCTTCTTCATCACTGTTAACAATTATTATCAATGTAGATTTCTCTTCAACACTCTTTATCAATTCTGCTGCAAATGTGAACATGTTATGATATTTGATTAGCATGATTTTCTTGATGATTTCTGAATATAGTTGATTTTGATGATATGTGATGACATCTTAAATTATGTTGAATAAACATTCAACATCAATATCTGCTGCAGAAATCACAAGTACATTCTTTGCAAATTTAATCATCACTGATTTTGACTTCTTCATCAGCTTTCAGTACTTAAGAATTGAAATATTCACATTAAATACTGAAGACTTTTGCAAATAATCTGCAAGTTCTTTCTTCATGAATGTATCTTGATGTCTTTTTATATTCTTTATGCAACTCATCATAACTATTGTCTTCTTCTCTTTGAAATTAAATATGATCAAATCTTAATCTGATGACTCATTTTTCAGATGCTGATAGTTGATACTGTAATATTTTTGAAACTCAAGTTTGTAAATTACACATAAATTTTCTCAGTCATCTTTCTGTTCAAAAACATGTCAATTTTGATATATTGTTTGAACTGAAGATTGAAGAATGTCTATATTGTACATATCAAGCTTGTTGCATAAATTTAATATTGTCTCAAGATTACAGAACAATTCATGATTGATTTCTGTCTTTTCATAATATTAAGTCAGTTTTTTTTTACATGCATCAATGATATTCAGCAACTCAGAATTGAAGAATAATTTAAATTTCTCAATTGTTTTGTTCTCATTTTTGAGATGATCAAACAGATTATTGTATGTAAATCACAGCTTGTGAATTGTTAACTCACTAATAACACTTATAATCTCTGTTTAATTCTTAAAGTGTTTTAGAAGATGCAGTATGTACTTAATATGCTGTCACTCTCTTGTATTATACTTGAGAAACTTCATTCTGCTTGTTGTTCTAGTCAGATGCTTTATTTATTGAGAAAGTTCAGTTTATAGTTTATATGTTTGATTCAGCATATCATAGAATGAGTTTCACTGAGTTTTTACATTCTTAATTATATCTTGTGAATTTTTCTTCTGCAATTCTTTGAACAGCTTAAGTCACTGTGATGATGTTATGATTGCAATAGCAAGTATATAAATCTTCATCAATATTTTGTTAACATAATGATTAACTGAAATGAAGCATTATAATGAAGCATTATAATGAAACATTACAAAAGATTTACTGATCTTTTTCAGTATGATATTAAAGAAGTAGTTCTTTTCAAAGATGAGCTTTTGTAGCTCACTGTCATCAAATGTAGTTATAGAGTGATCATTTTTAACATTGATTTTCAAATATGTAAATAGCTGATTAACTGCAAGCTGAATAACATATATTATACAATTCATGATTTCAGTTTCATCACTTCAGATTATATTCTTTGCACTTAAAAGTTAATTGAGATGACATCTTAAAATATGATTGTTGAAAGCATTGTCTACTGTGATCACTAACAATTAATGTGTTAAATTTCACTTCTTCAATATCTCAAGAACATACTCAGCTAAATTTTCATCACTATGTTGATTCTTTAGTTCTTTAAACACTAGAAGTATCTTTATGTACTTTCACTCAGTGTCAATGAAGTATGCAGTGATGTTTAAAAATGCAAGATGATTAAAACTAATTTATTTATCAAGTACAATAGAGACTTTAATCTGCAACTTAAGTTTCACAAGAATATCTTTTTGAATGTTCACAGCACAACATTTAAGAAGTTATGCAACTTTTGTTCAATCTGAAATCTTAATTTCAGCACAACATATTCAGATGAACTTTCAAAACTCTAAATACTTAACAGCACAAAAGAGCAAATTGAGCATTATAATGAACTGAAGAATCTGCTGATTGAAGATTTCAGAAGTAAAGTTAAATGATTTGATAATGATTTTTTGAGCTATCTGCACAGATGTGAGTATTATATTAAAGTATTGAATTTATTGAAAGATAAAAAGAATACTCATGCTATACTGCTAACTAACTGTTTATTTAGTGAAACATACACTGTCAATTTGACTGTGATTAACATAAATTGTAAAGATTATCTATTCACATACTCTGTCATGCAGACTATATGAGTAATGAGCAATCTTTAATGTTAATCTCAACTAAGACTATGAAAGCAGTTAGAATATCACACTTCTTAACATTCTCACTTGATGACACTGCATCTATTGACTTTCATTAACAGTAAGTCTCAGTTGTTCAACAAAGCACTTAAAGATTCATCTAGATAAAAACTTAATTAGTTCATCAGTCATTATGTTTTGACTGAACACAAAATTCACATCAATTTGATTTTGTTTGTGCAGATCACAGATATAATGATAAATAATGTTGATGTATTTTGATCACTCATACACATGTGCATTTTTAATCAGAATCAAGACAGTTTGATTGTCTTTCTTGAGCTGAAGAGATAAGATTGCTTGATGAACTTTATTCTTCTTGATGTTCACACAGTATGAATTGTCTTCAAGATATTTATTTATATTCATGTTTTACAGCATCTGTGTAAGTCAGACTTCAGTTTTTGCACATATTAACATAATCATGTATTCAATCTCTGTAATTAAGATAACAACAGACTTCTGTTTTCAATTTGCTCATGACACTGATTTATTTTTAAGCATGTATATATGTTTCAGAATTGACTTTCAATCTTGTTTGTTTGATGCATAATTAGAGTCAAAATATTTAAATATGATTTGACTCTCACTGAGTTCATACACAATGTCAAAATTGATAATTAATCTCACATATTGCAGCAGTTTTTTAAATACATGTTCATGATGTTCTGCAAAATCACTAAAATACTGATTTAGTTGATTTAGAATAAAGATGATGTTCAATTAAGTATGAATTACTGCATATATTAAAAATTCAATTACATGTTGATACTGTCTTTAATCTATTCTTTGATCAGCTGAGTTGATGAGACAAAAAGTATCATATTTATTAAGTAAAATTGTCATGATCTTGTGCTTATCAGATTACATGTGAAGATCTTTCAGCATCTTGTTTACATAATGAGTCTGATTTAGATGTAGAGTTCTTCTCTTGTGATTGTGTGTGACTTATATGTTAAAAATTTTCTGTGTCTCTTTCAAGTTCTTAATTTTGAACATCTTCACAAGAACTTTCTTGAATCAGAGAACATGTGTCAAACTTACTGAAACTACAATCATATTATTTACATAGAGAAGCAGCATGATTCTTTTGACACTATTGATGAGAAGACATGAGTCAGCATTATTTTGATGAAAATTTAGTTTGCACAGATTAGTGATACATCATTTATGTTAGTTTTGTGTAACTTACTTTAAATCATAAAGACTACACAGTATACACAGTGCACAGTCAGATGCAACTTAAATTTCAGAAGAAACTGCTATGTAGATGATTTTTTTAAGAAAGAATTTCATGAAAATATTGTTGATATTTATCTGATGACATTCAAAATTCTTAAGAATAATAATGATAAGAAAAACTCAAAGAGTGTTGAACTTAACTGTAAATGTGAAGATATTCTTATAGTCAATGTTATATATCTGTGAGAAATTTCTCATTATAACTCTTATTTTAAACTTGTTCAGAGATTCATCAGTGTTTAGTTTGAGTTTAAATATTCATTTATTAATCATTATATTTACATTCTTTAATAACACAATCTCTTCTCATGTTCTGTTGACTGTTAGAGCTGTTAATTCTGCATAAATAGCATTTTTTTACATTTTTTCTCAAATTGAGTCTCTCACTGCTTCAACATAGATAACAAATGTGAAAATGTCAGATCTAATGTTCTCAGTGTTTTTCTTATTATCTGCAGTGAATGTTGTGAGTGTCAGCATAGTTCATGATATTTTAGTCATGAATTCATCAAAATTTTCATTGTTATTGTTCTGTTTTCTCTTTGAAATCTTGATACACAAGAATGTCTTAACTTTCTCAGTTAAAATGTTTGATACTTTACTGACAAAAACTTCAATATATGAAAACTGTTTGATCTCACTCTGTTTATTTATCAGTAATCTGATTAAGTTGATTACAATTGATCTATTCATTATATGAATGTTTGATGAGAATGTGTCAAAATTATTTACAGTTAACTTAAACTCTTCTTTGTCATCTGAACTCATGAATCTAAATTTGTGAATTTACTTAAATACAGTAAACAGAGTTGTAGATGCTGCAGAATTTATAATGACTACATTTTTTCATAATTATTCAACTGACTTCTGTTCAGACAGAATGTTCAGTATTTGTCTTTGTAGTTTGAGATCAACACTGTTTTTCTTCTCATTCTCAACAAACTTCACAACATAACTCTTAATGATTTACTTAAGATCTGAAACTCAAAGCAGATACTGTTTTGTGATTTTATTTGCATAATTTATGAAAACTTTCACTCATTCTCAATTCATAAACTTGTTCTGTCTGTTCTTTAACAACAATTTGAAATCAACATAGAAGTAGCACTTGCAATTTCAGACACAAATGTAATTAATGAACAGCTGCACATCAGTGAAGATTTTCTTCAAAATTATTTGTTTATTATTGATCAAGAGATCAGTTACTGTTCAGTTGCAAAAATAAACATTTATTTGTGCTGTTTTTATTCAGAATTTTATTGAAAATTTTGTCTTCTTGATCATGACATGCACTGAATTCTCAGTGATATAAATGACTCTTTTAACAACATTATTCTGAATAAACATGTAGAACATAGTATACTGCAGTATAATGTCAAAAAATCTGCATCAGTTATTCAGAATTGATTTTAACTCTGTAACATTGTCACTTTATACAGCAAGTATTTTCACTTCAATTTGAAGCTCAATCTTTAATCATTACTTTTGTAGTTTCTGTAAGACATTATTGTGTTACTTCAGCAATATTGTTTATGTCTTTCAAGAATAATTGTTTACAATCTTCAGAAAGTACTGATGTTTGATAAATGACAGAAATAAGAAATTATATATATCAATGAAAATTAGAACAAGAATGTTGATCTTTTTCTTGTTCATATTGTGTTTTCACTGATTGACAAACTTAATGAGAACACAAACTTCACAGATATTCTTCTTGTCTTCAGTAATGAGAATTGACTTCTTAAAAATTATAACTTTGTAAAGATCATGAAGTTTTGTAGAATCAAGATGAACAAATCATTAATGTCACAGTTTGTAGATCTTAATCTTCTCACTTAAAAATGAAGTGTCAACAGAAAATAAAGTGTCAACAGAGCTTAATGAATAAATCTGCATCTGAAAGTTCATATTCAGTACTGTGACTGAAAGAGTTATCTCTGAATTGAATAACATGTGTATGACAGATAACAGAATGAACTCATTCAGTTCTTTTACAATGTGTTTGACTATATAAACACTGTCTCATTCAGACACTTCTATCATGATATTGTTATGTTTATTTCACATATAAAGACTGTGCTGATCAAAGCTTTTCTGCAATTTCATTTTGCACATTTGCTTTCTCAATAAGAGATTAACTTCTAGTTCAGACACATAAAGTGTTGAACTTAGATTTATAAAGTTTCTGAATTCATCTTACATTACAGTTACTTCACAGTAGTGAGAGTATAAGTATTCTCTCTCAACTTTAATTCTTTAACATCATATACATATTAAAGAATCACTGAAAAGTTAATGTTGATCAGTTATGTATGTGAAATATTCAGAATCTGCAACTCATTTAAAACTAAATATCTTACTGACAGTTTTCTTAAACAGAGTGACAATCTCATCATCTTTTTCTGCATCAGACTCAGATGAAAATGAGTCATTATTTTTCTCAGTTTCAGCATCAAAAACTCTATACTTTCTGTTTCTGTACTTGAACTTTATTTTATTTTTATGATGTGAGTTATTTGCAGACAATTTGTCTGACTTTTTAACTGACTTAACTGCAATTAAAACAGATAACTTTCTTAACTTAATGTTCTTGCAAGCAGCAGAAAGATATTCACAGTCTTAAATATAATGAGAATTACAGCAGAGAAAATATTTGATTGATTTATACTGAAAAGAACAATCATTGTTGAAGCTTGACAATCTTCAATAATGATATTTCACATCATGTTAATATGAATGTGTTGAGTCTTTCTCTTTGCATCAATCTGCTTACAAAACAGTCTCAACAGTCTTTAATTGTATTTTTTTCTCTTGAAGCTTCTGCAGACTTTTCTTAATGTTTAAGATGTTTTGAGTATTGATTGCATCACAGATCACTGTGTAGTTTTCAGATAATGCTTGAAGAAATGTTTGAAATTGTTGCTCAGACTTAAATAGATCAGTCATATCAGACTGAGTTACAGCAATTTTTCTGTTCAGCTTGCTGAGATGTGTTTATACTTCATTAATAAATATATTTGTTGATGTTCTGTATTCAATAAACTTCATTAAATATTGTTTTTCAGTGATCTGCAGCTTCTTTTTGTATTTGAACTTCAAGATATTTCAAACATTCTTTACATTAATTTTGTCTGCAATGTACTTCTGATCATCTGCACTAATATAAATGATGAGTTAGTACAGAGTTTTTGTGTCAGACTTCTGATTTTCAAAATCAAAATTGCTGAATAAAAAGAAGAAGTCATTGACAGAAGTATTGATCACTGAGATCTTAACAATATATTATAGATTTTCATCTATCAGTCATTTTCTCATGAAAGTAAATCATTGATTGCAGTTCTTGCAACTGAGAATTGAGATGAGTCATTATTTTGTGAAAGAGTCATCAAAATTCATGATGTAGCTTTTGATAACAGTTGACACATAGTATAAAAAATGAATAAAATGAAGTATTAAGATGTACAGAAGAAGATAATGTAAATAAGAGAAAGAAGAAGTGTGAGTGTTTATTTGCTTAATTGTTGAGTATCATATTAAGTTGTCAATAAGTCTCATTTTGCTCAATCTTAGAGCTCTGTATCAAGCTGCTGAAAGTGTTGTTTTGCTCAATTTTAGAACTTTATATTGATGATTGATAATGTTTGTTTTGCTCAATCTTTGAACTTCTGTATCAAGCTGTCAAGATATTAAAACAGTATGTATTTTCTCTGAAAGCTTCTTGCTAACTCAGGCTCATAATTTATTGAATTTATTGAAAGATAAAAAAATACTCATGCTATACTGCTGACTAACTGTCTATTTAATGAAATATACACTGTCAACTTAACTGTGATCAACATGAGTTGTAAAGATTATTTATTCATATACTCTGTCATGCAGACTATATGAGTAATGAGTAACTTTTGATGTTAGTTTCAACTAAGACTATAAAAGCAGTTAGAACATCACACTTCTCAACATAAAGCATTATAACTGAAAAACATAATATACAGTGATATTCAGTGCTGCAAAGATTGAAATCTGTCTTGCTGATGATCTTCTTGTATTCTGACAACTGTTGCTTTTCAGATGACATTTTATGATTATTGTTTCATCATCATTTGATGCTGAATGATTCATGATATTATAACACTTAACACACATCATTCTGAGTCTTTCATCACATTTGCTGACTACTTTAATAAAAGACTTTCAGACTTCTGCTGAGTGACTTAAACTGTTTTACAGTATTGAAGTATATTTTTTGACTTTTGCAACTGTGTCTTAACTTCATATAGTTGTCTCTCATCACTTTTAAAATTCTTGCTTCATTGCAGAAATTCAAAGAACATACTCTGAGTTGAACACATTTGTTAGAGTTGAAGAGAGTGATTATATCTGTTAAGATGATCAAATTTTATCAGTGAAAGCACTTATAAAAGAACTTTCTAAGTCACTTGTCAGCTGACTGAAAAAAGAACTGTATAAAGATATAATGATGATTTCTCAGAGTAAGCTGATTGAGTAAATGATGTTTTGTTGTAGTATAACAATAGTAAGATATGAAGAGTGTTGTGAAACTTTGTAAGTTTTTTCTCATAAGAATGTGATCATGTGATCACAAATTTTACACAAGTAAAAGACAAAATTCTTATGATTTATACATATATAATCAATGAGAAAGCTACTCTGCATAACATGTTATTGAGTTAACAATAATTAATTATTGAAATAAATAATTTAATGTAAAATTCTATACTACAACTTCATACTATGTCATGTGATAATATCAGACACAATATTTTAAAGAGAAATAACTTATTATTAATAATTCATATTCATAATCAGATAATTGATCATCAAGAATATAAAAATAAACAATTTGACAAATATCTCTAATTATTCTTTTACTATCTTACAGCTCTAGTCATCACAAAACTGTGTATTACTTTATTATTTACTTCTCTTCTCATCACTGTTCTTATTTATGATACTCTCATTATTTTCATCATTTTCAGCTTCATCTTTCTTCTTCTCATCATTCTTTACATCAGCAATTGCTGCATCAATAATAAATTTATTAATTGAATCATCATTTAAGAACTTCTCATCTTCAGACTTCATTACATAAATTTTATCAACATTCTCAATAACACTTTTTTCTTTCTCTTCTTCTTAATCAAATGCAGACTCTTGAATTTATTTAGTCACTGTTAAAAGTACAAAGTGTTATAACTGAGTAATATAATACTCACAGATGATCATAATCAGCAATATGCTCAGAATTAAGAACATCACTACAGAAAAAATGCATTGTCTTTGCAGAATCAGAATTTTCAGCATTATGTAGCTTCTGTTTTTTTGTGAGATTAATGATTTTTTTTTTATGTTTCATTACAACAGTAAGACATTTGTCAATTTGCTGATTGATATTGCTGTGCTTTTCATTGATGATAACATCTTTGTTAATAAACTGAAGAAAGTCAGAGAAACTATAAAACTTTAATATAGAGTATATCTCTTGCTGTAATTTCTTAGACTTACACTTCTCTTTTAAAGTTAAAACATTAGTAAACAATCTTTTCTTCTCAGTCTTCTCATCAATTTAAGCTTAATTCTTCTACTTCATCAAATGAGTTTTAAGCTCATCTTCATAGTAGACAGCTGCAGATAGTTAAAAGCATTATAATAAAGTGTTATAATTCTTGAAATCTATCAGATATTTCACAATTGTATTGTTTCTTCAAAACTTCTTTCTTCATCTTCTCTTTCATGATTTTCTGTACAGCAGAATCTGCAGTTTTATATTTTTTCAACTTTTTTATAATGTCTCTCTTCTGTTTCACAGCTCTGTAATCTGTCATCTTTATATGTTTAATTCATTTAATATCTTTATTCTTCATAAATTTCTGACATTTCTTCTGTGTCTGTGCAGTCTTTAAGTTATTTAAGTATTTGTTAAACATCTTCTTTAAATCATATAATAACTTATAAGAATGATCACAATGATCAGAACTTACATTTAAGATATTTTCTGAACTCATTGACAAAATAAAGACAAGTTGTTTGACAGAGAGAAGTGAAAGCTTAGTGTTTAAAAATTCTGTCATTGTGAGAGTTTAGAATATAAAGTTAGCTTTGAACACTAAAATAAGTGTTATTATTGAGTGATAGAATGAGCACTGAAACAAAGCACTGAATCAAAGCATCAAAATTAAACATCAAAATTGAGCACTGTCATGAAGCATCAAGATAAAGCATCATAATTGAGCATTGTCACAAAGCATTAAGACAAAGCATCAAAATTGAGCATCATCATGAAGCATCAAGACAAAGCATTAAGACAAAGCATCAAAATTGAGCATCAGAACAAAACATCAAAACAAAGCACTGAGATGAAACATCAAAACTAAGTGATAGAAATGAACTATATATTGAGCACTGAAACAAAGCATCAGAATAAAGCATCAAAATTGAGTATTAGAACAAAACATCAAAACTGAGTGATAGAATTAAGCAATAAATTGAGCATCAAATCAAAGCATCAAGACTAAGCATCAAAATGAAGCATCTGAATGAAGTATTAAAGCAAAATAATAAACTTACTGAATATAGAGACTAAGTGTAGAAACTGAGTGTAAAAACTGAGTATAGAGACTGAGTGTAGAGACTGAGTATAGAAATTAAATATAGAGACTAAGCAGTAAAAGTGAAGATAAGAACTGAGTGTTAAAGATAAATGTGTTAATGTATTTACTCATAATATTGATGCACATATCATGAGTAAATATGATGTTTACTAGCATCATAACATTGATGCACATATCATAAGTAAATGTGATATTTACTAGCATAACATCTCAATCTCTCTAACATCTCAGTAACATCTCTCAACAATAAACTTTAAATTACAATTTGCTCATCAACTCAGTCTTTCACATATATTAAAACTCACAGTCACTCAAAGATATCTTTATATTAATCTCTTATAATGCTTCTGTTAACTTAATCTTAAAACTTTATTAAATTGTTATTTTACATCATGATACATAGCAAGATATTATCAACAAAATATGATGTTATGAAGATGATACTGAGCAGAGAAAAGACATTGACTGCTGAAAAGATGCATGAGAATAAAAAAATCTGTGATGAAGAAAAGAAAAAAGAAAAGAGTGAAGAAAACATGAAAGAAAATACTGATGAAATATGAGTAAAGATTGAGATGAATATTGCTGCAAATATGAATAAAGATGAAGAAACTCAAGCAGTTACTGCAAAATCTAGATCAGCTCACTGCTGAAAGTCAGACAGTAAGTTTAATTTTATTGTTCAATTTTATTGCTCAGTTTTGATGTCTTGTTTTGATGTCTCAGTTTGATGTCTTGTTTTAATGTCTCATTTTAATGCTTTATTTTGATGCTTTATTTTGATGCTTTATTTTGATGCTCAGTTTTGATGCTTTGTTTCAGTGCTTTATTTTGATGCTCAGTTTCAATACTTTGTTTTATTGCTCAGTTTTGATGTTTAGTTTTGATGCTTTGTTTCAGTGCTTTATAATGATGCTCAGTTTTGATGCTCTGTCTTGATGCTTTATTTTGATGCTTGATGACAGTGCTCATGATATCAATCAATTTTATTGCTCAATTTTATTGCTCAGTTTTGATGCTCAGTTTTGATGCTCAGTTTTGATGCTTCATTTTGATGCTTTGTGACAGTGCTTTGTGATGATGCTTTGTAACAATACTCAATTTTGATACTCTGTCTTAATGCTTTGTTCTGATGCTTGATGACAGTGTTTATGATATTGCTTAATTTTATTACTCAATTTTAACACTCAATTCTACTTTATAGCTGTTGTTCTTTGTGAAATATGTTGCTATCAGAGATTAACTGATTTCTTAATGAAAAAACTTCTCTTTCAGTGACTGTGTTGAGAAATCACTCAGAACTATTTAATAAAGATTTGATATCACAACAAGAACTTTTGATTTCAAGTCTCAGTCATAGAGAATCTGCAAGAAGCTGTGAAAATATATGTTGTTGTTTTTTTTTGAAAGTATGTTGAACACACTGTTAAGAAACTATAAACTAACTTGTTCAGATGTTAATCTTTGTTATGATTATTTTCAGAGAGAAAGAAACTCACAAGTCTATAATCAAAAGTTCACTCAGAGCATGTACAGAAGAGACTGCTAAACAGTAGTTATGTAACAGTGTGATGACTTAATGACAAGTAGATGAGTCAGAAGCTCAATCTCTTGATATTGAGACATCAAAACATCAAGAGTGCTCAACACAGAAACATTAAGCATGTTCTATATAGTAGAATCATTTTTCTTATGAAAATGATTGTGTTCAACTTAAGTAATCATCTAAGAGTTAGAGTTCAGAATCATTTCAGACCAGTTATTATATTAACAAGTACAAACTCTTAGCTCTACATACTTGAGAAAGCTTAGATTAGAATGTTACACTTTGAACACTCTTATGATATAACAAGTATGATGTCTGACACACAAAAGAATGTCTCAATCTTGTTTTTGAAACAAGCTTAAGTGAACTCATCTTTATCATCTACTTCAAATAGAATGACAACACAATCAGTGATGTCAGCTCAGATAATATAACTACTTGTGAATGCATCAAAGATTCAGGTATTCAATATCTTTGATGAAGAATGAGAAAAGCTGTGAGTCTTTGTGACTAAGCTCAATCTGTATATTAAATTCAATTAACTGAAGTTTCAAACTGATCAAGAAAAGACATTGTTTGCAACAATCTATCTAGTGAATGCAGTCTTTGATTGAGTGAACTTCAAGCTACATGAATTTCTAGAAAAGAATTACAATGAACACAACACTGACATGAAGTTCATGTTCAATGACTTCAGCAAGTTCAAGAAAGAACTCAAGAAAGTCTTTAAAGTAATTAATGAAGAAAGAGCAGCAGAGAAACAAGTTTACATCTTGTGACAGAGTGAATCAGCAGCAGTATACATCATAGAGTTTTAACAATTAGCAGCACTTACCAAATAAAATGATGAAGCACTCATCTACCAGTACTATTGTGAGTTGAGAAAGTTCATCAAAGACAAAATAGCTCAAGCAAAATGACCAAACAATCTTCAAAGAATGATTGATCTAAGTATTAATATCAATAGTTATCAGTGAGAACAACAGATGAAACAAAAAGAATATTGAATGTCATTTATGATAGAAGATCAAGAAGAAAGCTTCTGATCATGAACAAAGTGATATGTTTTATTGATAAGATATAGAGAAACAAACTCTATGAATCTCAATATAATTGAGAAGTGCTATCAGAAGTCATGAAAGACTAGATGAACAGAGTATGAATATCAGTCAGAGTGATTCACTAAGTCTTAGATGACATCATGAAACAAGATGTGAACATATTATAACTGTGAAAAACCTGAACACCTTGTCTGAGAATGCAACAGATCTTGAATGAAAAGAAAAAATGTTGCAGTGACAGTCAAGAAGAATACACACATAGTGCACAACACTCTCAGCTGAACAGCCTGTTACAATAACATGTGCAGAGTACACATGAATGCAAAAGACAGAGTCAAATGATATTCTCAGAAATTGTGCAAGAATGCAAAGAATCAATATGATGCAACAAGTCAATCAAACTACAAGAAAGAATTAGCTACTCTTACAAGAGAAGATACCAAGAAAAAAGTTCTTGATGTCAAGATTGAAGAGACTGATGCTCAAGAAATTCAGATAGAAAAAAACTACAGTGATAACATCTGACAAGCACTGAATTTGAATGTGAATCAGAAAGAGATCAACAAATGAAAAGTCAACATGAGACTGAAGACAGCATATCAGCATCTCAAGAATCAACATTAAATGTTGAGAGAAGAAAAGCTTCAATTTGAGAAGCACAAGCTTGAACAAGAGATACAAGCTTGAAAATGAAAAGCACAACACAAAAATGCAAAAGAATGAAAGACATACAATCAGCTAGAAGAGCTGATGATAGCTGTTAAAGATGAATGTCTCAACAGCAATGATGCAGTACTATCAGAATTTCTTGTATGAAAAATGAAGAGTCACAAGATTGAAATACACTTACTCAAAGAATATATCATGCAGAATGAAGACAGATAAATCTTCAGTGAAGAATATATATCATCTGAATTTCTGCAAAGAGTAAAAGTCATTGAGAGTCAGTTGCAGATAAAGTACAATCAGTATGAATCTTGACTACACTCAGAAAGATGCATTGAGCAATATAGTCTAAAGTATACAAATCTTATGATCAAAAGAAAACTCAAATGATTTCAAGAACTTTGAAGATGAGCTGAAGAATCAAACAAGTCAAAAAATAAAGAGCTTTCTCAACAAGACTAGAGAATAAGAAGCTAGTGACATCTCAAAAATGAGATAATAATCATCAAATATGAATCAAAATCATGATTGACAGACATCAGATCAACACATTGATGAATTTCAAAGCAGACAGTAACATTATGAGTTAATGAGTAGTCAACATGTTGAAATTAGAGACACAGTGAGTGTACTGTTCATTCAACATATGAATGACAAATGAAGTCATTGAAAGAATCAATGAGAAAATCTGTGTGAAAGTCTCAATTCTTGAAAATTCACAAGAAATAATGTTTGATATTATGAAATCAATCAGATACAATGCAGTACTAGAGATGTCTTGATTGCACAGAAGAAATTCAAAGATTGACTGAATTACAAAAGAGATATACACAGTCAAAGATGCATATAAGATTCTCAAACAATCAGAGATGAGCTTATCAGAGTATAAGTCATGAAATCACAAAATATCACTATTGAATGAGAAGCAATCTGAGTGAATGTCATTATACTCAATGAGTGAGAACCAACTCAAGAAAGTTAGAACTTATCTTGACAAGAATCTAAAAAGAAATTCATAAAATCATTGAAGTCATCAACAGAATATTTGATTCTGTTCATATCAAAAAAGAATGACAAGAAATGACTATGTGTCAATTACAGACAACTCAACAAGATAACTCATCAAGATAATTATTCTCTATCATTGATAGAAGAGTTGCAGAATCAGTTAGAAAAGATTAAGTAATTCATGAGCTTAGATCTTAAGAATGTCTACTATCAAGTCAGAATGAAAGAAGATGAAGAATGAAAAACAGCATTTTAAACAAGATATAAATATTATGAGTACATCATTATGTCATTTGAACTGAAAAATGCTTCAGTCATCTTTCAGAGATTGATCAATGACATGTTGAGAGAATATCTCAATGATTTTGTAATCACATATCTCAATGATATTCTGATATATTCAGAAAACCTTGAAAAGTACTGCAAACATGTGCAGAAGATACTAGCAAGACTTAATGAGAGAGTTCTGTATATAAAAAAGTCAAAAAGCAGATTTGAGATCAAGAAAGTTGAGTTTCTAGACTATGTAATTTGATCTAAACAAATCAAAAAGAATTCAAAGAAGACAGAAGCAGTCAGAGACTGATTAACATTGAAAAGAATCAAGAAAGTACAAGTCTTTCTAGAATTGATGAACTATTATTGAAAATTCATATCAAACTATGCAAGAATTGCAGAATCATTAATGCATTTGATACACAAGAGTGAAGAATAACATTGAAATGAAGAACAGAAAAATGCATTTCACATATTAAAGAGAAGTCTTAGCAGAACAACACATCTGAGAATATTCAATTCAGCATGTGAGAAGACACTGAAAACTGACACTTCAGATTTCACAGTAAACACATATTTATATCAGATCAAGAATGAGCAGCAGAAACTCATAGCATATTAATTTGAAAAGTTATCAGAACTCAAGAAAAGATATGAGATTCATGATAAGAAACTTCTTGCAATAGTGAAAGCACTGCAAGATTGAAAATCTTATTTTGCAGAAACAAACAAGTCAATTCAGATCTACATAGATCACAAGAATCTGAGAAACTTTATAATGATAAAACAACTCAATCAACAACAGATTCATTGAACAGAGCAGTTAGCAGACTATGAATTTCAGATTCATTACAAGAAGAATAATGAGAATGATGAAGCAGATGTCTTAAGTAGATGACTTAATTATGAAGATGTACAAACAGTACATGTTGAAATTCTGAGCAAAGACAACAATGAAATTTTCATGAAGAACTTAGCAGCAATGTATAAGATGAAGCAAGCTCTCTTGACAGATGAAGAACTCATAAGAATGTGTCACTACAATAAAATTGAAGAATATCTAGAAGTTAAATGCATCAAAGATCTAGTGCAAAGAAGACACAACATTAACAATTTTAGAAATTGAGTCACCAAAATGATTGCTGTGTGTGATTCATGCTGAAGAAACAAAATCAACTGAGATAAGCAATATGATGAAATAACACAGCTAGATGCATCAAGTGCATCATGAAAGTCAGTTACTATGAACTTCATTATGAAGCTATCACTGTCAAAAGATTCAGCATGAGAAATAAGATTTAATAACATATTGATTATAGTGAACAGATTGATCAAGTACATGATGTTCATTTCATTCAGAGAAACTGCAACAGCATCAGTATTGATGTACATGATACTAAGAGAATTAATTAACAATCATAAACTATTAAAGAAATTTATCATCAACAGAGACAAGCTGTTTACAAGCAAGTTTTGAAAAACACTCACAGCAGAACTTGAGATAAAACACAAGATGTTGATAACATATCACTCACAGACAAATGAACAGAGTAAATGAATGAATTAAACAATAGAAATGTACTTGAGACACTATGTCAATCAGAGTTAAGATGACTGAGTATGACTGTTGTCAACAGCACAGTTTGTGTACAACAACACAAGAAACAAGATCATGAAAGAAACATCTTTCTATGTGAACTATGATTACAACTCAGAGATATGATGAGATCTCAAAGAACATGAATCACAGAGTCAAAAAGCAATTTTGAATATCACACAGATGAAAAAACTGCACTGAGATCTGACAAAATGAATCAAACAGCAGATGAGATAAACAACAGAGACAAAATCATTTGAAGAAGAAAAGAAGATATATCTAAGAACAAACAACATATAAACAAAGAAAGAAAGCAGAAAGCTAGAAAATAAGAGCATTGAATCATTTAAGATCATATGAAACATCAAGAAATTAAGCTATGAGTTGAACTTACTCAAGAAAATGAGAATACACTCAGTATTTCATGCATTCATGTTACAGCACTGCAATCAGTTCATATCACTTCAAACTATCAAAACATCTGTCAAACTCAAAGAAAAATATGAAGTTGAGAACATTCTAGAAAAGAGAATGATTAGTGAGAAAACTCACTATCTTGTCAAATGAAAGAATTACAATATCTCAGAAAACACTTGAAAGTCAAGAGAGAATCTCAAGAACTGTGTGAGAATACTTCAACATTTTAAAAAAAAAAATTGATATTAGTTCAGAAGAATGACAACATCAAGTTAACAAGTTATGACATTGTTTGAGAATCTTCATTCTCAGTTTCATCATTATCACTATTAAGTTCAGCAGCAAGACAATCAGTTTTCTGTGCAGTATGATGATTCATTTGATTCAAAGTCTTTTGAAAATGCATCATCTTGATGACAAAAACATCAAGAATCACATTTGCATCACTTATTTTCTTTTGAAGAGAAAGATGAGTTCTGTTGAGAGACTTTCATGAAACTGCAACATACAGATGACTGTGACAAGTATACTTATCATATTTTGATCTTTCATCAGTCATGACAAAGCAATCAAGACCATAAGCAGTACAGAATTCACAGAGAAATGTGACAAGACTATCACTGAGTTGAATTTTCTTTGCAATTCTTAGACAATTGAAATTTTTAGAAAGCATCATTGCTGATGATGAGATTGTTATATACTTTCACTTAAATAAAGTCTAGAGAACTAGCACCTGAAGAGAAAGAATGATGTTATGATCATTTTCAGAGAAGAAAAAACTTGCAAGTCTATGATCAAAAGTTCATCTGAAGCACATACAGAAGAAACTGCTAGACAGTAGTCATGTAACAGCACAATAACTTAATGGTGAGTAGACAAGTCAGAAGCTCAACTTCTCAACATTAAAACATCAAGACATCAAGAGTGCTCAACACAGAAACATTGAGCATATTCTATATAGTAGAGTTGTTTTTCTTATGAAAATGATTGTGTTCAACTTAAGTAACCATCTAAGAGTTAAAGTTCAGAACCATTTCAGACCAGCTGTTATATCAACAAGCACAAACTCTTAGCTTTACATATTCAAGAAAGCTCAGATTAGAATGTTATAATCTTGCTGTGATTTACACAAAGTGAATTATTATTCAGCAAAAGAATATGATTCTTATTAAAAGATACATGCATAACTGAAATATTGTATCAAAAGATATAAATTGAAGTAAAAGTGATTAGAGTTACTTCAGAAATACTGTCTTCTTGATGTGATAGATAACAATCTTAGAATGAAAGCAATATCTTTGTTCAATATATAATGCTCACTTATAATATTTATGTATCACACTCTTTCAACTCAAACTCTTAAATTCTAATTCAAGAGTCTACTTAATCATAATCATAATCATTAAAATCTGAATTAAATGTCTGAGCTGAATCAGACTTTCAAATCAAATCTGATCTGAATCTTCAGACTTAAAAACTTAATCTGACTTGATCTGATCTGAAAGCTTGATTTGAGTTGATCAGAGTTAACTTGACTTGGTGGTTACTCTAACTGTGAATAAATGAAAAATAAGTTGTCTTATTGCTGAAGACAATCATTGTTTAGAAAAATTGATAGAAGCAAATAGAATTTATTGTAGAGTGAGGTTGAGATGAAAAGACACAAGTAACTTGAGAGCTACTTTGAAAGAAGATAATGATAGAAAACACTGAGAATAGAGATTCAGAGATGCACAAGTATGACTTTATCTATTCAGAACACAACTCTTGCAGACTCTTCAGCATAATCTGAATTCTTGACTGCACAGTTTCACATTTCAGTCTGTCAGAATCTTAAACTCATTATACTTGCTGTTTAGTGCAATGATTGTGACAGCTGTCTAGAGTGAGTTGATTCATTGTCAAAATGTTAGTGAGAGATTCAGTTCATCATCAACATATACAGCTAATAAAATGTCTCATCATCATCAAGACTGTTTCTGTCTGACTTGTTAGAGTGTAAATTTAAGCTATGTGATTCAAGATATAATATATAAGTAATAATTGAGAGTCTAAGTGAGTAAAGAGATGTGATCACTATATATGCAGTGAGAATGCTTAATAAGCATGCTTAGTCAGCATGACCTCATGTGAAGTGATCATGTCTCATAACAAGTTTTTTTCTTCAAAACTGAAAGACAGTGCTCTCACTGTGACAACTATCTATGACTATGCTTTATATTCATTTAACATCTCATCTGTTCTATAACTCATTATAATTCATTTTCATGATCTTGTTGTTGTTGTGAATGTGAGTGAAAATGTGGTGTGCTTGAAAAGACTGAATTTGAATGTGAATTTAATGTAAATTGACACATGTCATAGTTGTAAAAACAAGTGTAAATTGAGTGCAAAATTGTTGAAACAAAAGAGTAAAGACTGGTAATTAGCTGTGTCAAAAAGACATTGAGTTGTATGCATTTTTGACATAAATTGAAATGTGTTGTAGCTGTAGGAATGAGTGTGAAAATGAGTGTGAAATTGAGTTTGAAATTGACAAAACAAATGAATAAAGACTAGTAACAAGTCATGTCAAAAAGATGTCAATTTGTATGCATTTTTGACATAAATCAAAACATGTTGTAGCTGTAGGAATGAGTGCAAAAATGAGTGTGAAAATGAGTTTGAAATCAATGAAACAAATAAATAAAGACTAGTAACAAGCTGTGTCAAAAAGACATCAATTTGTATGTGTTTTTGACATCAAAAGAAACAAGATATCACCACATGTTGATTTCAAATCAAGATGTTTATGTCATCTGAATCAAACACAAAGATAGCTGCATAAGTGTGTAATCTCAGACAGAAGAAAGAAGTTGTTTTTACTAGATGTTTAGTCTGTAATAAACTCTTTGTGATCATGTCTGAGCATGATGTTGTTGTCATAATGAAGCATGACATTGTTGCTAGATTTTGAGCAACAGATTTGATAAAGATCTTGATGAGAATCTTGATGAGAATCTTGTTGAAGATTTCATTGAAGAATTTGATGACAGAGATTTCAGCAACAAACTCATTAATGATCTTGATAGAGATCTCAGTGAAGAACTTGATAGAAGTCTTGATAGAGATCTCAATAGAAATAAGATCTAATTGATGAAGAACTTACATGATTATTTCTTTGATGACTTTCTTAGTAATAATCTTCACTTCTTTGCATGTGATGAGATTTATTGCTTGAGTGATTTGATGAATATTGAGTGTCATCTTTTGTATGAGAAATTACTAGTAAATGAAAACTAGATGTAGAAACTTGATCAATCTAATTAAAGAATCAAGCATAAGAATTTGTGCAGTTGGTGCTATCAATTGTTAGGGTGTAAATCTAAGCTATGTGATTCAAGATATAATATATAAGTAATAATTGAGGGTCTAAGTGGGTAAAGGGGTGTGACCACTATATATGTGGCGGGAATGCTTAGTAAGCATGCTTAGTCAGCATGACCTCATGTGGAGTGGCCATGCCCCGTAACATGACTGCATCATGTCAAATGTTCATGTTGAGAAGCACTCTGACAGCAGTTCATGCAGGATTCATTGCTGTGCATTAAATGAACTAAATCAGTCTTTTTCTTCTGAACTGAAATATCTATTCATGGAGAAAAGATATTGGTATTCAGCACAGTCTTCATTCTAATGCATGTGCAATGGGCCACATCTCACTGCAGTGTTAGTGATGTCCAGTCACATCACAATGATCCCCAGGGCCCTGCTGACAGGTGAGGTGCAGTGTTGTAACATTTCTCCCCAAGTCAGATCCCTGCCCTGGCCTGGCAACACAGCCATTGAGTGGTTGAGCGATCAAGCAATTGAGTCGTCAGGTGGTGACGCATGCCGAGCTGGAAGGAGGAGAGCAAGATCGGCAGGAGACTTCGGAGAGGGGCGGCACCCAAATCAGGGAATTGCACCTGAGATCAGAGCCCATGCTCAGATCCAGGGCTGCCTCGGAGGAGGGCGTGAAAGACAAACGACAACCGCAGCATGTTGTGGAGCAGGTGGAGCAGGTGAGACAGGGACGGAAGATGTGTTGGTGCATCTGGTCGGCCGGGGTTCGCGACGGGGGCGCTTGCACACCGCAACATCCAACGGCCGCCTTTCGGGCTCCACGATGGCGAAGGGGATATAGAGTGCAAGCTGCAGTGAAAGGCGCAAGGCGATCGGCGATCGGCGATCGGAGGAGCGAAGAGGGCGAAGCAGCGAAGGAGCGAGGCAGCCTCGGAAAGGAGGGGGCCGGCGGCACAGAGGTCGCGTGACGCGCAGTACTGTACATGGGAGTAGGGAAGGAAGGAAAGATGGACAGATCGAGGAGGAGGGGATGTGGGGGTTCTTATAGAGCGAGATCAAAAGCGGCGGGTTAGGTAAGCACGGCGTCATACCGGAAACGGCGGCAGCCTAAACCGGAGGAGGATTTCCCGGCCACGACATTACAGAATAAAGAGCATCGTAGCACAAACACTCTTACTGTGCAGACAATTCTATCGAAGGTGCCGTGTGGATCCGATCCATCCCCTGTACTGGAGACAGCTTGATTCTACAGACTATCATACGCATGCTCTAAACATCAGACGGATCACTCTTAAAGTATATAAGATATCGCTCCAGAGCTTACCTCATAGTCAGCACTTGTTCGTTTACTTTTCTACATCTATCAGAAAGGGAACTATCCTCCTCAGGTTGCTGCCAATGCATGTACTTCCTTTTGATTATCGTAACGTCCTTAGCGATCGGGTATACACGATGTCAGGTTGTCAGTCTGCCTAGGTAGCTACGTTGTAAGGCACATGGAGGAAAATCGGGCCAACGATAATGTTACTAGACTAGATAAGGTGGCAAATGATTGTGGCTTACCTAGTAGTTGGCATTTGATTGATCTGGGGGCTGAGACAAGGTTTTCGGCTAAGGCTTATCTCCCGCGGCTTAGGCAGGCTTGCACAAGTGAGATACCTTACCTGACCTTACCTTACACATATGCTCGGCCCCTAAAACCTCCCTCCAGATTGCTCACAACCGTTTCCATATCGACGTGTTAATTCGCTCCACTTTCGCAACTGCAAAACCAATCTTCTCTTCACGTCAATCCTTTCAGCTTTATTCTCTTCCCTCCCTCCTTCACTCATTACCTCAGCCCCTCTGCTATTTGAATGTGCACAGTCAGTGACGCGAAGCAACACCTTTACGTGCAGGATAATTCTTACTCCACCACCCCCCGCTTTACTTCAACGTGTTGAGACCCCACAATTACGACATTACATCTAATCATCTCCTGCGACCTATTCTGTCCTGCATTTCAGTCATCTATATCGGTACCCTCTCTCAACACAGTTGCCGCATGTGCACGAGTCCCGTTTCCCCTTCACTCCGGCTATCATATCATAACGCATCAACGTTTAAGATGTTGGCCGACATGCCAGTTTCCGTGCCCACCCCTACCGCTTTATCTTACCCTCCTTTAACCGATCCAAAATTGGCGACGGCAGATACCTTGTTGGCAATCACTTCATTACAGAATGCGTTCGAAACACACGGGCTGTTGGACAAGGACATGGTCAATCAAGGCTCTGAGCATTTGCAGGGAAAGCCACCGCCGAATAGCCCGCAGAGAATGCAGCTCAGAGAGTTGCCTGTTGAGATACATGAAGCAATTCTGGACCACTTGTTCGGCGTTCGTGCTTCCACTTCGTCATCTGCAGCCAAGGGATCCCAAGCAACACGGGGCTGGAGTAACGTTCTGCGCCATCCGAGACGGAAGCAGCTGTCAAATTTGGCGCTTGTGTCTCCTCTCTGGCGCCGATTGGTACAAGAGCGGCTATATCGTCACAGTGAGTCACTCCCTGGGTTGCCCGCAAATTTCCCGTCTTCTAATCATGTGCCATGGGATAGTCAAGATCAAGGGTACCAAGGTCGGACTACATCAATGTGGAGAATGGTTTTTGCTTCGTCCGCATCTCCAATCATACGTGAAACATATCGAAGTGTGGGTACCTGTGTGGGAAAAGAAGTCCGGATCGTCGCCTTCCTACTCGCCTGCGCAGATCAACCCACGCCAAATCCAATCTCGAGCTATTGTCACAACCATCGTCAACGCCAATACGACATCATTCGAGGAAAGCAATAACATCAGCTTGGTATATCGATTGGCATCGCACAATGCTACCATGGACGAGATCCTAGAGTGTGTCACGTGTCTCTTCCCAGAATCGTGCATCCTCACCCTAGAGGGTGGCCATTGCAAAAAGCCACCTATGATTCAGCTCTTCAGAAATAAGAACCCTCGCGGGCTGGATTCTCAGAAACTTCCAGTCCTTTCCAACATTCGTACGCTTGTCATGAAGGGCGCTTGGAACATCATCCGGGAAGAGAGGCACTTTCAGATTCTCGCTGCCGCAGTGCCGAATGTCCGCGAATGGCATTGCACGTTTGCCAAGCCAAAGAGCAAGAGCTATATGATGATCTCTCAAGTACTCCAACATATCCCGCCTACTCTTACTCACGTCAATATCTGCTTGGAGAGCTTCTATGACAAGGCCGCCTCATCCGCTCATATGTGGAATAAAGTCTATCCAGCAAGGCACATCTGCCACGATCTGGCTGTGATTGCACCGCAGCTCGAAGCCTTGGCCTATACCGGTCGCCTCTGCGGAAACTTCTTTTCGCAGGCATGCCGTGCCGCAGAGCAGTTGAGAGGTGGTTCGAAGCTGAAATCGCTGGACATAGTGGTGAAAAACTGTTGCCGGCGTAAGCTGAATTGGAACGACGGGACGGGCATCTGCAACTGGACCTTCATCCAAGCGTTTGAAAGTATCGTCGTGGCAGGAGTACAGTCGCTCGAGACTCTGGCCGCACTGAAACACCTCCGGATCCGCTTCATCGATCTGGACTCACCATGTGCCCTGCTCAACCCGTACTTCCAGCTCAGTGGCAATCAATGTACCGGGATCTGGAACGAAGAGATTCTCGCCCTTCTTCCTCATGTTCGGCCAGGGGCGCAATACTTGCAACTGAGCGATGACCTTGGGATTGGCAGCATCAGTAAGGACGGCTTTAGAGTGCTTGACGTCACATGGCCAAAGCAGAGACCCATGAGCATCAAGACGGACAGCTATGCTTCGATCGCGGACCCCTCTTCTCTGGTGGGTGCGTTCGTCTGACGAACCTTGATCCCCGCACTCGTCATCATTTTAAGGTGCCCTCATGAGATCTCTACGTCGACCCTCTCCTCTGTCATGTTGCCCTTCAGCGAGGTGTCTGTGGGCGGGCATACCATCTGGGACTTTCTTCGACAATCTCGGCGCACTTGTGTTTGTCGTCTATGATATTGGTGGGAAAGAAAGGGCTATGTACTGTACCTCATCATGTAACCCAGTCATGATCGGGTTCGATTAATATAGAAAGGTCTCAAGGTTGAGAATCCACTTCATCTATTGTCTACTATCCACTATGTGTTTGCTCTTCCTGCTATCTAAATTCATCACGTCTGACACGGTGTCCTGCCGACCGACGTCCGAGATGATGATGCCTAATATCCATACGTTGACAAAGAAGAACAGCAGACTGCTTACCCACAGACCGGGCACGAAAGTGCTTTTCCCTAGGAATTCCAGCTGATATCCTTGTTGAAGCCATAAAACCTATATATACAACGTGAGTCAGTAACATGTAACCTTTGCCAAACGATCTCGAAAGCATTGGATAGCCATGGCCAAGAGTGGGACCGGAACTGAAAACCCATACCTGAGCCCCAACCCACAACGTCCCAGCCCCAACCCCCAGATACGGTCTACGTAACAACGACGAGCGCGGCAGGTAGAACGGTAAGAAAACCATGTACCACAGAAAATACTACATCACCGTAACTTTGTTAGCCCTCGTCTTCTCACCTCCTCTCTCCAGTAACATTGCGTCGCTAGGTCACCTCGCCAGCGAGCAACAGGAGGACGAAAAGTAACGGACAAGACTGACCTGGCTCGTACAAACCTTGTTAAACGCCACGAACGCAAACGTCTGCGCCAGCATCGTGCTCGGCAGGTCGCGCTTCGCGAGCGCGAGGGGGATCAGCAGCGCGGAGAGGAAGAGCTGGGGGATGAAGGCGAGGGATTCGACGCGTAGATTGCTACCGAACGGGTGTACTTGTGAGATTGCGCTCGGGCTTGAGGTTGTGGTCGTGGGTGAGTAGAAGTGGGGAGAGGACTGGGAGTGAGAGAGGTAGAGGAGGGTGTTGTAGGGCGAGAAATTGTGCCGGTGGTCGATGCGCGTGAGGTGGTGGAGATAGGTGTGTTGGAGGAAGGGGTGGCCGTAAAGGGCGTACATGCTTGCGTTTAGGAGGGTGAATGTTAGGAGGCTGGTCAGCGTTAGGGATAGGCGGGCGGGGGTCAGGAAGGTTCTAAATTGCGCAAAGAGTCGCGATAACAATGCCGATGGCGACGCAGGCCTTTGATGGCTGGGGGCGGGAGAGTCGTCTGCGTCGTCGAGATACCAAATAATCGACAGCGCGTAGATGAATGGATAGATCTTAAAGTGCACCGCAAGTCCGAGCAAGACTCCGGCCGTCTTGATCCGCCGCCGCATCACAGCCCACAGCAACGCCATGACCATCACGCCCAACAACCCCTCCGAGCTCCCCCGCGTGCTGATCGTTGCCACCATCGGGTTCAGCAGCCATATGCTTGCGAATTTCAGCGCCCGTTCCGTCTGCATCCCCATGGTCGAGCGCAGCACCAGCACCATCAGCCAGCCCGCCACGATGTCCCCCGCCGCGAAGACGACCTTGCCGAAGGAAAACCATAGACTGGCGCCGGTTCCGTGACCCCATGTCGTGGGCAGTAGGAGCCACGCGAGCAAAGGCGTGTAGCGGTAGGTGTCTCGGTCGTAGGGGGACCGGCCACGGGATACGAAGCGCGCGGCGTCCGTGAAGACGAAGTAGTCGATGTCGGTGTATTTCATGGGCGAGTTGGCGTCTTGGAAGAGGCCGTAGAATAGGAGGATTGTGCGGAGGAGGATGGCAAGGGTGAAGATGGTGCCGGGGGAGGAGAATAGGGGGGCCATGGTGGGTGGGGTGGGGAACGGGTTAGACTGGGAATCGCTTTAAGATGGATGAGAAAGATTGATTGGAATCAAGGCAACGAGAGACATTATTGAAAACCGAAGAGGAAGAGGAGATGCTGCTTGTACTCATTGATATCGATGTGTAGCTTTTTATTTAGCTAGGGATCAGTGATTGGTTCAAGCTCCCCTGGAGAGGCAATCGTCTTCGGGCTTCAAGAGAAGCTCCTGCCGCTAATGCAAGATGGCGTCTGTACCTAGGTAGCACCGCCGATCGACTTCCATTTGGTCAACATCATCTTCTCTTGAAATATAGCAATACTCAGAAGAGATATGGCAGGTGTAAAGCGATTTCACGATGGCAAGCCCAATAGCGACACACATGTGGCATCGCCCTTCATGCCTATGTTCGAGGTGTTTCGTAATGAGCTGGACGAGCACCATGACCGCGGAGAGCGCATCATCAAGGCATCGCGCGACATCACTGCTCTGAGCAAGAAGATGTGAGCGCTGTACATGGTTAGTAGATGAGATAAATACTTATCGAACTTCAGGATCTTCTCACTGCAAAGGTAAAATTACTTCAAAACATTGTCAGTGACAGGAAGCTTGAACCTTACTTCATAGGGTCCGCCAGCTCAAAAGCAGCATACCGCCAAACGTTGCCAAAGAAAACACCAACCGCCTCTCAGAAATCCACGGCTTGTTTCTCTCGATATCATACGATGTTCGAGGGATCAATGCCTGGCGATATCAACGCCAGATATCGGGCGGTGTGCAGGAATTCATGGAAGCCGTCTCCTTCCAGCATTATCTCGAAACACAAACATTGATCAGATATGAAGATGCAAAGCGCAGGATACCGGGTGACGTCGATCTGACAGAGGACGACTACGTCCTGGGTATCTTCGACTTGGTGGGCGAGCTGATGAGATTCGCGATCACGGCCATGGCGACAAATGGACATTTGCCAGGCTCTACAACAGAGGCGGAAGGAGCGAACCCGGGAGTCCCAGAGTCGAATATCTTGTCAGATCTCAGATCGTTGCGGACATCCTTCGAAGGCTTGGATACAACGTCCGTCACGTCGAGCGGAGCGGCGCTGGGGAGGGATGTGGAGAAGAAGATGGAGGTTATGAAGACTTGCGTGGAGAAAGTGGAGAACGCTGTGTATGGCATGATCATCAGAGGTAGAGAAAGGCCGAAAGGATGGATGCCCGATCTAGATGGGGGAGGGGGAACGAGAGAGCCGGTCGAGAGCTATTAGATCAAATAGCTTAGCAGCCGCACCAGGCTATAGCTATCACCACTAAATCCGTCTGATCACCATGATTGTTTGACTGATTATTTCAACTACCTCAGATCCAATCGCACGCCGTTTGCTCCTGCAACAAGGTATACGCAGATCGGTAATAAATCAAAAAGATCCCTGCTCATACTATTTTGTGGGGTTTTCATCAGGTTCTAGTATCCCCTCCTTGATAAGGTCCTCCGGCTTGGGCCTATGTTGAATCTTCTGCTCCAAGCTATTAGCACGCATATGCTTCTGGAGCTCTCGCTGTTGGCCCTGCAAGGCCGGGGCGGCGGTGGAGTCGGGAAGAATGTTGCCTGCAATCGTCCAACTTTATCAGTAAGCTGCCAACCACCCCGCCAGAATAGCAGAAACGTACGTTCAATCAGCTCTTCCCGCTCTGGACGCTTCTCGAGCTGTTTCCTGAGGCTGTCCGTTGTCCGCTGCCGTTCGAGCTCTTGGGTTGCTGATTGCAGCGCGCTAGAACCAGATAATTAGATTTCATGACGTCCGTATCGTATAATATACTCACGGAGCGGCATTGGTGTCTAGAAGGATGTGTCGATCTTTCAGCTCCTTCGGCTCTGGGCGATGTTGGAGGTGTTTCTCAAGTGAGTTCCGTCGTTCTACAGGTGAGATGGAAGTCTCATCAACGCCGGGATTAGGGTCTTTTTCTGCCATACTGATAAATGCTTTGATTCTTAACGGAGTTTTAGGGACTGGACCAAGCGGAAGTTATGGCTTCAATATTGTTGTTGTCAGGTGCACTCGATGAACGCTTTGGGCCTAGAACTAAAACAGCTTGATTGGGCGAGGTTGGTCACATGTTCTCGTGTCGCGTCCCAAGCTTTCCCCACATTATCCTGAATCGCCGTTAGCTGTCACGCCTTTGCCAGCACCTACCTAGGTATGTTCGAGACCGTCTTGAAGCCATGTGGTTACTTGAGTGTGATGGCGATATACTACAAAGTATGTGTTCGAATATAGATATCCAAAGCATCTCCCATATGACTAATACGACCAAATCCAGATAAAAGAGTGTGGTTGAGGCCTGGAAAGAAGTACTTGTTCGGGAGGACGAGACCAAAAGGAGGTGTGTAAACGACTTGAGTCCAACAACTTACTTGCTGATCCCCAATAAAGGTGGTGTGTTTATTGATGAGAAGTCTATCTCTCGAAAACACCTCACGATATCACTGGCAACAGTTCAACCTGGGGACTGCGTAAAATTCCTAGTCACCTACTCGTCGGAAGAGCATATATATCTAACTGAATACAGTCTAAAGTGCATACACGGTCAGAGCTCTCTGTACAGGATGAGAACTCCAAGCTGGGCACGTTGCTGGACGGCGAGCAGATCAGAGGCCAGTCAAAAGTTCTCAAGAACGACGAGCATGTCGTCAAACTGGGTAGCTTCGAGCAGCTGTTTAGGTGGGTAAATCCCTTGTCTTTAAGGTGCAGTGTCTGATAGTGTTTACTTAGGATCAAATGGTACCCCGTGGTTCTGACCTTCTCTTTCTCCTCCAAAGAGCAGAAGAGTAAGGATCCACTCATTCCCGTCCGTGCTCGTGTTGAAGACCTCGACATCAAGGCTATTACTACCTACGTTATTGATAAAACGACCCATGTTGTGGCCAACAAGCGCAATACTGCCAAAGGTCTTCAAGCACTAATCAACGGAAAATATATCGTGACCGACTCATTCGTGGATGCCTTGGTATATGCGGCAACACCCACTGATTTGGATGAGCCCGAGAGTCTATCACCCCTGGAGGAAGACTTCGATGCTAACTGGCCAGATGCCACCCAGCACCTTCCAGCCCCCGGCAAGGAGCCTAAGCCCAGAGAAGCTGCAGTCTTTGCTCCAGATCCTAACCGTTTGGAAGTCTTCGATGGTTACACGTTTGTATTCTGCGACATTGCTCAATTTGAGAATCTTCAGGCGCCAATCGCAAATGGTGGCGGAAAAGCCCTGTATTACGAGCTTCAGCTAGGTAAAACGACTGCTGACGAGGTTGTGCGGTACGTCAAAAATGTAGCAGGTGAGAAGGGTTTAGGGGAATTTGAAGATGGTAGTGAAGGTAAGGGGGTTGTTGTGGTGAGATTTAGAGGAAAGAAGGAATTCGAACGATGGGCGATTGAGCTTGGGGATATGGTAGCAATTCAGCTTGATCAGCGCTTGATAGAACAGAGCGAGTTCCTTGATGCAATCTTGTTGAATGACGCAAGTATCCTCAGAAAACCGCTACCTGAGGAGGAAGAATCCAACAGCGCTGCACCTCCGCCAACAGCTTGTACGTATTGTGTCTAACTCGTTGATGCAAGGCTAACTCATGCCTTGACAGCCTCATTGCAATCTCGAGCAGTAGCTCAACCGGAGGCCGCCCAAACGGCCGAAGCCCCTTTATCAGCTCAGCCAGAAGTGCCGCAAGCACCGACAAAGCGTGGCAGAACCCGCAGAGCCATAACAAGTCGATTCAAGGGTTTTGATGATGGCTTTGATCCTGACGAGTTTCCTCAGTCATCGAGGAAGGTAGAATTTGTTTCGCAAATGAACGATTTAGCAGAGGAGGACGTTTCACAAAGAGAATCCGTGAGTAGGCGACCCAAAAGCTTTTTATCGTGGCTCTAATAAACGCGTAGCAGAATGGCTTACACGCCGAGTCTGGGATGGATGTCGATTCTCAAGATATCCGCCTCACCAGCACTCAATCCAAGACGTCCCGTAAACGTCCCTCGCCGTTCGATGAGGTAGGGGACGATGATGCAATGGTCGAGAGCTTATTGCCAGCGGCAGCTGCGATGAAGCGGCGGCGCATTGAATTAGAAAAGAACAATGCTTCTCAAGGCATATCCAATGAACCGTTCTTCGGCCAGTCCCCGAAAGAATCAACGACCGAGAAAAAGCGGAAGCCGAAGAAAGAAGTGAATATCCAGAAAGTCGTGCGCGAACGACGGGAAGCCGAAGAAGAAGCTGCACGCCGTGACGAAGAATCACTCCGAGAAACGCTAGATGGGATGGATGTTGAGCAAATGAAAAATTTGGCACTTGTTGAGGAGATGGAAGTCCGCAGACGTACAGACAGGCCAACACGTCCTGATGCGCACCACAGCAATGACAACCGATGGGACGAGCGCTGGAACGGGAGGAAGAACTTCAAAAAGTTTCGCCGGAGAGGTGAGCCGAATCAACCTCGGCGTGGGCAATCCGTCATTGTACCGCTTGAAGAAGTCAAGAAGAAGGATTTTGGCATTGGAGACGAGTACTGGCTTGAAAGCGACAAGCACAAGAAGAAGCGGAAGGAAAGGGAGAAGCAAGGAACCAGTCAAGGGATCAGTCAGTCTCAAAGTCTGCATTTCACTACTGCGAGGAGTGAAGGTGTGGAAGAGGATGGAGACGACGCGGATATGCTTCAGATGATTGACGCGCCCAGGACTACAAGGTTGGCTGAGAAGCAGGCGGCCACGCAGCAGTCGACGGCTCAGTCACAGGTCGCAAGTGGGAAGAAGCCGACGTCGGCCGTGCTCGTCAAGGGTGCGTCTGCCAAAAGGCAGAGGACTTTTGCGGCGCCAGAGTCGGACAGTGACAGTGAGGATGAACTCAAGTTTCGGTTTAAGAAGAGAAGATAGTATTTTCTACTGCTTGGCTCGTTCGTGGACGAGTATAAACGTACAACACAATATGTCGGAAGATTTAGCAATATCATGAATCTGGGCGCAAGTCAACCTCTGCAACACGCTCCTTCTGTAAATATAAGACACCAACTTAAGGCCTTAGCAAGCATATGGCAAAGGTGTATACCACCAAATCGGGACTTCCGTAGAGGTGAAGTTCCAGGCACCAGAGTCTCAGCTAAACTGGGATTCTGGCTGAATGATTTGATTGTCGTCAAGTCAGATTCTGCTGCGACGTTCGACAATGATCTTATCGTAAGGGCGACATCACGTGCTGATAACGATAAGAGCTTCGACTCCTCGAGTCATCAACAGCCCTCACCGTAACAATGTTGCACTTCCACCAGCCAAATGTCGCTCTCTCCACAGAATGTCTCTAATCAGCCTGCCGTTATCCCCACCAAACATAGCTCAAACATTCCAACTCCAGACCTTCTCCCCTCCGCACCTCCCAACGACAACTCCACCAGCTCCAAGACCCCGACAAAACACCGCACCGACGGCTCCACCACCTCAAACTCGCAATTCGCCCCCTTCTTCACCCTCGTCGAAGACATCCACACAACGCAACACCACCACCCAACAGTCCACTACATCTTCTCCGACGACTCCACCGACATCATCACCGAAGCCGCCCTCCGAACCCTCGAACCACCATCTCCCTCCTCTTCCATAACGCCCAGCCACCACCACTCACATAATAACTCCGGAGCAATCGAGAACAACACAAATTCCACCACCGACAACGACTCCACCGACCCCTCTCCCCTCCCTCTCCTCCCCCCACCCCGCCCCGGCATCACAGATCGCTACATCCTCCTCGACCTCTCCCTCCCTCCCTCCCCGTCCAGCAACGCTGTTCCCTCAGCACACGCACACAGCCTCACGCCCGACTGGCAGGTCCTCAACGTCGAGGTCTCGCGGGCTCCGACGTGGGATGCGGATCCAGATCCGCAGGGTGCGGGCGGGGCGGAGAGGAATAGGCCGCTGATGTTGAAGATTCAGGGGACGGAGGGTGTGAAGGGTGGTTTAGAGTTGGGGACTGTAGATGGGAACGGGGAAAGGGGAGGAGGGGAAGGGGAGGTGGATATGGAGGGTCTGGTGGGATTATTTGAGAAGAGGATGGCGGAGTTGAGAAGGCTGATTGATGTCGAGGCTGGGGGTGGGGGAGTTGATGGGGATGGGGCAAGGTGATGGTTCTTTGGCATGAAGAGTGGCGTTGGCGTATGAGGAGGGAAGGCGGGCGTTATGGAGGGGAATTCGCTGGGCGCTTTTATGCATGTTTGGAGTCGAATGGATTATGGAGCTCCGTGACGATCCGCATATAGATCTGTCTCATCGGCAATGAGGACGCAAAAGTACTCACATTGGGACTTCTAGGAATGCATCCAGAGTCCCGATGCCCGCAAAGGGTTATTCTTCTTCTGCTCCCAGGCACTACCGCGGCATAAACTCCCCCGAGCGTATTCCCTGATAAGTTGAACGAGACATTACCACTCTTTTCCTGAAACTGGCGCCAGCTTTGTATGTATGTAGGATATCCCTTATCGGTATGGCTTTCACCTAAATACGGTCAAGGAACGTACCATAGCAGCCAATATTTGCTGACTTGGTAATGTGATTGAGTTAAGTGATCTTTCCCTGAGACGATACAAAGTGTGTACCAATGGAGGAGACATGAGGGAGCAGCACAAAGATAGAGTCCACAGATTGGCTGGGAGGCTTTCGTGGGGGAGTTTTGCTTAATGGTGAGACTTGAAGATGAGTGTGTGTGTATGAAAAGAACGCCAGAACCAAGAAATGTCGCAACACTCTGAACGACTCAACGCAGAGGATGCCCTCACCAACGCTAGCAATGCGGTTTCGAGATGCTGGGCCGCACGTAAGTTTAGTGTAGAGGACAGTATACGTTTCTATACGGAGAGAGCCGGGTAATATGCAACAATGGTATTTCTGCAGTGCTAAATGCACTGGTAACGATGTTATATACAAAATGCCAAAAGGACTCCCAGAAAACAACCCAACTGATGACCCCTGCCGCCGCCCAAACGAGACGACCCGAGGCAGGCAAGGCTAAAAATACACACAAAAACACATGCCCCACGACCGCCCCCTGGCCACACCAACCCGCCGCCCAAACACCAAGCTCCACCCCCTCCCCCTCGAGGCAGGCTGAGGAGCCGCCCGACTAAGCAGTCGGACTACTCCTCAGCCTCCTCCTCCCCCCCACCACATTCTCCCCTCCTCCCCTCCCCGAACCCCCCTTCGCACCCGCCCCAGGCAAACGGCGGCCCTCCCTCGTGTCGCGCCGTTTCGACGGCGGCGGAAGCATCCGCGCCGGACTCGGCACGGCACGAGGGAGAGCGGCGGCAGCAGCTCCAGCGGCCTCCGTCCAGTGAGGCGCCATGTTGGCGCTCACTTCCCGAAGGCCGCCGGAGCCACCGGCCGGCCGGAGATCCTCCATCGGGAAGACCTCGTCCTCCTGGTCCGTGAAGACCAGGGACTTGCTCGGCGACGGCGGCCCCACGAGCGGCTCAGCGGAGACTCTTGCGAGTCTCGACGCGAGCAGCTGCTCGTGGGGCGCCGTGCGGGGGAGGGCGCTCGGGTACTGGTACAGTACCCGTTGGGGGGTCTCCCCGGTCGGCACGTAAGGTGCCATGGGAGCTTCGGATATGGCCATCCGAAGCTCCCCCAGGGGTTGACGCACGCTGGCGTCGAGGGGGGGGAGGGAGGTGCTCAACTCCCACGTCTGAGTGGCGACCTCGTCGCCGAGGCCGCGGGTGCGGTCGTAGGCCGCGGCCAGCTTCGCCCCGCCGGCGGCGGCCCCCGCCTTGACGACGCCGCCCAGGTGCGTCATCACCCGCACCTGGGCGTCGTGGTGTCGCCCGTTTTGGGCTCTCGCCCGCGACACGAACTGGTCCAGGGCCTGCATCTGCCCCGCCATCTCCTTCATCTGCGCATCCACGATGCGCACCGTCTCGCAGTGGACGGCCTGCGTTGCCGCCTGGATGGCGGCGCTTTGCTCGTTTATGGCCTGAAAGGATGATGATCAGCTGATGGTCCATTGCTTGATGACATTGGAGTGCTTCACTTACCGTCCAGTCTTGCTGCATCTTGGCCTTGAGGTGGTCACGAGAGGTGACCACCTCGTCGACCAGGGATTTCTCCTTCTGGTTCCAGGTATCCATACCCTCGGCGTACTTCGCGTTTGCAGCCTCGAACTGTGACGTGGATGAGGTGATGTTTTGTTGGATGGCGTCGATCTTGGTAGTGAGGCGGGTGTCCTGAGCTTCTCCAGACGCGTTGATGAGGGATGTGATTTGAGAGAGTAAGTTCTGACGGTCTGCCGATGCCTGTTGACGTTCCTCGATGAGGCAGGCTTCGAGTTGTGATGATGCTGCTTTGTTTGCTTGCATTGCCGCGTTGCTTGCTACTGATAGTTGTTTCCTCAGGTCGTCCGCTTCGGCTTTTCGCGTATTTAAGTGTCTGACCAGCTCCTCGAACGTGCCTTTGAAATCTCGACCGAGAGAGTGATAGGATGTGTAAAGCTACGGAGATGTTAGACGTGTTTCTCTGAGAAGGATAAAGGATTACTTACTTGAGTATTAAACCGTTCTAGCTCGCTGATGACCTCCGCTGAAATACGTCCCGCTGCCGCCGACAAGCCATTCAATCCTTCTCCAACCTTCTGTTTTACTTCCTCGCGTAAGACCTTGATCTCTTCTAACACCTTGTTCATGTCTTCTTTGGCTACTACGCTTTGATCGTAGGCTATCTTCTCCGACGTCTGAAAGTCTTCTAGTTTCTCTTGTAGTAAGTCTTGCTCCTTCAGGATAGTATCCAGTTCGCTCTGCACAAAGCCTTGCATTCTTGTCGATAAGTCTTGGATAAGTTGTTCTTGTTGTGTCTGGAATTTTTGTACACGTGACTCAACTATGCGGGTGATGGAAGTTACTTGGGTTTGAGAGGATTCCCAGCTGGTTCGGTTGGCCGATTCGAGTTCAGATTTCCGTTGTATTTTCGACCGAAGTCCGCCAACATCGGTGACAGTCTTTCCCAACGTCGTGATTAGATCATCACCGATAGTAAGGAGTTGATTTTCGGTGTTCTGGTGCGCTTTGCGTAGCATAGTCTCTTCTGCAAGGTTCATTCGAGTGCTTGCGAGGACGAACTCGGTCTTCTCGAGGACTCCCTTTGTTTCATCGAGGATCATTTTGACCCTTTCATTATCCTTCTTGACGTTGTTGAAAGCATTGGTCAGTGAAAAGAGGTCCTGGACTTTGTTTCGGAGATTGGTTTCCATCGTTTCGATCTTCGCCTTCTGTTCTTCGTTAAGGATACGTCGAGATTCACTCTGTACCGTGATTTCTTCATAGTTATCGTTGGTAAGGTACACTCCGTTGCGCTGTCTTGTAGCGACGAGGTCACTCTTGAGCTTCTCGATCTCCGCTGTGAATTCTCTCAGGAGTGTGTATTTCGAGATTAGCTGGTTGGTTTGAGGTTTGTTTCGGATGTTCTTCGCTCTGAAGGCATAGTCTAATGTCGAGATGGTTTCTTCGAGGTTGCTTTTGGCCGGAGACACCGTGGCAATAATACATGTTTTCGTCCGTCCACCAAGAGAATCTTGTAGTAGACGCGTGAGCTTAGATTCCCTAAAAGGTACTGTCAGTACAGATGCTTATTTTACGCGTTTGACGCGTCGAAATGTCTTGACACATCAGACTCCGTTCGTTGGATTCAACTTACCGATAGGGGATGTGTGAATTCTTGTCCACGAGAGCATTGATCACTCTTCCAAGGGTCAACAAGCTTTTGTTAATTAAACCCGCCTCTGCTGCTCGTTTGTTCTCCGCTCCGCTGCGCTGAATGTTTTCGCTGCCGGCAAGATCGACGAGATTGAGTTTTCCGACGTTGACGAAATCCTCTCCGTTCTCCAAGACGCGTTTAGTGTAAACAGTGACGGTAAAGATAGTGTGACTGCGGGAGCTGAGGTCATTACACTTAGTCGCAGCGACTTGACGCTTGATGCTTCCTTCTTGGAGAAGTTTGATCCCAGCAGTAGCGTTCTCGATGTGAGATTCTTCCATACCCTGTACGAACGTGCCGCTATGACCTTTCTTCTGGCCATCCTCGAAGAGCTTGAGCTTGGTATTGTCTTCAGTCGCTAGCAAGTCTCGTAGCTCTTCGTTGTATAGTTCGATGAAGGAACACTTGACGGAGCTCTCGGCTTGATTGGCTTCGAGCTTAGTGAACAAAGAGTGTAGGACTCTAGGTATGATACCGGCGGCGTCAGAAAGCATTCCAAAGTTCTCCGACATGTCACCCGACATAGTGTAAGTCTTTCCCGTGCCGGTCTGACCGTACGCAAAAATAGTACAGTTGAAACCTTGAAGCATCTGGAGAGAAGATGTTAGCAAAGAAGCCCAGAGAAACGCGTTATATAACTTACCTCGTTCAGGATGGGCGCAACCACATCTTCGTAGATCATGATTTGATCGGCAGCAGGAGAAAAGACTTTGTCGAAGTGATACGTCTTGTTGCTCAATGCACTGGGTCCCATAGACAGCTCAACATTCTTGCCTTTCACGCCGTCTGCGGACACGACGACACCACTGTTCTCTTTGACTTCTCGGTCATTGCGTCCTCGACAACGAACGACGACGTGGATATTGGTATCGCTGTTCCCTTCGTCTTCAAAGTCACGTTCTTTACGCTTCGTGCCGCCAGCCTTTCGCGCCGGTGGGGATTGCGAACGCGATTTGCTTGTTGCTCGCGACTTGCTGGTGGAGTTGCTGTTTGATTTGGTCGAGATGACGGAGTCGGTAGGCGAAATCTCTCCAGTCTGGGATTTACCTGACACCGTGCGCGTGCTGGATTGAATTCTGATCGGTGGCGGTCTAACGGCTGGTCGGATTGACTGCTTTCTGGGCGGCGGCGCGCCTTTGGCCGCGCGTGGAAGCCCAGCCATGGTAATGGGTTGTTCTCGATTTTATTCTTTTGAAGTGAAGTCTAGCGGATTGAAATGGGAGTGGATTGATCTAATCAGAATAGACAATGGTTTGTATGCAGACGCGTGAAGTGACTGGTGAAGAGTTGTAAGGAAGTGGAAGAGAGTGCAGGTGGTAAGAGTTTCTAGAAATAAACAAGTCAACGATGGTTTAGGACTAGCGGGATCTACTTTCCTCCGGAACCTTAATGGAAGGAACGGTTGGCCCGTGATTAGCGAAAGAGCCTCAAACGCCCCTGCCTTATCGGCATGTCTTGAAACCTCCGTACGCATACATTCATTGATCCTCGTGAGCTGCTGCATAGACTGAATAAAGGCACTGAGTTGCGCGACTTCACTACCTAGATACTGCTATCCAGTGCGGTCTACAACGTACTCATTGCATATCTGGACAATATTCCGTGAAGCCTTGATGGCGCCTTCCCTCCAGGAGCAACAATCAACCTAAGTAACCAAACAAACAAATGTTGTTCCTACTCGTAGCTAGAACACATATACGTCATTATGGTAGGTTTAGAAGGGAGTACCGTACACAGGCTGGCGAGCATTCGCATATGGTAGGTAACTCTTTGCTTTGCACGAAGTTACTGTAGCTTGTTTGAAGGGCGAGTCTCTCAAAATCATCAGTGACTTGGGGATTATCACATGTCATCAGGGATCCGCCTGAGGAGAATGGAAAAACATTATAGCCATTTCCGACCGGTAAAAGGAAGATAGTAAACCCTTTATCCGGTGTGGAGTGTAACGTCGTGTCTTTCTATTAGATGCAGTGACACCATGTGTGATGCACATACCTAGAACCATGCGCCGGCGCGGCTTGTCATGCGTCGGCGCCAGCTGATCCTTGTGAGTAGGCGTCATCGTCTACACCTCTTCAGAGCCGCAACTTTATACAGTAAGCTACATGTACTCCACTCAACAAACGTCGTTGTATTAATGGCAGGCCTGAACACATCAACTCCAATATTTCCGGGCAAAGGGCTAGGCTTTCTGAGTAAGAACACCATACGCAACATCCCATGAAGGTCATCCTGCTAATCGCTTGTCCTGTAGTTCTCGGCGCTTCCCTCCACGATATCTTAACTCGGCTGAAGTCTCGACCACAAACTTATCCGTCTATTGAGCTTTCATACTCGTCATCCCGACCAACTTCGACACCTGTTGTTCTCCAATTACCAGTTAATGGCTTGCGCTTACGCTTCGACGGGGCCGACCAAAGGCTAAGGCTCATCGAAGTACTGGATTTTACGAAGATCCAGCTTGCCTACAAGAATATTGATGTGATTAAAGCGTCTTCAGGCACGAATCCATCGGTTGGCTCGGCATCTAAAGGATCCACTGGGCCGACTTTCCGACATGTCTACAACCGTCTTATCGGGCCAGCTTTCGCGGGAGAATTCATCCCTCCATTACCAGAAGAAGACGCAGCAAAGGGCTTATACATACTGTCATACCCAGGCATAGCTTTCAGCTTCCCTGTACTATGTTCAGCTCTCTCACCCAAGGCTGATTTTGTATCCTTACTCTCCTCATCCGCGGCGGAGCCGGCTGTAACTATGGCTATATTCAACGGTTCCTCGTGGGCAGAGACACGCGGGACTCTTTATACTCGACCTCCACAATATCCAAGGTCTCTCGCACTCGCAGGCAAGGGCAAAGACGGTGGACCCGACGAAGTTGAACACGTGAAGGTACATGGGCATGGCCGGATTGAGATCTTGAGAAGGTTCCATCCTCCGTTTTGGATTACGCTTAGCGAAACCACTCCTCAAGACCTCGTGGCTGAACTAGGTCCACCAGATGCAATATACCGCAAGAATGATCGTCGGTTGTCCATCCACAAGAAACGCGCCTCAGACCGTATCAGCACGGAGATCCAGTTCGGGGCTTCACCAGGAAAATATGATTCCCACACAGATACTGACCAGTCTTCTGCCCAAAATACCACGGATGACTCGGATGATGAGACTGATGCATTATCCTCGAATGGGACCCGGGAATCCTTAATCGCTGAATGCTTTTACAACTACTTCCGTCATGGATTCGATGTACTCATTTCCTTACCAACAACTTCTTCGACTCCTTTCCCAACGTCAAACAGATCTGAAGGCGAGACAGCTTTTACGCCGTTGGCCGGGCATTTGGTCGCTACAAAGATGCTGTTGCACGGCAATATTCCGGGCTCTTACCCATTCAATAGACATCGACGTAGCCGTTGGACTATTAGACTTGAGCGCGACGCGGTCGAACCAGATCTGCTCAACTCTGAAATGCCGTTCAAAGAGATCTCCGAACATCTGCAGGATGTGTGGAAAGACACATACAGCAGCGAAGCCGAAGAAGACTCCCTCCAACGAGGCATGGTGCTCAACCGTGGCTGGGGAGACAGCCCTGGAAGCAGTTGTGAGTTACTTGGAGGATGGGAAGATCAACCGGATGGCAAGAGACAGGGGGCATCCGGCGCTGGCACCAACGGCTCGCAGGCACTGGGCAATACCGAATTGTTCGGGTTTCCTGGATTGATATTCGAGGTTTTGAAGTCCGATGCAATCAGTTGCTTGACGGTTTATTGAATCCTTTGATATTTTCTTGTGAAGGGCGCTTGACTGTACGGAGTTGGACGCATGATCAGCTTGGAGTTTCCCTTGCCAACTCTGGTTTTGGCTTCTGGGACTATCATCATAGAGACACTTGGAGTGGGATGATAGGTTACACGTCTCGAGGAAAATACCCGGTAGCGATTCGATTCCGTGCCACAACCACAAGTCAATAACGAAGTGGTAGTGCTTAGTGTTGGTTACTCATAGTCTAGTGGTTGAGAGTAAAGATAGATTATGTATCCTAATGAAGCACTCCAACCGTATCGCCAGTGGTTTGAGAATTGTATGATATCGATTCCTCCACACATGAGGTGGTTCGGATACTTTTCGGTGTTTATATGAATTTTATCCCTCAAAGCTTTACAGTGCCAGAGTGTACCTAGATATTTATATGTACGACCTAATCATGCATAGCAGTAAGTGCTGGGAAAATATGTTGTTTCTTGTTGCTTTAATTATCTGTATCATAGATGCTATTCCGCGATCTCAGTGTCAACAGGACAGTGTGCAGTGGATGCTCGCTTCTCTCTGCCACTACCCAATCGCTGTAGCATACAGTAGCATTCATAACTCTAAGTTGGCCTGCTGAGGCACTCCTGAGCATCCATTGTGCCAGGGCACCTCACTATGATTCAGCTGTAGTATGCCTACTCCGACTCGTATCTTCTCGAAGTCATGGTCATCCACTCTCCGACTTCCCAAGTCAAGCTTCCCCGGGCGTGTCTCGCAACCGGAACATGCAAGATACCTAGAAGCATGTACCGATAACCTTTATGCATGGCAGCGTCGAGAAAGGCCTGTCGAAAGCACTTTCGTCCTGCATGATGGCCCTCCATACGCAAATGGAAGTCTACATATTGGTCACGCTCTCAACAAAATTCTAAAGGATATGGTCTGCCGTTTTCAACTTGGCCAGGGCAAACGGATAGACTACGTGCCTGGGTGGGACTGTCATGGCTTGCCCATTGAGATTAAGGCCCTTCAATTGCAGCGACAGCTGGGGAAAACTGGAGAGAAAAGACAACTAGGGGCGGTGGAGGTGAGGAAGGCTGCGCGAGAGTTGGCAAGCAAAGCGGTTGAAGAACAACAGAATGGGTTCAAAGGATGGGGGGTCATGGCCGATTGGGAGAACGCTTGGTGGACCATGGATAAGGGTTTTGAGATGAGCCAGTTAGGCGTGTTCAGGGAGATGGTAGACAAAGGGTTGATCTACCGGAGATACAAACCTGTATACTGGTCACCGTCTTCCAAAACTGCTCTAGCAGAGGCGGAGCTCGAATATAAGGAGGATCACGAGTCCCTGGCCGCTTACATCAAGTTCCCCATGACGAAACTCTCCCCATCTTTGCTGACCACGCCCGGAGTGGACCCCTCGAGATTGAGTGCACTCATCTGGACTACCACACCGTGGACTCTTCCCGCAAATAGAGCTATCGCTGTGCACGATGAGCTCGATTACTCCATCGTTAAAACAGATAGCTATGGTGATTTACTCATAGCAACTTCAAGGTTGCCGCAAGTGTGGGGAGAGATTCTAGGAGAACCCCTTGAGATACTCGCAGACAACATAAAGGGAGCTGACCTTGTCGGCTCCCTCTATCGGAACCCACTTCAGGGTGAAAAAGCATCGGTCCAGCCGTTATTACATGCAGACTTCGTATCTGCTCAGACTGGATCGGGCATGGTTCACTGCGCTCCAGGTCATGGTATGGAAGACTATGAGCTGTGCCTGAAGCACAGCATCGATGGTATTGCACCGGTGGACGATGAAGGCTGCTTCACCAAGGAAGCATTACCCGATCAACCTGAATTTCTACGCGGCAAGAGAGTACTGGAAGAAGGAAACAAGGAGGTGCTAAACTACTTGGCCAAATCTGGGCATGCTGTTGCCAGCTACGTCTACAAACATAACTACCCGTACGACTGGCGCTCGAAGCTCCCGGTCATCATCCGAGCGACGGAGCAATGGTTTGCTGATGTAGCGACTATCCGCGAAACTGCACTCTCGTCATTAAACGAAGTCATCTTTATCCCCGACGGAGGGAGAACTAGACTCGGAAGCTTCGTTAAGGGTAGAACCGAGTGGTGCATCTCACGACAACGTGCATGGGGTGTGCCCATCCCCGCCTTGTACCATAGTCAGTCTGGTGCGGCAGTTCTGACCAAGGACAGCGTGTCCCACGTCATGCAGGTTATCGGTCGGCGCAGCATCGATGCATGGTGGACCGACGATGAGCATGATCCAGCTTGGACTCCTCCCAACCTGTTAGAGGAGTCCGGTAAGACCATGTATAGGCGTGGAAAGGACACGATGGACGTGTGGTTTGATAGTGGAACTAGTTGGACGCAGATGAAGCAGCGCAGCCCGGCTAAGTCGCATCACCTTGCGGACGTCTACCTTGAGGGTACAGATCAGCATCGTGGTTGGTTTCAGTCGAGCCTGTTGACATATATTGCACATCAGGCAGCAAACCCAGATCAGTCGTCCCATTCAAGTGCACCCTTCAGAACCCTTATTACACACGGCTTCACGCTGGATCAGGATGGGCGGAAGATGAGCAAGTCTCTTGGTAACGTCATCTCACCGGACGAGATCATGAATGGTACTCTCCTCGCTCCACTGAAAAGAAAGACAGGCAAAAATGGCGTTGTGCAAGGAGACAAGCCGATATACGATGCTATGGGCCCAGATGCTCTCAGGCTTTGGGTTGCAGGCAGCGACTATACTAAGGACGTTGTCATTGGTCAGCCAGTGCTCAAAGCTGTCCATTCCAGCTTGCAGAAGCTTAGAGTGACTATGAAGCTTCTACTTGGAGCTCTTGAAGATTTTGACCCGGCCTCTGCCCTCGAGTACGATGCCATGACAAAGTTGGATAAGATAGCCTTACTTCAGCTTTCCGGTGTTACGAGAACAACGCTAGAGGCATATCATAGTTTTGACTTCTACAAAGGGGTGAATTCTATCAACAAATGGGTTAACAATGACTTCTCAGCGTTCTACTTCGAGACTGTCAAGGATCGCCTGTACGCCGACTTCCCGGAAGGCACCAGTCGCCGGGCCGCACAGACTGTTCTTCATCACACCTACCTTTACTTGCAAGCAATGCTGGCTCCGGTAACGCCATTGTTAATAGAGGAGACGTGGAATTACACGCCGCAAGCTATAAAGAACTATGACGGCCATCCACTGAAGCGAATATTCCCGACAGTCCCACCTGAGTGGGACAACCCTACTCTTGCAGCCACGTTGCCTTACCTGATGGCGGCAAATACTGCTGTCAAGGCCGCACAAGAACTGGCACGAAGTGAGAAGCAGATGGGGTCTTCTCTCCAATGTTCTGTACGTTTACACATTGACGCTCCCACAACTGCCGACCACATCCCAGTCTTGAACTCCTTGACCGAGTACAAGGATGAGCTTGAATCCCTTTTCGTCGTGTCGTCCGTCGACATAAGTATGGATGCGGATGTTCCCTCATCAATTGCCACAGCTGCTTGGCATCATGCGACTAGGTTCTCGATGCCGAACGGTTGTCAAGCTACAGCGTATGTTTACGCGCCTGCGAAAGCGAAATGTGTCAGATGCTGGAGATATGTCGCCCCAACAGACGTAAAAGATGAGGAGGCATTGTGTGGTAGATGTGTTGATGTTCTTGGAAGTCTGCGGAGCACACACTCCCTTCCAGATGCGGAGCCTTGTGTCCCGACTGTAGCTGCAGCAGCGTAGGCAACCTCACTGATTGAGCTTTTGTAAAATATGTACATAGGTCGTTTCTCAGTCAATGGTTTGTACCTCGTCTGTGAATCTATTGTTCCCGCTATTGTACCATTTGCCTTATTGTCACGCTTAATTCAGTTACATCTCGTATAGGGCAGTAGCGAAGCTTCGTCAATTCTCAACTAAACTTATCCCCTCACTCAAGAGCTCTCCACATTTCTACAGCCACTCGACCTTAGCAGTACCACTGTTCTACATTAAATCCCCTTCTCCTCTCAATTGACACCCTCAAACTTCTAGAAAGCGTTCTGCTCCAGTTCCTTAGGTCAGTTGCGCATCATCACGAGAATGCCCGCGAACACCATGCCAAGCCCGAAAAGCAAAGGAAGCAACTCTCAAACCTTGCAGGGACAGATTCTTGACGTCGTTGTGACGAGAATGGCTGCTCTTGAAGCGAAAGTTGAGCAGTTGGAGCTGCAGGTCGCGAAGCTTCAGAGTCAGCTTCAGGAGAAGAACGGCTCGGTGAAGACGAGTGTCTCGCCACAATCGAAGGCGACAGTGCCCGATACCTCGAAGAACCAGAAGGCGAAATCCCCGGTGAAAGTAAATGTACTCCAAGAGAACACCAAACCGCAAGGCGTGTCGAAAAAGGAGACCTACGACACTCCAACGAAGATACTCATCCAGCAGCAAACGAATGATATGCTCATCGATCTCACTCCGAAGAGAGAAGACCTCAAAGTTCCCCCGGTCAAGCACAGGGCGTTCAAGAAGGCCAACATCGCAAGCTCTTGCGCCTTTGTGAAGGTTACGGGACCAATGGGTGCCTGCGAAGCGGGTACGATCAGCACTGCAGTCGATCACATCGCCGCATTACAACTGGATATCGACGCGGAAAACGCAAGCCTCTGGTTATCGAGCTCTCTCGTCAAAAAGCCCGTGAAGGGAATCGCCGAAAGAGCCCAAGTGGACGATCTCGGGTTCCTCGAAATGGGCGTCGTGTTCAGACCTACCCACATTGCGCCAGAAAGCCTCGAGTTCGGACGCGTTGTGGACGCTCTGCTCCTACCACTTGCTATCCTTGATCGCCTCGACGATCCCAACGAGGTGCCGCCAAATCTATACTACATGACATGGAAATATCATAGCTGTGGCGCCGATGGCTTCGAGCAGTTCCAATGCACTCAAGCAACGTTTGATCAAAAGGATCGCATCATGAAATTATACCGACACATTCTTGGCCACCGTCAGACGGTTCAAGTGTGGTTCATCACCGACACGGCGGACGTTGAGGAGAGTTTTGAATGCTTGAGAGCGCGCTGCTTTCGAGAGATAGCTAGAAAATGGTATCCGTGTTCGGGCCACGATGGTAAACGAGAAGAGTATTGCGCATATATGGCGGGGAAGAATAGGAAAGGGGTCACACAATTTCTTCAACAGAGCGCTCCACCCTCGTGACACTCTTCGGAACGGACTTCTCCAGAGTACGGACATACAAACCTATCTTTGTTGGGGTCTGCAATCCAGCCTGCGTTCCGTCATCTTTCCTATTCTAGCAACCACCGAAAAGCCAGGTACGAAAGCCTCATAGTATGGGTATCACACCAAAACACCATGCAGTGTACACAGCTCAGTTATGACTTAGCCATAGTCATGATCTACGCCTCCTTACTTCTGATAACTCCTCCCTTAACAAGCAGTTCTCTTCGACCACCTTCTGCCTTGCAATGGACTCCCGGACCAAAGCCTCTTCTATCTGCTTCCTGTGTTCCTCAAACTGTCTCAGGATCTTAGCCTGAAAGTCTCGCATATCGTTAGCAAGAGCCGCCTTAGCTTCTTGAAATTTCTCATTCAAGAACGCATTGGTCTCGTTCTGCGACATGGTACGCTCCTTGGCATTTCTCGCGAATTTCGACGGATCAGCGGACGATTTAATGGTGCCTACATTATGGCTGGTCTCATCTAGAGGTGTGGGCGTAACGCTCTCCACGTCAGTCGCCGTTCGTATCCGCTGGGGGGAGTGGCTGGTTCTGGACGGGTTGGAGGGCTCCTCATGTATCTTGAATGCATGCGCCGAATCTCCCTTAGAGGACCGATGGACAACTGTATGTTCGGAGCTTGTTGTTTCCTGTGCATGGTGACCACGATCTTTTGCTTGAGGGAGGCTGATCGAGGGTTTAGAGACGGAAGCTATGGACTGTGACCGGCTTTGTACAATAGTTTCGCCTTCATCAACAATGACCGAGGGAGGCTGGAATGAGACATTCTTGCCACTTTTTCTGCTCCTCTCCATAGATGCTTTCTGCGAATGCGTGCACGCAGGTATCGGTGGGCTACTGACAACCTTACTCCTAGCATCTTGCCGCGGTTCATCGCTTGTCTTGATTCGGGGCACCGTAGAGGCCTGGGTGTTCGAACGGCCGAGCTTGACAGACTGAGAGCCGTCCACCATCACCTTCCGATCCATGTAAGGCGCAAAAAGCGCGAAGCCTTTGGTAGGTCTGCCCGGTACGGCGGCTTGACGGATGTCTGCAATCACTTTTCCGTCATATTGGCAACCGCGCCAGGCGGCGTAGGATCCGCGCATAGATGCTTGGCTTCCACGACTATGCGCTGGGCGCGGCTGGAGTGACGCACGGGTGACTCTTCTAGGAGCTTTCGAGATGGGTTTGGCTGTTTCTGAGCCGAAGAGCGGAAATTGAAGTTCCCCGGTACTTAGTGGCTCGAGAAGACGATCAGGCGGTTTGCTCTCCAGTTTTGTTGACTGATCAGCGTCTGAGCTGCTGCTGTTGCTGTGCTGCTTTACGGGCGAGAACATATCCATGTACTTGGCTGCGTAGACGTCTGCGGCATCTTGCCAGGCAAAATCAGCACCTGTGTGTTCCTCGCCCTCTAGTGTTAGAACCTCCTCCTTGATCTGTCGTCCAGCTGCCAGTAAGGAACCAAAGCTCCTCCTTTTTGAGAGAGCTATGGAATTCCGCTTTCCCTTAACGGCGCTAATTCTTCTTGAACCATGGGACAATGGCTTCGGCTTCGAGCTTCTTGATTGAGATTCTGCTCGCGGTCCGCCAGACGATTTCGGGACTGTGTCTCCCGATCCTTCCATCCATTCAACATCAAGGACTGGTCCACCAGCCGGATCAACAGTCATCTCCCCTCGCAAAGCGCCCGAATCACTGAACAGGCACACTTTCCCATCAAGTCGTCCAATAGCAATCAGGCTACCCTGGCTTCCAGTGTCAGAGATTTCCTCTCTTTTCGAAGTTTTCCGTCCCTTTGGCGTTGTGGATCCGCCCCGTTGGAGTGCTACAGCCGACAAACTGGTCACAGGGCCTCGAATATGCCAAGACTTGACAATGCGGCTTTCTTTTCTACCAGGCGCTTCGAAGTCGATCAGGTGACACTTTCCGTCAGCGCCCGCACTGATCGCTCGAGCTGTATAACCGGGCAGAAATGAGACGGCGGTAATATCGCTGCTTCTACACGCAACAGGCACTGTCTCAGTCCTTTCGTCGTAGGCACCCGAAGTAGCCGCTTCTGACGGTGCATCCGGATCTGAGGTTGTCGACGCTGCACAAATAGCATGTAACCCTTTTATATGCCCAAGTTCACCACCTTTGGCACTTCCAGCAGGCCCTCCTTTTCTCTCGCCTTGACCGCCATTCCGAAATAGATGTACCGCGTCATACACCGCAAGGACACCATCGGCGAAAGCGAGCAAGAACACATTGGCGCGTTCCGGGTGAAAACTTGCACCTACCACTGCGCTGGAGGAGCAAGAAGGACGTAGACTGATTGGTGGTGTACGAAATGTCATATTCGTAAGGTATGTAGTGGGCGGCTCCACGGACGCGGAAAGCAAAAGATGCGAGGTAGAAGACAATGCAAGGACTGTAGGCGGAGAAGGATGCGGCTGCAATGGATCGAGCAATCGATATTGCTTGGAGGAGTATGTCTGGACCGAATTCTGGAGAGAGGTCGTGAAGAATAGATTTGTGGCACAAGTGGAATATTTCAGGAGACGGACTTGACCCTGCTCCTGTTAGCATGAGCCATGCTGTGACGGGTTGCGATCTACCACACATCTGAGTCCATCAACCTATAGCTCCTCTCCGTCCTCTTCCTGACATCCTGCAAAAGCACGACCTGCCTGTCCGCCACCGCCAGCACCCCACTGCCGTCCGGCGCTCTTTTCCCCGCGACAATGCCTTGAGAGCCGGAGCGGAAGAGCTCTGTGATGCCATTCCTGCTCCAGGAATGAACACCTTTGGTAGTTGTGATGATCAATTGGTGTGTTTTGGGGCATTTACTCGCATCAAGTTCGAGCGTCTCGAGAGGACGTAAAGCATTTGGGTTTGATTGAGCGTCTGCAGATACCGGATCTATCTGTGGTATTGGCGCCATTGCTTGGTGGTTGACACTCGTCCCGGTATCGGATGTAAACAATGATGCCGGGTCTTTCAAAACCCTGTCGGCGCTAAGGCAAGCGAGATATTAACCCCGCGGGAACCCCGCATGAATGACGATCTCACCATACGCATTGACTGTGCATACCTACCTCCCTAGGTAGCTACAAGTAATAGTGGAAGACTCTGTAATTGCGGCGTCGCCATGGGTTGTAACGTTACGAGAACGCTGGTGCAAGATGACAGAATGGTGAAATTGGGTTGTGACTGCTAATGCCATGGCACAGAGCGAGTCGTGCAGTCGAAGCACCAGGACCACGCTCCGAAGAACCTCTCATTTTCCTTCAGAAACTGTCTTCCTCCTTAGCGATGTTCGTTTCTTATGTCGCCATTTATTGTGTACTCTGTATGTATATTTGCAATTGGGATATGATTGAATTTCGTCCAGTGGGCAGGGACTGATCAAAACTTAACTTAAGGTTGTGATGGGAATGAGGAGAAGCGGGACGATGGCTTCCGTGCGCTCTTCCAATTCCTGCTGATCTTGCCAGAAACGACAACTTGATGACCGAACAAGGCCCGGGAGATCAGACACGGTTACCACATCAAGAGCGGACACTGACAAATCTGACCTAGACCGTACAGTGATAGCGTGAGATCATACCTGGGTATCCTGCTCGCAGGGCCATGCTTGGCAGAAACCTTCTGAGTGAGCGCTATGTCGGTAGCTCATCGCATCCAGGCCCTACCTTAGGTATGTCTGATCTCATCCGGCAGTCGGCGCGGGCAAAGGTCCTTGATTGTTAGGGTACCTTACCTCATTGCAACGATGGGTTGACCTGATGTTCCGGGTCGGGAAGCTCCCTGACGTGGTAGCTGGAGCTTGAGGAGGTTGTTTTGTACTCATACTTGAAGCTTGTGTTGGCCACCGTCTTTGCTTTTGTGTTGTAACTGTTCTTGGATATTGCGCTCTCGCAGAAATATTCCCAGCTCAACAATGATTTCATCATCAGTCCTTGCCTTGGCTTTTGTCGCTGGCGGTGCGCTTGCTAAGCAGTGTATCAACATTACTGTCCCGGTGCAGATATCAGCTCGGAATGGCGTCTTCAACGTTCCTACTCTGCAGTCGAACCTCGATGCGACCACGTTCTCGCAGAATCTCACCAGTATTAGAGGCAACTTCTCCCAGACGTCTCTGCTGGACTATACCACAGTGACTGGCAGCTACAGCATTAGCGCCAAGTTCTGCAAGCCCGACAATGAGCAGGGCATGAATCCCACGGTGCAGGTCTTGACTCACGGCATTGGCTTCGACAAGACGTAAGATTCCTTTGCCGATTAATGATGGGAATCAAGGCCATGTAGTCAATCATCCTCGTGGTCTTGCTGGTAGCTGATCTATTGGTTCTCAGGTACTGGGATATCCCATTCAACAACTTCAACTACAGTTACATCGATGTCGCCGTGGATCAATTCGGCTACTGTACTCTGTCAATTGACCGTCTCGGTATTGGCAATTCCTCCATCGCAGATCCCCTCAACGTGATACAGGCACCAGCAGAAGTTTCAGCCCTCCAACAAGTCACGATGATGCTTCGCAAGGGCACTCTACCCAGTGTCCCGCACGCCTTCACCAAGATCGTCAGCGTCGGGCACTCGTTTGGCTCAGGCCTGTCCTACGCTCTAGCCGCGATGGATCCTACCGCAACCGACGCTCTCATCCTCACGGGCTTCTCGGCCAACACCACCTTCTTCCCCTTATGGATCGCCAGCTTGGACAACAAGCTAGCGCGCCTCAACCAGCCATTGCGCTTCGGAAACGTGACTTACGCCGCCGTCCAACAGGTCCTCAGCATGTACGGGAACGTCACCACGGCCGAGATTAACCAGTACCTGGCCAAATTCAACATCGATCTTGCCGAAGTTGAACAGGTAATCAGGACAACCGACTTACTCGATTTCATTGCCGGCATTGACCCAACCAATGGGCCACATATGCAAGACCTTCCGACCGGTTACCTCACATGGACCGACGTTGGTTCTAATCAGGTAACAAACAGCATCTTCCAGGAACCCAAAAACGTCTCAAGCTGATATGGGACGACATAGTACTCATTCCTCTACCCGGGCCACTTCGACCCGGAAATCCTCACTTTCGCCGAAACCCACAAGATGCCATACACCCTCGGCGAGCTCCTCACCATCGGCGGCGTCCCACCAGCTGCCCCCATGTTCACCGGCCCCGTCCAGATCGTTGCCGGAAGTACGTTTTCCCCTTTTCCCTCCCTTCATCAATCTCCCCACTCTCCTCTCCCAGGTCTCCAAACTAACACCCATCGCACCGCACAGACGAAGACCTCATCTTCTGCGGCGGCGACTGCATGCAGACCGGCGACCCCTCCCTCCCCTCCATCCCCGCCGCCGCCAAGAAACTCTTCCCCGCCACCCGCGCTTTCGAGGCGTACATCCAGCCGAACACCGGACACGCCATCAATGCCCACTATAATTCGACGGCAGCGTATAAGGCTATCCAGCAGTTCTTGAATGCGCAGGGCTTGGCGCCGAATTAGATGGCGGAGTGGGTGGATAGCATTGGATATGCCATTGGGTGATGGGTGAGGTAGTAATGAAGTATGTGTCGGTTACGGAGAGGCGAGGGATTTGTATATAGAAAACATAATGTGCTACGTCGGAAGAGGAGTCCTTGCATGTGCCGTCATGTGTGTAGCTGAACATACTTACGGGTCAAGTTGCTGTGATGGACTGACTTAATAAACATATATTTGGGGCTTTCGTTGCTGGTAGGGCATTGAACACATGTGCAGGCACCTCTTTTCCAATCAAACCGGGGCAGATGCAGCTACGCTGAGGACGCATTCGTAGCAGAGTTGCTCGCGATATATGTACGGCCGGCATTCACATCTTCCGAAAATGACAGAAGACGGGAAAGTGTTCTGGCTTGGTAGCTACGATATGTCATTCGAACTAGAAGTAGCGCCTAAAACAGTCGAATCAAGCCCAGTTCAGTTCCATCAATTCCGCGGGCGCAATCGTAGCAGAAGCAGTCTCACGCAAAGAGCCACCACCATCGTTTAGTATCTCTTGCCCTCCCGGAGCACATCACCGTACTCCTCCAGCGGACTCCGCAGCAGCTTCGTCTCCTTCCACAGGTTCGGCGTCAGGAAGCCGTACGTGTTACCTACGGCGACGAAGGTGGCTTTCAGGGTGTTCTCCAGCGTCTTCGTTGAGCCGGAGGAGGAAGTGTAGATGTCTTGCACACCGGCGAGTTGGAGAAGACGCTTGACGGCAGGCGAAGCGACGAGGCCGGTACCACGGGGAGCGGGGATCAGCTGGATAGACAGGATCAGTATATGCCCAATCAAGCTGTCGACAGCCGATTGAGAGAGTGAGCTTACCCTAACAGTAACGCTGCCACATTTCCCGCTCTCCTTGGTGGGTAGAGAGTGCGGCTCACCGAGAGATGTACCCCAGTAACCTCTCCGGATCGGCAAAACGCTGAGCTTGGCGATGATGATGGCAGCCCGGATGGCAGTGGCCACTTCCTTTGACGTCTTAATCCCCAGACCAACGTGACCCTCCGAGTCACCGATAACAACGATAGCCTTGAAACGAGTACGTTGACCGGCACGAGTCTGCTTCTGAACGGGTTTGATCTGAAGCACGAAGAACCGTCAATTCAGGTCCACCACACAGCAAGCCAACAAACCCCTCCATCACCCTCCCTCACACACCCCTCTATCAATCTCTCCACCCTAAAAAGCACAGCACATACCTTCATCACCTCATCCTTCAACTTCGGCAAAAACCAATCCACAATCTGATACTCCTTGATCGGCAACGAATGCAGATAGATCTCCTCCATGCTCTTGATCTTGCCCGCCTTCACCAGCCGTCCTAACTTCGTTACTGGCTGCCATTCCTTCTCCTCGTTCTTGTTCGCGCCTCGTCGGGGTCCTCGACGGCCGCGTCCTCGTCCGCGGTCACCGCCCCGATCGCCGCGCGATCCGAATCCACCTCGTGCTCCACCTGCTGCGCCGCCGCGTGGTGCGTCAGCCATTGTGAGTAAGGGTTTGTGTGAATTGGGAGAATTTGGAGTGCTGGATTGGGCTGGGGAGTTCGGGTTTCCGTTGTTGGAGTGGGAGGAGTTTTGGTGGGGTTCGCGATGTGTGTGCCGTTTGACGCTAGTGAGGGTTAAGCGAGTTTAGGGTTGGTCACTGCTGATAGGCATCACGACTTCAACCCTTTGTGCTCTATCTCAATAACATACATATGACATTTAGATGAAGGAAACAGCAGACCAATCTGTATGCCGTGCTGAGTGATACATGATGGAGCAGAACGAATACAAAACTACGTCAAAATATCCTTGACATAGTAATGCACGAAGAAGGCTGAAGATGTCTTCTGGCGAATAGCCCGTCCGTTGCCCAGACGAGTAAACCCGGCGCGAACCCGAGAACAACTAGATCGCCACTAGGAGCCTTCTGCGGCGGCTTCTTACTCCTGACCAGCCCAAATTTGCCCGGGTGATGTCGCTACACCCTTGTGACACTGCTCAATCAACAGTCCCTTGCTCAAGCTAGGTCATGCTCTTGCTTGGCTGCCTTTGAGCGAAGAACGCTCATCGAAAGTTCGCCCTTCGATGTCGTTACGTTGAAGCTGCTCGCTGTACGGCAATGGCCAGGTACCCCTCATGATCCATAAACCCTTTACGAAATAGCTTTCCGTAAACTCGACTACAGCGACACGTTCCTTTGGGCGTCGAGTTCGACCGATCACTGCTTCTCTATCTCCTCAATCGGCTGCCCTCGCTCTTCCCTCTCCCGTGCCAATTGCCTCTCTTCCTCCGGTGTCCTCGTCCGCAGCTGCAAGGCGTGTATGCCACCAGCCCTCTCCATCTCCTCCTTCAACAATGCGTAAACCATCCGGTGCCGTGCAGGCTGCATTTTGGACTTGAAAGCATCGGATGTTATCACAACCCTACAATGACATCAAGTTAGTGTAATACTGGTAGAGGCGTAATCCGGGATAGTAGAGTACCTGAAATGTGTTTCTCTCGAAGTGCTGCCTTGCATGGCTTTGTGGTGCGCATGCATGTGTGAATCGTTATAGATCTCTAATGTGGACGGCTTCAATGCTTCTGTGATCTATCGTCCTTTAGCAGGCAATCATTGAAGTCCAGTCTACCTGGGCGTACTTTAGCTTTCATTGCATCCTCGACAGGTGTCGAAGTTGGAGTAGTCGTTGTTGACATTGACCGGCTCCTTGCCCGTACGACCAGTCTTCTAAGCATTGGTGGTTCTTGTCAAACTCAGCTTGAGGCTTTGGGCTGCATCGGTCTTTCTCCCGCAGCGAAGGACGCACCGGCCAAGCATTTGGCCGAGCCTGAACCGGACTCCGAATATAAACTTCCGGGGTATCTCATCATCGGACATTAGGTTGCTTACTATATTGCTAATGATCTAATGGGAGATCCACTTCTCCCCCTTACAACATGCTCGCGCGGTGTGCAGTGCGCTCAATATCGTCCAGGCCGATTGCCGCACGGAAGAGTAGAACAACCGCCGTGATATCGACTCTCAGCCGAATGGCTTCGACATTGCCGAGACTGCCTATATTCGAGGCAATTGCAAGCCACGATCCGAAGAGCACAGCTGTAATCCATAGCATTTCTGGCCGTCGATTTACCTATGGCGATCTGCTCAATGATGTCTGGGAGGCCAGAAACAGCCTGCACCAATTGGCGGGAGGCACAAGTGTTGAAGGGGAGAGGATAGCATTTCTGGCGGAGAACGGATACGACTATGTAGGTGCGGGCCTGCCGGTACTCACTCCAAGAGCAATTATGGGCAGCACTCTGAAAAACATTAGTAACCCTACTTTCGATACTGGGTACCAAATCTATTGCAGTGCCTCTTTCGTCCGGCTTCCCCGCTAGCGAGCTTCGATATATACTTGACAATAGCGAGACTTTCATGCTCTTGTCTTCCGTCAAGTTTGAAAGCAAGGCTCAGGAGGTTATGAAGCAAGATATGAAGAGAAAACCAATAGTCGGAAGTATAGAGAAAATACACGATGGCGGTTCGTCGGCCAAGCTTATTACACTTGAAGACGTGGGAGACCATCAATGTGGAATGATGCTTTACACCTCAGGAACGACAAATCAACCTGTATGAATTGTGATCTACCGGTTTGTCTTATACTAATATTTGCAATAGAAAGGAGTCCTCCTCCCAGAACATGTCCTTACCGCGCAAGCTCAGTCTCTCATAAAGGCGTGGCAATACACACCAGACGATCATCTTCTGCATGTATTACCCCTTCATCATATTCATGGGACCGTCAATGCTCTTTTGACCCCTCTTTTTGCTGGCTCGACGATCGAATTCATGTTCCCTTTCAATGCAACTGCAGTTTGGGAAAGAATGGCAGCACCATTCCTTGAGCCACAGGGTAAGGCGAAAGAAACAGTCACTTTCTTTACGGTGGTGCCTACGATCTACAACCGCTTACTTTCGTCACACCCTGAGCTCCCTTCGGCAGTGCAGGAAGCATCACGGAAGGCTATTACACCGAAAAACTTACGACTGAACATCTCAGGTTCGGCTGCTCTGCCCACACCTACCAAAGCCGCATGGTCGGATCTCAGTGGCGGTAACGTTTTACTGGAGCGGTACGGGATGACTGAGGTTGGAATGGCGTTGAGCTGCGGCCTGGACTTCAAGGACCGCGTAGACGGCAGTGTCGGCTGGCCTTTACCCAGTGTCGAAGTACGCCTTATGGAGACCGAGACGAAAGAGGTTATTCCGGTAGGCAAGGAAACTGGTCAGGACGGAAAGGAGCGCGAAGGCGAAATTCAGCTACGCGGTCCGACAATTTTCAAAGAATATTGGAGAAATCCAAAAGCTACGTCTGAAGAGTTTGTGGAAGGGGAAGACGGCAAAGGCAGATGGTTCAAGACTGGTGACATTGCAACACGCAGGAACGTCGAAGGTGCTGGACAGAGTGACCAAGACTGGGCCAAAGGACCGCTGTATTTCATCAAGGGTAGGAAGAGTGTCGACATCATCAAAACAGGTGGTGAGAAAGTTAGCGCTCTAGAGGTTGAGCGCGAGTTGTTGTCTCTGTGCGTTCAACAGTCCTGCATAATGCAACTACGTGTAGCTGACAGATGCTAGACCTCAGATCTCTGAAGCTGCGGTTGTAGGCCTTCCTTCTGATCAATGGGGACAGAAAGTTGCGGCTGTTATAGTTTTAGACCCTCAACATGCGAACAGTGGAAGAGGAGGGAAGAAATGGGGTGTCATGGACATGCGGAGAGCCCTGAAGGACCGTTTGGCAAACTATAAGATACCGCAAGAGTTAAAAGTACTCGAGGAGGGACTCCCAAGAAATGCAATGGGCAAGAGTAAGTTTTTGTTCGAGTTATTCTGTGGACACTCACTCACACTGGTACGTCTAGTAAACAAGAAGAGCTTAGTGAAGGAGGTTTTTGGTGATCCTGTTGCATCTTAGGGTTGTGTCATGTAGACTACCAATCTAAGCTACTGTCTCAATACAAGCGGATGAGTAAACTCTTGGATACTGCTTGCATTTCGTTCTCCTGTCTGGCAATTGCAGTTGTTCTTGTTGAAGTCAACCCCCTGTCCGCTTTGCTGCATGCTTAGTCACCCATGAACGATGCAGGCTGCCCTGGCGGTTGTTTGCTTCTTTCTTTAACCGCCCAATACGAATTCAATGCCAGGCAATCGATCCGGGAACTCGCAGCCTATGAGTAGTCGCAGGGTTTCAAACTGGTGGCTGTGTCAGTCTTGCTCCCTGTCATAGCCTTAAAATATACATGTCTGCCTTTAACTCGATGGCGGCACAGCAGGCTGTCCATACCCAAGGGGTATAAGGTATGGTTATACTCTGACTGCGCTTTTCCTTGCTATTGAGTCGATGGATGATTGATGATTTTTGATGTCTTCAGTAGTAGCTCCAGATGCCCAAATCTACCAGCTGCAAGCGCAGCAACTCACGCAGGCTTCGACGCCATCAAAGCCCGAGCGTCTTTATCAGGATGCCGTCCAACAAATCCTACAGAACAGGTCGACCAACGACATCACGGATGAGCAAGTGCGCCTCATCACGTCCCAGAGTAACATTGAAGCACTCCTCGAGGAAGTGAGGAAGGCAAAAGTACAGAATAATGGATCCAGCAATACAGGAGTGCGAATGTTCAACAAGGCGTCTAAGGCCTCCTTAGAGACTCTTCAACGTTTCGAAAATGCCCTGGACGTTATGGTCCAGTCGAGTATGGTAGCAAGCAACAAGCCTTATATTCGTGGCTAAGTATTTCTCAGATCCTACGATAGCAGCGCTCGTATGGGGCAGCTTGCGATTTCTGTTGATTGTAGGTAAAATGGTCCTTCATTACGACGTCAACGCTAATGTGCAAGCCCAGATAGCCAGAGACATTTTCGACACCTTTGAGCGACTCATCGAGCTTAGTGAGAAGATCAATTTTTGCCTTGAGCGTTTCTCGATCTACATCGACGTTTTTGACTTGAAGGGGCTACTCGGCAATAGATTGGTTCTCTTCTACAAAGAGATCATCATCTTCTGCCTTGAGGCTGCAAGAGCTTATAATCGGGGCAAGGCCAGTGAGTTCGCCAAAAGAAAGGAATAGCTCAGAGACTTATATTCTGGACGACAGAGACCGTAAGCGCCGCTGTTTGGTCTTCCCTCAAGCGTCCATTCGAGTCTTTACTTCAGAAGCTTACGCGGTATGCCGATGAAGTCGATAAAGCCGCGAATGCAGAGCACATGAAATCGAATGCCCGTAGCCAACACCGACTCCTCTCCGGCAATGGCGGCAACCCTGCGGGTCCGTCACCACTCCCGCCATCAGCCAAGACGTTCAGTGTTCCCGACCTTCTCAGCCGCCACTTTACAGGCAGGAAAATCTTACTCTCTAGCTTGCATGGCTGCCTAGTGGACTCTGACAGCCGTAGTCGCCCTAAAAGGGCAGCGCTATGGGGTCTTCCTGGCGTCGGCAAAAGTCAGGTCGCTTTCCGATACGCTCAAGATACTCTATCAGAGTACAGAAACGTGTTCTACATCCGAGGTGACTCAAAAGCGCAGATCTTGATTGATTTGCGTGCCATAGCGGAGATACTCTCCCTGATCGACCGAGAGCAGGTTCCAACAAATCGCGATGCAGAGGAGCGCTTTATCATCGAAGCTATAAAGACCTGGCTCGCAAATTCCTCTCACTGGTTGTTGATCTTCGACAATGTCTGTGATCTTAGAGCATTGCGCCAGGTCCTCCCGGTCCTAGGAACGGGTGATATCCTCTTTACAACCCGAGACTGCGACACGGCACGATCTCTCGCAGACGCTGAAGCTGATTTCGAAGTAACGCCGCTAGGCCCCGACCATGCTGTGCAGTTAGTAGGAAAACTACTACAGCAAGACACATTGGACACGGATACAGCAAACTCGGCACGAGAACTTCATCAGCTAGTCGATGGCTTACCCATCGCGATCGAACAGACTGTAACTCTTGCGCGTCTTCGCGGTGACAGCTTGGGGACGATGGTGCAGCACCTGCGGAGCCGCAGACAAGAGATAATGAACCAAGGGTACCAGTCTTCTCTCCACGAGATTCACTCATCTACCGGAGCCCTCTTCACACTGGCTACCGAGTCGCTCACAGCAAGGAATCCCGAGGCAGCTGCCTTGTTCAAGGTCATGATATTCCTTGATACCTCTGCTATATCAATCGAGTTGCTTGAGGAAGGCAGCTCCAGGCTCTCCCAACATTTCGACCGAGGCGCAGCCTATGACCGTGGGGCGATCCGGTCAGCAAAGGAGGAGCAGCTCAGAGCGAATGGGACGCTCCGGCTCGTGAATGGCGATAACAAGGAGTTCTTCTGGTATACCCTCCGTCACCCTGGGAAGCGTTTCCGCGACGTTCGCACCTTGCTGCAGTATCCGCGGTTCCCCAAAGAGAATAGCCGGCCTGACTCGGGATACGATTTGTCGTTGCAGAGGCACGTCATCGAGCAGCGGCATCTGCGCAATGTATTGGAGCAGACCAACCGCATTGAACACGCACTCTTAGACCTGCAGAACGCCGGGCTTGTACGAGTGTACAACACTCGAACGGTGTGGATCCATGATCTTGTCAGAGATCTTAACATCGAGATGCTTTCATCCAAGTCGGAAGCTACACACCAAGCAACTTCACACTTGGCCATGACGCTGGTATATCTCGCCTTCCCCGTACCCAGCCTCCCGCACTGCTCCGCCGTCTTCAAGAAATGCACCCTCTACCAGCCACATGCGTTTGCCGTCCTCCAACGTTGTGAGAAGTTCATGTTTGACACCACTGTAGGACCGGAGCTGATGCACATCGCCGCCTCAACACTCGACATGCAGCGGCAGAGCAACCCGGACGGCATCGAGAAAGACGCACGACACTGGTATGACGCCGCTTTCAAGGGCTACGTGCGCTGCTGGGCCCGGCAGCGGCAGCAGTACCACGTTTCCGATGCCCAAATCGCCCTTGAGGCTCGACAAGATTTCGACCGCGAACTGAGGGGCGCGTCCTTCACGCGCACCATCCACAACTACGAGCGATTCGGCCAGGCCGCGCGTCGAGCCCTCGAAACTGCCCTCAAGCTCGGCCACCTCGCCCACCGCGAGGGCGACCTCGCCGAAGCGAAGAAGTGGCTTTTGATAGTTGTGAAAGGCTATAGCGGCCTGCTTGGCCAAGAGCACGAACTCGTCTTCGACGCCCTACGCTACCTTGTGAACATCCATATCGAAATTGGCTCATTCTATGACGCCCTCGACGTCGCCATCAAGCGCTTGCTCTTCTACCGCTGCAAATTTGGGCCTCTCGACACCTCCACCGAAGGCGCCGTCTGTGCCGCCCATCTCGGCTTCCTTTATCGCAAGCTCGGCCGATCCGACGTCGCGTTACAGTGGTACAAGCAGGCGCTGGCCAGTCAGGAACGCACGTACGGGCTCCAGTATACCCCGTTAAACCGCACCTTGATTCTTCTGGCCGAAACCTGCAGCGAGCTACGGCAATGGCAAACGGCTCTCGACTACGCATTCCGTGCCCAAGACCTCCTTCTACAGGAGTGTGAAGAATCCGACGAGCGTCTTGCCACCGCCCGCTGCAGATCGGCGCTCTGTTCGGAAGGGCTCGGAAACCGTGATGAAGCAGTCTCTATACTACGTAAGGCGCTTCACCCAATCTTGCCGCCTAATAGGGTATACGAGCATGTGCCAGATTTTAAAAGGTCCATTGTTCTTCTGATTGTCTGGAACCTTGTTCGTTTGCGCCTCGTTCATCAAAGTACGGGTCAAGAAGATTTCCTGGACGGAATCGATAGGGATGTGATTGAGGAGGCGGAGAGGGTCCATGGTGTTGCACGTCATCACTGGGAAACGTTCATAGAATTGATGCAGGATTGATCTAGGGATGCAGAAAAGACCGGTGTATCAGTGGAATATTATTGTGGTTGGTTTGATATAGTGTATACGTATTTAATAACTGTATGATTGCAGGGATGTCTCAAAATTGATAGTCGCTACTGGCTCCATGCGTGAAGTAGAGCTGACTTTTACTTGTACATTCGGCTTCTCTTGACCCAAAATGAATCAAGCTTCCTTATAAATTGTAGAGAGGTTTTGATTCAGGGGCAGCGCTCGGACCACTCCCATTGCGCATTCACCGCTATCAGAGCCTCAACCAGACGTGGCAGAATATTAGTCAACCTCCTCGATTAGGCAGATGGTAAACATCACACGTCAGCTTCGTATGCTCAATCGATGAGATAGCAGCAATACAATAGAAAAGACGCCGCTGGCGTCATCCGGACAATATGCTGCGATGGTGGTTTCCACCCCGTTCTCCATCTCCGTCATACTTACGTTGAGCCTGACATACTCACCGCTTGCATCCAGGTATCAAATGAAGCTCGCGCAACGGCCGGTGTTGACTCAGAGCTTGACTACGGCAGTGAGTAGCCACAATCTTTCTTTGTGTTTTCATTACACTGATAACACTTGGCAGGTGCTCTTTGCAACCGGCGACGTCATGGCGCAGCAAGCCGTCGAGAGAGTCGGACCAAAGAGGCACAACTTCGCGCGTACAGGGCGAATGGCTCTCTACGGCGGCGGTACCCTCCCTGTGCCCCTCACACAATACGCTCATAAGCTAACGCATCGAACTCTTTCCCTCAGCCGTCTTCGGTCCCATCGCAACAACGTGGTTCAAGTTCCTCCAGCACAAGATCGTGCTCAAGAACCCCAACACCACTATCGCGGCGCGCGTTCTAACCGATCAGGTCGTATTTGCGTCGACGAACCTCTTCGTTTTCCTGAGCAGCATGGCTATCATGGAGGGGTCGAGTCCGAAGGATAAGTTGGCGAGCACGTATACGACCATACTGCAGAAGAACTGGATGATTTGGCCGTGGGTGCAGGCTATCAACTTTAAGTTGGTGCCGCTGGAGCACAGAGTTTTGGTCGTCAATGTGGTGTCGTTAGGTATGTGGGGGGATCGTTTGTGTTGAGAGGGTAAGTGAGGGTGGGCATTTCGCTGACGGGGTTTTGTGTAGGGTGGAACTGCTATTTGAGCTATGTCAACAGTAAGAAAAGTTAAGGTGCAGAGGGGGATGGCGGTTTGGAGGAAGGGACATCGACTCTCCGGATGATGAGGGACGTTAATGGGTAACGTCAAGTTGTTTTCGATCGTCTAGATCTCACGATCCAGCTTGTCTCGTGCTTTGAGAGATTACACCACTAGCGCGGCGTTCTTGACATCCATGGCGTACATACATGAATTGGCCGCAAAACAAGTCAGAAAAACCCCAGATGTTGAAGGTAGAACCATAAGGCTCGTAAAGGGCACCAGCGAACTGGGAGGGCAACGAAGCAGACTCACAACGGTCAGGGGAACCAGCCAAGTGATTGTTCATTGTGATCAAGGCCTCTCTAGGGACCTTATGGATGCATTACCAGGTGCCTTTATCTGCTGATGGGGATTTCTGCTCACTTTGGTCTTCGTATGTTTATGTTTCTCTATGATTGGCCTTCAAGTACCTCCAGATCGTCTATTTTCTTATGGGACTGAAGGTAGAATATAAGGTTCAAATCGCCGTCAATACCGTAAATGGAGGGGCTTTGATGGAGACAACATCTATGGAACGTAATTACAAAGTCTCAACCGTCACCTCCCCTTCATCCATCACCTCATCTTCATCCATCACCCCCTCTTCATCCGTCACCTCCTCCAACAATACCTCCGTTTCATCCGTCACATCTTCATCCATCGCCTCCTCCTCATCCATTACTACCTCCTCTACATGATGTACATTCAGCTTTGACAGAACCGATAGAGCTTTGAAGTAAATAGGCATCCTTGATCTTCTCTCTTCGCCTAACATTGCTTCGATGTCTTCCAATTCTTCTTCTGTTAGCTCTGCCCCGTCAGCCCAACTGATGCCTTCTAGTTCCCCCAGAATTATCTCCACTTCTAGATTCGAAACACTTGCACCTGCTGCCATTCTCGATATGGTGTGGCGCCGAAATCACCTTTAAGGACATCTTGAACGAGCTGTTCTGCCTTTTCATGTCTCCCATACTTTGTGATGATTTCAGCAAGTACCAGAGTCACGGACCCTTTGATGTCGATGTCCAGACTGGTTCGGCGTTCCATTTCTTGAATAATAGCTCGAGCTACGCTTTCGCCATCTTGATGTCGTCCACTGCTGAATAGGAGTGATACCGCTGCTCGACCGAGTTCCAAGCCTTCTATTTCACTTGCCTCAATTCCAGATAGTAATGCTAGAAGACATTTTGAGATTGGAAAGTTCTGGTCTAAGATGTGGCAAAGAGAGTCAGGATGGGTGTCTCGTGCATGAATGACAAGGGCCAGCTGAATGATAGCGAGCCACGCCTTGCAAACATCACAATCATCATTAAATATGGAGTTATCGACGTTCAGATGGATTTGGATAAGAGACCAATTGGCCTCTAACTCTTCGTGTTGTTTCTGACCCTCGTATGTATCAATCTGTCGTATCAAGTTATGTACCACATCAGCAATGTTTTTTCCAGAAGTTGTCCTGGATGATGACCTTGAACGATCGGAGTAGTTTACGAATGCGTCAAACCATTCAAACTCGGAGAGAGCAGGTCCAGAAGCGATCGGATATTTGGATGAGCTGGCAAAGCTACATAAAGCCTGATTGACGGGGTATGGGGTCAGAGAGCGAGAAGACTTAGCCGAATCTAGAAACGGACTGGGGGACGTTCGCCAATATACCGGGCTGTGATTGCCTAGTCGAGGACCATTGAGGGGCGACTGAAGAGTGTCACTGATACTCCTTCTCCAGTACACTGGGCTGCAACGGCTGACGCGAGGTCTACTGGATGGCAATCGATGGCTGGGATCGAGACTGTTGGACGGTGATAAACGGTTGACGTTGAGTTGACACAAATCAAGAATGCTAGACTCAGCCGGTAAATCTGAGCTACAAGATTGTTGATAGGAACTTGGCAACACCCTTGGTTCCACTGCGCTGAGAGGATTCCGTGGGTAATTCATGAAGGCTGAACCCGGGCTTTGTTCCGTTATTTTGGAGTCTCTAAGGGGAGGAGTGTTGCAACTGATATCTGATGGAGTTGCTAAATAGAAACGGACATCAGTGAGATATACTAGTCCACAAGGCATGTGCATTGAGTTACCTGCGTCGGCCATCACTACATCTTCACCAAACCCCTTGTCTTTTTTGAACCGCTCAATCTTGTCGGAATCAACCAGGCGATTGCGGACACGGAAGAACGACTCTTTTGGTGGTATCCCCATTTTGCGCTGTCTCTCCTTGCGAACAATCGCTCGCATCTCGTTGTCCTTGACGTTTTTGCCGATCCGCCATTGTGAGATCTTGTTGTTGTATTGCTTTCTCCTACGCTAGTGTCAGTCACAGTCCTTCTCTAGTACGAGAAACCTGAGGATATGCGGTACCACGTACGAAGCTTTGAAGCGGTACTTCCCCTCCATTTCTCTCATCACCTCCGGTAAGGAGAGATTGTCTGTCACATAGAGTTGTTCGATGTTCGGTCTTTGATGCTCCCACTCTTGATCCGTCTTGGGTTTGCTTTTGGGTTGACGAGATGCTGGTTGAGCCGGGATTGTGGAGGTAGAAAGGGATGCGCCCAATGGCTGAGCATTTAGGGGCTGACTCCCTAGCTCACGAGGTTGAGGCTTCGGCAGAAGTGTCCTGCGGCCCGTGTACGATTGCTCCATTGGAAACATGTATAACAAAACGTTGTTGCTAAATGATGGTTGAACGATGAAGTGACTAGACCAATGGGTCGAACTTATAGATAGGAGATACACTCCTACCAGAAGGGAACTTCGAGCAAGACCGGCGAGTGTTCAAGAAGATAAGGAAAGGAAGAGGAAGACGAGGGAAAAGGCGAAGGGTCGCATCAATAAGGCTCCTCGTCCAAAGTAATTAAGGCAGCACGCCAAACAGCACTTTTGTCTGATTTGTTACCAGCAGATGTTTCATGGCACTTATCTGGCTGACCTGACGAGGCTGAAGGAACTTTTGTTTGATTGGAACACTCCACGCTTGACGCAGAGAAACCTTGCCGTAGTCTGCGTTCAGGGTAGCCGGTGATCGTTTCTTAGGTACGCATTGGCAAATAGTATTGCGCTTTACAAAAGTTCTATCCGTCACAGTGTTGCTTTCATGATAGATTGTAGCGGAATGCTAGCCCGAAGGCATCTTTACACTTGGCGCTCGCGTATAGGTATTACCCGTTATTAAGCCCAAGCTTTGTCCATAACGAAGTTGAGATGTCGGGCACCCAATCATTTTGTTTAGCAAAAGTTCCTGGAGCCAATGTCTTATTTCACATATGGTCATGAATCCGACAGCGGGCTTGACACCAGGCTTTCTACTACAGCGAATGTTGCTGTCTCACCCGGGTTGTTGAACGCCTTGATGCAATTCCAACGAGGTGTCCTTGTCTAACGTCCGTATATTCCTTGCGCGGAGCATGATAGGCTAGATGTCTGTGGCCTGCAGAGTAGCCATTAGGTGATAGAACTAAGGCTGGTCATGCTCTGCAGCATAAAGAGCTCCTCCTTGCCCGGAGCTCGTCTTTCTTCTCTCCTCGAATCCAGACTCTACCCTCTCTCCTATCCAACCGTATCGAGCATTGTCATCCGTGTCGCACCTTCACATCCGCGTTGCCAACATGTCCGCCATCAATACGCCAGCCTCGAGAGATCAGCCCCAATCAAGCTACAACCATGCCAAGCTCGACAGTACCTCGCAACCGAAAGCCGAAAAGGTTTCTAAGCCCTCGCATCTTGTCCTCTCCTCCTCAAGCCGTGGCATATCAGCCGAAGATCATTCCCCCAAGACAACAGTCTCGAGTTACGGGATGCAACGCTGGCTAGCCCAAGAGCCCCGGGAGGAGCCCTGGTATGCGGGAAGTCGTATCTCGAGTGATGAGACACCGGGCAATGAAGCAGAACGAGCATGAACGGAGGTAAAATTGGCACTCCCTCCGTTCAGATTACTCTGCTAAAACTTTCTTTCTGCAGAAGAATTGACGTGGCTTTGATACGTCTAATCTTCGCTTGGAAATCTCACTCGCCGGTGTAGTGGTTGGCTGAACGAGATACAGCCGGATAGATTGAGTTATCCATAGATGGTCAAAGATCCGCTTCGAGATTGCCAAAACAATATAAAGATGACAATTTATATTCAGTGCTTCGTCTCATATACGAAAGCAAAGGAAAGAAAAGTAATGGTACCGCTATATGCTCCCCTTACTCACCCTGGCCCTCACCATGCCCCGATGATAACGCGGCAGCTAGTCGCGTCCTAGGGTGGTAGTATTTTTGGGCGAGATAGAAAAGTTGTATAGCACTGAAATGCATCTGATTGACTTGGGTGTTGTACTGGCAGCTACAGCTGTCACCGTTCTCACATTAGTCTAAACCTTCCCCCCATTCAATTTTATTCCCATGCTCCTTAGCCATCTATGGAGTAATTGCCTGGATGTTTCCGCTTTGGCCCAACAACCAGCCACATCTAGGGTTCTTTCTTGTCTTCGGCGTCCGGCGGATTGAGGGTGTACGGTGATGTGGATGTTGTTGGTTATCTGACTTGGGATGAAAGACTTGGCGTTGGCTCGTGCGCCTATCAACGTTCGCCTCAGAAAATCACATTTGCGCCGCACATGGTCTCAGTAGAAGTAATTGCAAAACATCATTCACTATCGCAGCTTCCTGTCTGGTACAGAGCTTGTAGTCTGAAATTGAACCTTCCATATTCACCCATATCTCTACGAACGTTTTCCAACTCCACACCTTACGTTCTTTCTATACTTCCGATCGCGTTTGGCGCAACCTAGCACCACAACAGAAAAGCTATCTTCACCTGCTCCCTCCACTCTCATCTAATTCTTGTCTCACTCCCACCTCCCTACATATCACCATGGCGACTCTAGAAGCTCCTTCAGCGACCAACGGCACCTCCAACAACCCCTCCTCACCCGTCCCTCTCGACACCATCCCCATCTCCCCCGCCGACGGCGCCAACGGTCCCAAGGACACAAACACAAATGGCGACAGCACCACCGACGAGAACACGAGGCCTAGTGGTGGGAAGAAGACGGAGCATGTCGAGAACGACCAGATAACGGTCTTCCACGATCCGGATAACTTCAATGTCAAGCATCCTCTGATGCACGAATGGACGTTGTGGTTCACCAAGCCGCCGAGTGGGAAGGTAAGCTTACTCAAGGTCAATTACGACAATGGAGGTACTGAGACAGTACCGTGTACAGGGAGACAATTGGAACGAGCTACTAAAAGAAGTCGTCACCTTCGACTCGGTCGAGGAGTTCTGGGGCGTCTACGTAAGTCTCTCCTCCACCCTCCAGACACACCTCAACCAGAACCCTAACCGCCTCCCACCACCCACAGAACAACATCACTCCGACCTCCGAACTCGCACTGAAATCCGACTACCACCTCTTCAAGAAAGGCGTGCGGCCCGAATGGGAAGACCCGCAAAACAAGCACGGCGGCAAATGGGCCTACGGCTTTAAAGAGAAGCGTTCCGTGCCCATTGACGAGCTCTGGCTGCACACGATGCTCGCCGCAATTGGCGAAACGCTCGAGGAAGACGACGACGGCGAAGTCATGGGTGTCGTTGTGAACGTGCGCAAAGGCTTCTACCGTATCGGCCTGTGGACCCGCACCGTGGGGAAGAGCGTGCCCGGCGGCGGCGACGGCGACGTCGCGGGCGGGAAGGGCAGGACGCCGGAGAAGGGCAAAGACGTGCTGATGGGCATCGGGAAGAAGTTTAAGGAGGTGCTGAGGCTCAGGGATGGCGAGGTGGTGGAGTTCTCGGGCCATACCGATAGCGCGCATAGCGGGAGTAGTCGTGCCAAGGCGAAGTTCACGATCTGAGCGATTGTATTCGTTTGGGGAGGTGTGCGGGCGGTGCAGGGGCGAGGAGCTGATTTGGCTTGTTATTTTGCTCACGCACGCACGGCTTGATGCACCCAGTCAGCGTTTTAGCACGAGCAAATGCAGATCTCTTAGCACAATTCGTGCATTAAGGTGCTCATATAGCTGCGCTTATCAACAACGCATCAGATGTGCTAGAATCTAGCCCTATTCCTATTCGTCCCACTCCAAACCACAGCAGAAGCGATTACTAATCGTCGAGATTAGGTAGCCTGTTCCGGCGGATGCAGGACTTGATCCGGCTTTTGATAGTCGCACCGGTAGAGAGAGAAAGTTGTTAATATTACTGATCAGATCCCGAATCCTAGGATACTTATAATATTTTACGTCCCAATGCCGTTAGGCAGGGAAATCGTTATCTTCTGAAACTGTATGGTTGTACCACCCTCCGTACATATGTAATGGAACGGAGTGATGGTGTAATTCGGGCTGGCTCATGAATGTGGTACTTTCTAACTGGCGAGATGTGATATTAAACGTTTTGTATGTAACAAACACCGGCGGACAGTCGGCACCCACGAATGAACTATACTGTAACTCGGAAAAGGAAACATGCGTTGCAGAGGTATCAATGACCTTCTTCCTATGTGAGCGGCGAGAGCCGCTAATCAGTTACAACAGCACCCAGCCCAAGGAAATGCTGCTGTGGCTTGGTATCCAGCGTCCGTCAAAACGGAGTATACTGATCCCGTTGTTGAGAAAGTATACAGAAAAGAGAAAACGCCGCGGCGGGGATTTTAGTATAGACTGAATACGACAGTAAGAACAAACAAGACCGCGATGATATGGAAGCTCCTTTAACATCGTCGGCCTCCATGGGAAGACTTGGCGAGGCAGGGGTGAAATCTACAGACGAAAGTATGCGAAGCCCCTATTTCGGCTTGTTGTTGTTCGTGACCACAACGGCGACAGCGATGACGACGGCGATGATGATGAGGATGATGACTAGAACAGCCCATTTAGTAACGGTAACGTTAGGGAGAGGAGTTGAGGGTTGCACGTACTGCAAATGAGCAAGCACCACCACTTCTTCCTGTTACGTGACCGTGCCTTGACGATAGCTCCATCAATCTCGGTGTTTGCTTTCGCTGTATTCTCCGTGACTTCTTCGCCCTTTTGCTCGATCTGTGTGACAGCGGGCTCTTGTTGGATGACCGCTGCCTCTAGATCCTGGAACAGTTCGGCTAAGATGATCAGATCCCTCTCGAGCTTCTGGATAGCGTCGTGTCTGCCTCGAACAGCTCGGAGCACGGACTGTGATTGACCGCGGCGGTCGGAGTTCATGAGCTAGCGACCAAATCAGCCATGTCGACAGAATCAGCCGAAACAAGGTACTCTACCGCTTGACTGAAAATCTGCTGATTGCCGCCGTCCCGGCAAGCTTCTTGGACTTCGGCCTCCGTCGCCTCTGGTTTAGTGATCCTGTACTGCCTCTCCGTCTGCTCCTGCAGTTTTTTCCGGAAGTCACTGTCCATTTGCTGATACTGGTTTATGGCATTCTTCAACTTCCGGTCGACCTTGCCCACCTGTGGCGCATTTCTCGGATCTCCAGATTCACGTTGCTGCTTGATCACTTTCATACGCGCGGTGAAGCTGCGGTACATACTGATTGTCTCCGAGCTCAGAGCGTCAAGCTCTTGACTGATCCGACTGTCTCCGCTTGCATCCGTATCCACGAGGGACCGTTGCTGAAGGGACCGCACACGCTCCATGTTGCGCTGGATGGACTCGATACCGCGGTCAAGCTCTCGACACTCGTTGAGGATAGCGTTGGGATCCCGCCCTGTCTGCTGACCGTAACCACCAGCTTGACCGTTGTAAGGCGTCATTTCAACAGCGTTCCCACCTTTTACATAACCACACATTAACTGAAAAGTTCATAGTGAATTGCGTCGGAGCGGCACACTCACCGTAGCCTCCATTGACCCGGCCTTGTTCTTCATCAAGCGAAGTCCCATAACCACCTTGCTGCATCTGTCCTCCATATCCACCCTGTGTTGCCCCTCCGTATCCACCTTGAGTAACCCCCTGGTTTGAATACGGCTGACCCCCTTGGGTCTCGTACGGGTTGGCCTGTCCATACGGGTTGGCTTGGCCGTAGCCGCCCTGACTGTTGTATCCTCCGTACTGGTCGGTTGTGCATCGTTAGTGAGAACGTATTCACCGTCCCACTCGGGTGTATCTTGCAATGGTGGTGGAGTGAATAATAAACAGTCGGATTGCGATGAGACGGAAGTGTGGAGTGAATTCGAGTGCTACTTACACTCATGTTGATGACAGCTGAACAGACCTCGCTTCTTCCCCTAAGTCAAGCAAACTGCTGCGAGCTTTGTGAACTTTTCGGACGAAAACAACAATATCGACAACAATGCTGAACAAGAACAGTTCTCAAGTAGATACAAAGAAACCGTTGATATACTACTATACTGAGGCTGCAGCAAAGAATCGTTCGCGCGAAATTTCAGCTGGATGGAGTTGAGGCGGAATAGGAAAGTTTGGGGTTAGACTGCCAATATTCGCTACACCACAACGCGTTAGCTTGGGTTCGGAGGCTGAACAGCGCGCGTTTAATTATTATTAGATATCGCCGCAGGTTGTGCGTGTCAATTGCCGCCCACGAGTAGGGGTATAAGTACGATCATAGGATTCAGAGCGTGCGTTTGACTCCGAAGATATCTCTATGTGCAGTACTTGAAACAGCGCGTCTAACGTCTTCCCAAGGCGTTCCGGACGTAATTCCACCACCGCGCGTCATACTCCGCCCCATCTCTATCCCAACGTCCGGCTGCAATTAACGCCGATGAAAGTTGTCGTAATGCCCTGTCCACCCAACACCGTAAAATGCAGTCGTGAAGCCTGATCGCCACCAACCGACCGCGGTCAACTGGTTTTTCATTTTAACCGAACGTAATCAATTTTCCCGATTATGCTTTAACACTGGTGGTTCGGATCCCATCGCTCTCGGTTCCCCATCGCGACGTCTCGTCGCCGCCTTCCCACTTCTTCTCAACGTAGCCAAGCCTCTGTTTGACTTCTTCGACCGTCTCTGTGTCGCCGGTATTCTTGCCGATGTTGTCGCTGATTTTGACCGCGGGTCTGCCACCGGCGGAAGAAAGCTTGATGACGATGTTCAATGGCACGGACTTCTTGCCGTTCGTTTCGTGAACGAAGTCGTCTGAGTCTCATGTAAACGAACAGCTTCAAGCAATTCTACTGCGGGATAGACTTACTGGTCAGGAATGTGCCTACGCCAAATGTCGGCTGGAAGCCAGCTTCGTCAGCAGCTTGCTTGTACTCGAGGCACAACTCGATGTTCAAGGAATCTGAGAAGACGATAGTCTTCTTCTCTTTGATACCGAGCCCGTCGTAGAACTCTCGCATCATCCTCACAAAGCCGGCAGGATCGCCGGAGTCTTGGCGCACCCCTGCAAAGGCTTGAGCATATGTCTTGGTCGGGGTTGGTGTATTTCTGCCCTCAACCGGTGCGTGAAGCGGAGGCTGCGTTGCGCTCAGGCTCGTCATAGATGGTACAGTTGATGCCGCCGCGGCAGAGGGAAGAGTTGCAGCATGCCCTTCTGCGGCAACCGTGAACGCTGGGATTGTTCGCTTGAAAGCTTCCAGGAATGTCGGGGTGCCGAATGTATCAGTAAGCGCGATGCCAAGAACCTAGGCGTACGTGTGAGCTCCATTCTCCAATTCCTGCAGGACCACGGTGCTTCTTACACCTTCACCAAAACATCCCACCCAATAGCGAAGGGCTGTCTCGTTGGCGTTCTCGTAATCATTGGTGATCGCAGCGATACCCATAAACCATTCATGCGCAACAGTGCCCACCGGAGGGATCCCGTACTTCATCGCAAAGTGGACGTTGCTTGTCCCATTCAGCTTGCCCCTCCAATCCTGTTCTTTCCCTTCCTGAGCGGCACGGATGAGTCCTTGCAGGACCAAGTCCTGTGTGTGGTAATCCCGCCTCCGTCTCGTGCCAAACTCCGAAAACAGACAGCCATGCTGCAGTAACTGAGTACCCTTCTTTTGAGCCTTCTCCTTTTGCCTATCGTAAGTCCAATCCGTGTCACAGAATCGAAAGTATGCCTCGCTAGTCAAAGCTAGCAAAGGAATCTCGTAGAGAATCGTATCGACCCAGGTACCCTTTATATCAAGATGAACATCGCCAACGTCCTCCTCGCTACCGGTGTCTTCAACAGGGTGGAATGAGGTGACGATGTGTTGACTAGGCCGGAGACGGAAGTCCTTCAGGAAGGAGACATACGGTTTATTGAGGTAGGTACATGTCGTTTTGAGGTAGTGCAGCTCCTCCGTAGAAAGGGATATATTCCCAAGCTCTGGAATGTAGGAGCTTATCAGCATTCCAAACTTGGACGCGGCTAATTGACAGAACTCACTACTGATCTGGTCCTGTAGCCAGCGAAATGCGGCCCTGGTCAACCGCATGTTGGCGGTTCGATTGGTAAAGGCATAAGTAACCTCTGCAAAATAGCATCGTCAGCTACCTAGGCGTAATGCCGAGAACTGTTTGCCCGCTCACTCACGAACATCAGGGAAGTATTTCAACACCGCGCATTGCATGGTCAGCTTGTACAAATCGGTATCCAAGAGGGAGGAGATCCCTTCCGGCAAAGAGTGAGCTTCCATGGCGCCATTGGTTGTCATGGTGAGGTTCAGTTGCAAGCGATATTACAGAACAACTGAACTCGCCGTGCTGGGAGATGCTTGTCTGCAATTATACAGTTACAGCCATTGTTATGTCTGGTGTTTTCGTGCTGAAGATTGACGATAAGATTACCCGAGCGTCGATCACCCGAGCCGTAGCTGCATGAACTGGTGGGTCAGTCTGCAGATGTTGATGTAAAAAGAAACATATTGTGACAGAAGCAATCACGTTCTGGAAGAAAGGATGTAATTGGGCCAAGTGTTATTCAGTTTCTACTGTATTCTAGACAACTGCCCAAGATGTCTCTAGAGATCTCCCAGTGTCGTTGTGTTACTTACTCCATGTCTTTGAGCGAGCAGATTCTGCAAAGTCAGCTGCATAGCAGGTGTCACATAAAAGTACCTAGGCCAGCGGCATCTGATGACTATCTCACTGTAATTGAGCATCCAAGAAAAGTTGCGGGCGCCTCATCAGCGTAGTTCGACCCAGTCTGTTATTGTCTCAAAGCGACTGTTGCTACTCTCCGACCCATGTTACCCTTATCCTTCAGCCGCCGCGCGGTCTGTATAATTCGCCATAGCCAACATAGCCCCCGCCTCACCCATATCGGCCAAATTCCTCTTATCCCCTCCCTCCTCCTCCTCGCCCGTTGAAAGCGATATAATACCATTATAGAATAAATACCCAACGAAAGCAGAAACCCCCGCGCCGACCGTCAAGACCTGCGAGAAAAGCTCTCTCCGTCCAGCCGTCGCGATAGCCTGCACCTGCTTCTTCTCCTCATCGGTCATGTAGCTGCTCTCCTTCGCGGCGCGCGAGAGTCGGTTCGAAGCGCGCAGCTGGTCGACGAGCGGGATTGAATCCAAAACATTTTCCAGTACGAGACTTCCGATCGCCAGCAGACCTCCTCTTTCTGGTGCTTTCCATGGTAGCGCGCCTTTCTCGCGTGATCGCGGGTTTCTCTCCGCTTCCGCTTCGCCATCTGTCCTGTCTTGCTCCGTTGCGCCAACCCCACCCGACAGCGCCTGCTCGACACTCACCGGCCCACCGAAGAACGGACCCACCAGATTATGCACATAACCGCCTAACCTCCCGAATCCCGTCCCGATGCTATCCGCCAGCCAAGGCTGCGGCAGATCCGGAAACAAGGCCAGGGCCAGATATCCGACGACCAGACAATCAAGACTGCTTGGCCGGTCGTCGGCGAAGAAGAACTTCTTCTTGCCCAACAGGTCCTGAAGCGGCTGCAGAAATCTCTTGGTCAGGGTGTCCAGCCGGATGTTGTACCTGTGCTGCGGCCCCGACAGCAGCGAAGTGACGGTTTCTCTTGGCCGCCGCAGAAGCGAAGCGGGGATCTGGTCGGCGCCCGGTGTGTCGGTGGTGCTCTTCCTCGCTGCGGGATCAGGCGTGTCGACGTCGAATGAAGAGAGACCGAGGTGCCGTGTGCGTGCCCGAGCGGCCGCTCGCCGGTTCGGAGGCGTGATCCATTGGCTCGGCCAGGGGAGGATGGGCGCGTAAGCGGGGCGGGTGGCGGAGGCGTAGTTCTGGCTGGAGACGTAGAGGGAGAGGTCGAGGAGAGGCTGGCCGTGCGCTTCGACGAAGGAGGAGAAGCTACGGGGGCATGACGACGGGTCAGTGACGATTGCTGTTGCTGGTGACAAGGTTGGGTCCTCACGCGATGCAGTCTGCCTTCTCCGGCGGCGAGAGATCGTGGTCCAAGTCCCATTGCGCGTGAGAGTATTGCCGGACGTAATCGAGGATGTTCCGGAAGCCGCCGATCCAGGTCGCACCATCACGGAGGGCTGGTAGGTCTTCTGGAATGATAAAGGTTCGTCAGCGATAAGCTCGTATGTAGTCGCTCGGGTGTGTGACGAGGGAAGACGGTGTCGACGGGAGGCATACCTACTCGTAGGACTGAGGGCGGGATCACTGCTGGCAACAAGCACCCATTGCCCTTTCGGGACCGCTTGGGTGAAGTATGCGATTGCCGCCAGGCATTGGGGGTCGATGGAAGGCAACGAGAAGGCAGGGCCCCAGACGTGGAGCTCCCAAACCATTCTCTACCCGGCTTCGAGAAGGTGGTTTTTAACTGTTGTGAGTGGTGGCTGCTTCTCTCAACCGCAAACTCGGAACGACCCTGTCGAAGACTGTTGTGAGGTCAGGCTATAGGCCCGATTGCGAAGTGTGAAGAGGCGCGTCGCATGGAGCCGCAATGCACGTCCCGGTTTCCTGGGTCGAAGAAGCAGCTACCTAGGCGACTGCAACGCCCACATGCCATGCAATATCCATGATCACAGCAAGGTTCTGAATTCAGTGTGATATTCTGATTGCTAACAACATTGTTTGCTATTGAGCCCGAGCGTGCTAATATTACATTACAAAGTCATATAATCCTAGCTTGTGCTTCCTACACAGCGAGAAGGGCCGATGTGGTCCCTCGAGGACGCAGATAAGACGCCTCAGTACGCCGACTGCTGCCTGATAACCTGAATAGCTCCGAAGCGACCGTCCAACCATAGCTAAGGGTACATGGGGTATTAAACAGAGTAGGGAAACCGGGTGGTGGGAAAAGCGGAACGGATGGAGACGGGACGCAAGGCTGTGGTCGACGGGATACCGACCGATGCTGGGCGCCAAATAGCGTGTGGGTGAAAGTTTGGCTGAACCAGCAGTCCAAGGGAACACAGCCGATTCCATCTGTTAGTCGAGAGGGATTTCGTCTGAAAAGGAAAAGGCTCGATGTGACGTGATGGTGTGAGCGAGTCGAGATGAGTCAATTAATGGCGGCCGTCTTCCCCGCCGAAATGGGGCCATTGACTGCTGTTCCGGAAATGCAGGGGTCGTAAACGTGCGATGGTGCAAAGACTGCGAAAAGATGCCAAAATTCCCGCAAAGTCGGTTGACGGGAGAAAAGAGGTAGGAAGTCGGGTCCAATGGTTGACAACGAGGCTGACGGCACAGCCTCCGCTATCACACGTTGATGCAACACGTGGCCTGCGAATGGTGTAGCGAATTCCAGCGATAAGCTCCGCGTCGTGCATTAACTCCAGGCCCGGGGATATGATGCATTTGCCGGTTTTACGGATCGCGGCTTTTGCGTTTGAATAGGTCATGTTTACTGGCCGAGTCGACCGAGATGCCAGACGTGATCAGGAAGGAGAACTGACGAGCACCACGACAGGATGTAGTTTATTTCGGCACCGGGGGAAGGGGTCGATTTGGCGGCGGACCCGGACAAGGAGGGTATTGAGGTTGTGTTGGGCCACTGTACTGAGCAGGCATGTTGACGGAAGATTGGAACCGTTAAAGCTCCCGTGTGAAATGATGACAGGAGAGCTGTGTCAATGGCTGGTCGTTGACTGGCGATTTGGTTGTGAGGATTTGAGACTCGAGGAGGATGACGGTTCGTTCCAGAAGTGAAAGGTAAAGGGTAAAGGTACAGTTAATAGTAGACGTTCGAAGCGTAGGTATGGGTCAATTACAATCTTGTATGCGTGATAGTGAGTAAGGTAGTTGAACGGAGCCGTGGGAGAAAAGAAGACAAGAGCAGAGGGATCTGAGGGGTATTTATTTATCTATCAAGAGGCAGAGATGAACGTTTAGGTAAGGTATCATCACAAGGGACGGAGACACGGAGTAGCCCGGGATACTTTCTTAACGGCTGCGTGACCGTGACTTCATGACCGTGATTACGATTCTGATAACGGTTTAGTCTGTAAGAGTAGGTAAGGTAGGTGCTCATACTCGTACCTGCATCCTTAGTAAGATTCACCGTCTCACCAGCCGTCCTCTACCCGACAAACCAAACTTGAGGGCAGACCGGAAAGTTTTCTGCCTAGGTAGGTGGCTAGAGACTTACCGAGCCATCTGACGATGATGCTATTCACGGCGCCAAAAGCGGACCCAGAGTGGTGGGTGTGGCAGAGGTAGGATCATAACAGAGAGCTAAGACCGGGAAGACCGTGGTACAAGTAAGACTGGGTGGTAGTCCCAAGGTCAAAAGATAGTGAGAGGGAGTTAAGACGACGAGGGAAGGTTTGACGGGGCCACACACGTTTCGATTCATTGATGATATTTCAGCGGTGAGCAAATCGTCATGGCATTTGAGTCCAATAGGAAATTTCGTATCATCTCTTCAAACACACCCGGTAAGGGGACCTAGGTAAGGGCACCGTCCCTGTAACGCCGGAAGTAATTACCGGTACCAGAAGTTGGAATAAGGTAGATAAAAATAATAAGATGTTGTCAATCGAACTTGGTGAACTGATAGATAATTGAAAACTGCAGCCTACAAGGCTGAGGGTGGGTGACTACCTATGACTGCATGTGACTTCGGTCCAACCGGACAGGAAATCGTAGTCATCAAAATCAAGCAGGAAGGATCCGAAGCCATTGCGATTGCTCTTGTTCGGTTGTGGTGGTGTTGCCATGTGGGCAGGGTGCCGGTTAGAGAATCTATAATTAGGTCGGCATAATTTCCAGCATCGTACCTATCATCACCTTGGCACAACAGCAAAGTCTGATAGTTCGATCTCTGAGATGGTTTCAGCAGGGTGGGACGGTGTAACGCTGACAGTGACCTGGCGGTCAATCCTTCTCCTTCACTCCTGACAATCCTTGACGCTTTCAGTTGAGTATGCAGATTAGTAAGAAGCTTACCCGAATGCGGCAAAGTTCTTCCAACCTTCACCGGACTCTCGGGATGAAAAGAAGGAGAAGACATGGGTCTTAGCTTAGCTGACGACGCACCGGCAAGGGTTGCTGGCAAATGAACGTTTGCGTCACTGCTGGTCGGGGACGCATTGGCGGATCAGGTACGAGGAACGAGGGACGACGAGAGGAAAGAGTGGTGTGATCTCTCAGGTCCGGTAATTAATATTTTGGCCGGACTGGAAGACCAACGAATGGGCGACAAAAACACACGATAAGACATCTTTGATTACCACCATGTCTTTTTGATCGGATCAGCTGGACTTTTGTCTCGGACGTCCCCAAATGCCGGCTCTTGGCTGTACCTAAGGTAAGACTTACATGGCAAACTTGGCAAGTTGGCACTTGCGCAGGGGCATGAAGGAACGAATGGGCAGACGAAAGTCAATCTCCCCCAAATACCACGCTATCGTTTCCAGAACAAAAAGAAAAAGAGGTCATTCTAGTCCCGAAAGGGCTTTTCGAGGCGATCCCAAGCCAGTCATCCACTACCAGTCAAAGGTGCCCGTACCTTAGGATAGGTGTAAGTAAGTAAGGTACTCTATGTGGGTGGGTGATGAGGTTGGGTAGTATCGGCTCGATTTCTTGCTTCTTGATGCTCAATGGCTTGATCTACAGCTGAAGTCGCAGTACGGAAGAGGAGGTTGCTGGAGGTGGGTTACAGTACAGAGTACAAGAGGTGCGGTCCTCAGATGAGCGATGTTCGACACCAGTATCGTCTCATAGATGGCGGCCACACTTCGAGTCAGGCGCATATCGAACTTCACGATATCGATGGTGAAATCGAGTCAGGAGATGATGTTCCTGGAGTGCAACGTCTAGGTAAGTACGTGGAACTTAAGTTTTCCGACACAACGTCGAGACCAGCAACGGCCTTCGTCTCCAGTCCTTCGACGTCAAGCCATGTGCCACACACTCCGGCTAGCCCTCCGTCATTGACTACAGAAAAAAGTAAATTTGACGTCGTGAGCGGTATCCATAGGAGTTGTGTTTCAAGTTTGGCTTGCAATGGGGTACCTACCTAAGATGCCATTTCCAAGAGCCGACAGAGGCCGAGATGATTGCCGGCCACAAGGAGAAGATCTACCACACCGCTTTTATACGAGTCCTGTACTCCCCTTCCGTGTCACCACCGATATGGGGAGACCACAACTTAAAATCCGTCGATCTGGGGATATCATTCATCAAAATCTCAAACTCAAAGTCCACATCGTTCTGAGACGACGCACGGCGACTCCCTTTTCTCCTAGTCGTATGTATGTATCAATCCTGTTGATCCCCTTTGTAAAATGAAGATGAAGATGAAGATGAAGATGGCGCACACGCTGGCTGGGTCCAGGCGTATAAGCGAAGCTGAATGTTAGCCTCCTGCAGGGGTAAGGGAGATTGCATTTCTAGGTAGAAGTCTCAGGCCGACCACGTGGAAGTTGAAGCTAACCATGCGAGTGCTGGATCCCTGGTTACCTCGACTTAGCAAGACGTTTTGACCTACATTAATTATCTCATGCTACATGGGAAAGAAGGAACTAATAGCGATTCAGAGATTGTCTGACGTCTGAGTGTCGGTAAACGATTATTTCCCCTGTCGTGGTGATCAGGGGTTCTCCGGCCCTTTTCACCTAGTTATTGGCACGTAATTTGCTGCGAGATCCTGCCTGCCCATCCCTCTCGTGACCCTTTGATGAACTGGTCATGGTGCCGTCTGTCCTCGTAACAGATCACTCCGCTGCAAAACATCCCGTTGGGTCCCGCTATGTTGGGTCGCAGTTATAATGATTCGAAACCTCCGAGACTGCCCTCCTGAAATCTTCTTGAGACGCCAATCTGAGCCAGTTCCTAACGAAAATATCCGTTTCACACTCGCTGTCAGCAGGTATGGCCCGTGCGGCTGAGGACAAGGGTATGTGTCTGAGGTGTGGTTCGACGACGATGCGATGAGCCTTAGTGTTCGGTGCCGCTCGGTGTGTGGAGTTGTTCAAGCAGGTGATGGGCTTCAGTCATCATCATTTCGATCAACTTGGGTGGAGGCAATCCATCCTTCCATCATGGCTTGCCCGGCCCCAGCTGCCGGTGCTTTACCTCTCACCGTCCCCTTCCGCTTCACCACGAGGCACAAGATCCGCCCGTAGATGCTGAATCCCTCGTATGAAGTGTTGAGAGCCATCTTCTTCTTATCATCCTCGACATAATCCCTCTGACCAACTGTAGGATCGTGTTCGCCATCCTGTTTCTTGCGCTTCGAGGGAGGCGATCCTTGGGTCTGGAAGTCGCCGTCCTCGGAGACAGCGTCAGACACGAAAAGACTGTCAGAACTGCGTCGTCGCCGCTTATCTCTCCTTTCGTTACCCGCGTCTCTTTCATCCCCTATCGTATCCTCAGCGACAGGAATGTCTGTAAGATCAATCTTTCCCTCTTGTTCATCGCTCTCCTCCCTCACAACGACTGGCGCGGTATCATCTCCGACCTGGATCGGGGCATCGCTCGTGCCAGTCATCTTATCCGCATTGCTTTTCAGCCTGCTTCCCTCGTCCTTGAACGTCTTCTGCTTCGTCAGCAGCGAGTGGCGTGTGCTGAGCTCCGTCAAGAAGATCGACACCTCGAATTCCTCTGCATCCCGTCAGTCCGGTCACAGTCGCTGCTATGAGCAATTGAAACTGCATACCTTCAACCACCACATCCTTAACCCCCTGATTCTTCTTCCCTTTGCCCTTACTCCTCTCGTTCTCTTCCTTCAGCTTCGGCAGTACCAGAGGCCTGACGCTCTCGATGACTCGAGGCAAGATAGGGTCTCGCGGGTTGAGCAGCCATCTCTGCGCGTCGGCGGGATTGTCCAGGTAGATACGGCATTCTAGGACGGAGTATTTGCTTATGCGAAGGTACCGTCGGATTAGTGTCATTTAGATCTTGTACACAAAACGAGATGCAAGTTGCTTTGTCATTTTAGAAGGTCGGAACACGCCGCTTTGGAGTTGATGACTAAAGGTTGTGCCCTCAATGGCAAGACCAGACTGTTCCTGAGCAGGTGCATGAACTCTAAGGTAGGTATACTCTGGGTAGGTGTTAGGTACTATCACCGCATGATAAGAATCTTAGGCAAGTGATAAAAAGTATATTATTTGTGCCAGTATTGAATTCAAAGTAAGTCGAGCACCATACGAGCAGCAACAACTCTCTATCCAGACCGATCCCCTCTCCGGATTATACCTTCTTATAATCAGTCCGTCACTCGTACAGCACAGATCCAAGCCAAGCAGCCTGCTCGAAGCGCCAACGATGCGCTGCTCGCTCTACTCGACGGACAACCCTAAGCTCCACACTTATCCCTATGCTTTAGCTTCGAATCTCCTGTACCACTCCCGCCCATGTTCTTAATTCCCACCATTCTTACCATCATTCGAGCGTCCTGCCGACATCCTGACCACGGTGCTCTTCTTTGTAGACTCTTTCGCACCAGTACTGTTCGTCGGCCCTAGAGCAGGACTTTGGACCGTGCCTCGTGCCGCTCTCGTCGTGAAGATGGCTAGAACGATGTCAGTACAATCGATGATAATGGTGCTCAATCAACATGTAGCTTGTGCTCACCGGATTGCTGGAGTTGATCAATCTGCAACTGCGGAGGCGGCGACGGCAGGGTCCAGCCGACCTTCGGTGGGAGACGGAGCGTTGTTTCGCGCGTGACGGGATTGCGGTCTTGTGGACGACGAAGGACAAGCGCAGAGGACGTGCCGGCATCTTGGGCTTGGGTTGATATGGTCAGTGCTTTGTTCAGTGTAAAATGCCTGGGGAAGAAGGAGTCTCTTACTGCCACCCAACTCTATTCCGATCTGGGTATTCAGCGCCAGCGAGGTGGTGCTCGTCTCCCCGAACGGAAATCGGGCATCACCTTTCAGCCGCTTCTCTCTCGGGTCGGGCGCATTCTCGAGGATCTGCCCGTGCTTCTGGACGTCGAAATCCTTGATCTCTGGCGGCATCAAATCGCCCTTCCCCACTCTCAGGTCACTGTCGTTAGCAGTCTCCATCACGACCTGGAAGCCAATTTCTTCCGGAGCCAGACGTCGAGATGGCCTTGTATCCGTCGGATCCAGGGAGCGGTAATCCACGGCGTATGCGGAGCGTTTCGGCTCTCGAGCGGTTTCAGGGTCGGTCGTCGCTTTACGTTTCCCACCAGCTGCTTGTGGCCTGTATTCGTCCCGTAGACGTTTTGTGGGAGGAGCCATCTCGAGCGCCGTGGTTGCCTTACGTTTTCCAGTTGTTGTCTGCGTCGCTGGCTGCGTGCTGGGAATAGAGAGAGACTGTGTCGGCCATTTCTCCATGGAGAAGTAGTTCTGAATTTTAGAAATCTCTGGCAATGTGGTACTGAAAGACCAGATCTTGCTGTGCTCCAATCTGCGATCGCGAACATCTTCACTGTTCTCTGTTAAGATCCGGTCCGTTATCAGGCTGCTTGTCTCGCTGGTTTTACCAACCAAATCTTCCCGGAATGCCTTCAGAGATTCCTTATCGAGGTTCCGTTTTTCTTCGTTGTAGTTCGCTGGGTTGCCATTCTCGAGCGTGTCCATGAGATTGAGAAGTTCAACACGCAGCGTTTGTAACAGAATGCGAGTATCATCGTCTGGCTGAGAAAGACTCTCCACCGAGCAAGCTTCAAGACGGGCAAGCTGGGCATCATCCAGAGGGCTGTAGGCAGCATCGCCGTCCGCTTCATACTGGAACAGTCGGCCTCCAGCCTTGGCGTATTCCTGAAGAAGTTCTATTTGAGTAGACGTGGGGACATCCCGAGTGTTGTTCGCATCGCCGTCAATCAGTCCTTCTGTCATAGCTCTCACAAGCACTTGCGCTTCGGGGCTACTACGCGCTTGCGTGTCCTCGATCGCCTTGCAGATGTGATCGTAGCTGACACGCGCAAGCATTCCGAATGCCACCTGGGCCAATCGAGCGATGCGCCTCTCGCGCCTATACGCGACTATATTCTGTTTTTGTGTAGGCTTGTAGAACATGACAGGCTTGGTCGGTGATTGTCCGTCTCGACTTTGCGCTCGCTCGTCGTTGACCCACGTCACCAGTTGACTTTGGCTTTGCTGGAACTTGATGTTCGTTTTGGTCCACCCGAACCGGTCGGGCTCAACAGGTCGCTCGCTTTCTGCCAATCCTTGGCACATCCGAGGTTCTTCGGCTTTTAGGGTTGGCGGTTGCGGCAAGCTGACAATGCGCTGCATCCAATCACCTTCAAAGGTCTGCTCCTCATTTCCTCCGATCGCACGAAGGGCGAGCTGAAGAGCGGCGCGCCTCCGCCCCCGTTTAAAGGCCCGCTCTTCATAAGTGTTATCCTTGAGATCCTCACTGATCAGGCTAGGGTCCTTCAATGTCTGAAAGTAAGCCCCGCGCTCGATTTCGCGAAGCCTCTGGCCGGCCTTGTTGTTGGACCGAAACGTCCGGACAAACTGGCCGTGGTCGGGCTTGCGGTTGATAGTGAAGGGAGCATGGTCCTCTTTTCGCAACGCATAGTGCGCCGCCTCCATGCCAGCCGGATTTTGCGTAGGCAGTCGCGTGCTATAACGGGCGAGTCGCCCTGGGTCGACCTTCTCCGCGATCGGATTGTCTAATTGATCCATGCGGGCTTTCTGCACCCGAAGCATATCTCGGACCTTACAAAACAGGACACTGTCGCATGGAACTTTCTCGTTAGATAATGTGCGTAGGAGAGACTCGATTTCCCAGTAATGCTCCCGAAATCTGGGGAGAGAGTAGATATCTTTATCGGATAGAAAATTCCGGGCTTGCATGAGCCGCTCATCGACCGTTGGCGGAGGTCGTACATAAGTCTTTTTCTGTTCGGTGTGTTCGACGAGGTTACCGGTCGTGAGTGGCGCTGGCGCGTTGCTGTTGGCCCCATTGCCTTTAGTTGTAGACTGTATTGTTGGGTTCCCTAACGCTAAAGCCAACCTATCAAACCAGACATTAGTTCCGCTATCACTACCACTCAAGGTCCAAAACAACTTACGCTCTGTGATCACCTCCAGTGTTGTTACCAAATTTGTGTCCAACCGGGTTCGCGGCACTATGTTGAGGATCCATCTCCTTCGCTTCGGTGCATTCCAAGTTTCGTCCTCCTTGCCTCTATCTAAGAGATATAACTACTCCGACGACCCGAAATATGTGATAATGATGATGATGATGATGAAGCATGGACTCGCGTCGTGAAGATCTCTTGTGTGGAGGAAGTAGGTTATGAAAGCGCTATGAAGGCCCTCGATTGTTCTATCAAGAACAAAAACAAAGAGCTGTATGGGAGGATGACGAATGCGGCCGCTGTAGCGTACTTAGCCAACTCATCTGCATCCGGCTTTCCGACACTAAGTATCAGGGCAGTCGGAATCAGGTGGTATGAAATCGAGACTGCAGCAAGATGTCAGGGTTGTGGACGCCACGCAATGAAGCTCCCGGTACACGTTGCTAAAAGGGTGCAGCATGGTGAAGTAGGAGACTTATGAGCATCTCAGTCACTGCGAAGAAGCTAAGATGGAGCAGTTACCAGCGACCATGGGGGGTTCAGAGGTTTCTCGCGGAAGAGTTCATGATTTCTGCTGTTTTCGTCAGATCAACGAAAACGGTCCAATCATTCAACACCACAAGTCTACCAACAAAGCCGAGTAGATAGCACATAGAATGAACAAACAATATAAAGCTGAGTGGATTTATAAGTTTTGCGAGTGGCAATCGTGTTGTTGGACTGACAAACCACGCAAATATTGGCTATCGATCATGGCTCGCACTCGTACTCAAGCTGGTGTTATCAAAGAGAAAAACTACAAATACGAGACCATACGTGTACATGGGGAGAGTAGTGCCACTCCGCAAAAGAAGGGTGGCCGAACTGGCAGGATTGAGAAAGGCAAGAAGAAAGGGGAAAACAAGAAGAAGGGAAAGCGAAGCAGGGCAACTTCCGAAGAACAACCGGCAGTGAAATTGACCGACGTTGACCATGAGCCGACCCCTCAGCCAGAGCCAGACAGACGAGGAATTACGGACGGCAACCATTGGTGGCCTTCCGTGGTCATCGGGGAGAGAGAGGAAAAGGGCCTGAGGTAGAAAGCCCATGAACGCTCCTCCCCGATACACAACACTAACAAACGTGCACCTCACAGCGCGATCGAGAGAGCGGAGAAATTGGTAACGAAGTGGGAAAAGATACTCGAAGAGCACAAAAAGCACCTGCCGGAAGCAGTTCCGCAAGTGGAATCCCAGCTGGTGGTGGCGCGTACTGAGCGAGATGCGCTGATAAGCGCCGGCCCTACAGCTGTTGATAGCGAAGCTTTGTGAGTATACCGGTATTGGACAACTTGAGAGTTGCTAACTGAAGAAGGTTGAAGGAAAAGCGAGACGCTGCGGTGAAAGAACGTATCGATTCCTTGCTCAAGGGCCTGCAAAGCTCGTTGAATCAAGAGGAGAAGACAAACATCCAAGGAGCTATCGATGCATACCGCTCGGGTCAAATCGGCTATTCGAAGCAGTACACCCTCATCTGGGCTGGCAAGGTAGTCGACGTAGCCGATACCTATGCGGAGTTCGTTAACGATCGGAATGAGCGCCTTGATCGCTATGCAAAGGAATATGGTCCTCACTGGCTCTGGTTCGAAAGTCCGCTGTGGATTCATCCAGACAGTCAAGCGAAAGCAATGAGATGCGCAGTGGTTGAAAGAGTCGCATCTCCAACCGATTTTGGCCTCTTCTTTATCAACATGGTATGATCGGTCACCATACCGCAAGCGCACAGAATGTGACTAATCAACATTCAATCTCAGGGGTTTTGGAAACGTGACGGGTTGGTCACCAGGATGCCCCAAACGAGCTACACAGCTGGAATGAGGCATGACCCACAAGTGGGCCCCGAGCCGAGGCCGGAGGAAGTCGTGAACTGCGGGACAGCCGGACCAAAGTTGACGATCCGCTCACTGTTGGATTCCGGTGCAACTTACCCAACACTCTATGCCTCCGACTTCCGGAGTCTTGGAGTGTACCCGATCTTCTACCCAGCACAGAGTCTGGCAGATGTACTCACCGCCAACGGCAAAATCACAGAGCGTGTCTATGAAATGCATGTCCAACTCGTTGACGACAACAACCAGTCGCTCGTTGACATCTTCGACCCTGTGAACCCACGTCACCCACCGTATCTTGGAGGCCTGACGCCGGTAGGCGTGATCGGCTCAGATGATTCGCCTCCGATAAACATGGATGGAGAAGAAGACGGGATCAGGCTCTCTGGGATCATGCCCTTCCTTGCCGCGTACATGTCTTCTACCCCTAGTAAGAACATCATACTTCTGGGAGAAAATCGGAATGATGTTCTGGGAGCACACAAAATCCCACCGGTCCGTAGGTGGATGGTTGGACTACCCCAAGATCCGTGTGACAGGACTCAGTGGATCAATTTTGGAGATCCGATGATCACTTTCTCACACCGAAAGGGGCTGATTCTTGACCAAGACCTCGGACATGGTCATTCCAAACTAACAGTCAATGTTGGCCGTGGAGATTTGGAAAAGTCGGCAGAGTTTGATCCTCCGGGAGACTTTCTGAAAGAATTAGCTGCCGGGCAGCCTGGTGGAACGGTTGATCCAACGGCTCTGCATTATGGAGGTGTGCAATAATGTACCGATATAGATGAAGCTGAGCTATGTTTTGTTCAAGGTCTCGCATGCGGTGCTGTTGAATCTGCTTTGAAAGGGTGCCTTGTAAACTGGCTGCGGAGCCGCACCGCCAAAATCGCGATGTGTGCGCGACGACGCCATAGATCCAGTCCACCCTATAACGACGTCAGACCCCTAGGTTACTTCCATAATGCCCACCTTACTTGTTATTCCACCTCAGCCATCCACAATCACTTCCTGCATCCACGACACATACGCAACACGTAAGGATGAAAATCAAAGGTAGGAAAGGGGAAGGAAAGCAGAAAGCATCTTCCAGCAGCGATGAAGATGGCAAGGAAGATATTCCTGGCGATTTGTTACCTGAGTTGCGCTCTCCACAACAAGGTCTTCAAGCAGTCGTCAATGCAATGCTTCAAAATCCCGAACAGATGGCACCTAGCTCCAGCCCTGAAGTTCGCTCGCTAGGACAACATCAACACACATCAAACATTGCTACACCCTCACACTCGAACGTAACACCCTATCGAACCTCAGCGAAGACTTCGATTCCAAATTTCTCGCGACCTCTAACCAAAACCCCAACGACATCAGAAGTCCATACCTCACGCCCTGCCGAAACAGTGAATAACCGGAACCCGAGCAATTTGGATACTAGCAACGCGCTTTCAACACCAACCAGGGTAAGATTCACTACTCGCAAAGCCAGAATGGAAGACACCACCAAGGACGACGTGTTCAGCCAAGGTCAGCTTGTCACCGCCAACTCCGCTGCACCAGTCAATCGTATCCTTGACTTCACCGACGAGAAGACCAAAGAGCCTGTATCGCGCACGGAACAAAAGAAGAAGATGGATGTTTATATCCCAGTCAAGGTCATCTTCACCAAGGAGCTCTGGCCGAGTATTGACACCAACCTCGAGGAACTTCACCTCGACTTGTTCTGGCCAAAGGTTGAAGCGGAGCCACGTGACGGTGATGTCTTCCCGGTGGAGGATCTCGAGCCTCTCTGTAACTTTCGCCAGCTCCGATCACTCAAGATCACTGGCATGATGGAGTCGTACCAGAAGTACATCTGGCAAGCAGTGTGGTTAAACCCTCACTTGGAAGAGTTGGCGCTGGAGATGGCCCTCGAACCGAACATTCGCAAGGGTCATGACAAAGCCTGGCCAACCATCAAGGGGGCGTGGCGGCTGCAAAAGCTCGACAATATCAAGCCGAGCTATCAGTAAGTGAACTCTCTCTTAACCTTACAAGTGAAACCTCTCGTAACATATTGTAGCGGCGACAAAGGTGAAGGCGTTCTCCGCCATAGCATTGGCTATGGCGAATATCTCGACACGTTCGCGATCCTGAACGCCAAGAAAGAAGCCCAAGCCAAGGGCCCAGTCACCGAGAAGTTACCTATCGCCACACTCCGCCTGACCGGCTTTGTCGTGGATGCAGATCCATTCAAGAGATGGTTCGATCCGGAGAAGCTGCGTGAGATCGACTTTACCAATGATTGCATTGACGCCGGCTTTGGGCTGTCTGTGAACATGCTACAGAATGTCAAGATCTCTTACCCCGGAGGTGAAGCGCCGAAGATCCTCCAGGCTCAAGCATTCAAGTTGTCCGATGTGAAGCTCATCACCCTCAAGAAGGGGAAGAAGGTAGCGGAGGAGCCGGCGTTCCCACAGTTCACGGAAGTGGCGAAGGCCGAACGAAAGAGCAAGGCAAGCGGCGGATTCATATTTGGGGAGAGTAGTAAAGAAGGGATCAATAAAGCTGGGTCGAGCAAGGAACAACTGGAGAGCAAGAAGGAGGAGAAGGTAGCGGAGGAGTCGGCCTTGCCGCAGTTCACTAAAGTCACGAAGGCCAAAAAGAAAGGGAAGAGCAAGGCGAGTGGCAGATCCGAAGTTAGGGAGACCAGTACACAAGGAAGCAACGAAGCTGGGCCAAGCAACACAGAAGGCGAGGGCAAAGAGGTCGAATGCAGCAAAGGTAGTGAAGCTTAGTTTTCGCGTCGGTGAGCATGCTAGATATTGTACAAACTGCGGCGTATGGAATTGGTTCAGTGATGGAATACCCTCAAGGCGTGCTTTCTCGACCTTCTTCTTAGAGTTCAAAGCGAAACACTGTTGAAAAGGCTCCAGTTGAACGTGGCCCAAAGTGAGATACAAGTGCACCACCCAACTGTACTTGACCTAGCCTTGCCATGGGCCATTCTCCAGCCTTGCTCACAGGCGCCGAAGTCTGACAATGGTAGAGTGGCGTCTTAGAGTATGCCTGACAGGTCTTCAAGGATCCGGGCATCTGGCGCTGAACGTCATGGGGCAAGGAAGGCAATCGGCATATCACCATGAGGATTAAGATAATGCCGGTACGCAAAGCACCTTCCACACACAATGTAACTGGGTCCGTTCAGTATTCTGTAAGGTAGGCTCTGTAAGATGGTCATCGCAGTCTCAGCTCGCGCAAGTGGAAAGCTGGTAACGTTACGTAATGAACTCAACCCCTACGAACAACAAGTCCCAGGGTGTCGGCGATAATACCGATATCTCCATGCTCGCTGTCGAAATCACTTACCTCCGTCCTCCAGACCGCGTCATGCATCCTGTCCACATAAAACCACCTCAACCTCATCGTACCTTCGCAATCTCGACAACTCACCCACGATTACCATGGCATTCCTCCTAGACTTCCTCTATTCGCAATTGTTCGTATCCCTGCCATATCCGGAAGGGGATTTCAGCGGCAAGACAGTCATCGTCACAGGCTCCAACGTCGGACTCGGCTTCGAGGCAGCCCGTCACTTCACGCGTCAGAATGCCGAAAAGGTCATACTCGCCGTGAGGAATCTGGAGAAAGGCGAGGCAGCCAAGCGGTCCATCGAGGAAACGACCGGGAGAAAGGGTGCGGTCGAGGTGTGGCAGCTAGACCTGAGCAGCTACGAGTCCGTCAAGCAGTTCGTCCGGAAAGCAGAAGGCCTGAAGAGGTTGGATGCGGTGGTCGAGAATGCCGGGATCGCGACCAAGAAATATGTGATGGCCGAAGACAACGAGTCTACCATCACTGTCAACGTCGTCAGCACGTTCTTGCTGGCCTTGATGATCCTGCCAAAACTTCGTGAGACGGCGACGAGGTTCAATGTCACCCCGCATCTGGTCATCGTGTCGTCGGAGGTCCATGCCTTTACCAGCTTTCCGGAGAAGTCTCGCCCGAACATCCTCCAGACACTGAACAGCAAGGAGACTGCCATTATGAAGGATAGGTAGGACTGCACGCGAATGTAGATCTGACATAACCTGACCATCTTACAGATACCAAGTCTCTAAGCTCCTCGAAGTGTTCTTCGTCCGCGAGCTTGCCGCCAGGACGGCCGCCAATTCGAAACCCGACGTGATCATCAACTGCCTGAATCCCGGTCTATGTCACTCCGAACTCGCCAGGGATTCCGGGTGGGGCTTGTACTTTATGAAGCTTGTACTTGCGAGGACGACAGAGTATGGGAGTCGAACACTGGTCAATGCAGCGGAGGTTGGAATGGAATCTCATGGACAGTACATGAGTGACTGTCGAGTGGCAAAGTAAGTTTTGCATAGACCTGTTGCCTACGAGGTAATTAACAGTATATAAAGGCCCTCACCGTTGGTACGCAGCGAAGAAGGGGCCAGAGTCCAGAAGAGAGTCTGGGATGAGCTGACGCGGAAGCTGGAGCAAATCCAACCTGGTATCATGGAGAACGTTTGAATATTTTCATCGAAGGGCAAAGATAAATTTGTTTTCTGGCTAGATACTTTTCATCCATGTAGCACTATGCAATTTCTTGACCTCCGACTCCGTCAACTTATCGGCTAAGCTCCTTGCAATGCCATGACTCCCATACCGTGCTATGCTCCCCTTTTCTACCACTCTCTTACTCCATGAGTACCGTCTTTATCTCTTCTATTACCTCTCCGCCACGCTACTACCACCTCCCGACCAACTCGCCTCACCACTACCCAGAGCAAACATATGCCGTCGTGGTTGTTTCCGGCACGGTCACGGTCGTGGTAAAAACAGCAATCTGGATCGACCTGTTAGAAAAAGAACCCAAGCACAGCCAGAGAGAAAGAAAGGAAAAGCAACATACGGGTCCATGTCCGAGCCGACGACTGGTGACAACCACGTCATCACACCCGCCGCAATCGACCGAGGTGGTGGACGTCATGGTGCTGAGATATGCGGTGCTAGTTGGGCCGATGTTGAAGGGGGGATTAGGAGTCGTGATGGTCGTCGGGCATGCGGGGCTCTGGGCGGTACTGAAGCTTTTGTCAGTCTATGCCTCTCTCTCTTCGGAGCTTGGGGACTAGAGATCTGGAATGGGACACTGACGCATAAGCCGCCAAACTCAGGAGGGAGGCAACGAGAGCGATGACCTTCATGGTTGGTGCTAAGTGAGGTAACTAAGCAGGCAAGATATCTGACGTCCACACTGATACGCTGTATGTTGGATTGAAATTGAGATCTAGGGCAACTTAGATATTGTAGAGATAAATAAGCTTTGGTTTTGACATGCAGACGCGTCGGACCTTTTATACCTACCGGAAGCTTATTCCTTGACGGTAATCTCAGCTGAAGAATCACGTTACACAGACAGCAAAACCAGGCCAGAAGGCAATGTCTCGCTCGTCGCCCACCGGCCGGCCATAACCGTCTGACCGACTGGATGGTGCCTTCCATTCTCATCTGTGATCGTAACGGATAAGCAAGGCACAGTATATCATGAGGCCCCGTCCTTCCCGAGAACACGAGCACCTAGACGAATGTTTCCGAGCGAGGTCATTGAAGGATTCGCACAGCCACTTGAGGTCGACGAGCGGCGTATGTAAGCTTACCTAGGAGCCATACGTACATGTCATCTCGGAGGCTGCTAGAAATGCCCATTTGGCCTCGCCATGACCGAAACGAAAAGGGCAAAGGAAGGCAGCCACTTAAGTAATTGCGGAGCTCAGCTGTCTTACATATCCAACTCGAGAGCAGAGCGAATCGTACTATGTATGAGAGTACGTCATGCATCATCACGGCAGGCTATATAACTCAGGTTAGAAGCAAAGCGAGTTGAACGCCGAATCACCAGCGACGGACGGAGTAGGTCGTGGTTGAGAGCAAGGCTGAGGTTATCGTACTCGGAGCTTCGCTGCAGGAACGGAACCAATCATACGTGATTCGGGCACTGGGTAGAGTAATCAAGCCGGCGACGGGAGCTTTCTCTCGTATTCATCCTTCAGCCGATCTGAGACAGCGTCACAAACACCATGGCTTTTCTCTCGGGTGGTGTAGTGACAAAGATGGGGTTCTACGACAGAGTAAGCCTACATGACTTTCAAGCCTCATGACGAGGCCCCTTATTCCGAACACACGTCAGAGTATTTGAAGCAAGCAATTCGGAGATACTGGAACACTTTCGACCTCTGTTAATCATCCTCCAATAGTAACCCGAAGCTGGACGGTAATGACAAACTTCCGATACTTATGCAATTAGGTACAGTAGTGGGGCAGCTCCGGCATAGAAACTAGTCCGAGAAGCACAAGTTGCTGTAGAACATTCTGTGGGCCCATCGTCTCCCTTCCTTACTCTCCTTACTCTCATTTCACAGTCTCCAGCCACCGTTGTCGCCATCTTATAGCACCAGCTGATACGCTGTTCGACTCGGGTCCCTTTAGCGCTTTACGCACCATCGTCGTCATCACCGACACGGATGGTGCCTTCCTTTCCAAGTCCGTGAGACCAGAAGCCCTCAAGCGAAACTTGTCTGCAAGAAATTATTAGCGCTACTCGTCCAAGCGACCGAGAAGGAACAGCTTACGTGGATGGCTGGCTGTCATGGGTGAAGAGAAGCCAGAGACCGAAGACTGGCTTGGCAAGAGCGTCGAGGACGGCATAACACACAATCTCGGCGTCGACACTCATGTTTCGGGAGCCATCCGCGATGCCCCAAATGCTAGATAATGGAGTCAGCCAAGTAAAGCGGACGGCGTGTAATCTGTCTTACATGGGGTATATAGTCCAGAGGACGAGGGTGTATGCGGCAATGGCTTGGAAGAAGTTGCCGGTCTTCGAGTCTTTGGCCATGGCCATGGCACGTCCGTGAACGGCGAGCTGATAGATGATGACCAGGTAGGCAACGCAAGCCATAGCGTAATATGCCCATTTAACACGTTCGTCCGATCCAAAAGCCGCAAAGAGACCGGTCAGGATCATGATGACATCGGCCACGACCGCAACCAGGATGTTGGCACCACTCAAGCCGGCGAGGAAGGAAAGATCCAAGAGCAAAAGCGGCGTGGTGAGACTCCAGTCGACGTATCTAGCCCAGTAGACGGCACGATAGATAGTCTGGTAGGTGTCTGGTACATGCTTGTGGGACTCCTTGACGATGATTTTGACCATGCTGACGCCATCACCGGTTGCCATGGCGAAGTAAGAGATGGTCGCGAACGTGGTGATCAAAGCCGTTAGGATATGAAAGAGGCGTTTTTGCTACATTCGAGTCAGCACCGAGCCGTCCAAGACAGCGTGAGAGGGTGTAATTACCACCGGGACACGGAAAGCCATGGCATAAAAGGCGAGCGAAGAGACGAGCATGGCCACGAAGATAACCCTTGAGATCGGTTAGCAGATAAAGAAGGCATCACGATGATCAATGCTGGTGAGCATTTACCATAGAGTCCGGTGGCCAACATCGCCAGCCTTTTGGATGATGGGGGCGCTGGTAGGCATGACGGTCGGGAGTGGAGCTACCGAGCCGGTAGCAGTTAAGGATGGAAGTGGGACGAGTAAACTGCTTGTCTTCTTCAAGAGAGCTTCAACGGGATCGATCATGTTACAAGTCCACTTGGGCGAGACACAGGTTGATATGTAAGAAAGATGGGTGTGGATGTGGATGTGGAAGTCAATGTGGATGCGGATGAGGTGGTGGAAGAGATTGATGTGAGAATAGGCAGAAGTGAATGGGTAGAGGCGGAGCTCTGTTAGCTGCAATTCGTTACTTTGCGGGGTCCAACGCTGTCGTACCGTACCAGTACTTTACAGTACAACCTTCCAAAGCAATTGCAGTCGTCATCCAACCGCGTACCGCCTGCCTTGATTTCAACAAAGGGCAGATGTATCTTTACTTCCCTCTTTGGCCGTCAAAGTACTTCCACCAGATCTCGCATAACCGTTACTACGACTACGACGACGAGCGTAGACTTGGGATCGTACAGAATTCGGATTGTATTACATTCTCGACATGGACAAGTAAACTGCTCAGTAACGTTACACGTAGGCGCTCCATCATAACGCCTGCTTTTGGTAGAACATGACTCTATTTTTCATTTTCGTGATGACCTCGACCGGCAGCCGGAGAGCTGTAGATGTTTGTACTCGTACTTCCAGGCTCGAAGCTTGCAGCTCGATCGAGGGTCTGGTCTAAGCAAAAGTGCCATCGCAACACCCTCGATCGCAATCCAACGAATCAAAAGCTGCACTTCCCTCTTAGTTTTGGAGGGAGCTCCCCTCTTTCAACGTAGGTCCAAACCGTAATCTTACCTCGTGCAACCTCTCACGAGGTCATGCAGCGCGTTCCAGGTCTAGCCTCGCAGCCTTCATGCAGCAGTCTGGCACGAGGATTGGCTGGAGCGGCCCGCTTAGTACTCCTCAAATCAGATTTATTCTCGTCCACCCGTCATACAAGACTCGAGTAGGTAAGATGAGATTAGCCCTAAGCACTGCGTGATTGCGCGACCTACCCAGTCCTGTGACATGTGATCTTGGTGCCCTGCCTATTTCAAGGAGTTGTATTCAAGCTGCTGGATCAATGTATGAAAGTGACCGTCGAGTAACCACGATGCCTATATTACCCACGTCGTACGCATTCCAAGTATGGAAGAAATACTTCGTAAGACATGGTTTTAGAGCTCACATCCATAGGTACGAGTACTCTGACAACAATCTTCGTGCAGGGAATATCTACTATGGTATAAAGTCATCATACATTCGTACTTTGCTAGAATGAAACAACATTTATGCTCGCAGGAGGACTATAACCGTCACTTCCAGCGCTGACAAGCATTATCTACGCAAGCTCAGGCCCACTTTCCCAGCAAAGCCATGAGACCCGCGCCCAAACACATCATCGCGAAAGCGCTCAGGACCACCTTGATCGGAGCTCTTCGCATGACTTCGCTGAACATGAACTCGTGGGCCATCAACTCGACCAACCCCGTGTAGATCAGAATCCCGGCGCTGATCGAATCGAACACCCCGTTGACGATGAGCGCCGTCTGCGATTCGGGTGAATAAGTCTCTTTGACTCCTAACCCGACCGCCAGGGAGATCGGGGTTGAAAGACCGTAAGCCAATGCCATGAGATACGGAGTCCATCTCTTCGACTTGGGCCACGGTGTCACTGCCAGCCTGGAGCCTAAACCTAAACCCTCGAAGGTCTGATGGAAGACTAACACGACGTATAAAGTGTTGAATTCAGCGCCAGCAACGGCCAGGGTTAAGCCGACAAAGATCGAATGAAATACGACACCGAACTCGAGGATAAAGATGGCGGTCATCTGTGCCGCATAATCCTCCACCGGATGGCCGCGGGAGACCTCCCCATCAGGGTCGTCATGCTCACGTGAATGCCCCAAGTGATCGTCGCCTGGCGTATGCCCGCTTGCGGATAGAGAGCCCTTGCGTCGCGAGACTGATATTATGGCGCCGTGCTCATGGTCGCGGTAATGGCTATCGGGACCGGGCCCAAAGGTGGCGTATCGCATGGCCATAAGCTCCGTGAAGAAGAGGATGAAAACTGTCATCAACGCTATGCCCTCGACCCAGCTGTACTCTGTTATGGGACCCGTCAGGCAAGGGTTGGAGAGGGCGTCGTTTGCCGGAGCAAGGAGCTGGATCTTGTCAGCGTATGGTTTTCTCTATACCTTGGCGCTCCACGGCCTCGGTGCTGCAGCCCGGATCAGAGGTCGAGTGTGGGATTCGCAACTTACGTGTATGAACGCGGTAGCAACGATGACACCGGAGCCGAAGTACTTTGCTATGAAGAACGCCCACGACGGAATCCCAACACCTTTATGACGATATGCGTAGACAGGGAACGCAGCACCTGTAAGGTAGTCAGCGGAAGCACTCGTGCGTTGCAGACGGGTTCGTACCAGATAGAGAGCCAACCAATATCACGAAGATTGCCGAGATTCGAATCGCCATCCTTCCATCGTAGTCATTGCTTGTACCACACTCTGGTGTATCACTTGTTGTAGCGGCCGCGCTGCTCGCGGCAGCGGGTACCTGACGCACTGCAAGATTGATCAAATCCCCGATGCCTGCCATGATGCACAATGACTGGTGCAGCGCAGCCCGGTGGTGATCGTCGGCAGTAGAAGCAGTCGGATGATTGCAGAGCACTCAATCGGTATCTGCGGAGAGAACTTCGCCAGAGAGCGTCAATTGCGGAGGGGCCAGAAGACTTCCGGTGCCCAGGTCTGGGGGAACGTCAAACGTCAATGAATGAGGGTGATATTTCAATGCGGGCAGCCATTGGCAATCGAGTCCACGAGTGAGGATATAAAGGACGGAATCTGAGGTTGCACATAGTAGGCGTGCCTCTCGTGTCAGCATGATAACGAGGACAATCCACCCCCAAGGTGCGCATCGAGGGCGTTTCTCGGCACAGCTGAACTTTCGGAGGGGTGTGCGCACCTTGGTGGTTAAGCAGAAGAAAGTTTCGTACCTGTACCTTTCTTTGTTCCCCCCGATTTTTCGCAGCTCTCGATTCGTCATACTTGACGCATTCGTCCGTAGACGTTGTGAATATTCACATCATCTTCTCTGTTTACAATGTAAATATTGTGTTGAGATTCAAGTTTAGCTGCTTGCTTGTTTAGTGGTTTTTCATAGGTTTCACGCAAGATATCACTGCACTAACCCGGGCTCAACACCTGTCAAAAGTGGGCACCACACTTTAGCCACAGCTATCGTGGGTTACTTATTTTAACACCAATACTTATTAGTTTTGATATACTTTAGGTAGGTGTACAGAGTCGACATTAGGGAGTAAGGCGAGGGATGCTACTGGAGGATGCTCCGGAGATTGACCAGCGAGAAAGCGTGCAGCATTTCTTGGGAGAAATGACTCGGATCGGCAGATTGGAATACTTCATCACTGTGAAGAAACCTATAGCATTCAGAGTGTTAGAGTTATCTTACTGATTCTAGAAGTGTCTTGTAACTACAAAAGGGTAAGAAAAGCTCTGGAAAGTTGCTCACCACTGGCGGCTAAGAGAAGATGTCATCGAGTGAGCTTGCAGTGGTCGCAGGTGGCGGTTGTGGAGTGACTTCAGCAGCGCTGCCTCGAATCTTGTGGCCATGCTATTGACTTCATGGTTAAGAAATGCCTTCTTGCCGCATAGTCTAGTAGACTGGCAGATACATCGAAAGGAGCCACAGAATCCATTGATTAGCCAGGTTTAACTCCTAACATCGATCGTATCACATTGCGTGCCCAATCCGTCCCAACTATCACCCAGGTTCACTCGTCGAGGCAACTCTAGTGCAAGATACCGAATCTCTTGCAAAACCAACAGCTCCAGACCCACAGAATACGCAATGTATCAGCCAAAGTGCATTCAAAGGTATGTCACACTCATGCTCTAAAGGACATTAAGATCCACAAATTCCACTGATTCTTCCATAGTCATAACAGGATCAAACTTGAAGAGGGTCTGGTGGAGTTGAAGCCGGATTCTTGATATCTCATTACAAGTGATTGAAGAAATCATCTTTGTCGTTTTTCTTGCAGAGCCAGAGTACTGGTCACCGCTATCATTGAGCTCTTTGAGAATAGCTAGTACCTAGTCAATCGCAGCTTACAAGGGCCAGCCTGGAGACATACTTCTCTTTCACATGCGAGTTCCTAGGTTTGGATGTGGAATGATTCACTGAATCTTCAGAATTTTGTAGTCCGCCTTGAAATGAATTAAGGATAGTGTTCTACAGTCACCGGGCACTGTTCAAGTGCTTGCCTTTGCCAGAACTGTATGTCGATAGGGTTCATAACCCCCATTTGCGCCCGATTATTCTACTTAGTCAGCAATACCAGCAGGGCAACGGTAATCCAACAACAACAACAACAATCAACACCTCACTCCGTATATATTATAGATCCAAAAGCCTATGTACCATCAGCCCTGCTATTAACTCGGCAACTGATTGGACTCTCTGTGCGCCAGTATGACTCTCAAGGCTATACATCAATCCCGAAAACAAACGAAGCAGTACAACATCAATATGTTATAAGAAAAGTGCGCGTGTGGAACGGTATCATCTTTACCTAGGTATTGCACTAAAAGGTACAAATATGAGGTACTGATTCGTCCAATGGCAACCTGTCAGTCAAACTCAGGCAAAACATAGAGCATCTAGTCATTTTCAGCCGGAGTAAGAGCCACTTTGACGCCGTTCCTGCTCTCCACTGTCAGTCTACTCTGCTCAATGAACGCCATCTCAGGATCCCTGTTCTCCATGTTCTCAAACTTTTGCATCAGCCTCACAAGCACATAAGCTGACTCGGTAAGAGCAATCTGCTGGCCGGGGCAAATTCTTGGTCCGCCCAAGAAGGGTATAAAGTGCCAGCCCTGCTTGAGTGTCTCCCAGCGTTCAGGGCGAAATTGGTCTGCATCTTCGCCCCAGAGATCTCTATCCCGATGCATGGCCCCAAAGTTAACAGTGACTTGAGTGCCTCGTGTTACAAGGATCGGCGCTGTGCGGTCTGACCCGCCGCTGCTAGGGAGCACACAATTGTGCAAGCAAAGGCGAACATTTCGGTTGACAGGCATGATGAGACGAAAACCTATTTGAGATTTAGCAGAGATGACCGGGAAGAAGAGAGGCGCTTGAGACAAACTTTCGTTAAGCACAGATCTCATGTACTTGAGGGATTTGAGCACGTTGTAAGTCAGTGGACCGTGGATTGAGAGAACTTCAGCTCTGAGCTCTCTCCATACTTGAGGGTGACGTGCTAGCAGAAAGCACACCCCACTTAATCCTAGGGCAATTGCGTCTCGTCCGGAAAGAACGATGTTGATGGGTTAATTTCGAACTTCGGCCCCATCTTGCAGGCGTAAGACCAGCTGATCCAGTATGATAGAACGCCTCGGCGCATCGCTTGCCCCCTTATCAACAGGGTATTGTTCCTTTTGCCTAACCACTGCCTTATCGATACATTGGTCAGTGACGGCGTGAACTCTGCGAGCCATACGATCATAAGTTCTATCCCAAAGGACAAGAATTCTCACCCTTCCGAGAAGGATACGCATGCCAAGCCCACGTGGGCAGCATCAAATATTCGTAATAGTTTATTGTTGTGGGCATTGGAGGGCATCGGAGGTGGCCGCCAATAGTGTCTCCGTGGATTCCTCAAAGATCAAGTTGGTGGACTTATCGAGAATTATAGCAGAGTCACATTCGTTCATATATCAACAGTTAACCAACACCATGAAAAAAGGGGACAAGCTAACCATAAGCTTCGACTAAGCCTGGAGGTCAACGGTGAAACCGTCGCGGGGGAATTCGAGCCATCACACGGTTCAGGTAACCATCAAGTGCGGGAAACTCGGATATCTGTGCTCTTACGAACATCAGTTAATATTTCGCGCGAAATCTGCCAGCAAGGACGATCTGGTGAAGAAACTCCCTTGCTAATAGCGGACTCGCCGATGTGCAGCCTCATGGGCTCGAGGCCGGAGTTATGAATGGATGTGCGAGCACGGCTAGTATATTCTTCAGATCCATGATCTCACATGCATCTGGTGCCACGGGCATTCGTTTTAAATGTCTTACCATGAGTTGAGAAGCGCGTTTGCTTCGTTGTTGCTGTATTGTCGCGCTTGACAACTTCGAATTGGCCGAAAAGAACGAGTGCTAAGAAAAGATCTTTGGTCGGATACCTTGGGCATGGCACGCAGCCATTTCTGTGCGATGCTTGCCACAATTTCACATAGGTCGAAAGCTTGCGGCTTACGAAGAGAATCAGTACGGTGCACAGAACTAAAAGTAAGGTGGTTCCCATGTTGCCATCTGCGTTCAAGTATAGGGGCCGATAATACGAGGAAGCGAGAGGCTCCTTCACAAATAGTGAGTTAAAGACTATGAATACCAGGCATGAGCTGAGAAGGTCGGGATGTGTACGGCAGAGCTCAATCAGAGATCCGCGAGCCTCTGAGTTTGGGACACAACATAGTGGGTCGAGGCTCAATGACTGATTTCGTTGTGCGATGCGCGGCATCGGGAATAATGTAAACCTGCACCGTCTTTTACCACCTACTGTAACCAATTGTGCAACCACAACTCGGTCTTGCTTCCCGATTCTGCAATAATCAGCGAAACTGTTACTCCAAGGCTGGAAATATTGCTGATCCACGCAAGAGCTTATTTTTGTCAACCTGACGACACCTAGTGGTTGTGGTGTGATCATTGCTTGGGATGAATGCAAGCCATCGCTTTGAAACAATTGGATCAATGGAGATTAGCCCCCAAACAGTTGTTATCATCCGGATGACCCCACTTGTAAGCTGATATGATTGACATGTAAGGCGCTCAAACAACGGGACAGAGCCAATGCTAGTCTCATGTGTATGCAGTGGATCAATGATGATGTTTTAAGAAACCTTATGGTAACACAACTAGGCAACCCACTTCATTCAGCATTGCCTCATCTGCTGCCTTCGCGGTTGAGGGGCGCTGGCGCAAGAAGGCAGAGGAACAAGCCTACGTACCATCTTATGCCATGAGCTGTGCTTCTTCAACTTCTTATTACATTCCAAACTCGTTAGCAGGCTGAGCATAATGGCTATGAATCCCAAGTCCCAGGGTTATGTCCTTCTTGGTGATGAGAAGGATGCCATGGATGGCCAATATGTCGCCCCTAAGACTTTGAAACTGTGGTATAGGAAGATGAGTGGTAGCACGGTGCTCGTGGCTCTCTTTCTTGTCTCTTTGATGTCGAACACCTTCTTGCTTCTTCGATGCCTCCATCTCTCAAGCAAGAACGGCGCTGTTGTGGAGCGCACTGCCTACGGTACTTCAACTTCTTAAATCCAAGCAGTCAGTCATCGCTGAGACGCAATACAGCACATTTAACTCGCGACACCGAAACCCCATGGAAATCCAAATCGCCTTACTTCGGTGAGGACGAAGTAGTAGCAGATCGGCTCTGGGACGAGATCAGTATCGATAATGGCACAGTGGCCTTGACTGATACTTACGCGGAGACAATCGGACTACCCCTTTCCCAGCGGTTTCCTTGGGATCAACAGAAAGGCATATACCTACTTAACGGCTTTCATAGTATGCACTGTCTGGTATGTAAACACAGTGCAAGATCCTAAATATCGTCCCTACAATGACAGACCTAACAACGAGGCAGAAAACTATCCGTCAGGCTGTATTGGAGTTCGATCGAGGACTCAAGCGGAGCGAACCAACAGAACATATTCTCCATTGCCTCGACGCCCTGCGGCAAGACGTCCTCTGCTATGCTGACGACACTCCCCGTTATACAGGGTTCCAGCCAAATGGTCGCTCAGGCACCGGACAAGTTCGTAGATGCAGAAGCTGGAGTCAGCTAGAGGCTTGGGCCCAACAGAACACGGCTTGTTGGCGTTATATTCACCCACATGACCCCACGTTCGATTCGTTGAAAAGGCACAAATTTTGCCCAGAAGGTTCACCTTATGCTGAGAGGGTTAAAGAGGTCTTTGGCTGAAGGTTGATAGTAATATGTGATATACACCTTCAGTCCTCTTGAAGAACCATGAAAGTAGTAAATCAATGAAAGCTATGGCAACATTACAAGGGTCGATTAGATTATAAGTAAGAGGCCCTCATACACTATTTGACTCGGAGACAATAACTTTGAAATAGATGAGGATGAGGGGCATATACTCATGCGAGTCTTGACACTCAAAGCCAACATTGAACCTCAACCCATCCATCAACCCCTTTACCGAGCTAACCCGCGAGAAGAACATCTGTAGCTTGGGTCTGAGCAATAAACTTGGAGTATTAGTGTAACGTGCTTAAGTGATACTTCATAGCTTGTGTATACCTTAAAACCAAGTTATAGGTCTCGCGGCGAGTGTTTCGCCCTCCTTCTCAGTGGTGCCATTAGACTCGTCATCAGAAACTTGCGTTGTACTCTTCTCAACTACACAAAATTAGTAATGTTTGCAGTTCATTTAAGAGATGTGCTCACCTGGTAGTGGTGAAGCCATCGTGACCATTAAAAGAGCAACAATGCATTGTGCAAGTATCGTATTGGAGAAATGCATTTCAAGTCTCGAAGTTAGATAGTACTGAGCGTGAGTTTATCTTATTACTATACTGTGCTGTTGAGAGAATAACCAAAGTCTGTCTCTAATGTCTTCAGAAGCGAAGCAGATACAGAATTATATATTTGAGCAAGGGAGCAGCGAAAGTGCAAGTGGCCACCGCAGAATTGGCCCTATGACAATGATCTAGATTCAGATCGGATGAAAGCCTAAAATTGCCACCAGATGTTAGGCTTCAGCATAATACTTTAGCCAGAGCATGGTTAGCTATAGCAGAATTTGTCTGAATTGGGGGCCATGGGCGTTAATCGGTGCGCTTCAATTTGTTCTATGCATCTGGACTTTCACGTGCCGGCTGAGATCTGCTGTGCCATAGTACAACCCCATCAATACGAGTGCTGGCGCACTTAAACTGCCTGCCGTTATATCTCACACATAATGTAACATTGAAAATGGCAGTATGTCCGATGCTGCCAGACATCAACTTTTCTTTGTACAACCCGAAGCTTGGAATCCAAGCAAGGGTTGCTCGTCTCACACCAATAACCAATCTTCCAGGCAGTTGGGCTTCCACCGAGCGGCCGGGTTTCCCTGGAGGGTTAAAGATAATGCAAGACACGCTCTTCCATGCTGTTCTGCTTGATCTTCATCATTACACTGTACTAATAAGTTCAACGCTCAATAGATTCATCATCGAGCGTCAAGGCATTATGGCATCAACTCCAACGACTGAACTACTTGTTCCTTATGCTGCGCCAGGCGGCACATATACAGTCTCCATTTTACTGCCCATCCTGGGAATTGTATTTGTTGGGCTGCGTGTCTACACGAGGGCTCTACAGAAGGCGCCACTTGGTGTTGATGACTGGTTGGCTATGCCAGCTTTGGTTCGCAACATTCCTAACTTCCGCACCTCTAGACATCACTGACCGACAATATTTAATCAGGCATTTGTTATTGGCATGGGCATAACCCTCGTCATTGGTCAGTAAAAACAACGCCCTGAGTGTTGTCATCTCGGTAACTGATTGCGCAGGCATACATTCGCATGCGATTGCTTATGCAACTCCTTACGATGGAGAATTGAGTCCAGAGGAGAGACTGATCGCTGTTAATCCAACAATCAAACTAATGGGGCAGGTATGAAACACCACATCCCTCAGCTCGTCTACATTATTAATGAAGTACTGTAGATAGAATACGCATTTGTATTACTCATGACGTTGGCCTTTGGATTGACCAAGCTCAGCATTGCTTATTTCTACCGACGTCTCTTTGTCACCAGTCGCGGCTCACTGTTTGACTGGGCTACTCGCATTTCCATTGCCATCGTTATATTGTGGACCATTACCTTCTTCTTCGGCAACGTGTTTAGCTGTGGGACCCATTTCTCTGCCAACTGGGGCAGCGTTCAGGATGCGGCCTACTGTACAGCAGCTTTAGATGTAACTAATGCCTATGTTGTCTCGGACCTTGTTACTAATATTGTTATTCTCTGCTTACCCCTCCCGGTTGTAGGTGCTCTGAATATGAGTGCTGATAATTGTTGGTATGATTGCTAATGGGAATAGATCTGGAACCTTCACATGACAATGACACGGAAGCTGTTGGTTGTTGGTGTCTTGGCGACCGGCGCTGTGTGAGTAATCTCTATAGCAATTGGAAGGCTAGTATAATTGCTAATTCCGCAAAGGTCCATCGTCGCAGCAATCATCAAGGTCATGGTTAGCTACGAGATTACCAATGCTGGGTACAATACCCACGTTGATCCTGACTGTTCGTTTCTTTATCTTTGAAAAAAGAGGTCACACTGACTTATCCTACAAGTGACTGTCTCCACAATCCTTTACTGGTCTATGATCGAAGCTGGCCTGGCAATCATTGCCACATGTCTTCCCACCCTACGCTTCCTTGTCGGAAGAGTCTCACTTGACAGCATTGTCAACAGTGTGCGCAGCGCGATCAGTCTTCGCTCAACTCGTTCCCAGCGCTCTAAGCTGTCTATCAGATCCCCAGCAAGTCCATACATGGATCTGCATGGCGACAGGCAGTCTGGATCCCACATACAAATGGTGCCACAGAAGGGCTATACAGAGAGTTTTGCCATGAGGGCTGGAGATGTGCCGAATGACATTGGCAACGGTGTCCATGTTACCACACAGTTTTACCACCACCGTTCAGAGGTTTAGAGTACGTGCAATGTGTGTTGCATCACACACTTCTTGTTACGGTCGCCTTCGCGCACCTGCACAATCATTGTATATTTACTTAGAACTCGGCCTCGCGGTGGGGCAAACCTTTTGTATTAGCGGTCAAAAGATCTAAACATATGGTAGCATCAACTGGCTACTAATGTTGGCCACAAAAGAATGGCAGCCTGAACCGGACACAAGTGCTGGGTTCTCATGGGGATTAAATTAGGCCCGTAATACACATACACCACAAAACTATATGCATAGACCCTCAATTTACTAGTTGTAGACCACACCTAATCAGATAATACTAACAAATTTCTATGAGACATTCTAACGTCCTCCCTCCCGGTACCCTGTGCAGAATACCACTTTTTTTCCTCAGAAAAGGCAGTCAGAATATTAGTTTTTGATTTTGAATCAGTATTCTGTACAGTATGAAGTGTTTTGAGAAAGTGTGAAAGTGTTTTCAAGAGTGTTTGATGAACTCTACAAAATGCACTCTTCAGAATTTTGATATCTCATCTACATCAAAAATGATGATCTGAAATCTGAAACATCAGAGGTCAATTCAGCTGTTTAGATTCTCAAAAGCAAAAATGTGATACTCTGTATCAAAAGTACATATTTAATAAAAAGATAAGAGTGTTTCTAAGACTGTCTGATGAGCTCTGCAAAATGACTTGTTCAGAAATTCTGATATCATATAAGCATCAAAAGTCACAGAATTTCAAATTTAAAGTGTGATGCATTTTCAACTAGAAAAGTGATACTTTGTACAAAAAGTGAATGTTTGACAACAAAGTGAGCATATTTTGAAGAATGTTTGATAAACTTTACAAAATGTGCTCTTCAGAATCTTTATATCTTGTCTACACAGAAAGTTATGATCTGAAGCTGAAATATGAGTGTAAAAACTAAAAAAGTGATATTCTGTACAAAAAGTGAGTGTGTAACAGAATAGTGAGTGTGTTTTTGAAAGTGTTTGATGAGTTTTACAAGATGACTTTTTCAGAATTTTAATATCATGTAAACATAACAGATAATATTTTTTAATTAGTGAATTCTTGATACTATAAAGAAAAGAATCACTGTTGATACAAATGATGAGCATCTTAAAAGAGTGTGAAAGCATTATTTAAACTGTTCAGCAAGCTCAACAGAATGATTTATTTAAAATCATGATATCTTGTCAGCATCAACTATCATTTTTAATCTTAATATATTTTGTTTACAATTCAATTTCATCTCAAATCTGAACAGAAATTCAAAATCAGAATGATTGTGCATGTAAAATTTCTGTGTCATTATTTTACACATAAAATCAAGATTTTACATCAATCAAAGTGAGTATTTTCATGATGAAAAGACTGTGCTACAACAGCTGAAAAAAAGAAACAAACAGCACTAACTACAACAATTAACTAATCAGCAGCTTCATACATCTCTGCTGTCTGTCTGTACTTTGCAGCAGTGATTTTAACAATTTTGATGTTGTTAACACTCAAAGTCAGTGAATTTACATCATCATCTGACTGTTTTATGTTTGTTTTTCACAAACAAGTAGTAAACTTCAATCTTTTCTTTATCATCAGCTGTACCTGATTCTTATACTGCAGATAAAAGAAGAATATTTGTATGTATACTCTTTCTTTAAAATTCACATAGTCATAAATCATGTGAATAAGATCAGAATAGCTCAAATTCTCATACAGCACAAAAACTAACTTTACTATCTTAGCTAATTTCATAACATAACTGACTGTTTATCAGCACATATGAAGAATGAAATAGTGATTTTTTACATATGAAAACATCATAAAAACATATCAATCTGTCACTATGTGTGGATGAATCTTTAAAGGATCACAGCAAAAATTTAACCTTTCACTAGCAAAACCTTAATATTTCAGATGAATCCATTCAACATACACTAGTGAGAAAGTGTGAGTGAACATTCATAATCATTTGAAACAATTTAATAACTAATGTTGCTTACATCAGAGAATTTCACATTGATCAAAAGCATCATTATCACTCAACTCAATCAAAGCTTCAGTTGAAACATGAAGAATTTTGCACTATTGTGCACTCATTTGAATCATTTTTACAATGCATTTGTTACACTCAATGATCTTAATCATGATCAAGATGAATGCACAATACTCATTTGACAGTATCAACACTTCTGACTGCAGACCAGCTCTTGAAGATGCAGAAGCTCTTGACTGCAGTTAAGCACTTGTGTATGTGAAAGATATAAATAACAATGATTTTCTTGATGACTCAAAAATCTTTGATTATGATTAAGAACTTGATGATCAGATAATCTGAACTGCTTGAAAGTCTTTGAGTGTGATTAAGATCTTGACAACACATCAAACTTTGACATTAAATATTTCATCATGAACACAAAGAAGATCAGAATAAAGAGTTGTTCATTAAGACTGAGAAGACTTAACATGTTATGACAAGAAAAATCAGCAATCAAGCTTGAAGATTAACAACATGATTTGACATGATTTGACAGCAATCAAATCTGAATGAACTTATCATGTTATGACATGAAAAGTCAGCAATCAAGACTGAAAAAACTTATCATGTCATGTCATGAAAAGACAGCATGTTTAACTTTTGACTACAGTCACAATCATCATGATGTTCACATTCTTAATATTCAAAGATTTTCTTGAGAGCACTCAGAAAGAGAAGAAAAGATTGTTCATCAAAGTTGAGAATACATATCATATCATGACATGAAAAGACAGTATGTTGAACAAAATAGAATTGACTTCAATTGTGAGTAATGAAGATGACAATATGAGCAAAAATTGATGTGATATTGAGATCAAAGTAATGAGTCTCAAGAATTCAACACTAAACTAAATTCAGAGTACAACAAAGAGTCTTGATATGATCAACAATTATGAGATCTTTGTTCATCAAATCTTATAATAGCTTGATTTACTCAGACAGAATGTCTTCTTTTTTTCACTACATGTTTGTGAGCTGTCAACAATTATCACAATCATTTCACTACAGCTATGTCAATAGCTAATATTTCAGCTCTTTTCTCAAATAAAACTATTGTTATAGCAGATCACTGTTTCAACACACTTCACAAAGCTCTTCAGTTTATAGTCAAGCAATCAAAAAAGAAACATTATCAGTGACAGCAAGAGCTGAGTGACTATCTTACATATATAAGTTAAGTCATCAACAATGTCATCAAAACATTTTACAAATACATCTGCAAAGACAGAAGCTAAAGACAAGCAATCAGCAAAAATATCTTTTTAGAAGAGATCAGAAAGCTGCAAGATGTAATTGTTAAAACTATGAAAGAATGAAATCAACAGAAAGAGACTCACAGAAGAATACTTGAAAAGTGAGAACAAGCAATGAAAGACTTACTTATTCAGATTATGTCATATAATCTTCTGATAGTGATGAAAAAATATTTAATTAAGTGCTTTCTGAAGAAGACACTTTTAGAAGTTAATCAGTGAATTCTTCATTGAAGACTTTACTTCAAGTCTGATGTTTTCATAATCTCAAAGTCTCTGACAGACAATTTTGATCATGTTTTAAATAAGAGAGTTATATTGAAATCTGTTAAGCAACAAGATTTAAGAAAAGTGAAGTTGTGTATGAGTCACATAGAATTGATAAAATTGAAAGATCAAGATCAAATAACAAAGAATCTTATTGTTATCTCATCATTCTCTGAACAAGATAATGAATCAGAAGTTAAAGAGTCTTCAGACTCAGCTGAATCTGAGATAAAAGATTCTTCAAGAGTCTTGATGACTGATTCTGCTGAAAATGATGATTTTGTTGTGAATGAGAAAGATAAATCTTTGTGAATTGACTATGATGATATCAATGAGATTTCATTGCATTCAATCAACAACAACTCAAAAGAAAATGTAAATCATATAGTCACAAAGTTTTGACCTAATCATACAGAAGATGTTGAGAGAGTCTGTTATTGCTTAAAGAAAATCTTTACTTACTGACATCTTCAAGTTCAACAATGCTCTGCTTGTTTCATCTTGAAGAATATTTGCTTATTGAAGAAAATGTTTCACTATGAGATGATGTGCAACAAACATCAACAAGATGTTGTCTTTTATCTGAGTTTGAAGACTCATGAAATTGACTTAGATATTCTATTTGATCAATTACATCAGCTTTGAATGAACTGACAGCACATAGAGAAGTTTAAAGTCAGAAAAGAGACTGAGTTTTGATTTTAAAGAAGACATTGATTCACTGAAGCAATGAACAATTTAGATCTCTATAAGTTTTGAAGTTAAGTTTCAACATTTTTCTCATTTGAGTGAAGCAATCTGTTAAAAGAACTGAATGTGTGATTAATTAAAAACTCAGACATCAACTATATTCATTATTCATTTATCAACAACTGATGAGCAGAAGAGTCAACAATCATTTTTAAGTCAGCTTATACTATGAATGAGATCATAAACTATGAGTTCAACATGTATCAACATCATTTCAGAACTCTTGACAAAAAGAAGAATCAGAATTGAATTAAAACAATGCTTCACTCTTTAAGACAGCAGCTTATATAACAGAACTTTGTTATGTATTTAATTGTCTGTCATTGCTGATTGAATGATTCATGATGATTGATGTTCTATCTTTTTTACTTCAAGAAAAGACTGATCTCAGATACATTCTTACTTAAGTATTTATCAGTGAAGCTGTCTTCTCATGATCATCATAACTATTGAGTTGATCATCTGACTCAATCTATGAACTCAAGTTTTAATCATCATTGAGTTGTATTAAACAATATGTGCATCTTTAAAGATAATACATCAAAACAAAATATGTTATTCTGATTTGTAAATCTGCAGAAGAACTTAAAACAGCTGAAATTATCTGAAATGAACATCTGATCTTAACTTATGAAGATATATTGAAATTTGAAGATTTCTAGATGAATGTTCAAGAATGTGTTTTGATGATTTGTGACACTTTCTTTTAGATTTTCTGCTGCAGTCAAATTATCTGAACTCTTTTCTCTGTTAAATGTCTTAGTGTGTTGTGCTTGATGAAATTCACTGACAGTTTTAGCTGAAAGAGATCTTCTTTTAAAGTCTGATCATAATGCAGCTGTACAATATGTGCATTACTGATGTGCTTGAGTGCAGAAGTACATGAATAAATACTTTCAACATCTATGACAGATCAAGCAGAAAGTCTTTGACAAGCAATTTTATTTCTATTGTCTCAATCAAGATCTTAATGAGAGAAATCTGTCAAAAAATCTTGAAAAACTCAATCTTTCAGAAAATCAGTTGTCTACAGAGAGTTCTGAGCTGCTGTGAAGAAAGAATAGATTGATATGATGATGTTATTTTCAGTATGATAAAGTTGAAACAAATGACAGAAAGAATTTTAGTGCATTACACAGTTCTGTAGCTAATATCTTAATAATTCTATCTTTTTGTTTTTGCAACTCTCATTGTTGCTGTATTTTTCAGACAAGCTCTTGATTTCAGACTTTTCATGCTCAATAAATCAAGTCATACATCTACATGTCTGATTCATCTCTCATCATGCAACTGCATGTAGTTTGAAAAGTTCAGAAATGATTCAAAACAATTTGATGATTAAGAAAGTTTCATGAAATCTTACATCTGTCTCAAAAATGACTCATTATCACTTACACTGTCTGACTCAATTGTAACTGTAAAATAATGCAAAGAACTAACATCAAATTGACTTTCTTCAAGTAAGATGTCTTCTTATGCATTTACATCATGCAGTGATCTTAACTGTGATCATGATTTTGACTGTGATCAAGACAATCATACAGTGTTCATTTCTTCAAAATTTCAGTTGTGAAACTAGATTCAATTTCATTCTCAAGGTCTCTTTTTCAAGCACTAATTTAGTTGACAATGACTAATCTTTGTGAATCATTTTTTTTCTTCATCTAGTGAAGAAAATTCTATTTAATCATTTTGAATAATCATCAAGCTTTTTTCAACATATCAGTTAATTCATCTCACATTCTTACAGTTATAATATGTCTTCTGACAGCAATTCTTTGTTCTTTAATGATCTTCACAAAGTTGTCATTTGTCACATTTGCTGCATCAATGTAAAGCTCAAGCATCTATCTGTTCATCTCAACAACTATTATGAAAAGATTTTGTCTTCAGAGTTCAGAAGAATTGCAGCAGTCATTATATTAGTGAACAAAGTTATTGATTTTCAGAATATTTCTTCTCTTCAAAAAGCTGAGCAGCAAAACTACTCAAAATATCTTGCTGTTGTTGTAGACAGTTATTGTTGTCTGAATGTCAACTGTCTGTACTGCTGTTCAAGTCTAGTTATCATTAAACAACATGTTATTTCAATGCATTCTTCATTGAACTCAAAGAACAGTTCTTTGTACAAATTTTCAGCAGCAATATTAACTATCTTCTCATCATCAAATCTGCATTACTTCAAAGTCAATTCTTCAATATTTGAATTCAATCTCAACTCTTCAATCAAGACAAAGATTAAGACTGCACAATTTCAGCTGAACAATTACTATCACAATCAACAGTTAGTGCTGACTCAAGCATCTGCAAACTGAAATGAGATGAACTTGACACTGTGAAATTGCTGTACTCATTGATTTGAGTATTTTGTTGAGCTCAACATGAAAGATCTCATAGTCATGATCATGAACTTTCACTTCATCAACTCATTCTCATATCAGTCATGTCTGATCTCAGCAATTGATGAGTTTCTCAAAACTTGTCATTATAATGAGCAAAAAAACACAACACATATTCTACAGATTTTCTGCTCTACTGAAAGTTCTATTTTCTTGTTTAAGTCTTTGTGCTTTGTGAATTTCTTCTTGTTCATCAACTATTTTTCATTTTGAAAAAAATTGATTTTATTTCTTCTTCACTTCTATAAAGATGTCTTAAGAATTTGTCTTCATTTATCTGACATCATGAATCTTATTCTAGACTGATTGCAACACATCTTGATCACAGTTAAGACAATTACATTCAAAAGCAACTCAATTGATGCTGCACAACAGTCAAAGACAGTTACAGCACTAGTTATTCAGCTGAGCATCATTCTTCTTGAACAATCTGTTATTTAGAGCATCTGATACAGTTTATTTATATATTTCATGAGTGTTCTTGAATATGACATCATAACTGAAAAATGATGTAATGTCTTTGAGTATTGATCAGTGCTGTCTCAGATGATATATTTACTTCATATTATTAATCTTTGACTTGCTTGTTACAGCCATACCCTAGAAGGGAATAACAGAATGAAGAGTACACTTGAAGTAGTGTAACCCCAAGCATGAAATGATGAAATGCTGAGCATTTCCTCATGAACATGTGTCTGAAGGCACACCAGAATGCTGAAACACTGAGTGTGTCAGTGTGGTCATTTCTATATAGTAGGATTGATTCTTTTATGGAATCAATTGTGTTCAACTCATCTAGTTACACAATACAAAGCTACTGTTTACCTAGAACCTTTGAATCTCTATATCAAAGAGCACAAACTCTAGCCCTATAATTGAGAAATCTCAGTTGGAACATAACACTTTGAACACTCTTACAATATAGAGAATGTCATTCAAAGAATCAACCTCAGACAGTGTGTCACAGAGCACTGAATCAACAAAGATAGTCAACATTAATCACAAAGTATCTAAGATCAAGACTTCAGAGAACTTTACAGAAGATCAACAGAATTTGAGACAATTTCTTGCCCAAATCAACCTGTATGTTGACTTCAATCAGAAGAAGTTTGAAAGCAATGTTGACAGAGTCTTGTTCACAACATTCTACATGAAGAACACAGTATTCAATTGAATTGAATCACAGCTCAACAAGTTCATGATCAAGAGCATTTCTGACTGAGAGCAGAATATGTCTTGCATAGAAAACTGAATGCAGTTCAAAGAGAAGCTAAGAAGAATCTTCAGAGTAGTTGACAAGAAATGTGTGACAGAACAGAAGATTCACACATTATGGCAAGAAGAATTTGCAGTCAAGTATGCAGCAGAGTTTCAACAGATTGCAACACTTATGCAATGAAACCTGAATCAGTTAGCATCAGCTTACTATTGAGACTTGAAAGAATCTATTAAGAACAAGATCACACAAAGCAACAGGTCAGACAACCTGCAAGAACTTATCAACAAGACAATCACAATAGATGGTTGTCAATGAGAAAGACAGATGGAAAAAAGAGACTATCAACATCAAGAGTGAATGGGCTGAGCTGATAGGGGCAACCAAAGATGACATTACTCAGATTCTATGAATCTCAACACAATGAAGTGAGATCAACCTTCAGCACAAAGATCAAAGGGAGCATCACAGAAAAAGAAATGGTTCTCAAGAGGAAAGTCTTCAAGTTATCAAGAAATGTGAAAATGCTACAACTGTGATATTATTGAACACCTTGCACAGAATTGCAAGAAACCCAGAAAAGAAAGAAAGAAAGCTGCAATTGCAACTAAGAAAGTAGTGCATGACAATCTTAGCTGAACAGCTTGCTTCAATGACATGTGTTGAACTCACATGAACAGCAAGAACAGAGTCAGATATTATTCAAAGAAGTCACATCAGAAACAAGGGGCTTACAATATCACAGAATGGCTCAGGTCAGACAACACTGTGAGAAAAGAACTATGTGTTCTAGAGACTGAGATTGAAGAAGTCAATACTTGAGATACTCAGATAGAAGAAGACTACAGTGATAGCATCTGAATTGTCTTGAATTTGAATGTGAACCAAGAGGAAGTTGATCAATGAGAAGTCAACATGAAGCTGAAGACAGCATGTCAGCACCTTGAGAATCAACAACAAATGTTGAAAGAAGAAAAGCTTCAGTTTGGGAAGTGAGAGCTTGAGCAAGAAATGCAAGTCTGAAAATGGGAAGTGCAGCACAAGAACACAAAGAAACAAAAGACATGTGATCAGCTAGAGAAGCTGATGACAGCTGTTAGAAATGAATGTCTTGACAGCAACAATGTGATGATACCAAAATCCCTTGTTTGAAAGACAAAGAGTCACAAGGTTGAGATATGCTTACCTGAAGAATATACCATGCAGAATGAAGACAGATGAACCTTCAGTGAAGAGTATATACCACTCAAATTTCTGCAAAGAGTAAGAGCCTTGAAGAGTCAGTTGCAGACAGAGTACAATCAGTATGAACTCTGACTACATTCAGAGAGACACATTGAGCAGCACAGTCTAGAGTATGTCAGTCTTATGGTTGAAAGGAAACCAGAATGGTTTCAAGAACTTTGAAGACAAGTCAAATGATCAAATGAGTCAAAAAACAAGAAGCTCCCTCAACAAGACTAGAGAATAAGAAGCTAGCAGTGTCTCAGAAACAAGACAATGATCATCAAATATGAATCAAGATCATGATTAATGAACACCAGATCAATGCATTGGTAGATTCTGAAGCAGACAGTAATATTATAAATCAAAGAGTAGTTGACATGCTAGGATTAGTGACACAGTGAGTGCACTGTCCATTCAACATACACATGGCAAACAGATTCACCAAAAGAATTGATGAGAAAATCTGTGTGGAGGCCTCAATTCTTGAAAACTCACAAGAAATAATGTTTGATGTTATGAGATCAATCAGATATGATGCAGTACTAGGGATGCCCTGATTATGTGGAAAGAATTCATGAATTGATTGGGTTACAAAGAAAATATGTGCAATTGAAGACACATACAAGATTTTCAAACAGTCAGAAATGAGCTTATCAAAGCATAAGTCATGAGATCACAAGATATCACTACTGGGCAAAAAGCAACCTAAGTGAATGCCACTATACCCCATGAGCAAGAACCAACTCAAGAAAGTTAGAACTTATCTTGATGAGAATCTGAAGAGAGAATTCATCAAATCATCAAAGTCATCAGCAGAATATCTGATTCTGTTTGTATCAAAGAAAGATGACAGAAAACAACTGTGTGTCAACTACAGACAACTCAATAAGATAACTCACTGAGATAGTTATTTGCTACCATTGATAGAAGAGTTGCAAGACCAATTAGGTAAGACTAAGTGGTTCATGAGCTTAGACCTTAAAGATGCCTATTATCAAGTCAGGATGAAAGAAGAAAAAGAATGGAAAATGACATTCTGAACAAGATACAGACATTATGAGTACATCATTATGTCATTTGAACTAAAAAATGTCTCAGCCACCTTTCAGAGATTGATCAATGACATATTGAAAGAATATCTCAATGATTTTGTGATCACATACCTTGACAACATCCTGATATACTCAGAAGATCTTGAAGAGCACTGTGAGCATGTGCACAAGATACTGACAAGGCTCAATGAGTGAGTTCTATATGTGAAAAAGTCAAAAAGCAGGTTCAAGATCAAGAAAGTTGAGTTTCTAGACTATGTAATTCAACCTGAACAGATCAAGAAGAATTTAAAGAAGATGAAAGCAGTCAGAAACTGATCAAGACCAAAACAGATCAAGGAAGTACAGGTCTTTCTAGAATTGATGAACTACTACTGGAAGTTTGTACCAAATTATGCAAGAATTGCAAAACCACTAACACACTTGACACACAAGAGCAAAGAATAGCATTGAAACAAAGAACAGGAGAATGCATTTCACATATTAAAGAAAAGTCTTAGTGAAAAAGTGCACCTGAGAATACTCAATTCAACATGCAAAAAGATACTGAAAACTGATGCTTCAGATTTCACAGTAAAAGCATGCTTATACCAGATTGAGAAAGGACAGCAGAGACTCATAGCATATCAATTTAGGAAACTATCAGAACCCAAGAAAAGATATGAGATTCATGACAAGAAACTTCTTGCAATAGTGAAAGCACTGCAAGACTGAAGATCTTATTTCACAGAAACAAGCAAGTCAATTCAGATCTACACAGATCACAAGAATCTGAGAAACTTCACAACAACAAAGTAACTCAATCAATGACAAGTTCATTGAGCAGAGCAGTTAGCAGATTACAAATTTCAGATCCATTACAAGAAGAATAATGAGAACAGAGAAGCAGATGTCTTGAGTAGACAATCTGATCATGAAGACATACAGACAATACATGTCAGAATTCTGAGCAAAGACAACAACAAAATCCTCACAAAGAACTTAGCAACAATGTACAAGATGAAGCAGAACCTCTTGACAGATGAAGAACTCATTAGAATGTGTCATCACAGCAGAATCAAAGAACACTTAGAAGTTAAATGCACAGAGAACCTAGTGCAAAGAAGATGCAATGTTAGCAATCTCAGAAATTGAGTCACCAAGATAATTGCTGTGTGTGATTCATGCTGAAGGAACAAGATCAATCAAGATAAACAATATGATGAAGTAACATGACTGAATGCACTGAGCACACCATGAAAATCAGTTACAATGAACTTCATTATGAAGCTGTCACTGTTCAAGGACTCAGCATGGAAAATAAGATTCAATAGTATATTGATCATAGTGAACAGATTGACAAAGTACACAATGTTCATTTCATTCAAAGAAACCACAACAGCACCAATATTGACATGCACAATACTGAAAGAATTGATTAGCAATCACAGACTATCAAAGGAATTTATCACCAACAGAGACAAGCTGTTTACAAGCAAGTTTTGAAAAACACTTACAGCAGAACTCAGAATAAAGCACAAGATGTCAACAGCATATCACTTACAGACAGATGAACAAAGCAAACAGATGAACCAGACAGTAGAGACATACTTGAGACACTATATCAACAAGAATCAGGACAACTGAGTATGGCTGTTGTCAATGACACAGTTTGCATACAACAATGCAAGAAACAAAACCACAGAAGAAACACCTTTCTATGTAAACTATGAATACAATCTGAAGATATGGTGAGATTCAAGAGAACACAGATCACAGAGTCAAAAAGCAATTCTGAACATCACACAGATGAAAAAACTGCATCAAGACCTAACAGAATGAATTGAACAGCAGAAGAGACAAGCAACAGAAGTAAAATCATTTGAAGAAGAAGAAAGAGTATATCTAAGAATGAATAACATACAGACAAAGAGAAAGAGCAAGAAGCTGAAGAACAAAAGCATTAAACCATTCAAGATCACACAGAACATCAAAGGGTTAAGCTATGAGCTAGACTTACTCAAGAAAATGAGAATACATTCAGTATTTCATGCATTCATGCTACAGCATTGCAACCAGTCCATACCACTTCAGATCACAAAAACACCTGTTGAACTCAACAAAGAATATGAAGTCAAGAACATTCTAGGGAAGAGAATGATTAGTGAAAAAGTTCACTATCTCATAAAATGAAAAGAATACAATACATCAGAAAACATCTGAAAACTCAAGAGAAACCTCAAGAACTGCACAAGAACACTTCAACATTTTGAGAAAAGAAGTCAAGATTAGCTCAGAAGAATGAAGACATCATGTCAATGAGTTGTGACAATGGTTGAGGATTTTCATTCTTCATCCCATCATTATCATCAGCAAGTTCCTTGACAAGACACCTTGCTTTTGTATCAATTCAAGTTTCAGACTGTTTCAAGGTTTTCTGCAATCTAGCAATTTTTGCCAAAAGTGCAGAGAGTTGCTCATTGAGAGCTTAGAAGAGCTCATTTTCAGTTTTGAAGCAAACAGACTCAAGAAAGTCAAGAGAGAGACTGACACAGAGATGACCTCAACACACACACTCAGCACACTTTGCAGACTTAAAGAAGTCAGATGAGATCAACAGATCAAGAGACATTGTGATACAAGAGAGACTGATATCTAGACAATGATCACAAGGGACAAGTGCAGGATTTTCTTTATGGAATATAGTATCAGCAAGGCAAAGTCAATTTTTGAATTTCAAGTGCATTGTTGAAATGTGGTGAGCAGATGCTGATATATACTCTTGCTTAAATAGATTCTAGAGAACTAGCACCTGAGAGAGAAGAAATGATGTTATGATCATACTCTAGGAGGAAATAACAGAATGAGGAATATGCTTGAAGTAGTGTAACCCTGAGCATGAAACAATGAAATGCTGAGCATTTTCTCATGAACATGTGCCTGAGGGCACACCAGAACACTGAAACACTGAGCATGTCAGTGTGGTCATTTCTATATAGTAGGATTGATTTTCTTATGAAATCAATTGTGTTCAACTCATCTAGTTATGCAATACAAAGCTACTGTTTACCTAGAACCTTTGAACCTCTATATCAAAGAGCACAAACTCTAGCCCTATAATTGAGGAATCTCAGTTGAAACATAACATTGCTCTTTTCTTCAAGCAACATCACATCATAACAAATCATGTCAAAACTGCAATCACTTATCATCACAAGTTTCTGATCAATGACTTCTTCTCTGTCTTTATGAAGTTGCACTTTTTACATATGTATGTAAAGATTGTCAGCAAAGACTACTATGTTCATTTAACTGTACTGTGAGCTTTCAATTACATTAGTTTGCAGTACAAAGAATCTAGAATTGTCATTGTTGAGTTCAAGAAATGATTTAAGAAGATGTTAAAGACTGCTATTGAGCTTCTGTGTCATCAACTTGTTTTTTGTGACAAAGATTATCTCAATACTTAGAACTTCATGCTCTTCACAGATGATATAATCTGAAGTATCAATAGTGAATCATTTCTGAGCATTCAGTCAAATGATCTTAAAGATAAAACTTGATAAGTACTTCAATGAACTCAAAATTCATCAACACAAGACATTCTCACTTTATCACAGAGTTCACAACTGTTTTGTTCTTTTCATAAGTTCTCATATCTTTATTTCTCTGTCTTTTATTCAGCTGACTCTCAGCAGAAGCAATGAAATATCTCTGAAAGACAGAAACTTTCTGTGAGCTGCTGTTTTTACTGACACTCTTTACAGATAAAATGTCAATTTGTAATACAGAAATTATCTGTTTTAAGCACTTCAACTTGTGAAATTCAATGTGCAACTTCTTTGTCATCAACAACAGTGTGATTGTTCTTGTCAAATACAATAAGTCTCAATCAGTCACAGATTGACTCAAGATTATTGCATGATATTTATTAAATTCAGTAGCTTGACTATACATTGTGTTTGTCATCAACATTCTATCTTTTATGAACTTGCTGAAACTTAGCTTCAGACTCTGTCAGAAGTCAATACTGTACAATAATTTACTTTGAGATGACAACAACATTTCATGAAAGTCACATCATATCAGTCATATTATGAGCAGAGAGTCAATCAAAACACTTAAGATTTGTTTAATCATAATCTCTTAACATAACATCATTATATCTATGAATCAGAAACTTCTTCAGAATGAATTTAGTTGTTTTGTTGATGATAAGTTCTTGACTCATATTCTACAGACTGAACACATCTATGAAGTTGAGAAACATCACTACATTTTGTTAGTGAATATGATACAAGAAATCAGCAATCATACTCTGCAAGCATTTCATTAAGTCTGTCAGTGATGATACAATCTTTTTGAATTTGAGAATAACTTGATCATAATTAAGTCAAATCTACAACAACAAAGACATACAACTTCTATATTGAAAGCAGAAGTCTCAGTCAGTGATGAAGATATTCTTTTGATGATTAAACAAGTATGTTTAATTAATCAACATTCTGTATCTAACTTCAAGATTATTAATATGCTCATCAATGAGATCTGAGACTCTTTATATTGCATATATGACTCAACTGCTGCTTTCAAAAGTTCAAAGCAGTTATGAGCAACACAGACTATTGTAACTCAGAAAAAGAATGTACTTGTTGTTCTTTTTACTGAAGAAGACAAGACTCTCACTGTTATGATTTCAACTTTGCTTCAGCACAATCAGGTGATGCTTATCATGATTTTCTTTATTGTCTTGCAAGATGAAATGTGAGATTGATTGATGTTGATTGAGATGCAATCTGCTGTATAAACACACAATTTTTGCATCTGCATCTCAGTGATTCTTCTCATTTTTAAATCAGTGATTAATTCTGATTTTGAAATCTATCTGCAATTTGTGATAACTGCAAACTGACTAGTTCAGATGTATTTTGATGAATGTCATCTTCTTGTCACTGAGACTTTCTGATGAAAGACATATGATGAACTTAACATACTTTATGATGTCAATGTTCAGCATGTCTTTCTCACAGAAATCTTATCACTGTTCTGTGAGTTTTTCATCATATTCAGTTGTCATCTCTTGTTCAAGAAGATGATCATTATCTGTGTCAAGATCATTCACAAGAACATCAGCTACAGTGTTACTGTTGTCTCAAATCAATCACTGTTGATTATGCTCAAGACACTTGTTCATGAGCAACAATAACAACAGAAAAAGTCACTTATTTTTATCTGTACTGTTGTTGACACTGATGAAATTACTCTCATGCTGAGAATCAAATTATACACTGCTTGACTATTTAGATCAGAGTGATTCAACATTCATTTAGCATTCAATTTTGAAGTCACAAATACTGCTGTTGTCACACCTGATTTTGAGTCAGATGTTGACATAGATACTTTTATGTTGATTGTGCACTACTGAACAACATTTGAGTTTGTTAAATTGCAGCAACAAACTGATAAAGCTGATCAACAGAATCAGTTTACTGTCTTCACATTGTTGCTCTCTGAATCTATTTATTCATCTTTACAGCAATATTTAGATAAGAATATAGATTGATTGACACTCAGAAACTATGTAACAATCACTTTCTGTTGTCAGAAGATACTGTTAGACTACTTTGACAATCAGTTATTTTGACAATGTCTTGATTTAAAGAACACATCATGTGACTTATGCATCAAAAGATTGTCTGCAAGTTCTATTAAGACTTAGATCAGCAACAATATGTGAAGCATCATGTCAGTGATCTCACTGTTCTTCAAGATGTCAAATTAAACTTTCACTGTTGTGAATCTCAAAGCTTCTCAAATCTCTGAATCATCAGCTCTTGAAGATATGACTTATTCTTTGTTCAAATTCACAGCAATTTCACTATCAACATTGAACTTCACTGAAGATTTAATTGATTCTTGCACAATCACTGTGTTAATTCTTTCTTTCTTGATCACAATTACAGAATTGATCACAGTTAAGAACAATCTTCTTTCAGTCAACAATATAAATTGAGTGTCATCAACATCAACAAGCTCAATGATTATCTATGAAATCTCAATTGTTCAAAGAAGCAAGATCTATCTAAATTCATTAAATATGTCATCATCTTCATTGACATTCTTAAGATCATTCTCAACCTCACTGTCTTCTCAAATTCAACAATTTTTCAATACTCAGAAATCATTACAGTCTTATTGCTCAGCTGTTATCAAACAGCTTTATGATATCTGTCTATATTGTTGACTTGTTGAAACAGATCTTAAAGACAATCATATCTGATTCAGTTGTTCTTATTATGATGTTAGTTAAGATAATTATAAGAGTCTTGAGACTGCAATTCAAAGACATCACTCAGTTCTCAAGAGTTTTCACTGTTTCTGTTATTTATCACTTTGATCACTTCATTGAGATGATGATTATTTGAGTGCAGCTTGCACTTACACTGACAAAGTGCTGCTCATCATGCTTCTCACTTTTTACATTGTCAGTTTTTGACAGATGCTTGAGTTGATTCAGATTGAGAGTGACTTTATTGAACTTGACATTAAAAGTCAAGTGAACATTTTAATGAAGAAAATGCAGCATTCAGCATTATTTCTTGTTCTCTATGCATTCTGCTGAGTCATTCATGCTAGAAATGTTATTATCAAATCTTAATGTAGTTTTACAGTCAGTGAGAGAGATTCTGTCTGTAAGTGTATGACTTAGCAATTTGAGCATGAAAAGTATGAATATGACTTAGTATGCTGAACATGAAAAGTATGAATATGACTTAGCATGCTGAGCATGAAAAGTATGAATATGACTTAGCATGTCAGTCATGAAAAGTATGAATATGACTTAGCATGCTGAACATGAAAAGTATGAATATGACTTATCTTGTCAGACATGAAAAGTGTGATCACAGAATTATGACAGCAACAAGACAACAGAATAGAATTATTAAAGTAGAACTATATACAATTTAGTGAACTCTGATGACTAATGCTGACATTTACAATTTGCAATGATTGCAAATCATATCAAATCATTGCAAATCAACATGTGTCAGAAGACTGCATTTTAGCTGAGACTCTTCAAGTCATCATTGACATTGCATCATGTTTGATCTTCAAGACTTTCACATCTTTAAGTCAGACATCAAATTCAGTCTTCAAGACTGAAGTGACAGAACAAGTTACTTCATTTGTGTTGCAACTCTTTTATTCAACATTATGAACAACTCACTGAACAGTTCTGTTTTCAAACTAAGTTTTCATAGTCATGCAAATGTTTCAAAACTTCACATTTATCACTCAAAGCACAGCTGCTCTCAGTCTGATCTTATTACAGCTGTCTGAGTTGAGATAAGTTTCAGAATTCTGCTGTTCAGCACTATATAATAACTTTTTGATAGAGCAGAGACAAATGATTACATTAAACACACAATCTTCTTAAGACAGTCATGCTTCAAAACAACTTTTTTTTCTACAGCAAACTTACAATCATCTTTAACAACAATCTCAAAAGTGTATTCTGAGAGTTGCAGTAAGTTGTCAATCACAATAAATGAATAGTAGTCAAGCATGATGAAATGCTTTGAAGTAAAGTTCACAACAAGATATCTCAGATAAGAACATAAATGGTAGAAAGTGAGAAGATTATAAAGCATGAGAAGATTTTCATTAAAAACTCTAAATATGAGCTTAATATTGATCAAGAACTTCAGACAGTGCAATTAACACTTGATTTACTTGATTCTGCTGTCATCTGAGACATCTTGTTGATCTTTCTTGACAAAATGAGTAATGTGAAAGAGATGATGCTGACAATGATGAAGTGAATTGAGAAACAGCAGCACTAATATGTTTGATCTTTCAGTGATTCATATTCTTCTTAATCACAGTCATCTTCAGTTAAATCTTCAGATAATTCAGTCTTTCTGACTGTGATCAACTTCAGTTGAAAGAATGTTTGAATTCAGAGAATGAATGCTCTGAAAATTCTACTGAAACACTTTCTAATATTGAATATTTTCTCTTTAACACTTGATCAAAGTCATCTGACAGTATATTCACTTCATTCACTCAACACTCTTTTATTCACTGCAAAGCTAACACTTTACTTCAGAAGATATTTTCAACTCTTTACAACTCAGTCTTTTACATCTTTACAACTCACAACAGCAAACAGTCACAGTAAGTTCACAATCTCTATATCTCATTCTGTTCAAAAGAAACATACTAATAGACACTTACACAGATGTTAACAGCATCATTTTTTAATCTTTCTACATGCAACAGTGACATTATAAATTCTTTACTCACAACAGTCACATACTGAACTCACTAGATTCTGACACTCAGATGAGTGTTGATGAAAATTTAATTTTTGACTGTGATCAAGAAACATCAAGTTGTTGATCATGCTGATTGTGATCAAGTATTACAGCAAAATGTCACTGAAAATGCTGAAGAAATCTGTTGCAAAATTCTTCTTCAAAGTTGTTTGACACAAAGAAGATTTGTTCTCACAATTCTGCATTGATGATGTTAATGTTGTGTTGCAAAACTGAAAGTTAAATGCAATCACAATCATCAACTTACTGAATCTGAAGAATACAGAATCATTGCAGAAATTTATTACTCATCTCAGTTTTCTGAATATATACAATCTGTTTGCTGAAGTCAGACACAACTACTTTGATCTTTCTGATGACACTGATGCAACAAAATTCAAGAGTGCATCTGTGACAAATCAAAGAATTTTCTCATTTGCACAAGATACACATTATCACAATCTAATTCATCAACAAGATTCAATCATCTCTGACTCAGACATTCTTCTTATGCATGTTGCATCTTTAAACTGAGTTAGTGCAATGATTCAGATTGTCATGATTAATTCTAAAATGTTCAAGTCAGATAATAGTGAATTCTACATCAATTTAAACTTATTTTGCATTCAGCAGATCATATGCTGAAAGTGAAAATTGAAGATGAATAGCAGACAAGACAAAGAAAAGTTTCAAAACAATCTGATGATGTCTTTCACATTTTATACTGAAATCAATGATTCTCATATTAAAAATTCTTTCAACTTGATCACAGTCAAGAACTTCAACAATTCAAGCATCAGTGTTGCTCTCATCAATCAGTCACAAGACAGCAATGATGACAATAATTCATCTTTAATCAACATCACTGCTCAAATTGCATCATCAGTTGCATTCAAATCAGACTTTCTCAAAGTGTTTGACAACTTTGTTAAAGCTATCTCTGTCAATCACAATCTCAAACAGAGTTTACAATTTAAACTCACTGTCACATCTCTACAACAGATCTTGAAGATTCTGTTCAATCAGATCAAGATTATTTACAATAGCTGAATCATAAGTGATGCTGATGCTCAAAAATATATTTTAAGCACTCTGACATTGAAGATTATTGATGAAGAGAATGATACAGAATTCAGTGTTACACAATTAAATGAGTTTTGAAAGCTTCAAGACAAACTTAATCAGACTTGTGCATCTCTATCAGACTACAAAACTGTTTGCAGTGTACTAAATCTCAATAAAATCATCTCAACAATATCTGAAGAGAAAACACTGATCTTAAAATCATGACAAATTGCTGAAATTGCATAAATGATAAATCAGAAGAATAATTTAATTAAGAGTGAGTTGATTGCAGATGATTGTGATCTTAATAAGACAGTGATTACTCTTGCTCTGATATATTTTGTTGCACTTTGTTTTCAGCAACAATCTTATCAATCAACTATCATTGTGATTTCATCAGACATTGTGAACACCTGAATCAATGAATGATGCACTCATTTCTTGAAGACACTAAAACTCATTCTTTTTTATGATTCATGTACACAGACAATCAATCTCATTCATCAGTCATTGATAGTTGAGATCAAGAACTTGATCTCTTTTCTAGAGAATTTAGAGAAAGATGATTCATTCAACTTGATCACAGTCATTCTAACTACATACTTAATCTGACATAGTCACTCACTATTAATCATTGATGCTGACAAGAACAATATTTCTGACAATGAGAACAACAATTTGTTGCAGATTTCTACAAAGAAGTCAATCAAGAAACTCTTCTCTCACTTCACTAAAAAATTCAATCATATAATTTGTGATGAGAATCACAAGATCAAAAATCACAGCACAAATGTTCATAAGATCATACAACTACTCAACACTTCTTACAAATGATTTCTCTCTGTCACTTCAATGATAAATTGTGTTCTTGATCTGTGCAGCTATCTTATAATTCTTTGAAACAAAGAATGAGTTAGTGATGTCATCTGAGACAAGACTATTATCATATACAAGTCATTTAGTGAACAAAAATCTGTAAAGAATCAATTGTTTCTTCTGAATCTCAAGTTATTTGATTGATTGTTGAAAAAGAATGTCATGAACATCACAAACACTTATGCTGTTTTTTCTTGAATACTCAAGCTGATTCAAATGCATCAATCTATGACTTTCATCTTGATCACAGTCAAGAAAACTAGCATTCACATTGATGACATCATTTCTGCATACAACATTATCACTGTGAAGCTGAAGATGAATGAGAAGAAACAAGAGAAATTTAATCATTTTTTCACATCACTGATCAAGCATCTAATGCATAATTTCTCTTCTATAGATGCAGAAGAGAGTGATGATGCAGTGCACTTTGATATAATCTTATACTGCTGTTTCTGTCATCTGAGTTATTTCATCTTTCTCAAGTGACTCTACAAAAAAACTTATGAAAAGAACACAGTCTCAAATATCAATCAATGACATGAATACTGCAATCATGATCTTACATGATTTATGAATAAAGTCAAGACTGACTACATCATGTTCATCATTCAGAGTCAAAGCTCATGTGTATTTTATCTTGTGAACATCTGTTTTAAGCTGCAATATCTCTTCAAAATTCTTTTCAAGAAAATCTTAAGTCAAAATCATTGTGTTCTGATATTTGCAGAGTGATTAATGATTCAATGACATGTTGAGATGTTTTTGCTTGTACTTGAGATTCATATGTTAAGTCTACACAGCTGACATTCAGATGAAGAATGCACTGTTATTGTCACTCAGTTTAATGACTCAAAGTATAAGATCAATGTTCTAATCATCATCTATTGTACTTGCTCTGTTGATATCAATCTTCATAAGATCTGTCACAACATCATTATGTTAAAGTCTATCATTAACATCAACATCATTCTGCAATTCATTGATTATATTCATTGTCTGAATCAAAAGAAGCATCAGAAGATTGACATTCTTTTTGTTAATTATACTTTCAATTATCACATTGAGCATAATCAGATCAAGAAGATGATTTCTCAGATTGTTGAACAAGAAAAAGATGTCTTTAATGATTTAATTGAGTGTAACAAAGATGTTAATGCAGTAACAGATGATCAGAACAAGAACTCTGTCATGAAAGAAGCAGAGAATGAAGACTTAAATGACTTGACTATCATGAATCTTGTTTGCACAGAAGAGAATAAAATTTTGCAAAAGATGTTAAATCAGTGTCAGTCTCATCTTAAGTGAAATAATTCAAGAGACATAAAGTTCAGCAGTACAGTTACAAGAGCAAAAGTCTCATTGCTTAATCATGATCAAGAAGAATCAGATATGTGACTTTAAGTTTTACTTTTTGTTGCATCTGCATTCATTAATTATGCAACTCTCAGTTTCTACAAGAACTCAACAGTCAATCTCAAGCAAGACAGTTTCAAAATCAAATGTCAAATCACTTGACTGTGATCAAGCAAAGTCAGATATGTGACTTTAGATTTCACTTCTTCTTGTATCTTCATCAACTAACTCAGCAACTCACAGCTTCTATGAAAACTCAACAGTTAACTTCAATCAATAGTCAACTCAAGCTCAAGATTTTCATTCACTCTGCTGAGACTGATGTTTCAACATTGTCTGTTTCAATAATGTCTTCTTACACTGACATGTCATTCTCATCAGCTTCACAACTTCTTAAAATTTTCTTCTCTTTGACAGACATCATTCTGAATTCAGTATCTAAACATATGTTTCTTGAGCTGACTTTGCAGTTCTTCAAGTCACTTTCACTGTTACTCAAGAATTCTTCAGATTCAGCAGATTCTACTGAATCAGCTTCTGTTATTTCAACTGTTGATGTCACTGTTTCACAACTTAATCTGCAAGACAATAAAGAAGTCTCATCATTTAAAATCACAACAGCAGGTCACAAACATTCTTGAAGTTAAGAATTTAAAGATATTATGTTTATTTCATCATTCATTTGTTCATTGTACTGACTTCTCAACAGATGATTTCACTTCAGAAAAGATGAGTGACATTATAATTGTTGAATTGTGTTGATTCAAACATCTTCATGTCTCAAAGAACTAACATAATGCTGCAGAGTGATTTGAATGATGATTGTGAACAATTTCATTTGTTTTGTTCATTAATTAATCTTTTTCAAGCATGTATGAGACTGCAGAGTTAAGCTTAAAGCTTTTTGTGTATCTTTACATGATTCAGACTTCTTGTTTATATCTGTTATACACATAAATAATTCAGTAATACAGTTCAGAATTCATGCTCTTCTTGTCTGCATGACATATTAAATCAGTTCTTAACAGAATATGTGCTGCATTTCTCACAACATTGAGTCTCAAATCTTTCATTTTGCATGTCTGCTTTCTGATCTACACAAACAAAACTTATAGTCATTCTTACATTTCTTAATTACTTGACTGTGATCAGAAGAATGATGATATTGAATTGAGTTGAATGATTGAGATTTTCTTAGTCATCAAACATGACAATTAATTTAATTATTCAGTTACACAGATCTAGAAAGTTAAAATGAATGTTTGAATTGATGTTCATCATTGATGAGATGTTTACTGAGAAAAGCAATGAGCACATTGCACTGACAGTGAGCAAAGACTTGAAGATTGTTGTCATAGTTTGCAGATAAGACTTTCAATCATCATTAAGATGTGTCTGATTACTGAACTTTTTCAGTTTCTTTCAGTGTTAAATTTTAACAATGAGATGATACTTTTCATGTCTAACAAGCTAAATCACATCTAATCTTTCATATATAAGTACAGACTCTCAGCAGCATGATTTATAACTTGATGATTTTTCAATCTGAATCAGTTCTCAAAAGATCAAACTTCATCAACAATTTTTATCAATCACAATCATTCTCATTCAGCTCACAACATGCACACTTTACTTCTTAATTACACATGTCTCTCACATCTGATCATCTACAACAGTCTACTTTTCAATGCTCTGTTTTTGACAACAACTTTGTTGATATTGAGCTATCAATGATCAGAAAATCAGCTTTAAATATTATATTTTAAGTGTATTCACAACTAAAATAAACTATGCTTCACTGAGCACTGAATCATTCATGTTCACTGTGCAGAATCTGTAGTGATGAAGCAGTGTGTTCTTATATTTCTCTTCAATCAATTTCATGAGTCATCAGAGCTTCTTTCAGCAGATATTCATATCAGCAGATATATTCTGCAATTTGAGATCTCTAAAGAACAGATCATATTAGACAAAGATTGAATGACAGTTGCTAAACTATCTAACACACAATAATTTTGAGCTGAAAATGAAACATAGTTTGAGACAGAACATCATGAAGTTGTTAACACAGAAAGACTTTAACTACATCTTTCAGTGATTATATCATCACATTAACTCAGTCTATCAATTTCAGAAGAATATTGACAACAAGATTTCATCAATCTTGAAGCAGCTTCAATATTCTTACAAGAAAAGCATCACAAAAAGTCAAATCACTGCTGTTAAAGAACAGAACTGATACATCTTCTTGAGCATGCTGCATTGAATGATGCAGCTTGTGCAAACACTAAATAGATATAAAGTGAATCAGTACAACAAAACATGTATTAAAGCTGATATCAACATTTCTGATGATCAGATCATCTTTAGATTTCTAAGTGATGTTTATTGAAATTGACTTCAAGTTGATGAGAATGACAATGATGATCATGTGAACAAGTTACTTGTTTCATATGTTCAAACTATGACAGCAGAGTTTGAGCAAGATAACAAGAAATATACAGAAAAAATGACATTGCTAGAAGCAGAACACACTTTTCATGCTCAGCAAACTAAGTCATACATATATATTCTGCTTTTCTTTCACAGTGAACAGAGCTTTCTTTTGATGAAGTTATTAAATTTCAACAGTGAATCTTGTCATCTGATCATGCAAATCTTCAAAGACTGAACTTAATGCTTGAGAGTGTGCTCACTATTGATAATGTATAAGTTTCAGAGCTTAAAGTCAGCATGAAAGTCTTGAAACTCAAAGTTAATGCATGAATCAGTACTCAGAATTATTGAAGTTGCTTAATCATGATTAATGCTTTAAGCAGAGTGAATTTTAGCATTTGAAGTGAATTAATTGTGATGCTAAATAGATCAATTTACAGCTTCTCAATCTTCATCTTTTGTACATCTCATGACAGCACATAAAGATCTACTATCATCATTTAACACATTGATGACTAAAACATCAAACATTTACTGCAGCAGCTGAGTTTCTGAATTACATCTACTGTCAGTTTTATACAGTGAGTTAAAAAACAAGATTAATTGAAGAATTACATAAACATGTTTGCTGATCACAGTCAAGTCAGTTTGTTTTCAATCATTAAGCATCAAAGACACATTGTCTTGATCTTTTCAACTAGATTAGTTTTACTTTCATGAAAAAGCAAGCTCATCATGAATTTCTTTCAACTCATGATCAACAAATGTTAACATTACATCATGACTTGTGAAGAAGTCTGTTTCTGCAATAATGTTAAAAATGTTGTATGATTTGTTGAGCTCAGTCAATTCACAATCTTTGTCAATTACTTCTGTGTTCTCAACATCAACTCATACTTCAGTCTTGATCAAGTCAGAATAAAAAGACATGCAGTAATCATCACTGTGCTTCATCAAAACTGTATGAGAATCATGATCAACAACATAATGAAGATTATAGATGTGTTTGATATTCTGACAAACTTTAATCTCTGAGTTAAGTATATAACAAGACATGAGAACAGAATTCAGAAGTCATATTATATAATTAACAACACACTGATGCTGATGAGAATCAATGATGAATTTGTGAGAAGACAAAGTGAGAATTTAAGCTTTTGAGCTTTTGAGCACAGTGTGAGTTATTTTTGAGTTGAACTTAATCATGATCAAGTCAAACAGCTAATTATGTTAAAACTTTTCTTCTTAAAAGTTGAAATGTTTACTGAAGCAAGAATGTTCTCAGAGAGACAGCAGTTAATTAAAATGTTTTCATCATTGAACTCTGAAATTCAATGAAAATAGCAGCTTAAGTTCAATACATTTGACAGTGTAAGTGAGATAAGTGCAGAATAAAGATCATAAAAGTGTTTTTGAAAGTACTTTGAGCATATAATGATTATAGAGAGACAAGTTGATCATGATTAAGATATAGAAGAAATTTGTAATATAAAGTGATGATTTTAATTTTGTTTTTCAGCAATATGTCAATGATATGTTCATGATTTTCATTTGAAGACAAAAAGATGTGTTGTATCTGTTGTTTTTCTTGATAGTGTTGTATGAGACTGATCATAAAAGATGTAAGTGAGATTTTGAAGCTTTTGAGAGCAGATGAGAACAGAAAACCCTATCACTATGTGTGAATGGATCTTTAAAGGATCACAGCAAAAATTTAAGGTTTTACTAGCAAAACTTAAAATTTCTGGATGGATCCATTCAACATTCACTAGTGATTTTGCAAGAGTGAATGTTTCTAATCTTTTGAAATGATTTGATTATTAAGCACTTATAATACTAATAGTATGGGTGTGACAGCACTGTGGCAGCCCTAGCCCTGGTAATTTAATATGGTAATTAAAAAAAATAAATTACAACAATGTGGTTTTGTGTAGGGTTAGGACTAAAAATGGTAATTTAAGTGTAACATATTGTATTTTTGATATTTTATTTCTGAGTGCATCGGGGAATTTCAGTATTCAGGTAGGTAATTAGAATTGTGAGAGTGTTATATGATATTGTGTGATGTAATTTATGTTTTTTATATATATTTATATATATAAAGATTATTTATACACTCAATACTATCTGAATTAATAATTTCATTATATATCAATAATTATAACATTAATAATACATATTAAAATCTGAACAACACACTGTAGTATATACAATGCAATAAAGTTTAAAGTGATTTATATTTATATATTCTTTAATGACAATAAATAAAGTGTATATCTAATCTTTAAAATATTAATATATTTAAAGAATTAACAAACATATTCACATATAACTTGATCATGATCAAGTTATACAGTTATTGATATTTTAATAGTACTTTATAAAATTGTGAATTAATTTTTAAAGTTATTAATAAATTTTATAAAATATTTTCTTCAAAATTTTAATGTCTTGTTTATATAATACATTATAATTTAAATTTAAAATAAGAATGTAAAGATTTTAAAGTGTAATAATTTTAAATATGATATATTTAAATAAAATGTTATAGAATTTCTCTTAATACTTAATAGATATCTCAAAGAAAATTGTTTAAACATTTAATATTATATAACTTTAATGTTATAAAGATAAGAATTTGAGACTTAATATTGAAATTTTAATCAATAATTTGAAATTATAAAAATAATTTGAAATTATAAAAATAATTAAAATATTATTTAAAATTCTTATACAATTTAACAAAATAACTTTTATAAATATATATACTTAAAAGAATTACAGTAAGTTTGAAGTTTAAATTTAAATTAATTAATATTATAATGATAATGATAATGATAATGATATTCTTACATTCTTGTGACATTGAATAGACTGATTTATGAGAAAAATGCTATGAAATGTCTATATGAAAAGAAAAACTCTCTAAGAACTAAAAATCTTTTATTGTCTACTCTGCACTTCATCATCACATTAATAATTTCACTCTTGTTTCTGTAGCTGCTCTATAAATCAATATAATATTTTTTACATCTCACTGTACAGAAAAGTTTGTGTCATTTTAAATTGCTTCAACAGATCTGTTTTCATTAAAAACTTAATTGCTGTCTAAAGTTTCTTGAAGAAGATGCTCAGTCAGCAATAATTCAGTGATTTTTTGTTGTTCAGCAATTTTATACATAAATAAGTCTGAATAAAGCAGTAAATCAGTACATGCTTGACTGTCTGATTATTTCACTTACATTTACAAACTGAGCTATTAAATTCTGAGACTCAGCAGTGAAATAAAAAGATTTTGAGTTCTAATTTCTTCATTCTTATCTAAGTTACAAAACTGCTCTGCATCTTCATCATATTATCATGAAATCAAATTGTCTTCACTGATAGTGATTTGTTCTGTGTTGAAGTTCTTTGAACTGAGATTGTTTGCTGTTGATGTGACTTTCATTTTTTCTCTCATTGATTGTGATGATGAAGTACTATGATATATTGTGAACTGAGAGCTGAGACTGTTGTACTGATATAATATTGTTATGATGCAAGCACTTTCTTTAGATTGAGAGCTCTTTACTTTCTTTATTCTGTTCTTGTGTTTCTTGTGTTTATAAGTTGTAATTTTGTTCTAATTTTATTATATGTCTAATATATCACTGTCTTCATTCTGATGCTTTGCTGACACAGTGTGAAGATGTTTTGTAATTAATTCATAAATATATTTATTGAAGTCATCTGCAATTCTGTCTTCAGAATTTCTATACTGACTTTTTTGAAAATCTCTGTAATGTTGTGCAATGTTTAATTCTGAATAATGATCAGTTTGTGCTTTTTGTTTTGCAGTTTTTCTTTAATATTTTGCTAATATCACACTGATGCTGCATAAATGAGAATTAAATGCACAATTGCTGTGTAAATCTGTTTTACTTGCATAAATATAACTTTTAATGTTGAGACACTCAGAACACTTATGATTAATATTTAATTTGTTGCTTTTGTGTCAATTCTTGTCAGATAAGATTCTCATTTTAATTTTGTGTTTAGCTGAACTTTAAGCACTCTGATGTTGATCTTTGACAAAATGATGTTTTTCTGTATATTTACTGTCACACTCATGTTGAAGTGTTAAAATTGTCTGAATAAATGTATAAGTTCATACTTCTGTGATGTAAATGTTGAGTTATGAATGTTAAATCAACATAAATATATATTATATACTGCTGTCAGTGTTCTGCAATTCTTTTATCATATATTAGTAAATTGATGTCATCAACAAAGTTCATTGTAAACAACTTTACTTCTTATATCTCACAGTTGCTGAGCAGCTCAGTATTGAAGAAAAAAAAAAGAATGAGTGAGAGTTAAAAGATTTAAGATATTTTGATGTTTATTTAAGGTAAAAATGAGTGAGTTGTGTTTTGAGTGAGGGTGACCGAAGGGAATCCGAGGGAAGGAACCGGTGGACAACCCGGTTAGGGTTAGGGTTAGGGTTAGGGTTAGGGTTAGGGTTAGGGTTAGGGTTAGGGTTAGGGTTAGGGTTAGGGTTAGGGTTAGGGTTAGGGTTAGGGTTAGGGTTAGGGTTAGGGTTAGGGTTAGGGTTAGGGTTAGGG